>OX451737.1:1429011104-1430220243 GCA_948472305.1 Vicia faba | reverse complement strand
GCCAAACTTTGAGAATCATGATCAAGCATTGATCAAATGATGTTTGTGGCTTCAAAATGAGATGTTGACAAAAAATTTGAACTTTTGACTGCCAAATGACCATTTTGCCCCTACAGTTGACTGTAGTGCAATTAGTGTTTTGACTGTGCAATTTTGTGCTGAAAGTCTTGAAACTTTGTATGAGGATGCTTGACCATATTTGTAGGCATGTGAGGCTTGATTGGGCCCTTGGAAGCTTCATCTTCTTGATCAGAACAAAAACCCTAATCTTGACTGTATAGGAGACCTTTGCACTGTGCAACCCTTGAGGAATCTTGTAGCTTGTCTTGGCAAATCTTTGAAGAATATGGGAGGGAAAATTTTGGGGTACAACAGCCACCGAGTATTCAACCTCAACCAACAAGGGCAAATGCTGAAGTTCCTACTATTCATGTATCCGCTACTCCGGCTTTTGTTCAAAATCGTATGCCTCAGGGTTATTCATGGGGAATGCCAGAGAATTTTGCACCTGAAGGTTTCAATTTGGGCCCCCAAGATGCTCCAGTGGTTCAAACTGTTGTTACTCCAGCACCTCTTGTGGTGCATACTGTTCCTACTGCATCTCCTTCGGTGAATTTGGTTCCGTTTGTTAATGAAGATGTGTGTCGTCCTTTCCCTCCGCCGAGTGAAGACTTGGGTCTTTATGACATAATGGATGATTTCCAAGAGTAGTTTGATAGAATGCAAAGAGAGATGAAGGCTCTTAGGGGAAAAGAGCTATTTGGGCAGAATGTGAATGAGTTGTGTTTGGTCCCGAATGTTAAAGTGCCTGCTAAGTTCAAGGTCCCGGAGTTTAAGAAGTACAAGGGCAACACTTACTCTCGTGCTCACTTGGGGATGTACGTAAGGAGAATGTCTACCCACACCGATGATCAGCGTCTGCTGATTCACTTTTTCCAGGATAGTCTGACCGGCATAGCATTGAAATGGTACATGAGTTTAGACAGCGTCAACATCCATACTTTTAATGATTTGGGATAAGCATTCATTAAACAATACAAGTATAATGTGGACATGGCGCCCGCCCGTGACCAGCTTAGGGGCATGGTTCAGAAAGACAGAGAATCGTTCAAAGAGTATGCGCAGAGGTGACGCGAAGTGGCTGCACAACTGATTCCTCCCATAGAGGAGAAGGAAATGACTAAAATTTTTCTGAAGACGCTAGGCGCTTTCTACTACGAAAGAATGGTAGCAAGTACCCCAAGTGATTTTACAGAGATGGTAGGAATGTGTGTCAGCCTAGAAGAGGCAGTAAGAGAAGGCCGTTTGACAAAGGATGAAGGATCCGGAGGTGTGAAAAAGCCAGCTTATGGGTTTACAAAGAAGAAAGAGGGGGATACAAATGCTGTCATACAAGATAGGAGAGTGAACACTCCTAGAAGGAATTATCAGCGTCACCAGCAAGTTGCCTCAGTTACTCCTATTATGAATGCCGCTCCAACTACCATTGCTTATCAAAGACAGTCCCAGCAGGGGAACCAAGGGAATAATCAGAGAAGGGAGAACTATGACCCTATTCCCATGAGCTATGCAGAACTGCTACCAGCATTGATTCAGAAGAAGTTGGTCCAGACATGACCACCTCCAGCTGTACCATCACCATTGCCTTGGTATTACAAAGCAGACCAGATATATGCCTTTCATCAGGGAGCACCAGGGTATAGTGTTGAGAATTGTTATCCTTTGAGGACTGAAGTGCAAAGGTTGGTGAAGTCTGGAATTCTATCTTTCAAAGACATGAGACCTAATGTGAAAGACAATCCTCTACCCAAGCACGATGGGGTGAATGCTGTAAATATGGTGGCTGGTTGTCCAGGAGACTTCCGGATTTTTGACATTAATCTGGTTAGAGGAGATTTGGTGAAGATGCACACAGACCTTTGTGAATTCAGTTATTATACGCATGACCACACTAGTTGTGTTGTTTGCAGTACAGACATACAAGGTTGCGAGAAGATAAAGGCTGATTTACAGGAAATGATGGATGAAGGTTTAATCCATATAATCAAGCCTAGGGAAGAATATTAAGGGGAAGTGAATATGGTTTCTGGATGTCCGGGTGAATTCAGAATTTTTGATGTGGAGCATTTGAATGAGGATCTCGTGTAGTTGCATGCTACCTTCTGCCATACTGCTGGTCAGGTGGAACACCAATATGGATCTTGCATAGTTTTCTGTCGAGACCCCCGAGGATGTTCTATTATGAGAGAGGGTGTTCAATTATTGTTAGACAATGGAACTATTAAGATCACAAGTCAGAGAGATGATTATCACGAGATTGATATGGTTGAAGTTTGTTTGATGGAAGAAGAGTCAGAGGAAGAGTATGCCTCCGCGGATGAGTATTTCTCTTCAGACGAAGATTTGTTTGCCGGAAATGACCTTTTGATGGCTGATTATGTTGAGGAAGGGGTAAACGTCATTGTACCTTGTTTTGGTGCACCCGCTCATCTTGAGGTGGAGTACCATAGCAAACCAGATGTTACCCCATTGGTAATTAGTCTGCCAGGTCCTGTTCCCTATAAATCAGATAAGGCTGTGCCTTATAAATACAACGCTACAATCTTAGAAGATGGGGTGGAAGTTCCCATCCAGCCAATTCCAGATGTTGGAAATATAGCTGATAATAGCAGGGTGACCCGTAGTGGTCGTGTGTTTGCACCAGTTATACGAAGAGATGTTGTTGCTGGAAAGAAAATTTCTGAGAACGATGAACATAAGAAGGCTACAGGAGAGACTAACGGAGCCACATTAGAGAAAGAAGTGGATGATATCTTGAAGATAATTAAGATGAGCGACTACAAAATTGTAGATCAGCTATTGCAGACTCCTTCAAAGATATCCATCCTAGCTTTATTGATGAATTCCTCCGCTCATAGAGAATCACTGATGAGAGTACTAGACCAAGCTTTTGTGGAGAATGACATGCCGTTAGATCAATTCAGCAGCATAATTGGAAACATTACATCATGTAACAACTTGAGTTTTTGCGATGATGAGTTACCAAATGAAGGGAGGAATCATAACCTGGCCCTCCACATATCTATGAACTGCAAGAATGACTCACTATCCAATGTGCTAATTGATAATGGATCCGCGTTGAATGTTATATCGAGTAGTACTCTCATGAAGTTAAAGTATCAAGGAACACCTATGCGCCCGAGTGGCATCATTGTGAAGGCTTTTGATGGGTCGAGGAAATCTGTCATCGGTGAAGTGGACTTGCCCATCCATATAGGACCATATTTGTTCCTGATAACCTTCCATGTCATGGATATTATCCCCGCATATAGTGGTTTGCTAGGACAACCATGGATACACGAAGCAGGGGCTGTCACTTCAACTCTGTATCAGAAGCTAAAATTTGTGCGTGAAGGGAAGGTAGTGATCATAAATGGGGAGCAGGCGTTGTTGATATCCCATATATCCTCTTTCAGTATTGTAGAAGTGAATAAGGCTGCTGTTGGAACCCAATTCCAAGCCCTATCCATTGATAACATAAGGAGGAATGAGAATTTTGTGGTTTCCCTGAAGGACGCGCAACAGGTTGTGCGCAATGGTCATAATGCAGTTTGGGGATGACTTATGGATCCACCCGTGAACAAAAACAGAGCTGTTTTGGGTTTCTCTTCGAGGAATGGCAAAGGCGAAAATTTGAAGTCAAAGTCTTCTGTGAACAGTTGTCATAATGTTTTCCGCGGCGGAGGCTACCTCCATCCAATTGGTTCTGGAATTAATGCTGTTGAAGAGGATGAAGCAGAGCAGGAAATACTGAATTATGTGACGCATGGATTCCATGTTCAGAACTGGGTCACCATTGATGTTCCTTCTTGAATACATGTTTCAAAGTAATTTGTTTTGTTAATCTGTTTCTTTCTTTTGAAAAGCTTTTACTCTGCCCAAGGTGGAAGTATTAATGTTGTAGGGCTTATTTGTTTGCTATAACTTTTAAGATCATTAATAAAAGTTGTCTTTGCTTCCAAAATCATGTCTTTTATTTTCTTCTTTTTTCTTGGGAAATGGTAAAAAAAAAACCTTTCAAAAAAAAAAACTGAAAATTAATCTGCATGATCACTTGTTATATGTGTCAGTTTCTAAAAGCAATCATAAATCATATGTGCAAATTAATTAAAAAACCCGTTGAATACAATGACCCTGCACCCTCTCCCAACTTTGATTGTCCTGTGTTTGGGGCTGAAGAAGAAGAATATGATGGGATTCTAGAAGAGGTCTCACGGTTGCTTGAGCACGAGGAAAATACCATTCAGTCATATAAGGAGCCTTTGGAAGTGATTAATTTGGGTTCAGAAGAAGATTCGAAGGAAGTTAAGATTGGAGCATCATTGCATTCTGATGTAAAGAGCGGGTTGATTGAGCTGTTGAAAGAGTATGTGGATATTTTTGCTTGGTCTTATCAATATATGCCTGGTCTAGATACAGACATTGTCGAGCATCGTTTGCCGTTGAAGCCAGAGTGTTCGCCAGTTAAACAAAAGTTGAGAAGAACCCACCCAGATATGGCAGTAAAGATCAAAGAGGAGGTCCTAAAGCAGATCAATGTTGGTTTTCTTGTGACATCAGTGTATCCTTAATGGATTGCCAATATTGTCCCAGTACCTAAAAAAGACGGAAAAGTCCGCATGTGCGTAGATTATAGAGATCTAAATAAAGCTAGTCAAATAGATGATTTTCCATTGCCTCACATCGACATGTTAGTGGACAACACAGCAAAATTCAAAGTATTCTCGTTCATGGACGGATTTTCCGGGTATAATCAAATAAGAATGGCTCCAGAGGACATGGAAAAAACAACGTTTATCACACCCTGGGGAACATTCTGTTACAAAGTGATGCCCTTCGGGTTGAAGAACGCTGGTGCAACGTACCAGAGGGCTATGACAACCCTATTCCATGATCTGATGCACAAAGAAATTGAAGTATATGTTGATGATATGATTGTCAAATCCCAAACTGAAGAAGGGCATATAGAAGATTTGTTGAAGTTGTTTCAGCGTTTAAGGAAGTATCGTCTCCGCTTGAATCCAAATAAATGCACCTTCGGAGTTAGATCGGGGAAATTGTTGGGTTTTATTATTATCCAAAAAGGAATTGAAGTTGACCCTGATAAAGTCAAAGCAATTCAAGAAATTCCAGCACCAAGAACTGAAAATCAAGTCAGGGGTTTCCTCGGGCGTTTGAATTATATCTCCAGATTTATTTCCCACATGACTGCAACGTGTGAACCGATCTTTAAGTTGTTAAAGAAAGATCAAGGTTGTGTATGGATGGATGACTGCCAAAGGGCATTTGAGAGTATTAAAGAATATCTGCTTGAACCTCCTATCTTTCTCCCTCCTGTAGAAGGAAGACCGTTGATCATGTATCTAACGGTGTTAGATAAGTCCATGGGTTGTATTCTGGGACAACAAGATGAAACAGGAAAGAAAGAGTTCGCCATTTATTATCTCAGCAAAAAGTTCATTGATTGTGAGTCGCGGTATTCCATGCTAGAAAAAACATGTTGTGCTTTGGCCTGGGCGGCAAAGCGTTTGCGACAGTATATGTTAAATCATACCACTTGGTTGATCTCCAAAATGGATCCAATCAAGTATATTTTTGAGAAGCCTGCTCTTACTGGGAGAATTACCCGCTGGCAGATGTTGTTATCTGAATACGATATCGAGTACCACACTCAAAAGGCTATTAAAAGTAGTGTGTTGGCAGATTACCTTGCTCACCAACCGGTGGAAGATCATCAGTCTGCAGAGTATGAATTCCCCGATGAGGATGTGATGTTCCTGAAAGTGAAAGATTGTAATGAACCATTGCCTGAAGAGGGCCCTGGCCCTGAATCTCGTTGGAGTATGGTATTTGATGGAGCGGTGAATGCTTATGGTAAAGGAATTGGTGATGTGATTGTCACTCCTCATGGATCGCACATTCCTTTTACTGCGAGGCTAACATTTGATGGCACTAATAATATGGCGGAATATGAGGCTTGCATCATGGGTCTTGAGGAAGCTATTGATCTCAGAATCAAAATTCTGGATGTGTATGGTGATTTAGCCTTGGTAATAAATCAGATTAAAGGAGAATGGGACACTCGTCACCCTGGCTTGATCCCCTACAAAGATTATGCTAGAAGATTACTACCCTTCTTCAATAAAGTTGAATTCCATCACATTCCTAGAGATGAAAATTAGATGGAGGATGCTCTGGCAACTCTAGTTTCCATGTACCAAGTGAATACTTGGAATGATATACCCCAAACTACAGTTCGACGGCTGGATAGGCCTGCTCATGTGTTTGTGAAAGAGGAGGTAACAGATGAAAAACCTTGGTATTATGATATCAAGAATTTTCTTCAGACTCAGGAATACCCGATTGGTGCGTCAAGGAAAGATAGAAAGACACTGAGAAGATTGGCAGGAAGTTTCTTCCTCAGTGAAAATGTGTTATACAAGAGAAATTATGACATGGTCCTGCTCAAATGCGTGGATAGACACGAAGCGGACATGTTGATGCATGAGATTCATGAAGGTTCATTTGGCACTCATGCTAATGGACATTTGATGGCTAAAAAGATGCTAAGGGCAGGTTATTATTGGTTGACAATGGAATCTGACTGTTACAAATTTGCAAAGAAGTGCCATAAATGCCAGGTTTATGCGGATAAGGTTCACGTGCCTCCGACACTTCTCAATGTGATTTCCTCCCCATGGCCTTTCTCTATGTGGGGCATTGACATGATTGGGGTGATAGAACCCAAAGCTTTGAATGGACACCGTTTCATCTTGGTAGCAATTGACTACTTTACCAAATGGGTAGAGGCTGCTTCATATGCCAATGTTACCAAACAGGTGGTTGTGTGTTTCATCAAAAACAATCTTATATGCCGGTATGGTGTGCTGAGCAGAATCATCACTGACAATGGCTCGAATTTGAACAACAAGATGATGACAAAACTGTGCAAAGAATTCAAGATTGTCCATCACAATTCATCTCCATACAGGCCAAAGATGAATGGGGCTGTTGAAGCTGCTAATAAGAATATCAAGATGATTATCCAGAAAATGGTTGTTACTTATAAGGATTGGCATGAAATGCTCCCTTTTGCTCTGCATGGATATCGAACATCTGTTCGCACTTCAACAGGAGCAACCCCGTTCTCCCTAGTGTATGGAATGGAAGTTGTACTCCCTATCGAGGTAGAGATTCCCTCGTTGCGTGTGATAATGGAAACCAAGTTGACAGAGGCTGAATGGGTCCGGAACAGGTTTGACCAATTGAATTTGATTGAAGAAAAGAGGATGACAACTTTATGTCATGGGCAGTTATATCAGAAAAGAATGAAGAAAGCATTTGATAAAAAGGTCAAACCTCGTGAATTCAGAGAAGGCGACCTCGTGCTCAGGAAAATCATGTCTTTCAACACTGATTCTAGGGGAAAGTGGACTCCCAATTTTGAAGGCCCGTATGTTGTCAAGAAAGCCTTCTCTGGTGGTGCATTAATTCTTGAAACTATGGATGGTGAGGAGTTCCCACGTCCCATGAATACTGGTGCAGTCAAGAAATACTTCACCTAAATAAAAGAACAGCTCGCTAAGTTGAAAACCCGAAAGGGCGACTTTGGCAAAAAGGAGCGTCTCAGTAGGCCGAAAACCCAAAGGGCGGTCTAGGAAAAATTAGAGACATAAACATAATAAATTTCCCGCTAAGTTGAAAACCCGCAAGGGCAGCTTAGGCAAAAGTTAGGGATTTTTCTTGGCAAGTAACTACGTCAGACAAGACTTGATCGTTGAAGCAACAATCTTCTCGGATCCTCACCATACTTTAACAAAAGCTGCTGCTCAGGATTTCAAAAGTTGTTAGGGGGAATAGTGGCCATTACATCTCAATGTATCTTTTCCATTATGCATTACCATTTCCCAAACTTTGTAATCATCCATGGAGTCCCGCCATTCGCAGACTACCATTCTATTAATGAAATTAGAGCTTTTGCCCAATTCTTTGTGTTCTTATTTTTATTTAGCTTGCAAAGACTCCATTTATTACTGATAATAACTGTTAAAGCAAAAAGATTAAAAAAGCAAAATTGACTTAAAAAAAAAGAGATCTTTACAATTCAATTTACTTTGGGATTTGTGATGAAACAATGACAACAAGAATGGTGATCCAAAGAATGAACAAACTCCGGTTGTTTTAAGAAGATTTACTCCCTTCATGAAGGTTTTCTCAGGTCATTTTGCTGGTATGTGTGCAATCTTTGTGTGTTTCTCGGATAGTTAAAGACGATATCAATGGGTGTAAGGTACAATATTGGGTTTGTGATCCCATTATCCCCAGTCAAGTCTTGGTTCACTTTTGATTTTGGGTTTGCATGTTCAGAAACCTCCGTCCCAGATTCCCCAACAAAGTCTTCCCTCATATGATGAAAGGTTTTATTCCATTCGTGTGCTAAGATGTCGCTCTCTTTGCAGCATTGGCATTAGTGTCGACTTATTGATTTAATGGGAAGGTTATCCCATGGTATCTCTTCTCCCGGTAGGTAGGCTTGAATCCCCCAGTGAGGTTTAGTTGTGTCGACATCAGTCTTCTTTATTTGAGGCTGGTCTTGCAATCTCCAATAGGCATGTTGCTTTTGGAAAACTGCTTCTCCGATAAAACCGGAAGAAGGATGTTCTATCCCGGTATCTGTTTTATCTGGCTACCTCCGGATTATGTTTCTCCTCAGTGAAGTTAAGGCAAGCAATAGGTTTGGTTTCCGCAGTTGCTTTTACCTTTCTTAGATTGATCTTTCTGGTTGAAGTTTAGCACAATGTTGTTAGTACCTGAGGCGGTTTTGTTTGTTTGTACTGATTATGTATCCTTTTACCAGCATATGCACGATAGCACTCATACATTCATACATACATCATGCATGGCTAAAAATCATCGTTCATTGACATTGTGTTCTGACCTTCCTGCAGCGCTCCTTGCTTAGATGGATCTGGTTTTCCTTCTTGAGTTTATTTCCCAGAGGATGTATCTTCATTGGCCATCTTGCTCCAATTCATTTCTGATTTGGATCTGTGGATTGCATGACAATATTAGTTACTTTGGATTTCTGAAAACTTTGAGTTTTGGTTTGTGCATTTATTTTGCACGGGAAGACTTTATCTCCTCAGCAGGAATATCGTGGCATTTACCCGGGAAGACATATTTCTATCCCCATAGAGTCATTTCTATTTGCAATTCCCCATGACAATGAGTAACAAGTCTCGTTATTTGAGACAGCTTATGTTTGATCTTTTCCAGGCAGATTTCCTTGGTTAAAGAAGAAGTTGAGACCCGTTCTAGGTAAAATGCCAGAATTTTGGGATAACTCGATATATTTTCTCTCTCTACCTTCAGTGAATGTTGATATTTCATCATCAGTGAACGGCGGTGATATGATATATTTTCTCTCTCTACCTCCAGTGAATGTTGGTAGGACATTGGCAGTGAACGTCGGTGTTTGTTATCTTTTTGCTATCTTCAGTGAACGTTGATAGTTCATCGTCAGTGAACGGCGGTGATATGATATATTTTCTCTTTCTACCTTCAGTGAATGTTGGTAGTACATCGGCAGTGAACGTCAGTGTTTGTTATCTTTTTGCTATCTTCAGTGAATGTTGATAGTTCATCGTTAGTGAACAGCGGTGATATGATATATTTTATCTTTCTACCTTCAGTGAATGTTGGTAGGACATCGACAGTGAATGTCGGTGTTTGTTATATTTTTGCTATCTTCAATGAACGTTGATAGTTCATCGTCAGTGAGCAGCGATGATATGATATATTTTCTCTCTCTACCTTCAGTGATGTTGGTAGTACATCGGCAGTGAACGTCGGTGTTTGTTATCTTTTTGCTATCTTCAGTGAACATTGATAGTTCATCGTCAGTGAACGGTGGTGATATGATATATTTTCTCTCTCTACCTTCGGTGAATGTTGGTAGGACATCGGCAGTGAACGTCGCTGTTTGTTATCTTTTTTGCTATCTTCAGTGAACATTGATAGTTCATCGTCAGTGAACGATGATGATATGATATTTTCTCTTTCTACCTCCAGTAAATGTCGGTAGGACATCGACAATGAACGTCGATGATTATTATCTTCCTCTCTGATTCAGTTCTTTTGGTTCACCAGTGATTTATTTTCCTAGTGGGGTTGCTCCTTTGTTTCTTTATTTTTGTTGCATCCCCAATAATACTTTGCGTTTCTTTGGTACTATTCATATGCATTCATATACATAAGCATTTGCATGGCATCTTACGGCCAAAAATAGGGCTTGTTTTATATTTAAGTATCTTCGATCATGTCGACACGAAGATTTTTAACCTTCGTATCTCCGGATAGAAGAAACTTAAATAAGGGCAGCTGTTGTACCCCAATTTTTGCCCCTAAGATCCCTTCATCATACCATATTGCTTCAATCACAACAAGATCACATTAGGGATTTTGGTTCTTCTCCCTATCTTTAGCCTTGCTCTTTTGAGGAGTTACCAAGCACCTTGACTTGTTTTCTTTTGTGATCATGGATATTTTTGCTTTGATTTTCTCTCTAATTAATAAAATGCAATAATGGTTTGCCTTACTTGTTAATAATGTAGGTAAAGGCAATGAGGTTTAGCAATTTTGCTTCATGGGTTCATGAGTTTATTTCCATGCCCTAGTCAATCTTGAGAAATTCAAAACCTCACTATTGGAGTGATTTTGGAAGAAATGGTATGACAAGGCTCATTTTAGTTCAACATATTTCAAAGTTATCAAAATTGATCAAAAATACAAAGGGTTAAGAGAAGAAGTTGTCATGATTGAACAAGGTCTTGTTCCTATTGGTCACAAGGGCATATTTATTTCTAATTTCAATATATGGAAGTGGTTTTGGTGGCTATGAGTCCTCATCATCATCCTCAACAACTTCTATTCACAAAGGAAGAATATTGGCACAAAAAGTTTGTTCAAACTTGGCAAAGTTCCTCAAAGCATTCTCTTGATCTAGAGGCTAGGGTTTTGGACTTCAAAGGAGCATATCTTGCTCATCTTTTGGTATTTTTGAGTGATTCCAAAAACATCCCTCTCTTTAAAGATTTATCAACAAATCACTTCAAAAGTTCCAAGGAGTTTTCATGTGGAAGGAACTTGGTGAAGAAGAAAGATTACAAGTCACCAAGATGAATCCCCAATTTTCCATATGTGACTTCAAATGGTCATAACTTGGTCAACTTTTATCACCATGAACCCATTATTTATTCACGATGATCTTAAATATGTGTACTTCATGCCTTATTTTATGTGCAAAGTGAGAAAATGGATGGAAGTTGCCTTAAGAATGCAAAAGATTATAGGTCATTTCATGATTTTTGGCCAACTTCAACAAGTCATAACTTGCCTAATTTTTGGAGATTTTGAGTGGTTCAAATTGAAAAATGTCATTCAAGAGATCTACTTCGTTCCATCTTTTTGGGTCAAGAGCAAATTCTAAGTGGAAGGCCATGTTTGGATACAAAAGATTATAGGTCATTTTTAAAGAAGAATTTGAAATATTTCTAAGTATGGAAAGTCAACTCTTTTTCTTCAACTTTGACTCCATGTAACTTTCATCTCAAGCATCCATTTGATTCCATTCTTTTTCCATTGCAAAGCTTGTAACCTCATCTTTCCAAAGCATCAAGAATTATGCCCTAAGACCCCTTGAGGTGGAAATGCCATGGATTTGAATTTGGTAGTTTAAAACTGAATTTTTCACAAAGTCAGGATTTTAAAATCTTTATTTTGGCTTCTAATCACAAGATTTCCACGCGTTTTTGTTTCTAATCATGTTTAGCAACTTGCCAGAAGTGATTAGCATCATGAAACGCACGATTTGACTGAGTTTTGATCAAGTTTAAGTCACACTTTCTTCATGATACAAACCCACAAGAATTCCCTCCAAAACGCATTATTTGCTATTCCTTTTGATCCCATTTGCTTCCCTATAAATAGAGGGTCGTTCCCCATTCAATTTCCCAAGCTTAGATAGCCAGAATCACCCTGCCAAACTTGCTTCACAACCCAGAATTCAGCAACTTCAAATCTATTCTCAAGCCTTTTTCAATCCATTTCCCCCCTCAATTCACCTTCCTTGATCTTCCCTGAAGCTAACCATATAATTACATTCAAGAATCATCCTCTATATACTACTCCATAGAAGTCCAGTTTCAGAGCTCTGCAACTCAACTCCAATAGGTAGATTCCTTCATCAATTCTTCAAAACTCTGATATCATTGTGTTGCTCTCATTGCCCTGGTTCTACTCGCAACACTTACATTTCACTGGAAACACATTTTGACCATGAATTTTCAAATCCCTTTTTAAAACTTTCTTTCCAAATTGCTTGAGCTACAGTTTATATAAATTTGGCGCGAGAGTGTGGTTGTTTTCGTCTTGAAGAGACGAAGTGATTGGCATATGTCTGAGCTTCTGATTTTACAGTTTGAGAGACCTGCAAATCACGTTGGCTGGAGGTTAAAGAGGACCTACGTGTCATCTTCCAACCAATGATGGCGTGCCATTTGTGTTTTTCAAAAATCGGATTTATTATTGATTCTGTACATTATTCATTAATGACCATGATATGCACAGCGCGTCAGATCCCTTGGATTTGATTACTAACACGTTTTGACTTTCATCCAATGGTCCACATCTTTTACTTTTATTTTCTTTTTCTGATTTTTATATTTTAATTGTTTTAAATTTCAAAAAAATCATAGAAAATTCATTTTTAGTCCGAAAAATCTGAAAAAAATTATGAAAAATATTTTTGATTATTCTCTTTCTGATTTTTATTTTTTCACAATTTAATTTTGTATTTTGGTATTTTTTTTATGAATTTTACACTTATTTAATTTGTTTAAAAATGTTTAAAAATACTTTTATACATTTTTAAATTCTGAAAAAATTATGGAATGATCCAATGATATTGTGACAAATGTTGGTGACCTTATTTTATTTTTGTTTCTGACTTTACTATTTTTTTTATTTTACCCATTTATTTTAATTTTTAAAAATAGTTTCTGACTTTTAAAAGTTACCAAAAATTTTGTAAAATTACTTGGCCTCTTTTCTGATTTTTCTATGGTCTTATTTTTCATTTCTCGATTAATTTGAATATAATTGATATTTTCCTCATTATTTTCCATTTTTTAAAAACATTTTTAAACCTTTTAATGTATATATTAAATATGATATTATTTTGTGATTATTTTCTGGCTGTCTTGGGTTGATTTTTGATCATGGCTTTATTAACATCATTGGATCCATGGTGTTGAGTTTAACTCCATAAAAAATGGATGAATGATTTTAATAATAGTTTGATTAAATATTAATTCAAATGTGGTTTCTCTTTTACCCTAATCATCTTCATCTCATCCCCTTCTCATTTCACTAAATGTTGTTGGAGCATGATCTCTATGTCATGTCTCAAAACAAATGGTGCATAGATTGCTATTGACCGGCCTCAAAATATATGCGACTTCTATATAAGTCCACTTACGATTGCTTAACATAGCGCTAAATTTTACCCCGATTCGAATAAATGATCATTCGTGGCCCAAAATATGATTGCAAGCTCAAGTATGTTAATTTGATCTCTTTGATCCAATAACCTTGAGATTCATTATGTGGAGGCTTTGGTTCTACCAATCCTCTAATGGATCTACAACACCTTTGGTCAATGCGGATCACTTAAACATCGTTGATCATTAAATTTTACTTATGAGAATTCCAAATGGATGATATACTTGACAAAAAGCAAATGCAACTTGTTGTGTGGAGGCTTTGGTTCTACCAATCCTCTAATGAGTTCCAAATGCAAGTTTCAAGATGGTCATCCAACTAACCACTAATTACTGACTTGTTTATTTTATGCTTTTATTCTTTTTTGCTTTTATTCTTTTATGCTTTATGTACTATTTATTTTTTTAGCATTTTTCCTTTCATGCCATTTTCATCTTTGCTCATTTGAGTATTTATTTTTCTTGTCATTTTTACTTTGCTCACTCGAGCTTTTCTTTTTCTTTTCCTAAGAAACTTAATAATCAACATAAACCCTAAAAAAATCTTAATGGTACTTGGACTATTTGGTCACTATCCTTGGCATTATGGAGCATGGGACTTTTTATTGGACTTAGGATTAGAAACCTTGGCCTATCTTGGAGACCTCGTGATCCTATCTGATTATTTTGTCTGGAGCTCTTGAGGTTTACCTCAAGACATTGGGTGGCTTGTTTGTTTTTGTGTGCAGGTTTTTGTGATTAAATCCTTTGTTTGTAATCTGGAATTCACCCGTATACAGCCGTTACTCTGCCCAATTTTTGTGAAGACTTAATACATTTGAAGAGGTCTAGTATCTTTGCTTGCTTGGTTTCAATCCAAAGAATGGGAATTCTATCTTGGCTCATGATATCAAGTTTTGGCTTCTTGTTGGTTAGATGGTTCTTATCCTTAGCTTTTACCTTATGCTTTAGGATAGTCTCTTCTTCTCCTCCCATCTTCTTTAATTTCAAAAATCTTCTCCCTCCTTTTGAAAACTCTTCTTGTTTTGAAACTTAAACCACTTTCATAATAAACTTGGACTTAGGTCCATGCATTTTCAAAATATTTTCATAAATAAACTCCAATCAATTTAATAATACCTTGACATTTTTGTGAGAAGACTAAAAGTCAAATAATCTCATTTCAAACTATTTTGCCACTTTAGTTTTTATCTTTAAACTTTTCTCAAAAGGTTAGACTCTTGTCAATCCTTGTAGTGATGCAAACAACTATACTTCTACAATATGTAGTGAAGTGAGATATTTTCCACTTGGGTGTTGAGTGAGGCATTGTTGATTTTAAAATCCAAGTCATATCCTCCACTTTGAGATGATGCAAATTCTCCTTTCTCATGATTGTGGGTAGTAAGTATGTTTTCCACACGGACAATAACGATGATATCTTATCTCATAAAATTAACCAACACACTTGTGTTTTAAACTTTTAAAAGAGGAACTACGTGTACCCTGATCCCCTATTGCATGAAAGGTGGTACGTAGGCACTAAAGGTTCGCAACCGCGGTGGGTGCAAAAATCATAAAAAATATATTTCTTTTCTCACCTCCACTATCCGTTTTCTATACAACACACTTTTATAGCCAAAATATACATATTTTACAAAGAGGTTCCTACGGAGTACCATAGATGTTTAGGGTGCTAATACCTTCCCTTTGCATAACCAACCCTCTTACCTTGAATCTTTCCCCCTTTTTTGGGTTATTCGCTCTTTTCCCATTCCTTTGGAAGCAATAAAGCGTGGTGGCTATTTTTATTTTGATTTGTATAAAGTCTAGTCAATCCAATGGCTTAGTCTTGAACATTTCTACCGCTACAGTGAGTTTACCAATCAAATAAGGGAAGTGAGGTTGATGATGATGGTGGTGTTGGTTAGAATGCTTGGATGAAAGAGAGATTAGTGGGAGGCTGCAAATTTTAGGTTTTACGGTGGCTGGTGTTGTTGCAAAGAGAGACAGTTCACAGATGGTGGGTGGAAGGGTTTGTGGCGGACTGAGAAGAGGGTAGCGTGGAGGCGCGAGGGAGGAGAAAGATGGAAGGGAGTGGGTCAAAGAAGAAGATGGGGTAGTCATGTTTCAATTTTGTGTTTTTGAATTTGCTCCTCCCCAATCTCTTAACAAACAACCCATTATATACATTAGCTTCTAGGTTTTCAATTTTTTTAAAATGCCCTAAATTACCCTTTTTGATAAAATGACATAGAAAAAATAAAAGAGAAAAAATAACTCTATCCTAAAATATTTTTTGTTTTAATTTTTTGAAAACGGGATCTAAAATAACCAAAATCGATAAAATATGAACATTTAATTTAACAAAAAAAAAAGAAATGAACACATTAAAATAAACTACGAGTCACAAAGGTTAATAAAAAAGAATGCGAATGATAAAAATCGAAATAAAAATGAGAATAAGAATATCCGGCTGAACAGACGCTGACAAATAAGAACGAGACTGCAAACTGCACCGAAAAAATAAAATGAGCACATCACTATGATCTACACACAATATAGATTCACAAAATAGTCAGATAAAGGTGAAAACTCGAAATATTTTACCTGTTAATTTTCCGCATAATGTCAAATCGCTTTTAACGATCTGTCTGTAGAACCGAAATATCCATATTATCAATGTATAAACTACTTAATACAATGCAAGATGTAGGTAAAGAGATGAAAATGCATGAATTGAAAGATCAGGTATTTTTTAACTTTAAAACGATGCAAATGTTGATTTAAGTTGACTTTTGGTCAACCTGAATGCATGAATGATCGATTAATGGTGCAAATGCAATGAATGAGTGATTGTTTATGTAAATGATCTAATGGAAGCATATTTAGATGAATGTGAAGCCTAAACTAGATAAAATCAAGATAGAAGGGCAAATTTTAGGGTTCAATAACTGCCCCTATTTAACAGTCTTAAACATGAAGGTGAGATTGGCGATAGTCTTTCGAACATTAAAGGTAGAAGAAGATTAAATACCAAAAGAACCAGAAAATTTGCGCTCTGAAGAATAGGTGGATGATGTACTATTTTTTCCCTTTATGAATGCCTCAACTAACAAGCTTTGGTAGGTAACAATATGATATTCCCGAAGGATTTCCATAAAGGAAAGAGAAATTGTGTTGTATATTTGAAAAAGGTAAAGGAAAGATGGAAAGGATGTTGAACCAAGCGTACTTGCAAAAGGAAAAAAGACTCCGATGGGGAATAAGACTTCTCGTGTAAAAGGCAATAACAAACACAGTGGTAGTTCACAAATGAAAGACTTCAGAAAAGATAACCAGGTGTTGAAAAACAACTGTTTGGGGAGTATATGATACACATCTACAACTCAAGGGTTGGTAACTCACGACTCGAAGGTCGAAAAACAAATCACAACTTAAGGGTTGAAAACTCACGACTCGAGGGTCAAAAATCAAACAAAAGGTTGGAAACTCACGACTCGAGGGTCGGAAACTCACGACTCGAAGGTCAGAAAGAAAATGAAGGATTAGAAACTCATAACTCGAGGGTCGGAGAAGAAAGAGATTAAACATAACTCGGGAGTTGGAAAGTCATGACTCGATGGTCAGAAAGAAACAAATAATTCACAACTCGGGGGTTGGAAACTCATAACTTGAGGGTCAGAAAGAAGCAAAAAGATTGAAAACTCACAACACGAGGGTCGAAAATTCAAAAAGGTTGAAAACTCACGGTACGAGGGTCGAAAAAGAAACAAACTGTAACTCAAGGGTTAGAAACTCATGACTCGAGGGTCGGAAACTCCAAAAAGTTGAAAGCTCATGACACAAGGGTTAGAAACTCCAAAAGGTTGAAAACTCACGACACGAGGGTCAAAAACTCCAAAAGGTTGAAAACTCACGACACGAGGGTTAGAAACCCCAAAAGGTTGAAAACTCACGACACGAGGGTCGGAAAAGAAATAAACCACAACTTAAGGGTTAGGAATTCACGACTCGAGGGTCGGAAACAAAACACAACTCTGGTGTTAGAAATGCACGACTCGAGGGTTAGAAAAGTAATAAATCCCTCATGCGTAAGGAAATAAGGGGACTCACAAAAGGTAAACGAGTTATTAAGTGTGCATAAACCAATGCTAGATTTTGAAAGGAATGCCAGTAACCAACGGGATTTGAAAGAAATGCCAGTATCCACTAGACTTTTTAAGGGTTACCAATCAAAGTTGGGTTTCAAAAGGTTACCAACCAAAGTTGAGTTTCAAAAGGTTACCAACCAAAGTTGGGTTTCAAAAGGTTGCCAACCGGAGTTGGGATTCAAGATAGTTAATGGGTGTTTGCAAAAGGCAAAAGAACTATATTATACCTTAGGCCGAAGCGAGGTGTAATTCTTCAAGAGGGGAAATTATCTAAATTGCCACATACAAAGTATGGGTATTCAAACAATTGAGAAGAAAGACAGGCTATACACCAACTATGACTAGCACTATAACTGCAAAGAGCCAATACGTGTAAAAATAGTGTAACAAGAGTTTTCTAAAAGTAAGATGCTTGGTATATGAATCAGATTGTGGGAATGACACAAGGTCAAGAATGCTTGCAGATATCAACAACAAGAAGATATACTTCAAGGAAAACCCGCGGGAGGAAATACCACTTGGGATATCTGATGGATAAATACCACCTGCGTAACGCTCCATATAAATGGAAATCCTACGCGTTTTGGAGGATGCAATGCAATGTAATTATGATTATTATATGCAATATGCCGAAGCAAAGATATCTATTGGGAACTCAAAGAATGAAACCTTATAACTTTTGCTGATGAACACCAATAACCTAAACTTAAATCTCTGATCTCTGTTGGAGGACCGCCAATACCTGGACTTAAATCTTTGATCTCTACCAAGGATAACGATTTGGACTTCTATTGAGGATAACAATTCTGACTTCTGTTGAGGATAACGATCCTAACTTCGGGTTAGGATAACGATCCTGACTTATCGACATGCTCTTCGAACTCACAAGTTATTTAGCTTATGCCTGAACTTAGTTTGATCAACTCCTGAAGAGGACGAATTCCCCTGCATGCTGCCTTGCCCTAACCTGTAGGGATTTTAAAGAAACTTGCCTCGAGAGGACTTTCTGAGATTTATGCCATCATAAGTAACATGCCTCAGTACTTCGGACACTGTCCCTGGCTAACCAAAGATGGGGACAAATTTGACCATGCTTGGGTGACTGCCCTTGATTACTCTTCACTTTTAGAGATACCTCGTATGTTGACCTGACATCCCCAGATTGACTAAACTCTTACTCAATAAAGTATTTAAATACTTCTCTTCCCCTTATGGTAATCAAACTTTTAGGTACTCTGCCTTTACTCCATGGAGTACTAACATTGAGATATCTTGCCCCTGCTCAATTGAGTCTTGACAATCTATTTCTTTGCCTCATGCTCATGGAGGAATGAGAAGCTCACTGAGTTTTAAAGACAACACCCCATTTAGGGTGATTGACTTACGTCTTGAAAGTAGACTACTTCACAACCGTACTTCTCAACAGGATCAAACTTTAAAGCAAGCTACTTCACAACCATGCTTCTGACTCGAAAGTAGGAAACTCCACAAACGTACCTCTAAACAGGATCAAATTCATGCTTAAACTGATACTCGAAGCAATCTATCCCTTAGGACCAACTGAAAGTAATATACCCTTGCTCATCAGAGACATCTAGGAGATCATACTTTTGCAATCATCAAAATTTCCAAACAATATGCTTCTGATCATTTCTCAAACTAGTCTTCTTTTACTTAACGGAGTCATTAGAAGGTTTACCCCATGTGATACGGTGGCAGAACCGACTGTTTAATACTGGTTTGCATTTTGAGTTTTTCGTTCGCAAAATGTCGCGGTAAGCAAGAGTCGCCACCGACTTTTATTTCATCCAATCGGAAAGGAAAAAAGTACAGAAAAAAAAAAGTCCTTTTTCGAGATATTCTGAGTACGGGGGGTAGATTATAGAAAGGGAAGGTGTTAGCACCCTTTCTATCCATGGTTTTCCATGGGCTCTTAGGTACTTGCTCATTTTAAAATTGCTTGTGTGTGCTTTGTTTGGAAAAGTTTTACTTCGTGATAACCCTTGTATCAGTCCTCAAGGGTGTGACGAAGTTGTTTTGAAAATTTGCTTGAAAAGTGTAAGTGCGAAAAGTTTTGATTTGAGCAAGTACCTACTAGCATCTACCTACTCGAAAAAAGATCGTTTCTATTCTTGTTTCCTTTAGACAGTGCTATCCTACTATTGAGAAATAGGTAGCACCGTCGTTGGATTTGTAAGGGTCAATTCGTACGGTCACTAAAGCAATGTTAGGACACCTTAGTAGTAACCCTAGAGTCTTAAGATCCTTTCGAGGCAACATTTCCGAGGCAACATTTCCGAGGCAACATTCGAATGGGACATTTGATCTTTTTAGACAGGAGGGCAACCACTAAGACACCCTATGCTTAATGATCGTTTACCAAAGGCAACCAAAGTGAGAGTATACCCTAAGAGTGAATATGTGTGAGTGATTTGTTTCAGTTATTTATCTTTGCACATTAGGGTTTTCTAACCATTTTAATTTGTCATGAATTCTTGTCATACAATCCTATTAGCATACATATAGACAGTTAAATATTTGCGGGAATTAAAAATGCGAGAAAATAAACCTAGCTACAAGGCTTCGGGGAGGGGGATTAATTACATAACCAAAAAATCGGGGATTTAAACAGTAAATAAAAACCCTAAGTTAACTATTACAAACCCTGAACAATTACAAAATAATGGCAAAATAATCAACAAGCGCGCGACGAATTAAATGCGAGGAGATTAGGGTTTTGACCCTTTGACTAATCCTATTTACGATTGATAAAAGAATAATGTTTTTTTGTCATGTTTTGTTATTTGGGGAAAATAATGGAATAATCGAATTAAAAGAAAATCCTAAGTTCTAATTAATGTTAATTTTTGAAAATAAATAAATTAATTTTAAACAACCTATTTTTGTATTTTTATTTGAGAAAAAAGAGAAAAATTAAATCAAGAGTTGACCTAACTTTCTAATTTTATTTTAATGGTGAAAAACAAATTAAAGTTAACCTAGTTTTAATACTAATCTAATTAATTAACAAAATTAAATTTAATAAGAAAACAACTAAACCTAATTTTTATGACCTTTTTTGGTTTTAATTATGGAAAAGAAGTTAAATTAACCTAGATTACTAATCAAATTAAATAATTTATTAAAAAAAATGCTTTTTTTGGTATTTTGAGATTTGTTGATTTTATGATTAAATAAAAAGTGATTAACTTTGTTAATTAAAATAATTAAGGAAAATAACAAAAGAATTAAAAATAAGAAAATAAAAAAAGGAAAGAAATGGGCCTGTGTTGAATAGCATGCTGGGGGGTGCAGATCTGATTTTTTTGGCCTAAATACTCCCAGCCTGGTTGACCACGCTTGATCTGGTGTGGGTGTTGACTTGAAGAGCATGATAGACCTTCATTGGAGAGGCATGGGAACTGGCTAACTGGGCATCAAACGGATGGATGTTGATGACATATGGTGGTCACCAAGAAGAGCAATGTGTTGGATCAACTGACTGAAAATAATATAAATGAAAACGCTGGGACCTGGGGATCGAACCCAGGTCCTTATGCTCAAATCCAATGCTTGCTTGCCAGCTGCGCTACTATGTTCTTTTGTTCATATGATAAAAACAAAACAATATAAGCACAATACACAATAGATTCAGAAAATGCACGCTAAATTTAAACCAGCCACTCAGGGGCTGCCACGCCTCATCTTCTTCCCTGACCCGTGGCTTTAGGCCACAAACTTTTACCAATGGCAATTTCGCGTCACTATAAGCTATAGCGACAGATTTGGTTTGTAGCTAAAAACCTGCGTGATTCAAATATGTGATATAGGCAATATAAATTGAAAACAAATCTAGGGATTAATTAGGAATTAAGCCCTGAGTCTAATGGTATCCAGAATTCCTCTCAATTTACCCTTAAAGACAAAGCCCCAATTTTGAGCTTTCGAACCCTAGTAATGGCAAATAGCTATTCCTGCATCAAAGCTTAAATCCAGGCTATCAAAAAGCTTCCTAGCATGATCATAAACATGCATATGCAAACAAATTGGACTGAAAACGCATAAAACTAGAAGAACAAGTTTGAGTTTAGAGGATGGAAACCGTGATGTGTAGCTTGCGTTTCTGATGGTTTGAGGACTTGGGAATGATTGGAATCACTTCAGTGCGTGCCCAGGAAGAGATTTCTAGCCTTAGATTGCTTTGAATCATCCCCTAACCTGAAAACCGAATCACACTTTTTGCCAATTTTTTTCCAGTTTTTTCTATGCCTCTCATGACTTGTAACCCTATTTTTTGATCTAGAAAGCTTCATTATATAACCTAGAGTGAATTAGGTTAACAAACTTGGATCCAATCTTGAAAATTCATGAATGGAATATTTGATTTTTAAGCCATATGATATCTTTCTATTTTGAGCCAAACCATGCCTTTCTTGTACCAATTTCCCTTGATTCGATTTGCTCTTGTTTACTCAGCATATCTTGATTGCCAAACTGTAAAAAAAAAACAAATCAAATCATATATTTATTAATTTTCATCATTTATTTGATTTAATTCACCTTTTAATTAATGAAAAATCAAAATAAATTGAAAAATGAAGCACATAATGGGTGAGTGAACATTTGAGTCGTGGACCACATTATAATTGAGGTGCAAGCATAAAAAGTTGGGCCCATTTAGCAAAATATGCAAATTTGAGCACATTTGACTTTTGGCAATTTTGCAAAAATGGTCAACTTGTCCAATGCATGACTCTCTCAATTTTGACCCTAGAGAGGTGTTCTTGGACTTTTTAGAAAGCTCAGGATGTCCTCTAAACAACCCTTTTTGTCTCATCTCAATTGAGTCTTCCATGTTCATGTATGTAGCTTTGACCCAAAAGGTGTTTTTGTTGACTTTTCAAAAGGACCTATAATGTCAAAATTCATATCTTTTGTGAGTGTATATTATGAACTTGGGAGATGAATATGAATTGTAGGGAATTTCATCCTCTTCAAAATGAGATTTGGATGGGTCATTTCTGATAAAGTATGAGAAAGTTATGCTTGGTCAAAGTTGAGTTGACTTTTCCTGTAAAACCCTAATTTAGCAACTTTTGGGTTTTGATGAATTGTGAGCAATCCTTGAGGAATCATGATCAACCCTTGATCAAATGATGGATAATACTTCAAAATGAGGATGTTAACCAAAAATCTTAAAGTTTAACTGTATGTGGGCCACAGTTGACTTTTGACCTAGTATAGTTGATTTTCAGGCATTTGAGCAATTGACTGAGCAAACTTCTTCTGTAAGGCTTGAAACTTGACATGGATGATATTGAGAACATATTAGGAAAATGGTGAGCATTTGAGTCCTTTGTGGTCCACACATCTTGATGAAGATGGAAACCCTAATTTGAGGTATGCTGCCTTAGGAGAGAGTTTGTCTGGTCAACTCTTGAACTTCCTTGAGCAATTTGGGGACCTCACTTGCCATGTGTTGAAAAATATGGGAGGGAAAAAATTGGGGTACAATAGCTGCCCTTGTTAAATCTTCTTAAACCTGAGGATGTAGATTGGTTGTTCTGCCTTTCGTGATCTAAAGGTGGAAGATGATTGAACACTAGAGTGCCCAGAAATTTGCACTCGCATGAAGTGGCACTTGATTTCTGATATCGAGAATGGGCTTATAGATTCCATTTGGAAGTTGAGGATTGAAGATTGTCGGGGATGGGCTTAAAGATGCCATCCGAAGAGGTGTCGATTGCATAAAAGATTCCTTTGCGAGAATCCGCATACCTGTTGTTGAGGAGGACTTCGCTGGGGAATGTTGGTCTCTGTCTTGGGAGAAATAGAGTTTTAGGAGCTTCAGTTGTCCGTTACTCTACTGGGGAATAATTCCGGTTTGGGGAAGCGGAAGTGAACTACGTATCTGATCGGGGTATATGCTGCAACGCGACTTACTGGGGGACGTGGAACCAATCGTGTTTGATCGGGTCTCGGTCTTACAGTGTCGTGGACTGCTGTCCGGGGATAAGAGAGGAAGAACCCGAATAATAAGGTTATGAAAAGGAACCTGGATGGTAGGTTTACTTCGAGATGAAAGCCTGGATAGTAGGGCTTGAGAAGGAACCCAGATAGTATGGTTACTTCGATATGAAAGCCTGGATAGTAGGGCTGTGAGAAGGAACCTGGATAGTAGGGTTACTTCGAGATGAAAGCCTGTATAGTAGGGCTTGAGAAGGAACCTGGATAGTAGGGTTACTTCGAGATGAAAGCCTGGATAGTAGGGCTTGAGAAGGAACCTGGATAATAGGGTTACTTCGAGATGAAAGCCTGGATAGTAGGGCTTGAGAAGGAACCTGGATAGTAGGGTTACTTCGAGATGAAAGCCTGGATAGTAGGGCTTGAGAAGGAACCTGAATAGTAGGGTTACTTCGAGATGAAAGCCTGGATAGTAGGGCTTGAGAAGGAACCTGGATAATGGGGTTACTTCGATATGAAAGCCGAGATAGTTGGGCTGCAAGAAGGAACCTGGATAGCAGGGTTACTTCGAGATGAAATCCTGGATAGTAGGGCTTGAGAAGGAACCTGGATAGTGGGGTTACTTCGATATGAAAGCCGGGATAGTTGGGCTGCGAGAAAGAACCTGGATAGCAGGGTTACTTCGATATGAAAGCATGGATAGTAGGGCTGTGAGAAGGAACCTGGGTAGTAGGGTTACTTCGATATGAAAGCCTGGATAGTAGGGCTGTGAGAAGGAACCTGGGTAGTAGGGTTACTTCGATATGAAAGCCTGGATAGTAGGGCTGTGAGAAGGAACCTGGATGGTAGGGTTACTTCGATATGAAAGCCTGGGTAGTAGGGCTTGAGAAGGAACCTGGGTAAGGTTATAAGTTTGTGTAATACTTCAGGAGGAACCTGGGTGAGGTTGCATTTGTCGCAACGATGATTACTCTGTTTAGCTTCGAGTATTGATCATGGACCTGCTGGAAATTGTTGATAATAATTGTGTTTCCTAAAAGAAATACATGGTTAGTTATGTGCGATGCATGGAATGCATTGCAATGAGGTTCTCAAAATAAATGAGATTATGTTATATGTAATGGATGCACATGTCATGATGTATGAATATGCAATGCTGACGTAACACTCTGAGTCCGAGAAAATAAATCCCTGACTGCTGCTTGGAGAACATGATAAATGGTATTCTTGACAGCTGTCAAAAACCATAGTTCCTCTACTTCTGTTGGGGATGGTGAACAAAGATGACTAACTGGGGCTTTACATCCATTTGGCTGGGGAATATACTGCTGGAAGAGACCCTGTCCGAGGATAACTCTGCGGGGATAACTCTGTTGGAGAGGAGATACTTTGTCGATAGATCTGCTGATTTGGAGAAATAAATTCAGCTGGGGATGAATTTATGTTGCTGGCGATAATGAATTCTGTTGGAAATTGAATTTCTGCTTGTGAGAGAAATAAACTCTGCTTGGGGAAAAATTTACTGACTCACTCGCGATTGTGAACCTCAGCTGGGGAGAGTTACATGCTGTTCAGAAAAGCTAACATCATTGTCTTTGGATACTTTTCATCTTGTGAGGAGTATATGTACCACTACTCCTGTTCTCAAGCTGGCTCTATCCTGGTACATGGTGGGCAGAGTAACTGTAAGGTCTGAGCACTTCTTGTTTTCCCTGTTTTTGGCATTACGAGTAATCTTCTTTTGTTTCTTGTGTAAATATTTATGAGCAACCATTATTTTCAAATGCATATATCAAAAATAAATCATTGGACGTTTTTGCAAAACAAAACAGAAAAAGAAAAACAAATTGAAATTTCTTGTGAAAATGACTTGTATTGATTTTTTGAAGTTGGCCTGTAATAGCCATTTTTGTACAAGGAGGCTGACGTCCTAGTAAGAGAACATCGCCGAAAGATAGTAATTACAATTCGTGTTAAAGAAAGAAAAACAGCTATGTGGAACGATCCCATCAGGTTTCAACTCTGCTATTGCCTTTATATCTTCAAGCGTCTCATCACTTTGCTGCTTGGTCAAAGGTGGATCAGATTGATTGGCGCCGTCTGAGCTTGATAGTCAATACCGATGTCTGGTTGCAAGATGATCCAATGAGACATAGTGTTATGCTTTGATCCATAATTTTTGCCTGGACCTCCCTTTCGGGTTTTCAGTCCACCAGGATACCCTTTTATGCCCAAGTCGCCTTTTCAGGTTTTCGACTTGCTGGGTGTACAATTTTTTTCATTTTCATCCCTTACTTTTGCCCGAACCCTTTTGGTTCGCCGGGAAGCCCTTATTTTTGCCTAGTCCAGTCAACCTAGCGGGTCTTTGATTATGCGTAGTGTATCTTTTCACTATGTCTGCATTGACGGGGTGAGGAAGGTCGTCACTATCCATGGTGGTTAGAATCATAGCTCCTCCCTAGAAAATGTTCTTAACCACAAATGGTCCTTCGTATGTGGGGGTCCATTTTCCCCTAGGATCACCTTGCGGTAGTATGATGCGTTTGATCACTAGATCCCCAACCCGATATTCTTGACGTCTGACTTTCTTGTTAAAAGCCTTGATCATTCGCTTTTGATACGTCTGACCATGACAGATAGCAGTAAGTCTCTTTTTATCGATTAGATTCAGTTGATCAAGTCGAGTTTGGATCCAACCGTCTTCATTCAAACCTGCATCCTTCATAATCCTGAGAGAGGGTATCTGGACTTCGACGGGTAGGACTGCCTCCATGCCATATACCAGAGAGTAGGGTGTTGCCCCTGTCGACGTCCGTGTCGAGGTACGGTACCCATGAAGAGCGAATGGTAACATCTCGTGCCAGTCTTTGTATGTCACCGTCATCTTCTGCATAATCTTCTTGATGTTCTTGTTAGCTGCTTCAACAACCCCATTCATCTTCGGCCGGCAGGGAGAAGAGTTATGATGATGTATCTTGAACTGTTTACAGAGCTCGGTGATTATTGTGTTGTTGAGATTTGTACCATTGTCAGTAATAATTCTCTCTGGGACACCATATCGACAGATCAGATTGTGTCAGATGAACCGCGCCACGATGTTCTTGGTTACTGTAGCAAAGGAAGATGCCTCAACCCACTTCGTGAAGTAATCAATGGCTACTAGGATGAAACGATGTTCGTTAGATGCAGTAGGCCTGATCTCGCCAATCATTTCAATGCCCCACACCGCAAAGGGCCAAGGAGCCGTCAAGACGTTCAGAGGAACCGGAGGTACATGCACCTTATCAGCATAGATTTGCCACTTATGACAGGTTTGAGAGTGCTGGTAACAATCGACTTCCATAGTGGACCAGTAATATCTTACTCGTAGGATTTTATTCGCCATGATATGTCCACTGGAATGAGTTCCGAAGGTACCTTCATGTAACTCTGCCATGATCCTTTCTGCCTCGCTCTTGTCTACACACCGTAGTAAGGTTGAATCATGATTATGCTTATAGAGGATTCCATTACTGATCAAGAACTTCGCAGCGAACCTTCTCAGAAACTTCTTATCATTAACATATGCCCCCTCGGGGTATTCCTGAACCTCGAGATATATTTTGACTTCGTGAAACCAGGGTTTGTCTGCCACTTCTTCGGTGTCGATCTCACAACAGTGTGCAGGTTCATCCAACCTCTCAATGGTAATCTGGGGAGCTTCATTGTCCCATCTAACTTTGAACATAGAAGACATGGTAGGTAGCGCGTCCGCCAACTGGTTCTCTTCTCGTGGGAAATGTTCAAAGGTTATCTCCTCAAAGTGTGGGAGCAATGTCAGTACATATTCTCGGTAAGGAATAAGATTCGGGTGCTTCGTATCCCACTCGCCTTTGATATGACTTATCACCAGAGCGGAATCTCCGAATACACTCAAGAACTTAATCCTCAGGTCAATATCAGCTCGAAGACCCATAATACATGCTTCATACTCCGCCATGTTGTTGGTGCAGTTGAAACATAATCGGGCGGTGAACGGAGTATGACAACCCTCAGAAGATATAATTACAGTGCCAATTCCATTAATCAATGTGTTCGAGGCTCCATCAAAATACATAGACCATCGAGATCCCTCCTCGGGTCCTTTATCCGGTCCAGGTTCTTCGCAGTCAGTCACCAACATGATATTCTCATCCGGGAACTCGAAATTCATGGACTGGTAGTCATCCACGACCTGATGCGCCAAATGATCCGCCAATACACTCCCCTTGATTGCTTTTTGGGTTGTGTATTAGATGTCGTACTCGGTTAAGATCATCTTCCATTATGCTATTCTTCCGGATAAGGCAGGCTTCTCGAAAATATATTTGATCCAATCCATCTTTGATATCAACAAGGTAGTGTGAGTCAGCATATACTGTCTCAGTCGGCGAGCAACCCATGCCAAAGTGCAGCAAGTTTTCTCGAGCAATGAGTATCTGGTCTCACATTTGGTAAAAATTTTGCTAAGCTAATAAATGGCGTGCTCTTTTCGACCAGACTCGTCATGCTGCCCCAACACACACCCCATTGAACTGTCCAACACTGTCAGGTATAATATCAAAGGTCTTCCTTCAACTGGAGGCATCAAAATTGGTGGTTCTTGAAGGTATTCCTTGATTCATTCGAAAGCGGTCTGGCATTCATCATTCCATTTTACCACTTGATCTTTCTTTAGCAGCTTGAAGATTGGCTCACAAGTAGCAGTCAGATGTGAAATGAACCTGGCGATGTAATTCAGGCGTCCCAAGAAGCCTCTGACTTCTTTTTCTGTGTGGGGAGCCGACATCTCTTGTATGGATTTTACCTTTGCGGGGTCTACCTTAATACCTTTGTCACTGACGACGAAACCCAGAAGCTTACCAGATCTTACCCCAAAGGTGCACTTGTTCAGATTCAACCTCAGCTTGTACGTCTTCAACCTGTCAAATAGTTTCTGGAGATGATCAAGGTGCTCTTCTTCAGTCTGGGACCTGGCTATCATGTCGTCAATGAAACCACTCGGCCGGAACCTGTCATCTGGATGTAATGAAACATCAATGAAGTCGCCACCGAACGTATTTTATCCCGTCGAAGGGGAAAGGTAAACATCGAGAAAACTTGAAGAGGGAGAAATCACGGTCTTTCGACCGAGAGATCGAGTAAGGGAGTCCGTTACGCGAGGGGAAGGTGTTAGCACCCCATACGCCCGTAGTACTCTACGATATCCACTCTTGTTGTCTAATCTAATGGGTGTGGTCAAATCCTATGTCTATGGCTTAAAACTGAAAAGGGAATGCATGCGAAAGAAAAAAAGAAAACAATGTAGGGAAAATAAAAGTTGTGCTCGATCGGGCCCTACCCCAATGCCTACGTATCCCTTTTAAGGAATCAGAGTAGCCGTAGTTCGACTCATATATTCTGGTTGGTTTGTGTTTTTTAGTTAAGATAACAAAAATAATCAAGATGGTAAAACATCAAATAAAACAAAAAACAAATGAGATGGTAAAACATCGGCTAAATAATAATAAAGTAACATGTCAAAGATAGCGAAACACCAAATGATAAAACATTACACCTGACAATGACATTGAGAGTCAAAGTAGGATAACCAACATGTGCGATGGCGAAAAATCGGCTTTAAACAAATGTGCGATAGCGAAACATCGGCTAAAAGATAACAAGGTATCATGACAAAGATGGCGAAACATCAATAAAACGAATGACAAAACATCACACCTAACAATGATATTGGGAATCAAAGTAGGATAACAAACATGTGCAATGGCGAAACATCGGCTTTAAACAAATGTGCGATGGTGAAACATCGGCTAGAAGATAGCACAATATCATGGCAAAGATGGCAAAATATCAATAAAACGGATGATAAAACATCACACCTAACAATGATATTGAGAATCAAAGTAGGATACCAAACATGTGCGATATCGAAACATCGATTTCAAACAAATGTGCAATGGCGAAACATCTGCTAAAAGATAACACAATATCATGGCAGAGATGGCAAAATATCAATAAAACGGATGACAAAACATCACACCTAACAATGACATTGAGAATCAAAGTCAGATAACAAACATGTGCGATGGCGAAACATCGGCTTCAAACAAATGTGCGATGGCGAAACATCGGTGAACCAGGTTTAAAAGCAAAGCCAAGAGGCACACATACAAAGTAAGATTGGTTTGTATCTTTTACCTTGAAGAAGGGTTTGAGTTTATTAGAAATGTCTTAAGATTTGCCAAGAAAATAGTTTTGTTTTAAGATGCAGAATGCATAGAAAAGAAAAAAACAACTAAGGGAAACTAGCCTAGTACTATCCCTAGTGTTATCATACAATGGTTGACCCTAAGGTTGAGGATAAAGGAAAACCCTACCTTAATTTAACATGTTAAAGGAAGCTTAACAAAACTATCCTATAGGGAACGTGCAATGAGAGCGAAGTCGTGATCTCAATTTCTAAATTGAGTGACTCATCGATCAACAATTAAAGAAGAAAAGCAATAAACATCCTATAGGGAACATGCAATGAGAGCGAAGTCGTGATCTCAATTTCTAAATTGAGTGACTCATCGATCAACAATTAAAGAAGAAAAGCAATAAACATCCTATAGGGGACATGAAATGAGAGTGAAGTCGTGATCTCAATTTCTAAATTGAGTGACTCATCGATCAAAAGCAAACACAACATATGTATCAGACAAAAACCAGAGGGCCTCCTGACATATATCGGCAACAGAGGTCCCGTCATGCAATCAGAGAACTATGCAACATGAAAATAGAAGAAAGGAAATAGTGCAATACCAAACGGATAAATATCCGTAGCAACTGAGCAAGAATAAAAGAAACCCAGAGAACTTCAAGTAAGCTGGCATTTGTAGACAAATCAAGTCAGAAATTACGCCATCAGGATGTAAGTAATGAGATTATCAGATATGAACAGATCCCATGGGAAATGTATAGCATTCACAATCACATGTATATATCCTGCATGGAATGTCAAACATGCCAAACACAATAGCAGTGCCAATATAATAAGTTGTGTTCCATAAATAAATTGAAACACAGTAGCCTCAGGTCAAGACTGGAAAACCTTTCTCAAAGTACCTCGCACATTCAACAACCAAGTTAGTATTCCCATGAATAGAATGATGATTCACATAAGGTATGGATGCAACATGATGAAGTGAGAACAACATGATAACAATTATCAAACATTAGACATGGTAGACAAAAGGAAACAGGCATATGCACAATTTGGTCAAGAGAATCAGAGGAATGTGGCTCCTTTCTATCACCATATTGAGTTGAAAATTGAATATCAACCAAGGATCATGGGAGCTTGAGAATAATACAATCAAAGACCATGAAGGTCAGGGGCAAACACATTTTTATCATGTACAATTAATTCAACCACAGCTTCACAAACACAATAGAAGATGAAACCCACATAATGCATCAAAAAGGTTCAAACCTTCAAACAATGGGGCATTAAGTGAAATGACTTAAGCTATTGAATAAACATATCCAACATGATCATTAGGTGCCCAATCATAGGCCTCACTCAAGTTCATTGGCCATCAAACAAATTGCAACAAGACATGCAACATTAATTGGGTACCTTCACTTCAAAAATACATCAAAAGTAGAAACAAGGATCCATAAATCAAACCAAAAACTTCTTAGCATCTTTGGAGTTTGTAGAAGTCAGAAAGCAAGCCTTAAGTTCATGAATGATTGAGGAGGGGATCAAATGAGGCCCAAAGTTCAAAACTAGTTGGCAAAACTACCAAGCTAGACAAGTTTTCAAAATAATTTGTGGAAAAATGTCAAACCAAGTCAAATAATTCAATAAAAATGGTTTTCATATCCTCAACACATTCATGAACCCTAATCAAGACTTGAATTCTATTGAAAATCCAGGGCATAATGATTTTGAAAAAGAAACTTGCACAATAAGCAACAAAACCCTAATTTTTGACTTTTAATCTTAAATATTGATTAGATAAGATCAAAATTCAAAAAATTCAAACCAAGATCATACAAATCACAAAGAAACCCTAAAAGTCAGAATACATATTTTTTCACATTTTTTTGAATTAGAGAAAAATCAAAAATAAAATTCAATTCAAACAATTAATCAATTAATCCAATAATCTCATCTCAACATGAAATTTTAAACAAAAGTAAGAAAAATGTCCAATCAAAAGTATATTCAAATATTAGCACTAAAAACACACACCTCTGATTTTTTTTAGAATTTTTGAATTAAAGGAAATGTTAAAATAAAAATTAACCAAACAATTAACAATTAAACTATTATTTAAGGGAAAAAATGCAAACCCTAGCCAAAAGTCACAAAAGGGTCAAAATAAAAATATATTCAGATTCTATGATTAAAAACAAGCTTGCATGATTGTTTTAAGAATTTTTGAATCAATGGAAGTATTAAAGTAAAAATCAAACAAACAAATATTACAAATAAACTTTTGAAATTAAATTTTTAATCAAAAGTAGCAAAAATGCTAAACCAAAATCAGAATTAATTTTTACATTATTTTATAAGTTCGAAATAATTTTTGTGGAATTTTTAGATCAAAAGAAATATTAAAACAAAAATAAACATTGAATAAACAATTATTTAAACTTATGAATTTTTAAACTAATCAAAACATTTTTAAAAAAATCCAATTTTTTTTGACAAATACTAGAAATTATCATTGGCCTATGGTAATTTTTTTTATGATTTTTGAAAAAATTTTGATCACAAAAAATAAAATCAGAAAATCAAATAGAACAAAATAAAATGAAATGCATTAAAAATTTGAACCATCCAATCAGGGTGCGCCACCTCATCATCTTCAACCTCAAGACAATGCCCTAAACGCGTGTCCTTTCAGTTTCATACCTAATGTTCTGATCACTACCTCTTCCTTATCTCTCCACAAAAATCAATGATTCAAAGCTCAAAGTAAAGTTAGATCTAACCTCTACATCACGACACTTATAGATCTCAAAAAGATTGACTATGCAATTAGAAATCTAAATGCGAAAATTGCAAAAACTCATTGAATATGAATTATTCAGAAGTTCAAACCGTGATCTATTCTTCCATTTCAAACAAGATTATACGTCAAACCTATTGTTTGGCCAGCTATGAACTCATAAACATGAAGTAATTCAACGAATCAAGCTGGAAATAGCAAAATAAAGTTCAATAAGCTTACTTCAATGCGAAACTGGAAATGTTGATCCCTTAGTTACAGAAGCAAACAAACTCCATGGTCTTGATCTACATACTTCAGGGATGATGAATTCACAAGAAATTTGATGAATGCGCGAAGGAGATGGGAGAATCGAAGCAACTTGCAGAAAAATGGTGGAACACTTCAGATCTGAAATTCTTGTAATGGGGGCCTTCTCCTCGTGAAATGAGGCTTGCAGTGCACTATATAGTGTGGGTAGAGAAGGTTAGAAGAGGAAATTGGTCTTCCAAGATGTTCAAGGGCTTGTTTGGAAAATTTGCCAAAATAAAGGATGCACATGGGCCTCAACTATTTGCTCGTTTGTTCCTCCATTTTATTTGCATTTTATCAGCCAAATGAGGTCAGGAGCCCATGCTTAAAGTTCCAGGCTATGACTCATTGAGATGAGAGAGTGTTGGTGAATTGGCTTTTCTTGGCAACTTTGAGCATTTTGTATCCAAGAAAACACCATGGTCCATGGAGCACGAAATAGCTGGCATTATGGGCCTTAGCAAGTCACAAATAGGTCATGGGCTGGATTATAAACAAAGAGAATGGCTGAAACTTGAGTTCTCATGAATTGGCCATTTTGCATACTTGTCAAATTTCAATAAAATGCCTCAAAATTCCAAAGCTCATAACTTGATAATATTTTTGAATTTTGACACAAATGAGTACAATTTGGAAAGGTATTGAAAAGATATACAATCCCTTAGTTTTGAATTTTTGCAATTGAATCCATTAAGTTTCCCAAAATTGAGCTTGAAAATCACCAATTTTGGAAAATGACCTATAATTTTGTGACTTCCAAAGACCATAATTCTTGATTCCTTGCCAATTTGGGCATGAGACCAAAAGGAGAAAGGTCATCCTCTTATCTTTCCAAGCATGTTTCATTTGCATTTTTTGGATCAAAGGTGAATAAAATATGAATTTTTGAAATTAAGTTCTTATTTTCCAAAAAACTTTTAGGGTTTCTTTATGAACAAGTTTCAACCCAAGCTTCAATCCTTTTGATCCAATGATCAAAATGGACTTGAAATATGAAAAGTACACCCTTGAATTGATGGTTGACCAAAAATTCCCTTGGTCAACCTTGACTTTGACTGATTTTGACCAAAATGACCATTTTGCCCCTCTGAATCAATTGATCCACTTCCCTTCAAAATTGATGATCAAAACTTCAAACATATGATCTTCCAAATATATAGAGGCCATGTACAAAGTTTCACTTCAAAATTCTCAAGAAATCTTGATGAAATCCCAAACCCTAGTATTGTTCAACACATTAGGAAACTGATGAGTCATCTCCAAAACTTCAAATCCTCTGGGCATCTTGACCAAATTCTTGTACAAAGACTTTTCAAATACCAATGAGATGTTGTAGCTTCCAAATCAAAACTTGTACATTGATAAATAGCCTTGATCAAACAAAACCCTAATTTGACTGGTGAATCAAAAGAAAGACTCCTCTTATAATCAAACACAAACTTCAATCCTCTGATGATCCAAAGAGATGGGTAAAAAATCCTGACATATGCAATAACTTTTGAGCTTGAAAGATCCAGAGGTTTGGATGGTAAGATTCTTCTTAAGCAACTTGCCAATGCAATCAACCTTCAAAGCTTGAGGAAGACTTGATAACCAAGGTAATTTGATCCCATCACAATGTATGAATGCAATGCAATATGATATTCATGATGAAACACAAGCCTAAATCAAGAGGGTAAATTTTAGGGTGCAACAGCTGCCCCTATTCAAATATCTTCAACATGATAAGTGAGAAAAGTGACAACTTTCGAGCGTTTAAAGTTGAAGATGATTGAATACAAAAGAACCCGAAAATTTACACTCTTGAAGAAGAAAGAAAAAAGAAGCAGAAAAAAACCCCCAAGACATGCGTTAGAATGAAGCTGTAACGCAGGTTGAAACAGAACAAAAACAAAGAAGAGTAGACGCAACTAAACTTCCGGACAAAATGTGCCAGGGCAAAACTGGGTTTAAAAAAGAAGAGGTGAGATAAAACTCAAACCACAGAGTATAGGCGAAACTAAACTCTAGAAAAGAAAACGTACGCGGGTGAGGTGACGAAATTCTGAGCTCGACCCAAAGCAAAATTGGCTAGAGTGCGCGATTCTAGGAGCACTTGCTAATCCCAAACTAAGATAGCCAGTATGAAGGAACTGAAAGAATCTCAGGAATGAGGAACAAAAGCGAGACGGAACTTGACTCAATAACCAGTTAGACGAAACTAAACAAGATGAGTACCAGGACAAAATTGGATTTCACGCACGGGTAACGAGGCGAAACTCGACCCAAAGCAAAGTGATGAGAGTGCATGTTTCTCAGAGCACCTTCTGGTCTCAAATCAATGGATAAACAGTGACGAAAACTGATAGAAGGATCCAAGGAACAAAAGAGACTGATTTCAAACCAGGGATGCAGTACGAACACTGCACTCAGTAAACGAACACCGTCAAAGGGTCCAAGGTATGAAAGCAAAAACGAGACGAAACTCGACTGAATAACTAGTTAGGTGAAACTAAACTAGACGAGTACCAGGATGAAACTGGATTTCATGCACAAGGTGAGGAGACGAAACTCGATCTCGTCCCAAAGCAAGGAGATTAGGGCGTACACCTAAAAACCTGCTGAAAGCGAATATCAAGACAAAACTAGTATTCAAAAGGTGCATCAATAGACATTGGAATGAACCAGAGAGGGTAGTGAAGACTAAACCCGAGAAGACCACGCCAGGGCGAAACTGAACTACAGTCAAGAGTAAACACTCAAACAAACAAATGATTGACATTAAAAAGGATATTGGTATGGGGAGTAGACTGAGATAATGAGGATGAAGACCTCACTGGGGATTTAATCCGAAGTATTAGCAAAATCACTGGGGAAGACGGAAATAATAATGGCTTATGTTCCGATGTATGTTTGAATTCTTTTTACATAGTGCAATGCTCCATATAATGGAACTGCTACGCGTTTAGGTAGATGCAATGTGATGATGCATGTTTAAAAGTTTCATTGGGGAGTGGCCAATCGAGAAGCCAAAAAAACCAAGAAGTCAGGACCTGACAAGACTTACAAAAATAAATTGCAAAATCCAAAGGAAAGGAGAAAATACGGGGAACCTCTAGAGAGGGAACCTCGAAGAGATGAAGCTTCGCAGGGAATAACATCCGAGCAACCAATAGAAACGGGCCACAAACATTGAGAGGAACTGCAAAAATAAATTGCAAACTCCCAGAGAAGATCAGATCGACACTGTAGCTTTTAGAGAAGATTAGACATTAAGGGAGAAGATCGGGGCAAGACTGTAATCTTTGGAAAAGATAGCGCACAACCGTGTTGAGGATGACACCAAGACAACAAAACCGACGTGAAGGGTGAAAAACCTTTGCTGGGGGAACAAAGCTCTGTTGAGGAGACGAGACTTCATCAGGGAGACAAAACTCTGTTGAAGATTTGGTTGAAGAGAGATTTCTTTAAATGCAACCAAAGGATGGATTATGCAGATAGTCACATACTATCGACCTTACTGGGGATAAGGAAAAACTTTGACAAAAGGATGCCCCAGTCAACAGATCAGCTGTGAAATGAGAGGCCATGGAGAGGGATATCTGTGGGCAACTCTGTTAGACGGTTGGAACTTCTTCAGAATGTGAGTTCCTACTTAACGAGTCCATTGAGGATGTGCGACATATCCAAACTTGAAGTCTTAGAATGAAGCTTTTGAAAAAAGATTCTTGGGGCAATAAAACTTCGCTGTGGAAACGAAACTTTACCGGGGATATGAAACTTCACTGGGGATACGGAACTTCCCTGGGGATAAAAAGAGTCCCAATCGTACATGGGCTCTGTCTAGCAGAAGAAACCCAAACAATCCCTTCCTGACAATCATTAAGCTCTTTACATGTGTTCAATGTGTAAACTTTTCTTTTTGATGTCAAACAAATGTTTTGCATGCAGGAAGATGTTTATTTTGGGAATGACAGACCTGATGCGATGATTATTTAAGCCTTGAAGTTGAAAACCTTAACAAAGTGTCGCATCTCTGTTGTGAATGAATCACTGGCTAGAGTGCAAAAAATTTCAAAACTTTTCTTCCCCTTTTTTTTTGAAAAACGAGTCAAGATGCGGGTGATAAGATACCAACATGAGTATGCAACGCATATTTGGGGGTTTAGGAAATGTTATCCTGTTGTAGTATGTTTTCGAGTTAAACCCTTGTTTCAGTTAGGACTTTTAAAGGTTGTAACGTGGCCTGGTTCGAGGTTTTTTTTAGAAAAACATTTTTCAAGGCTCAAGTTATTTGGTGCCCACCCCCTTTGTGATATTCTCCTGTCTTAAGTTCAGCTGACTTATCACAAGCATTCATCTTTCAAAAGGATTTATAAAGGTTGAGTGATCACGACAAATTCTCCAACATGATTGTCGCTTAAATTTTGCTGCTTTTTTTTTATATTATTGTTCCTCTTCTTTTGATGAAAATTTCATTGAATAGTCTTTTTTTCTTGGCCTTTTAGGCTCTTCTTTTCCCTAACTTTTGCCTGGACAAAATCTTTTGAATTTCAATTTTGGGGGTCCAACGGGATGCCCTAACTTTTGCCTAAGCGACTTGTTTTCAAGTTTCGACTTAGCGGGGCTTTTTGTTTCTTTCTTATTCATACTTTCCATTTTTGAACAAGTCAATGTGACTTTAGGTTTTTGAACCTTTTCTTTCTTTTTATCTTTTTTTTTTGAAAACAAACGCCTCATTCCTTGGTCGACAAGGTATAGCCATTATTGTATCGATTCGATCTCGACCTCAGGACTTTTGTGAGGAAATGAGCATCGTGGTTTTGACATTTTTACTGATCTCATGATGCGAAAGATAAAATGTGGTGACCCTCATATGGGACATTCCTTCTGAAATTTGAATGCTTGGTCAAATCAACTGAACATCTACCCTGCCCCTGGTTAAAAATAAGGTTTTTTTTGAACGAAAAGGAAACTCCTACTTCGAAGGCTCAGAGGGGTTAACGAGGGTCTAACTCCCTTATATCTCCGGTGTTTGGGGATTGAAATAATGCCTGTACATCGTCAACGGGGTTCTACTCAAAAGCATACCATTACAGTCATTGTTTTTAGCTAAACTCCTTCCTCCAAACTCTTGGCTAAGTAAAAGAATTGGCACAGTTGGTATCAAAATGCCCGAAAAAATCGATTAAAGAGTGATACCGGATAGATTAAGTAAAATGAAACAATTTTTTTTCAAGGCAAAAAAATATTCAATGCACCAAGACTGACATTCGTCCATAAACAAAATCATATATGCAGATAATGCTAAAACAATCAATCAAGAAAACACATGAAAGTACGACAAAGAAATGTAATGAAATCCATTATGGGGAAGAACCGTATCTAGCTAGGTTTGCCGATCTCGCCAACCTGCCGTAATCTTGGCATTACCCTGACCCATGACCTTCATCAACAGCACAGAGTTGTGAAACAAAATGGCAAGGCGTCTTCTAGTAGAGTGAAAGAGAAATCCATCAATCATAGAACCAAACATGCCCCTTTGCACAGTAGTAGTTGTGTTTATTATCCGTATTTCAAGCGATCAGCTGACCATGACTTAGATTACCATTTTCGTGTAAGGCCCACGAAGTTTATATGCACATGCTTATCAAAAATATTGGACGTTTTTGCAAACAAAATAGTAAAAAGGGAGAAAAGAAACGTATACGTATACTTGAAAGAAGATATTCTATTGATTTTGAGAAAACAATCTGTGAAAAAGGCAATTACATTTGGAAGCAAGTAATTACAAAATCAAAACAAACAAGTGTTTACAAATGGAGATGTGAATATGAATATCCATCAAGTCCCGACTCTGCCATGGCTCTTATGACTCTCATGCTCTCCTCTTCCTGCTTTCAGACAGATCATTCCTGGATTAGCTTCGAACTTATGCCAGGTGATAGAGCGAAGGAAAGAAACAAAGGATCCCATGCTGAACGTAGTCATTTGCTTTAAGTCCCTAACTTTTGCCTGAATCGCCCTTTCGGGTTTTCGATTCACCAGGACACCCTCTTTTTGCCTAAAACTCCCTTGCGGGTTTTCAGTTTAGCGGGTTTTATTTTATTTTTTATGCAAAGTATTTTTTAACTACGTCAGCATTCACAGGGAGAGGGAAGTACTCTCCATCCATAGTCGTGAGCATCATCGCTCCTCCCGAGAAAACTTTTCTGACCACGAAAGGACCTTCATAAGTTGGAACCCACTTGCCCCTGGGATCTCCCTGGGGGAGAATTATCCTTTTTAGCACAAGGTCACCTGGCTTGTAACACTGAGGCTGTACCCTCTTATCAAAAGCTTTCCTCATCCTTTGCTGATATACCTGACCATGACATACAGCCGTTAACCTCTTCTCGTCAATAAGCTCCAACTGATCCAGCCGATTCTGTACCCATTCACTTTCATCCAGCTCAATATCTCTCATGATCCTAAGGGAAGGAATCTCGACTTCTACCGGCAATACTGCTTCCATGCCGTAAACCAATGAAAATGTGGTTGCCCCAGTCGAAGTACGCATAGTGGTGCGATAACCATGCAACGCGAAAGGCAGCATCTCATGCCAATATTTATAGGTTACCACCATCTTCTGCACGATTTTCTTGATATTCTTATTGTCCGCTTCGACATCGCCGTTCATCTTTGGTCGGTATGGGGAAGAGTTATAATGCTTGATTTTGAAAGACTCATAAAGCTCCTTCATCATTTTGTTGTTCAAATTAGACCCATTATCAGTAATGATCTTTTCAGGCACTCCGTAGCGACAGATAATATTGTGCTTAATGGACCGAGTTACCACCTGCTTGGTGACATTAGCATATGATGCAGCTTCAACCCATTTTGTAAAATAATCAACGACAACCAGAATGAAACGGTGCCTGTTGGACGCAGTCAGTTCAATTTTGCCTATCATATCAATCCCCCACATCACGAACGACCAAGGGGAAGTTAAGACATTTAAAGGTACTGGCGGCACATGCACTTTATCATCATAGACTTGACATTTGTGACAAACCCGTGCATGATTGTAATAGTCAGTCTCCATGGTGGACCAATAATAACCTGCTCGCAAAATCTTTTTAGCCATGGTATGCCCGTTGGAATGGGTCCCGAAATCACCTTCAGTATCTCTTCAATGATTCTAGAAGCTTCTTTCTTGTCAACACATCTGAGCAGTAAACCGTCATGATGCCTTCTATACAACACACCACCACTGAGAAAGAACTTGGCTGAAAATCTTCTCAAGAACTTCTTATCTGTGACGGATGCTTCTTCAGGGTACTCTTGTGTTTCAAGATATCGTTTAACATCATAAAACCAATGATTACCATCTGATTCCAAACTAGCCTCAAAACAGAAAGCTGGCTCACTCAAACTTCTGATAGTAATGGAAGGTGCCTCATTAGCCTACTTAACCTTGAACATGGAGGACAAAGTTTCCAGTGCATCAGCTAGATTGTTTTCTTCTTTGGGAATGTGTTCAAACATGATCTCTTCGAAGTACAAAATCAACTTCATAACATGCTCACCATAGGGAATTAGGTTCTGATGGTGAGTCTACCAATCTCCATTAATCTGGATGATAACAAGATTGGAATCCCCGTAAACTTTCAAGAATTTGATGCGCAGGTCGATCGCCGCTTCAATGCCATAAATGCAAGCCTCATATTCGGCCATGTTGTTAGTGCAATCGAAACAAATACGAGTCGTGAAAGGAATGTGGTATCCCTCAGGGGAAGTGATAATAGCTCCGACGCCATTGCCCATGGCATTAGAGGCACCATCAAAGACAAGCGTCCAACGTGATCCCGGCTCGGGTCCTTCGTCTGGGTCTGATATGTTACAATCCTGAATATACACAATTTCCTCATCTGGAAAATCAAACTTCATCGGTTCATAATCGTTCATGGGATGATGAGCAAGATGGTCGGCCAGTACACTACCCTTAATTGCTTTTTGAGTAGTGTATTGGATATCATATTCGGTGAGTATCATCTGCCAACGGGCTACCCTTCCTGTAAGAGCTGGCTTCTAAAAAATGTACTTGATTGGATCCATTTTGGATATCAAGTAGGTGGTGTGAGTTAACATGTATTGCCTCAAACGTTTGGCGGCCCAGGCAAGCGCACAACAAGTCTTTTCCAGCAATGAGTACCTTGACTCGCATTTCGTAAACTTCTTACTCAAGTAGTAAATAGCCTGCTCTTTCTTCCCTTTCTCGTCGTTCTGACCGAGGACACAACCCATTGAGCTCTCCAACACAGTTAGATACATGATTAGTGGCCTTCCTTCCACTGGCGGCATGAGTATCGGAGGTTCCTGCAAATACTCCTTTATTTTGTCAAAGGCCTTCTGACAATCCTCATTCCATTGTACTGTCTGACTTTTCTTCAACAACTTGAACAAAGGTTCACAGGTGGCTGTGAGATGAGAAATAAATCTGGAAATGTAGTTTAATCTTCCCAAGAAACCACGTACTTCCTTCTCCGTCCTTGGTTCAGTCATTTTCTGTATCACTTTTACTTTGGTCGGGTCCACCTCGATACCTTTTTCACTTACAATAAAATCCAACAACTTGCCGGATCTCACCCCGAAGGTGCACTTATTCAGATTCAACCTTAACAAGAACTGCCTCAATCTGTTGAACAATTTTTCCAGATGAACAAGATGTTCCTCTTCCGTGTCTGACTTAGCAATCATATCATCCATATATACCTCAATCTCTTTGTGAATCAAATCATGAAAGAGAGTGACCATGGCGTGCTGATATGTTGCCCCGACATTTTTCAAACCAAATGGCATCACTTTATAGCAGAAGGTTCCCCAAGGCGTGATAAATGTTGTCTTCTCCATATCCTCTGGAGCCATCTTAATTTGATTGTAACCCTAAAAGCCATCCATGAACGAGAACACCTTTGAATGAGCAGTATTATCGACCAACATATCAATATGCGGAAGAGGGAAGTCATCTTTAGGGCTGGCCTTGTTCAAATCCCTATAATCCACGCACATCCTGACCTTACCATCCTTCTTGGGTACATGCACAATATTTGCAATCCATGGCGGATAATTGATGACCTTTAAGAAATTCGTGTCCAAATGCTTCTGGACCTCCTCTTTGATCTTCTTGGACATCTCAGGATGAGTTCTTCGAAGATTTTGTTTGACAGGGGAACAACCTTCTTTGAGCGGTAGTCGATGCACCACTATGTCTGTATCCAACCCAACCATATCCTCATAAGACCAAGCGAAGATATCGGAATACTCATGGAGTAGCTCAATCAATCTGACCTTTATACTTTCTTCGAGATCGGCCCCTATCTTGACTTCTCTTCTTACCCCTTCTGTGCCAATATTCACTACCTCAATCGAATCCTGATTCGGTTGGATAACCTTCTCCTCTTGTTTTAATAATCTTGCTAATTCCTCAGGAAGATCACAATCCTCATATGCTTCTTCTTCAGCTTAATAAATAGGAGTATCAAAGTCATAATGACCATAGCAGAGTCGTTATCAATAGGATCGGTGGTGGAAGTGCATCTGCATGAATGACATTTTGGCATTTTTAGTGACAGTGTGTGAAAAGAGAAACATTGCCATTCAAATAAAAAAGAAATGGATCAAAATTTTGAATGTAAAAACGTCCTTTATTTCATGATAAACTTTTGAAAATAAACATGGTGGCCCTACACAAATGATCCACTACACCTTGGGCAGAGCGTAGGAATTATGATATGATAATAAAAGAAATAAGAAAATTACTCCTCAGCGCTTGAAACTTGGATAACATCCACATAAGTCCAATTGTTGAGTGTCTGGCCTGGAATACTCGGACGAATCCAATCTTCGATATTGTAGCCATCAACCCTATCATTGCCAACTGCATTGACGTGTCCTTCTTGAGTAGCACAAGGACGGGAAAACTTCACAGGAGTAGATAAACTAGATACTTTGGGAGTTCCACTCTGTTGACCTGGGCTAAAACCAAGGCCAAATTTATCAAACTTTGGAGTAACCTACAGCACCTGACCCCGACCTTCAGGGTTACCATTTTCCACCACAGCTCTCGCATCCTTGAGAGAAGACATAACAGTTTTAGGTTTCTTTTTCTGCTCTGGAGGAGGAAAATTGACAACATGAACTGTCTCAAATGCATGAAACAAAACTTCATGTATCTCGCCTTCAACTTCAACATAGAGGAATGATGTCAAATGACTCACGACGTACTATTCCTCGTCGCACACAGTTATCACCTTTCCTTCTGCAGGATACTTGAGTTTCTGATGAAGAGTAGAAGTGACCGCCCATGCTCTATGAATCCACAGACGCCCCAACAAACAACAATACGTTGGCTGTATATCCATCATAAAAAAAGTAGTCGTGAAGGTGCAAGGACCAACCTTGATTGGTAACTCCACCTCCCCGAACGCTGATCTTCAAGACCCATCAAACGCCTTCACCATCAAATCACTAGGGCACAACTCCAGTCCAGAATAATCAATCTTCATCAACGCCGACTTGGGCAATACATTCAAGGACGATCCTGTGTCCACCAAAACCCGCAATAGAGTAGTGCCCCTACACTCCATTGAAATATGCAAAGCTTTGTTATGGTATGGCCTTTCTGGAGGAAGATCAAAATTTGTGAAGCCCAGACCGTTCCCGGCAGATATGTTAGCACAAACATTCTCAAACTGATTGACTGTTATCTCATGTGGCACAGACGCTTTTTTTAACAACTTCATCAAAGCATTTCTGTGAGGTTCTGGATAAATCAACAGAGACAAGATAGACATCTTAGAAGGAGTATGGCTCAGATGATCAATTATGCTATAATCACTCTTTTTGATAATTCGCATTAACTCTTCAATTTCATCGGGAACTGAAGAAGCTTCTAGTATCGGGATTGGTTGAGTCACATTGGCTGGCGTAACCCTTGGATTACCAATCATTACCTGCTGATTTCCTTTTTCTCTTGCAGAAGCATCTGCCGCATCTTTCACATTGGAAGGACCAAATACTCTCCCGCTTCTAGTCATTCGACCCACACCAGAAAAGTTATGAACTTCCTCTTCACTATCTTCAACACGTTCTTCCTCAGGCGAACGAGTACTTACCTCCTGTTTCACCCCATGGTAATAAAATCGACACCGTAATGCCATGGGATGGCCTTCTCACTGGTATACGGCATGGGACCAGGTATCGTAATCATCAAAGGGGGTGCCCTAGATAGGGCAGGAATGCGCACAAGAGTGTAAGGAATAGATACCACCGCAATAACTTCTTCGACAACCTTATGGTAGCCCGGTTTTCTATCAAATTGTAGGGAACCTTCCTTTATCAACAACTGGATATCGACTTTTAAATCATTACAGCCCTTCGGTTGTTCTCTACACTTTGCACACTCTGAAGTACAACCCAGAAAATGGAATTGTCCAGCAAATATCTCTTAACATAGAACAACAGAGTAGTTACTTGTTCCACATTCATAATCAAATTCAACACTTCACCATTATCATCAATCATACTAACAATACCCCCTCCATGCCTAGGCATCGGGTTCTGAGTAACATTCGGACCAGTCACTGGAGTAAACTCAATCGCCTTAGCATCTAACAAGTCTTGTATTTTGCACTTTAACGCAAAGCAATTGTCAGTAGAATGACCAACTCCGCCTGAATGGAATTCACATCTTGCGTTAACATCATAGTTAGGAGGAAGTCTTGCGGGTGGTGGTGGCATATTTCTTAAACTGATCAACTTCAAATCAAGCAAATGGTGGAGTGCTTCAGTAAGAGATACTGGCAAGGGATCGAATTTTCTGGGCTGTCTCTGCTGCTGATTATTATATTGACGGGGAGCATCTTGTTGTCTTTGTTGTTGAGGCATTGCATTCGGTCTCTGCTGCGGAGGAGCATTAACAGGAATAGAAAAAGCATTGATTTGTTGGTGCTGACGATCCTCTCTTCTTCCTCTATGAGAGTAAACCGCGCTTGCGTCGCCTTCCCTTTTCTTAGGATAAGTGTTGAATGGTTTCTTACTGCCCCCTGATGAGCCACTAGAACCTCCAATCTGAACTTTCCCCAATTTCAAACCTACCTCAATCCTTTCACCAGCCATAACCAAGTCTGCAAATCCTGCCGAAGTACTTCCTATCATGTGCTCATAGAATGGCCCTTGCAGGGTACTCATAAACATATCGATGAGTTCTATCTCCATGAGTGGAGGTTGAACCCTCGCAGCCAACTCTCGCCACTTCTGAGCGTATTCCTTGAAAGATTCTTTCGGTCCCTGTGACATATTCTGTAACTGAGTCCGATTAGGCGCCATATCCATATTGTACTGATAATGTTTGACAAAAGCCCGAGCAAGATCATTCCAGCAACGAATATGGGTTTTCTCCAACTTTATGTACCACTCCAGGGATGCCCCAGATAGGCTATCCTGGAAGAAGTGAATCAAAAGCCCCTGATCCTCAGTATGCACCGACATCTTCCGGAAATAAGCAGTTGCATGAGTAACAGGGCATGACGTTCCGTTGTACTTTTCAAATGTAGGAGGTTTGAACTTTGGAGGAACCTTCACCCTAGATACCAACCTGAGGTCATTAGCATCCATACCAAGGACTCCTTGTCCTTCCACAGCCTTCAGACGTTCTTCCAATAATCGATACTTCATATCCTCAATCTGAACCTCCGGCTCTGAACGCCAAACAGAAAATTGATCTTCATCCTGGTCAAAGTCATAATCCTGCTCCTGATAGTTCCTTACACCGCCCTGATTAAATCTTCTGTTCCCCACAAGACGAGGTCCCGAAAATGGAGGAAACTGCCCTACATTGCGCACAAAAGGGTTTCCAGGCATCCCATGAAAATTTCCAGCAGGATGATCTTGCATATCCCCCAATACTACAGAAACGTCCTGATATAGCCCTTGATTTCCACCATCCCCTGGATAGCGGTGCTGGTTGTTGACAATGGCAGCCAGTTCCTCCTGTCGGCGATTCACAGTGGTGATGACCTCCATGAACTAAGTCATTTGAGTAGCCATCTGGGCCCTCATTTCAGCAAGCTCAGCTTGAACTTGTTCCATCTGTCTTGGCAAATTGTTTCTGGTGGAATACCGATGAGTAGTCGTCTTGAATTATGAATAAGAAAAGCATAAGAATAAGAATACCATCTTGAGATAACCTGTAATGTTATGAAATGCATGATGTGCATGACATGTTTGCCATTTCCAGGTATTCAAGAGTCCTTTTATGCATCAACCACGATGTGCAACCAAAGATCAAACATACAATCAAAGGGAAAAGGGTAAACAAGACAAATACTTCAATCATTTACAAACAAAAGAAACGATGTTCGAGTGACTTCGGACATCTAAGAGTGTAATGAAAATAAAAATACATGTTTTAAAGTAAACTTAACAAAAACTGAATAATAAAAACAAACAAATGGTCCCTTCCAACAATCCTGGGGGTGACCAAATACACCAAAGGTAAATAATAAAGCTAAATCTCCGGAACAAGACACGCTTCAAGATGTTGATAATACTCTTCAAGCTTGGATTTCTCCTTCAAAAGTTGCGACGCGACTACTTTACTTTCTTGAAACCGATCCTCTGCGACACGCCTCTGGGCTACTTCCTTCTTAAGCTGAGCATCTTTGTCTTTGAGCTATTTCTCCAAGCTTTGAATCTTCTTTTTGTAGCTATTCTCAGATGCCTGGAGCTTCTGGCACTCTTGCCGGGTCTTACTCAACTCTTCTTCCGTTTCAGCATGAGACCTCTTCCTAAAACTGGTTGCATCAAAAGTTTCCCCTCGAGCTTCTTTGAGTTTGCGAGCTAAGTCGGCCCTTTCTTGATCTACCCAATAGAGTCTCATCCCGGCCTCACGGTATTTTGCACGAAGTTGAATGTTCTCAACATGAACCCGAGTTAACACCTCAGTAGGCACCGTGTTACTTAGAACAGCAGGAGGTTGCTCGCATATAGGAGCCGACCTTGCAAATGGTAACCGTAAAACTTAACCCTGGATCTAATCCATTCCAAGTAAGGAACCCTAGAAATAGGAACCTTCTTGCCCAAAGTAGTTCTATCATTCTTGTGAATTCCCTTCCAAGCACTTGTCACTCTTTTCAACATCACAGGATCACTACCTCTAACAAAATACACTAATTCAGACACCTCTTCAACCTTTGGAGGTCCATCCATTGCATATCCCAATTGACGATAAGCAAGCACAGGATTTTAGTTGATACACCCCTTAGTTCCTATGAGGGGAACATTAGGGAAATCTCCGCAACTAGTGATAATACTTCGTACTTCCCCCATGTCATAATTCCACCGGATATCAAATGAAGTAAGGTTGACAAGTCTTGATGACCATCAGAGAGAATGCCTGGTATCCACGAAAGGACCACTTACCGGTAGGTGCAATTTAAACCATTGATACAACATCGAATGACATAAACTTACATTACCTCCTTTTTCCATGCCTTGAATGAATGGTGTAAAGAGTATCTGCCAAGAGTGTCGGTACCGGGTTCTTGTTTCTAAAAACAAAAATAGCCGCCAAATCCACAAAATTTCTCTTGTGAGGGAAAATGATAATCCTGTATATCATGAGAGCAAACAGAGAGATGAAGTTACTCCAATTTCCTTTCTTTGTCCAGTCTTCAGCTTTCTTCACTAAGAAATCCAAATAAAACCATGTAATATCCTCACTTGATTTCCAATTGTCTTTCTCCTCTTTCCAATTCAAATGAAGAATTTCAGCAATAACTTTGAACTTCGCTTTCTCTGGCACTCAGACAAAAGGAACTTCATCGGATAACTTGATATTAAGCATGTGTGATACGGTGGGAGAACTGACTTGGGGTTTTGCGTTTGTGTTTGCAAAATGTTGCGGTTTAGCAAGAGTCGCCACCGACTTTTCTTTTATCCAATAAGGAAAGGTGAAAAAGCACAGGAAAGACCTTTCGAGATGTTTTCTTGAGTTCGGGGGGTAGATTATGAAAAGGGAAGGTATTAGCACCCTTTCCATCCATGGTTTTCCACGGGCTCTTAGTTACTTGTTAGATCACTTGCTTTTGTTTGAAAATTGTGCTTTTGTGTGGTTTTTGAAAGTATTTTGAAAAGGTGCCATCGTTTAGGCAAACTTTGCAATGATTCCCGTTCGTAAGAATGTATGCAAAGTGTTGAGCTTTTGAAAATATTTCAATGTTTGGAAAGTGTTTTGAAAGTGTATATGATTGCTTTGAAAAATAACAAGGATATTTGTTTTGAAATTGAGCAAGTAACTAAAAGTAATCTACCTACTCAAAAGGTTTTAGATGTGTTTTTCCTCTTCCTTTAGATGTTTCTACCTTACCATTATTTTGATAAGAAGCCCCATCGTTGGATGTGAAGGGACGAGCGTTGGGTCATTGTATGACCATGATAGCAATGTTGTAAAATGACTTAGCACTTTTCTGTAGGGACTAAGATCATTTTGAAAGGAAACTTTGATAGCGTCATCGAGGGACTATGATATTTTTTCAATTTGTTTGTGCTAAGACATCCCACATGCATAACATGGCCATTTTTGTAAGGCAACAAGTGGAATTTCCCTAAGGGTGCATGTGTGCAAGTGTGTTTAATTGCATGCAGTTTGTCTTTGATTTTGGGTTGTCTACTTGTTGATTTTATCTTGCCATACACCTAATTATTTAACATTTATATGAAGGTAATAAAAGAGTGCAAAAAATAAATCCTACACTATTACAACCATATTGAATTGCATGAAAATATAAAGGAAAAAAATAAGGTAAAAGCAAAAAATGGATCTTTCGACTTAGGGCAGTAACCCTTCGATTCTGTCATTTTTTGGCCTTCTTCGACCTTACCTGAAAAGGGGTGAAAGAATGAGTTTCGACTGGGGCCTAGAAGCCAACATATTTTGGCTTTCGATTGGGGCCTGGAGGCCAGCATGTTGTGCCTTTCGACTGCCTCTTTCATTTGGCCTGAAGGTTAGTATGGAAGCCAGAGGCTTCGTTTCTAACTTTTCTGTCTCCTGTTTCTTTCATTTGAGTTTGAATAGCAATATGGCCCAAGGCCATGCCAACATCACCTTAAGACTAGATTAGTTCTTTAAAGCGTATTTAAATGTACCAAGAGCAGAAGCCAAGAAGATTGTTAACCATGACACATATTAAGAGAGTGAAAACAAAACAAAAGAAAGAAAATAGTATGTATATGTTTTAAATGAAAAAAGAAAACTTATTTACATGCTATGCTGGAAGCGAAGGGTCAAAGGTTAAGAATGACTTACCTTGCTGGAGGCTGGAACGTGTGCTGGAACTTGGAGCGGTTGCTTTGAATGCCTCTGGATTCAAAGGAAAAGACCCAGGGTAGGCCTTCGACACTGGATTCGAAAGAGCAAAACAAGTGAAATATCCTTCTTTGCTGGATTCAAAGGAAGGAACAAGTGTGATGCTCCTTGAGTCGAAGGACACTGGGATGTGTTATTCTTCAGAATTGAAGGAGGTAACGATGATTCTGGTTTTTTGTGATTTCACAAGTGTTGAAATGTTTGAGAATTTTATGGTGTGTAAGAATTTGAAGATACGTTCCCCTCTTCTTCTTTTTTCTTTCTTCCTCTTTCTTTGTGCAAATGAACTCTCTATTTATAGAGAAAGACTTTTGGGAAGCTTGTTGAGCAAAAATAATAAAATACGGCTTAGTCTGGAAAGTAAGTGTCCACTTGTGCCATAAAAGCAAAATGAATGGTTCAGATGGGTTGCTTCTTTCTGAAGGAAAACAGGCGCAAGTCTCAAGACAAACTTTTCTAAAAGGTAGTATTATGCTGTTAAGTGCAAGTGGCCTTGGACAACAAATGGGTAAAGGCCTATTTCCTTGCATAAACAATTAAGTATAGGGTGAGTCATAGGTTTGAGGCCTGAAAAGGGAAAACACGTAGCCTAGCCTATGGGTCTAAATGTTCAACTTGATCTTTTGAGTCGAATCCTCCATCTTTCTACACCTTTCGACCAGACTAGAATAACACAACATTCGTTTTCACCAGTTGTGTGTCCTTCGAATGAACCAACTGTGTGTTCTTCGAATTGGCCTTTTTTTGCTGAATATGCCATTCTGAGTTTTCTTGCTTTTAATAACTTAGGCCCAAACCTTCGACCAGACTCCAAAGTAAGAGAACAATTATTCCCCAACTATGGCAAGTCCTTCGAATGGACCACCAAGTTGTGTGTCATAATGCAGGACTATGGCGTACTGAAGGGTTTACAGATGGATTCGTAGGTGATATGAAGGCGCATTCAAATCATACACGAAGATGAATTTGAAAATCACAGGAAGGTAGCCATTCATCCAATTGAAAACTTATGAATTCAAGGCAAACATGTGAGGGGAGAATGGTGCAGTCGAATGACACTTTTTTAGAAGGTTATTAACTTCTAAATCGAAGGAAGCTTTCAGAAGATTATTGACTTTTTTGAATTGAAGAAAACCAAAAGGAGGCCTTTACTTCCTGAGTCGAAGGACATTCCTGAGTGGAAGGACACTGTTTCAAAGGGAAACAAAAACTCAATTGAAGCTTGTATGAAGATCATTTATTTTTGAATCGAAGGAGACCTATTTGAAGTCACATGCCCAGACGAAAGAGGCACGCTAGCAGCAACTTTTGAGCAATCGAAGGAGGTGCAAAGTCCAATCGAAGGGGGCTGAATCGAAGGACACCTATTTTCCTCCAAATTCGTCAAAATGTTATTTTTATCTGTTTTCTCCCTTTTTGATAGCTTCCTCTTAATTCTGGTGTTGGAAAATCCCAATGTACTTGTGCAAGCTTGAACCTTGAGGATCTTTGTGAGAGATGCCTTGAAAAATGAGAGGGCAAATTTTGGGGTACAAGAGTTGCCCCTGTTCAAACTTCTTGAGCCTGAAGAGTTAGATTGGCGGATCCGGCATTCGTGACTTGATGGTGAAAGAAGTTTGAACACTAGAGTGCCCAGAAATTTGCACTCGAAGATGGACGGTGAATGGGCTTATAGATGCCATTTGGAGGAATGTTGGTAAACTCTGGAAGAAGTATCAGCACAAATCTCTTGTTGATCCATACTAGACTTGCTGTTTTATTTGTGAGAAAGGGGTTAGGAAAATGCAGATGCTTGCATGATGCTTACCATATGTGGTATCATGCTAAATGCATTTGCTATGTACATGCTATGATGTATGAATGTGAAATGTGTGTTTTTGTCCGGGAAAATAAATCTCTGAATACTGCTGAGGAAATCTTCGGAGGTTGAATCCTTGATTGCCTATTGCATATCTTCAAAATCTTTTGAAAAGATGCTTTTGCTGGGGAACATCACTTCAAAGATCAACTATTATCTGGTCGGATCCAGGCTTCACAGTTGCTGAGGGTGAAGTAGTCGGTTGCTATCTGGTCGGGTCTAGGTTTCATGGCAACTTATTGGGGGAAGAGATGAATTAACTATTATCTGGTCAGATCCAGGCTCTGCAGAAAATTCCTTGAAATTAAATAGTCATCTGGTCGGGTCCAGGTTTCATAACAACTTGTTGGGGATGTGGAGGTTAACTCTTATCTGGTCGGATCCAGGCTTCATAATATACCAATCGAAAACTGTTATCTGGTCGGGTCCAGGCTTCACAATAAACTGGTTGAAAACTGTTATCTGGTCGGATCCAGGCTTCACAGTAACTTGTTGGAAGTAAGGGCGAATTAACTGTTATCTGGTCGGATCCAGGCTTCACAGTAACTTCTTGAAGACTGTTATCTGGTCGGGTCCAGGCTTTATGGTCTTTTGGAAAGTTATACTATTATCTGGTCGAATCCAGGTTTCATAGTGACTTTCTGGGGATCATGGCTAATTGTTATCTGGTCGGGTCCAAGCTTCACAATATACCGTTCAAAAACTGTTATTTGGTCGGGTTCGGGCTTTTGCAGATTTCTGATGAAGTTAATTATTATCTGGTCGGGTCCAGGCTTCACAATGAACTAGTTGAAAACTGTTATCTGGTCGGGTCCAGGCTTTGCAGATTTCTAATGAAGTTAATTGTTATATGGTCGGGTCCAGGCTTCACAATGAACTGCTGAGGATTAAGTTGTTATCTGGTCGGTTTCCAGGTTTCACAACGAATCTCTGAGGATGATTGCTATCTGGTCGGATCTAGGCTTCGTAATGAATTTCTTGAAAAGATGGAAATAAGGAATGATATCTGGTCGGATCCAGGTTTCTCAGTCCTTTGTTGGGGAATAAAGAGGCAACTCTACTGGTGTTGTACCCCAAAATTTGCCCTCCCATATTTCTCAAAATATTTCAAGAAAAATTCACAAGACCAACCCGGCGCGTCATATTCAGGTATTCTTTCGCCAAGATATCTCTGATAACGTATTCTCAAATTCAGGTTCGGCTCAAGAGTCAATTCTTTAAGGAAGGTATCCGAATGTGCGAGTTTTCTTGAAGAAATATGGCGAAAAAGTGTGCTGAAAGTACAGTTTTTACGCGCTAAAAAATTCATAACTTGAAGATCGTGGCTCGTATTGAACCCGTTCTGGTGGCCAAAATTCCGTCTTGACATTATCTACGTTTTCATCTCTCACGGCTGGAAGCCAATTTCGATCAGAAGGTCTTCAAAAATGTGGATTTATCAAGTATTTTCGTACAGAAAATTTGTGACAGAAGTTTACTTGCGTCATGTTCAGAAAATCATAACTTGGTCGATTTTCATCGTATTGAGCTGATTCCGGCGCCAAAATTTCACAAATTGAGTTGGCTACATTTTCACATAAGGTATTGAGTTCAAACGGTATTCAAAAGGCCTTCGTTTTTTGCTCAGAGTGCGTGACACGCTGAAAATCCTGAATGCTGAATATTATTTCAGCTGGGCCGAAACTTCGAAAATTCATAACTCGGTCAATTTTTATCGGATTGGACTCATATTTTTACACAAGGTCCCTGACTTGTAGATCTACAACTTTGCTTCAAAAGTCGAGACCGGATTATGCTCCGATCAATACCAGTTTTTTATTGAAGAACGTGTCAGAGTCGACATTGGAGCCCAAAATAAGTTTGTCTGAGCTGAAACTTCAAAAATTCATAACTAATTCACCGTTTATCCGATTGAGCCGATTTTCGGACAGGAGTTAGTTATCAATGTCGGATACATTTTGTCTTCATATTTCAACTTCAAAAATTGCACTTAAGTCCCTACGATTTAGCCTGGAAAGTGACGAACTCAAGTGAACATTGGAGGCCCAATTGCACATTCAAAGCCCATTTTCTTTACCCTAATTTCCATTATATAATCACCTTCTTTTCACACAAACCAGAGAGGGAGAAAAAAGAGAGAGAAAACCTTGCCACACCACTGTTAGAATATCAAATTCTTTCAAGAACCCTAAAACCTTGAAATCCTTATTACAAATCTCTCTCTCACTACAAACAAGCCATCACAGTTACAAACCAACACCTCACTACTTCTTCAGTAAGGGTAAGGCTGACTTGATCTCCATGATCCAAAAGGCATAAAAGCATTCACGTCACTAATTTTCCAGTAAGGGTAAAATTGATTTGATCTCCATGATCAAAAGGGTATAATCATTCATACATGCCATATTGTGCCTAAACATTAAATTTCTTCATATATTGGCTTTATTTGCATTTTATGATTTTATTTAATGTGTTCATGAGATTCAACACTGCAGATTTAGACAGGATCCCATGCAGGTTCATTAAAGAACGTTGATGCCAAAAGCCAAATGGCCAAAAGCCAAAAGCCAAATGGCCAAAAGCCAAAAGCCAAAAGCCAAATGGCCAAAGTAGAACAACTTATGCATGACACCAATACATGGCGAGGCAGACATTAAGGAACGTTGAAGCTAGAACACAAATGGCCAAAAGCCAAAAGCCAAATGGCCAAAATGAAACAGTTTACACATGGCGTCAATAGTTGTTTCACCCCTCCAATCAGGCTCGTATACTCCTAAACTCTCTCTCTATTTGTATTATGTTCCTTTAATTAATTAATCGTTATTATTTTTATTAATCACTAACCAATTAACATTTTTTCCTAATAATTTTTTCCTAATAAAATCAAAATACAAAATATGTTTAATTATTATTAATCTCATCATTAATCTATTTTTTGTAAATAAATAACTAACAATTAATTTAGTGTAATTTAGGTTTTAAATTTCAATCTTTTCTTCATAAATAAAAATATATAAAATTAGATTTTGACATTTTTATCTTTTTCTTAATTAATTATTTTTCTCATTATTTATTATTATAATTACTATTTATTTTTGTAAATAAACATGTACATTAATTAATTAGTAAATTAGAGTAACTTTAATATTTCTTTTTATTAATAATTAAAATAGTTAGAATTAGGGTTAATTAATTAATTTCTTAATTTCATTTAATTCTCTTATTAAAAATCCATAAATACAAAAAACCTCAAAAATAATTTCTTTTTATTTTATTTTAATTAATTTGTTAATAATAATTTAATTTCATTAAAAAGGGTCCAACGCCCTCGCATTCGCTAATAATTCCAATTCGCGCATTTATTTCCTTTCTTATAATTTTTATGTAATTCTCCCAAAGCCGTGTAAATTAAACATTTATCTTTCTCGCATCTTTATTTCTTTATTCAAATCGGGTCCTGGATTAAATTTGGCGATATGGACCCGCGCCTTTGTAATAGTTTAGGAACTTTAATTTTCCGCATCTTCTTAAATTGTTAATAAATTGCATGCAAGAATGAATGACAAAAATAAAAACAAACGCGTAGATCACCATAACATGACAAGACAAAAATAACTGAACATGACACACAAATCACACACCACCCCTAGGGTACGCCTCACTGTTGCCTTGCCTCGAAAGGTGATCGTCGAGTAGAGGATGTCTTAGTAAGTCCTCATGATCCGGGAACCTGGCATGAGGGTAGCTTCTAAGGTGTCTTCCCATTGCTCCGGTGATCACCATGTCCTGAACCTCGAATTGACCCGAACACCTCCAACGGTGGTGCTACCTACCTCTCAATGGTTGGATGGCACTACTTTAAAGGACATTTACACAGACAAATTCCTTAGGGTAGGTAGACGACTCTAGATACTTGCTCTAATTTCAAAACAAATCAAAAAATACTTTTCACACCGACACCTTTTCAAAAAGCTTTCGAAAGCAAATTTTTCAAACACTCTTGAGGACCGATACAAGAGTCGAACTGGAATTTTCAAAGAAACTTTTTTTAAAACCCACAATTGAAAAGCAAACAAACCACTTTTGAAAACACAAATGAGCAAGTATCTAAGAGCCCATGGATAACCATGGATAGAAAGGGTGCTAACACCTTCCCTTTCTATAAATCTACCTCCCGAACCGAGAGCAATCTCTATAAGGAATTTTTCTGTGCTTTTGTCCTTTCCATTTGGAGAAAATAAAAGACGGTGGCGACTCTTGCTTCCGCGACATTTCGCGAACCAGCTTTAAACAGTCAGTTCCAGATCCACCGATCACAGAACTGGCGACTCTACTGGGGATTAAACTTAAAGTGAGGTGTACCTTAGGGTTAGTTCATAACTGTGTTTTCAATTGTATTGACTTGTCTGCTTTAAATTTGTGGGTTGCATGGGAGTTACATAGATCCTAACCCGGATCTGGGGATACCCTGTTTAGGTAGCATAAGCTGTGAGGGACATGTCCGGCGTATACCGACATGGGTGAAGCAGTGGCTACGTTGGTGTGGCGCCTTGGTCTGTACCGATATCCCTCGTGTTAAAACGGGGAGAATATGGGTCTTCTGAGGAGTCATTAAGCACCAACAACCTTAGAACCTTAAATGACACAACTTGGCCATTAGAACAGTAGAAGTATGCTACGCCCATTGAGGCTAAACTCTCGTGATGGTTCTGGCCGCAAGAAAAGATTGCGATGCTGGAGTTATGACCGATTGAGGGTAGTCAATGATATTGGGATCCTCTAAGAACCCGGTTACTTTGATAGGACAGGTATGAACCAACAAACTGAAAGAGGGTAATACCTAGACCTCATGCTGGCCTAAACTCTAAGGGCTTCTATTGTGTGACTTGCGTGCCTTCGTACTTGACTACTTGCATGCTTGTTATCTGACACAGGAACTACTTGCAGGTTTTGTTTATAGTCCTTAATTAGGACTCATAACAGGGCTTACTAAATTTCTTGCAGGTTTTGTTTAGTCCCTAATCGGGACTCATGATAGGTTTTACTTGAGTTTTTTGCAGGTTCAGGTGTAAACAGTCCTTAATTGGGACTCATAACAGGGTTACTTACATTACCCCATGCATAGCATAACATCATACCATTGCATACATCCTAACCCATTTCAAGGATCTCAAAGGCTTGTGATGCAGGTCATGGTGAATCAGCTATCCCAACAAGGGGCAAAGAGGATTTATTTTCCTCTAGACAGAGTTGTCAGGGGCTATGACCCACTGGATATGGTGAGCTCTGACTCTTGAAGTAGGTTCCCTTAACCAAGGTTGTTTGGAAATCAAAACCAGACATGATGACTAAAGTCAGGGGCTATGACCCACTGGATATGGTGAGCCTTTGACCCTTGAAGAAGAGTTCTCAATAACATGGGTTTCCTTCAATCAAGCTACCGGACCCAAATTCTAACAAATTTTCTTGTTTACCCCGCGAGGTCCTTGAAAACATTGCATGCATATCATACATATCATTGCATTCCAGGTATCCCTTTTACAGGTTGCTCACCCTCTGCGCTGTTCATTTCAGCATCATGAATCCTGACTCATCATCAACCGAGATGTCTATCAAGGCCCTCCAGGCTCAGAATGCCCAGTTCCAAGAGCTAATCATGAATTTAGCCCAGGGGCAACAAGATCTGAAGACTCTGCTCCTGAAAAAGAAGAAGAAGAGGACTGTTTTGTTCAGCCCTAGACGCAGATCTGGGAATACACTGCAGGATGAAGCTGAGAGGACCACTCCATCTGTGAGGGAAGGCAGTCACCATGAGAGAGAGGTGCCTAGTCCAGTGGTCTCCAACAACGAGACAGATTTCAACGACGAACAATACCCTCCGGCTGAAGACAAGTACAAACAGTTGGAAGACCGTCTGAAGGCCATGGAAATTCAACAAGTACCTGGTTTGGATTTCGGAGATTTGGGTCTAACTTCTGGCGTGGTGATCCCACACAAATTCAAAGCACCCTCTTTTTCTAAGTACGATGGGGCATCCTGTCCCAGGCTGCATCTCAGGTCTTATGTGCAGAAGATTCAACCGTATACTGTGGACAAGAACTTGTGGATCCACTTCTTCCAGGAAAGTCTTTCAGGGACTCATCTCGAATGGTTCTATCAGCTGGATGGAACCAAGGTTCGTAACTGGGAGGAGCTGGCTACTGCTTTCTACAAGCAGTATCAGTACAATGCCGACCTCGCTCCTACGCGTACCCAACTCCAGGGTATATCGTTAGGATCGGGAGAAGGTTTTAAAGAATATGCGCAGAAGTGGAGGGACCTTGCTGGAAGAGTACAACCACCTCTGACTGACCGCGAGCTCGTCGACATGTTCTTAGGGACCCTGTCTGGTCCATTCTTCAACCATCTGATTGGGAACTCTTCTGCTGGGTTTACATATTTAATCTTGACTGGGGAGAGGATCGAAGCTGGTATCAAGGCGGGGAAGATACAGAAGGATGCTTCATCGAGCACTGATAAAAAACCTTTTAAGAAGGAATCCAATGCCGTCTATGGTTCAAGGAGACAGAATAGACCAGAACGCCACCAAGCTGCCAATGCAGTGGTGATCTCAAAACCTGCTGGTGCTCTTCAACATCACAACCAACAAAAGAGCGAGAGAAGGCAGTTCACTCAGCTCAGCATGACCTTATCCCAGATATTGCCACAGTTGCTGGAGACCAAGCTGGTAACTCTAAAAGAAGCTCCGAAGAATCAAAATACAACGTCACCGAAGTATAACCCCAACGCCCACTGCGCTTATCACTCTGACAGCCCCGGGCATACTACAGATGATTGTTGGAGCTTGAAAAATAAGATCCAAGACCTGATTGACGCAAAGGAGATTGAGTTCGAGGCGCCCGAGGCTCCCAACGTGATCACTGCTCCCATGCCAAAACATGGCTAGGATAGAAAGCACTTTTTTGTTCATTTGAATTCAAGTCGTATTTTTCTTTGTTTATTCAAACAATAATATTCATGTCAAACATTGTTATTTCATTAATGCATTACATATGTCCGTTTTGAAGTAATTATATCGTATTCACTATATGCAAATTATTTTCATATTTTTTCTGATGATCAACTCTTAATTAATAATTCTAAGCCTCTTGAGGGAGGATGACGAAAACGATACCACGATCTTCACAGTATGCTTTTGAACAGACCCCGCTGATGAGGTACATGCATTTGTTTCAATTCCTAAACACTGGAGTAATAAGGAAGATAATCCCTCGTCAACCCCTCTGAGCCAAAGAAGTAGGAGTTTTTCTTTTCGAAATTTAAAACCCTTAATCATAACCTGGGGCAGGGTAGTCTCTCAGTTGATCCAAGTGCATAACAAATGGCACCAAAGAAGTCCTTACAAAACGAAGAAAGACATTGATGGTTCCGAATAATCAATAAAGAAAGGCAGTCATTATCTCAAAAAATGAAAAACCCATTAAGTCAAAACCCACGAAGGAGACTTACAAAACTGGGGCATCCCGCTGACTGTAATTCCAAAAAGGAAACAGCTCAGGCAAAAAATAGGGATAACGAAATCAAAAAGAAAGAGGTCCTACAAACCCTCAACAAAAAAGGAAATGACTGCCTAATCAGAATATACTGTCAATATCCGAACCATCGCTGGTATATCAAAGCAAAGACTCGACCAAGGTCTAATGCACGATTAGCTGAGTTTAGGATCGAAGAACATCACGAAGAACGGGTGGGTACAAATAATTTGAGCCTTTATCCTTTGTTTCTTAAACCGTGAACCAGGCCACGTTATAACCCTTAAAAGTCCTAGCTGAAGCATGTGTTAGTTCGAAAGCATACTGTGACGAAAGGTATCCTGACTCCTTAAGGCTTACGGTAAATACGGAGTTGACATCACGTTTTACAAACATTCACTTGTTTTATGAAAAAGAGTGCATTTTCAAAATCTTCAAGACAGACATAGGCTTTGCATTTTTAACATAACTTTGTTTGCATATGATTTTTTGTTTGAACAACAGGGAAATTCGCACGATGAATACCTAATGAACATAAGCACTTCCAATCAAGGGGCATGGCATGATCATGGTCCATCATCTGGGGCAATTAAGTCAAGATTCAGAGAATCTCTCAAAAGGCCAAATAACCTGGGGCAAATCTCCATCTGGATCACCTGGGGCATTCCGACAATGAATCTTGTCTGATTAAACATCTTCTGGGGCATGACAAAACATTTCTAACAAGGGCAACTCCCTACATTCCGAAAGCGTGGACATAGTCGGAAAAATGTTGCGCATAATCAAAGACCCGCTAGGTTGACATACCTAGGCAAAAATAAGGGCTTCCCGGCGAACCAAAAGGGTTCGGGCAAAATGAAGGGATGAAATGAAAAAAAAACTGTACACCCGGCAAGTCGAAAACCTGAAAGGGCGGCTTGGGCAAAAATGGGTATCCCGGTGGACTGAAAACCCGAAAGGGCGGTCCAGGAAAAAGTTAGGGATCAAAGCGTACGACTATGTCCTGGCATCTCGTCACCTGTCTACCAGAAGATTTGTCAATTACCCCCACAGGTATCTTCTTCCCTCACCTCAAAAACAGGGGCAATAATGAGTTGTCTAAACGGTCCAATGGTTCTGTCCATCAAGGTACCAAGGTAAACTCAGCCGAAGAACATAACTAATATACCTTAATTCCCTAGAGAGTGAGTCAGCAAGTCAGTACACTCTCCTCAAGCAAAGTTACAGTCAGCCTTAAGGAAGTTGGGTATCCTCCAGCAGATCTCAACATTCCCCAGCAATATGCGAATATTCTTAACAAGCATCCCCGACAGTCTTGGCCTAAAGATTGTTCCCCGGCGGTATATCAAACATTCAACGGAGTTACTTCCCCAACATCTCAAAACTTCCCCAGCAGAGTCGCCAGTTCTGTGATCGGTGGATATGGAACTGACTGTTTAACGCTGGTTCGCGAAATGTCGCGGTAAGCAAGAGTCGCCACCGTCTTTTATTTTCTACAAATGGAAAGGATAAAAGCACAGAAAAATTCCTTATAGAGATTGCTCTCGGTTCGGGAGGTAGATTATAGAAAGGGAAGGTGTTAGCACCCTTTCTATCCATGGTTATCCATGGGCTCTTAGATACTTGCTCATTTGTGTTTTCAAAAATGGTTTGTTTGCTTTTCAACTGTGGGTTTTAAAAAGTTTCTTTGAAAATTCCAGTTCGACTCTTGTATCGGTCCTCAAGAGTGTTTGAAAAAATGCTTTCGAAAGCTTTTTGGAAATGTGTTGGTGTGAAAAGTATTTTCTTTGATTTGTTTTTGAAATTAGAGCAAGTATCTAGAGTCGTCTACCTACCCTAAGGAATTCGTCTGTGTAAATGTCCTTTAAAGTAGTGCCATCCCACCATTGAGAGGTAGGTAGCACCACCGTTGGAGGTGTTCGGGTCAATTCGAAGGTTCGGGACATGGTGATCACCAGAGCAATAGGAAGACACCTTAGAAGCTACCCTCATGCCAGGTTCCCGGATCATGAGGACTTACTAAGACATCCTCTACTCGACGATCACCTTTCGAGGCAAGGCAACAGTGAGGCGTACCCTAGGGGTGGTGTGTGATTTGTGTGTCATGTTCATTTATTTTTGTCTTGTCATGTCAAAGTGATCTATGCGTTTGTTTTTATTCTAGGCCATTCATTCTTGCATGCATTTATTTAACAGTTAAAAAGATGCGGAAATTAAAAGTTCTAAACTATTACAAAGGCGCGGGTCCACATCGCCAAATTTAATCCAGGACCCGATTTGACAGAAAAAAAAAGAAAGAGGAGAAAAGGAGAAGAGAAGAAGAGGAGAAAAAGAAGAGAAAAAAAAAACCTTGCCACGACACTGTTAGAATATCAAACTCTTTCAAGAACCCTAAAACCTTGAAATCCTTATTACAAATCTCTCTCTCACTACAAACAAGCCATCACAGTTACAAACCAACACCTCACTACTTCTTCAGTAAAGATAAGGCTGGCTTGATCTCCATGATCCTAATTTTCCAGTAAGGCATAAAAGCGTCCAGGTCACTAATTTTCCAGTAAGGGTAAGATTGATTTGATCTCCATGATCAAAAGGGTATAATCATTCATACATGCCATATTGTGCCTAAACATTAAATTTCTTCATATATTGACTTTATTTGCATTTTTATGATTTTATTTTAATGTGTACGTGAGATTCAACACTGCAGATTTAGACAGGATCTCATGCAGGTTTATTTAGGAACGTTGAGGCCAAAAGCCAAATGGCCAAAAGCCAAAAGCCAAAAAGCCAAAAGCCAAATGGCCAAAGTAGAAAAACTTATGCATGACACCAATACATGGCGAGACAGACATCCTGAGAAGATTAAGGAACATTGAGGCCAAAACACAAATGGCCAAAAGCCAAAAGCCAAATGGCCAAAGTAGAACAACTTATGCATGATGAGGCCAAAACACAAATGGCCAACAGCCAGAACACAAATGGCCAAATCACTCCAATTCACCTCCAAAAAGGGCCAGACACCCCCCATGGTTTGCCTTTCTCATTTTTTTCTCATATTTTTTCTATTTTTGTTTTAATTAGTTTTTTCAATTTAATTCTTTAAACCAATTTATTTTCACAAAAACATAAAAACAATATAAAAATCAGAAAAGAGACAAAAAATAAGTATTTTTATTTAATGTTATTTTTTGTAAATAAATATCATTAATTAATTTTAGCTTTTTAAATTAGGGTTAATTCAAATATTTTTCTTAATAAACTTAAAAACTTGTAGAATTAGGTTTTAATTATTATTACTTTTTCTTTTTATTTTATCATCTCTAACAATTAATTATTTACTATTATTTTTATAAATCAAATTGCTTTTATTAATTAGGTTAATTTAGGGTTAACTTTAATATTTTTTCTTAACAAATAAAAGTTGTAGAATTAGGGTTAATTAGTTAATTTCATTTAATCTTTCTCATAAAAATTCATAAATCCAAAAAATACCAAAAATAATTTCTTTTTTATTTTTTTAATTAATTTAATAATTTAATTTAATTTCATTAAAAAGGGTCAAACGCCCTCGCTTCCAATTTTAATTCAATTCGCACATTTTATTTATTCCTTCTTTTAAATATTAATGTAATTCTCCCAAAGCCGTGTAAATGTAATTTCTCGCACTTTCTTTTATTTTCTGTCAAATCGGGTCCTGGATTAAATTTGGTGATGTGGACCCGCGCCTTTGTAATAGTTTAGAACTTTTAATTTCCGCATCTTTTTAACTGTTAAATAAATGCATGCAAGAATGAATGGCCTAGAATAAAAACAAACGCATAGATCACTTTGACATGACACACAAATCACACACCACCCCTAGGGTACGCCTCACTGTTTCCTTGCCTCGAAAGGTGATCGTCGAGTAGAGGATGTCTTAGTAAGTCCTCATGATCCGGGAACTTGGCATGAGGGTAGCTTCTAAGGTGTCTTCCTATTGCTCTGGTGATCACCATGTCCCGAACCTTCGAATTGACCCGAACACCTCCAACGGTGGTGCTACCTACCTCTCAATGGTGGGATGGCACTACTTTAAAGGACATTTACACAGACAAATTCCTTAGGGTAGGTAGACGACTCTAGATACTTGCTCTAATTTCAAAAACAAATCAAAGAAAATACTTTTCACACCAACACATTTCCAAAAAGCTTTCGAAAGCATTTTTTCAAACACTCTTGAGGATCGATACAAGAGTCGAACTGGAATTTTCAAAGAAACTTTTTAAAACCCACAATTGAAAAGCAAACAAACCATTTTTGAAAACACAAATGAGCAAGTATCTAAGAGCCCATGGATAACCATGGATAGAAAGGGTGCTAACACCTTCCCTTTCTATAATCTACCTCCCGAACCGAGAGCAATCTCTATAAGGAATTTTTCTGTGCTTTTGTCCTTTCCATTTGGAGAAAATAAAAGACGGTGGCGACTCTTGCTTACCGCGACATTTCGCGAACCAGCGTTAAACAGTCAGTTCCAGATCCACCGATCACAACTGGGAACAAGCAGTTAAAACCTTGGTTGGATTAAGTTTAGATTCTTCTATATCTTTGAAGAGTTGGGCTGGTCGTGTCCAGGTCTCATAGCTTTTTGAGAAATGAGATCAACTGTTATCTGGTCGGATCCAGACTTCAGTAACTTAAGAAGTCAAACTATTATCTGGTCGGATCCAAGCTTCAGTAATCGAAGAAATCAAGCTGTTATCTGGTCGGGTCCAGGCTTCAGTAACTCAAGAAGTCAAACTGTTATCTGGTCGGATCCAGGCTTCAGTAATCGAAGAAATCAAGCTGTTATCTGGACGGGTCCAGGCTTCAGTATAACTTTGAAAATTGTGCTAATGTCTGGTCGGATCCAGGCTTCATAGCATTTCTTGGTAATAATAAAGGCTTTGTTGAAGACTTTACTAGGGATTAGGGGGTGTGGCCCTGTGATTTGCAGTTATTTGAAGGGGAAATTCTAACTGGAGAGTATAGACTCAATCAGGAGAGGCCGACTTATCTTGGGGAGGATATACTCAGCTGGGGATGATGGACTCATCTGGGGAGGATAGATTCTGTTTTGGAGAAAATAACCTTGGTGGGAAAAGATGTACTCAGCTGGGCGATTCAGACTCAAATGGGGAATTTGGGTTCCGTTGGGGGATTTATACTCTGCTGGGGGAATAGGATCTTGGTTGGAAGATATACTTCGCTGGGGAAGATGGACTCAGTGGGGAGTGTTTATTCAGCTGGACTCTGCTTGGAGAATAAAATCTCGGTTGGAAGATACACTCTACTGGGGATAAAAACTCCTGGTTGGGAGATATACTCCACTGGGGACAGAAAACTCTGGTTGGGAGATATACTCCACTAGGGATGATGGGATTGTCTGGACAATTTTGGACTCAACGGGGAGTGCTTACTTGACTGGGAAATCGGGGTGTCTTGTACGTTGAGGAATTTGCACTTGGCCCGGGGAAATAACTCTGTTGGGGAAATAAAACCCTGCTGAGGAGATGAATTTCTTTTAGACAGAGACCTTTAGGCTTCAAATTTGTAGAAGTTGACTTAGCTAAAGAAAGTTGTCTAGATATTGAGACCCTGGCAGGGGATTTATCCTTTGTGAAGAAATTTTTGTAGGCAATTCCGCTGGGGAAAGGTTGCATTGGGGGTTATTCCGATAGGGATGATGATGACAAGATAACTCTGTGGGGAATAAAATCTGCCGAGGAGATGGATTCCCTTTAAGAAGAGATCTCCTAGGCTTTAGCTGGAAAAAAGCTGTCAAGAGATTGAGACTCTGGCCAAGGATCGTCCCGTGCAAGGGTATTTTGTGGTCAACTCTGTTGGGGAAAGGTTTTATTACCAACGCCCTGGTGGGGATAATGATGGTGAAGTAACTCTGTGGGGCTATTTCACATTCATTAAAAGGATGCTTACTGCTGTTGTGCACTGATGCCTTGTTGAGGCTGCTGCTTGGCAGGACACATGTGCCAAATAGCTTTAATTATGTTCATATGCATATGTTCATTCAATTTTAGTCATTGGACAAATTTTCATTCAAAACAGGGATAGACAATTTTGCACTTCAAAGTGTATTTGTATAAATATTTTGCCCATGAGTAGGCGTTTTTTGTACATAGAGACGGAAATCCTAGTAAGAGGAAATCGCCGAAAAGAAACAAATTTGAGAATGAAAAACAAATAGCCATGTGAAATGATCTCATTGCCTTTAAGCTCTACTATTGCTCCAGTGGCTTTGAACGTCCCTTTGCTGTTGATCGAAGTTGATTGGATTGATCCTGGACCATTTGAACTTGGACCTTGGTGATAGAATTAACCGTGTTGATTTCACGGGACATAGTCGTACGCTTTTAATCCTTAATTTTTGCTTGAACCGCCCTTTCGGGTTTTCGGCCCACCAGGATACCCTTTTTTGCCCAAGTCGTCCTTTCGGGTTTTCAACTTGTCGGGTGTACAATCTTTTGTATATATCCCTAATTTTTGCCCAAACCTTTTGGTTTGCCGGGATGCCTTGATTTTGCTTAGGTGTGTCAACCTAACGGGTCTCTTATGCATAGTATTTTTTAACTATGTCCGCGTTTATAGGATGTGGAAAATCTTCGCCATCCATGGTGGTCAGTATCATGGCACCACCAGAGAAAATTCTTTTGACAACAAACGACCCTTCATAGGTGGGAGTCCATTTTCCTCTGGGGTCACTTTATGGTAAAATGACGTGTTTTATCACCAAGTCACCAACTTCATATACTCGAGGCTTGACCTTTTTGTTGAAAGCTTTGATCATCCATTTTTGATACGTCTGACCATGGCAGATAGCAGCTAATCGTTTTTCATCGACCAAGTTCAACTGATCCAATCTCGTTTGAATCCATTCGTCTTTACTTAGGCCTGCCTCAATCATAATCCTCAGCGAGGGGATTTAAACTTCCACTGGCAAAACGGCTTCCATGCCATAGACTAGAGAGAAAGGAGTTGCCCCAGTTGATGTTCTAGCTGAAGTATGGTAACCATGTAGAGCAAATGGTAGCATCTCATGCCAATCTTTATAGGTTACTACCATTTTCTGCATAATCTTCTTGATATTTTTGTTGGCTGCTTCGACTGCACCATTCATTTTCGGTCTATATAGAGAAGAATTGTGATGCTTGATCTTAAATTGAGTGCACAATTCCCTGATCATGGCATTGTTGAGGTTAGTCCCATTATCGGTGATAATCCTTTCGGGGATACCATAACGACAAATGAGATTGTGTCTAATGAATCTGGCTACCACGTTCTTGGTGACTGAGGCAAATGAGGCGGCTTTGACCCATTTGGTGAAATAGTCGATAGCAACCAGAATGAAGCGGTGTCCGTTGGAAGTTGTGGGCTTGATCTCTCCAACCATGTCGATACCCCACATTGCAAATGGCCACGGAGTGAACATGACATTCAGAGGGATCGGAGGTACATGGACCTTGTCAGCATAAATTTGGCATTTGTGGCAAGTTCTTGAATGTTGATGGCAATCAGTCTCCATCGTTGACCAATAGTAGCCAGCTCTTAAGATTTTCTTAGCCATTGTATGGCCACTTGCGTGAGTACCGAAAAGGCCATCGTGCATGTCTTCCATGATTTCCTCTGCCTCCCTCTTATCCACACATCGGAGTAGATTTGAATCATAGTTGCGCTTGTACAATATCCCATTACTTAGGAAGAATTTGGCTGCAAATCTTCGTAAGAACTTTCTGTCATTGATAGATGCTTCCTCTGGATACTCTTGCGCTTCAAGGTATCTCATTACCTCATGGTATCACGACTTTTCCGTATCGGTGTCAAGCTCATAGCAATGCGCAAGTTCATCAAATCTTTCAATTGTAATCATAGGGGCTTCGTTGTCCCATCTGACTTTGAACATTGAGGACATGGTTGCCAGAGCGTCAGCCAACTGGTTTTCTTCCCTAGGGAAATGTTCAAAAGTGATCTCTTCGAAGTGAGGAATTAGGGATAGCACAAGTTCCTTGTAAGGGATAAGATTAGGGTGTTTAGTATTCCAATCTCCTTTTACTTGGCTGATCACCGAAGCGGAATCTCCAAACACATCCAAATGCTTGATCCTTAAGTCAATAGCAGCTCTTAGACCTAATATGCATGCTTCATACTCAGCCATATTATTTGTACAATTGAAGCATAGTCTGGCGGTAAAAGGAGTGTGGCATCCTTCAGGAGAGATGATCACAACACCAATTCCGTTACCTAAGGCGTTGGAAGCCCCGTCGAATACCATAGTCCATCGGGATCCTTGTTCAGGTCCGTCATATGGTCTAGGTTTTGCACAGTCGGTTACCAGCATAATATTCTCGTCAGGGAAGTCGAAGTTCATTGACTGATAATCATCCACAACTTGATGGGCCAAATGATCTGCTAGTACACTTCCTTTGATGGATTTTTGATTTGTGTATTGAATGTCGTACTCAGTCAAGATCATTTTCCATCTGGCTATTCGTCCGGAAAGGGCAGGTTTTTCGAAGATGTACTTAATCGGATCCATCTTAGAAATCAACAAAGTGATATGAGTCAACATGTATTGCCTTAGCCGGCGAGCAGCCCACGCTAAAGCGCAATAAGTTTTCTCGAGCAGTGAATATCTGGTTTCACAGTCGGTAAACTTTTTGCTTAGGTAGTAAATTGCATGCTCTTTTCGGCCAGACTCGTCATGTTGTCCCAAAACACACCCCATAGAATTCTCTAGTACTGTTAAGTACATGATCAACAGTCTTCCTTCAACCGGAGGCATGAGAATAGGAGGTTCTTGCAGGTATTCCTTGATTTTGTCAAAGGCAAACTGGCATTCATCGTTCCATTTGACTATCTGATCTTTCTTCAAGAGTTTGAAGAGTGGCTCACAGGTAACAGTTAAGTGTGATATGAAACGGGCAATGTAATTGAGACGACCCAAGAATCCTCTGATTTCTTTTTCAGAACGAGGGACTGGCATTTCTTGGATGGCCTTTATCTTGGCGGGATCAACTTCAATGCCTTTATTGCTGACAACAAATCCTAGAAGCTTTCCAGAGCATACTCCGAATGTGCACTTGTTAGGGTTTAACCTCAGTTTATATTTCTTCAGTCTCTCAAATAGTTTGTGCAGGTGACTGAGATGTTCTTCTTCGGTTTATGATCTGGCGATCATATCATCCACATATACCTCTATCTCATGATGAATCATGTCATGAAATAAAGCCACCATAGCCCTTTGATATGTTGCCCCTGTATTCTTTAATCCGAACGGCATGACCTTGTAGCAGAAAGTGCCACATTGTGTAACGAAAGTAGTTTTTTCCATATCTTTGGGAGCCATCTTTATTTGATTATAGCCCGAGAAGCCGTCCATGAATGAGAAGACTTTATGCTAAGCGGTATTGTTGACTAAGACGTCAATGTGTGGTAGAGGGAAATCATCCTTGGGGCTTGCCCTATTCAGATCCCTATAGTCTATGCACATGCGAACCTTCCCGTCTTTCTTTGGCACCGACACTATTTTAGCCACCCATTGAGGATAGGATGTTACAGCTAGGAATCCTGCATCAAACTGTTTCATTACTTCGGCTTTGATCTTTTCAGACATGTCAGGCCTCATGCGACAAACTTTTTGTTTAACAGGAGGGAAGTCTTTTTTAGTTGGCAGACGATGAACCACAATGTCGGTATCCAACCCAGGCATATCTTCATACGACCAAGCAAATACTTCCACATAATCGCGCAACATCTGAACCAAACGGCTTTTGACACTGTTTTCCAAATCAGCACTGATCCTGATTTCCTTCTTATTTGACTCAGTACCCAGGTTGATAACCTCAATTGACTCTTCATGTGGTTGAATAGCCTTTTCCTCTTGTAACAGAAGTCTGGCTAGTTCTCCTGGTATGTCACAATCTTCCTTGCTTTCGTCTTCGGCTTGGTTGATAGGACATTCAAAGTCATAGTTGGCAATAATAGAGTTGTTGGCAATAGGATCCGGAGTGGATGTAGACCTGCAAGAGTGTGTGTGTATGTGTGCATGTAAGATACATGGCTATCTTTTGGAAATGTATTTAAAAGAAAATAAAGACAATGAACACAAATATTTGAAATGCAAAAGAGTCCAATGTATTGAATGATCATATGATTATATGAACAAAATATAAAACCATTGACAAAAGAACCGAAGTTCCCCAGGCTAGGCACATGGCTTAAAAGTCAATATCAAAATATTACAGACAAAGAGTTCTTGGATTGATTAAAAGCAAAAACAAGTAGATTACTCCTCAATGAGGGAGATGGGCACAAAGTCTTTCGCATGTCAATTGTTGGGCTTCCCTTTGGTTGTTGGATAGATCCAGTCTTCAAAAGCACACTCATTATCAGAATCCTCTACAGCATTCACTTCATGACTCTTGAGGTGGAGAGACGACTTTCCCGTACGAGCATCTCTAATTTCTTTCTGAGCTTTAGAGGTGAAACCTATCCCAAACTTATATGTCTTGAATGGGATGTCGGGGAGCTGACCCCACATCTCATTGTTTCCTTCTTCTACCACCGCACGGGCATCCTTAAGAGAAACCATCTTGGGAATAACTTTGTCGGCTCTTGGAGTGTCGGAGGAGATTTTGGTGGTGGCCACAACTTCAAATGTCTGGCAAGGAGTCTCTATGAATTCGCCACCCATTTCTACATACTTGAAAGAAGTGAGGTGGCTTACCATAAATTCTTCTTCACCGCCAACAATGACAACCTTCCCTTGAACCGAGTATTTTAACTTTTGGTGGAGAGTAGAAGTGACCGCACCTACCCCATGGATCCATGGGCGCCCAAGAAGCAAGAATACGCAGGCCGTATGTCCATTATGTAGAATGTGGAGTTGAAAATCTGTGAACCAACCTTAATTGGGAGATCCACCTCTCCATGAACCATCCTTTTCGACCCATCAAATGCCCTCACAACAATATCACTTGGCTTCAAAACCAAACCTTCACAGTCTAGCCGATCCAAAGCGCCTTTAGGTAACACGTTTAAAGATGAGCCTGTGTCTACCAAAACATGTGCAAGAGTGTTCCCTTTACATTCAACAGAAACATGCAAGGCTTTATTGTGATTCTTTCCCATGGGAGTTAAATCTGTGTCGGAGAACCCCAGACCATTGTCAGCTGTCAGACTTGCTACGCAGTTCTCAAACTGGTCGGTTGTGGTTTCTTGAGGCACGTGAGCCTTTTTCAAGAACTTAATCAAAGCTTGTGCATGGGCGTTGGAACATAGCAATAGGGACAACATTGATATTTTAGAAGGGGTTTGTCCCAACTGCTCTACTATTTTGAAGTCGCTTTTCTTGATGATTTTCAGAATCTCCTCCATCTCTTGAGTGGATGGTTCTTCCATAACAGTCTTTTTAGCAAGTGCCTCTTCTCCGACAGGCTCACTTTCTTTCTCTTTCCCTTTAGTACTGGCACCAGCATTACCGTTGGTTATGCGGATTGGAACTGCGGTAGTGGTTGGTGGTGAGATATTAGGGGAAAAGACTCTTCCTATTCTTGTGACTTTACTAGAACCAGTAATATTGGTAACATTATCATCAATCCCAGAATCTTGTTTTACCCCATGGTAATAAACCTCGACACCATAATTCCATGGTACAACTTTATCATAGGTGTACGAAACGGGTTTGGCAGCACTGATTATGAGAGGAGCAATGATTGGTTCATTTGAAATCCTGATAGGACCTTTGGATGAGATCCTAAGAGGTTTGTTTGAAATTGTTATGATGGCCAAGTCTTCAGCTTTGTTGACTGAATTTTGGATGGCAGGATTCTTTTCGAATAGAATTTCGCGGCTATCCATTAGGCGTTGTATACCTTTCCTCAATTTTTCACACCCATCAGATTGTCTTATACAGCCCACACAGTCTTTTTCACAGCCGGGGAAAGTCCCAACTTTCAACAGATTGCTCTTGATTACATTCAATGGAGTAGTTAACCCTTTGACGGAGGCAATGAAAGTTCTATCTTCGATTGCATTAACACCTTTGTCGTGCTTCGGCATTGGAGCGGTAATTACATTTGGCGTTGGAGGAGGATCAAATTCAATAGTCTTGTTGTCGATTAAATCCTGGATTTTGTTCTTCAGAGCCCAACACTGATCAGTCTCATGCCCTGGGCTGTTTGAATGATAAGCACACTTTGCATTTGGATTATATCTCGGTGATGAGGTGTCAGGGTTGGCAGGAGGATCCCGCAATGTCACTAAATTGGTCCTGAGCAGATGTTGAAGGGCTTAAGATACTGACATGCCTAACCTTGTGAACTGTCTTCTTGGAGCTTCAACCCGTTGATGAGTGGTAGATGGTCTTCGAGTAGCAGTCGGATTGGAGATTCAGACAACATTGACAGACGAATGATTATTCATTTTGGTATGGGCCTTTTCTCTATACACAACATTAACTTCTTTCTTCGTGGCAAAAGGTTTCTTGACAGGATTGGGAGTGGAAGTAGATGCCACAAAGATCTTTCCACTCTTAATGCCATGTTCTACTCTCTCACCGGTTAGGATTAATTCGGTGAAACCAAAAGAAGAGCAGCCAACCAACATATTGAAGAAAGGACCATATAATGTGCTCATGAACATGTCAATATGTTCCCTATCAGTCAAGGGAGGTTGGACCCTACTTACAAGGTCTCTCCACTTCTGTGCATACTCCTTAAATCCCTCATCCTTCCCCATGGTCATACCTTGCAATTGAACCCTCGTCGGTGCCAAGTCAGCGTTGTACTGATATTGATGGTAGAAGGCAGTAGCTAGACCCTCCCAAGTATTGATGCGAGAGCCATCCAACTGATAAAACCATTCAAGTTGTGTTCCAGCCAGACTCTCTTGGAAAAAGTGAATCCATAGCTTTTTATCAACAGTGCGCGGTTGTATTTTGCGCACATAGGACTTCAAATGGAGCTTTGGGCAAGAAACCCCATCGTATTTTGCGAAGGTTGGTATTTTGAACTTGTGAGGAATGACTACTCCAGAGATTAAGCCCCAATCGTCAAAATTTAAACCGGGAATAGCTTGGATTTCAACTGCTTTCAATCTATCTTCTAGTTGTTTGTATTTGATGTCTGCGGGTGGATATTGTTCATTGAAATAATCATCATCAAATTCTTGGTCATTGATACAGTCGGCCTGAGTACTCTTGACCTCACCAATTTGGTTCTCGTCCTCTTCGGATGAATCTTTCTCTATTGGAATTTGACGGATTATCTCCTTGAACCTTCTACCCATGTTGAGCAGAGCTTTCTTCTTTGGCTTCTTTTTAGCGGCCAACAAGTCCATCATATCCTGCTGCCCCTTGGCCAGGGCGAGTAAAGCGTCCTGAAATTGAGAATTCTGAGCCTGGAGTTCCGTCACAGTTTTCTCTAGATCCATCTTGCTTGCTGAAATAAACAGCGAAGAGAGATAAAGAAACCTGTTATACGGACGCCTGTCATGTCATGATGCATGAATATGCAGTATGCAAATGATTTCAAGGATTTAAAGAATTTAGCTTTGTATAGACAAAGAGTGAACAAACGTTAACTTGCATTAAATAATCCTTGATTTGAATACAAACATGCCTCTTGGGCTTACAACAACAGAAATAAGCATAAAGTAAACTCCTAAGACAGAAAAGTTGTGCGCATCTTCTTTGGCGCAATGTAGGTGTTTAAGATCCTTTATTCATGAAGTTCCCTTGTAAGCTCCAATATCTTCTTGTCGCTTTCATATAACTTAGCTTCGAAGGTGTCTCGCTCTCCTTTTAACTGAATCCAAGCGTTTCGCAAATCTTCAAGAGAGGTAGGCATGTCAGGATAGAGGATCGTATGTGGCATGTCTCCTTCGACTACTGGCTCCATGATAACAGGTAAGACGGCTTCATAAGGCATCTTGAGAATTTAAGCGTAAGCCCTTACCCATTTAAGATATGGTTCCAAAGGAATGGAATTCTTACGCCCCAATGTCTTGCTATCAACTTTGTTAACCATAGCCCAAGCTCGTATAAATATTTGACGGTAACCTTGGGTATCGCTTTCGTAGTCAAATGCAATTCCTTGGATGAGTACCTCATGAGGGCCATCTCTTCTAGCATATCCAAATTGTCGCAAAGCTAAACACGGGTTATAAGTAATGCCTCCCCTAATGCCAAGTAGAGGGACATTAGGGAATTCCCCATAGCGGTTAATGATAGTAATGTCTTCTAAGGAGCGATAATACCAACGAATATCAGCATGTGAAAGTGACATCAATCTTTTAGACCATCTCATACCTTGTTCATTCTTCACCACGGATCGAGGTAGGTGAGAAATAAACCACCTAGCTAACAGAGGAGTGCAACACATCAAAGTCCCCTTTTTCTTCAAAGTGCGAGAGTGAAGAGAATGCAATATGTCTCCAAGCAACGTAGGCACCGGATTACGAGATATGAAAACCTTAATCGCATTCACATCTATAAATTGGTCAGGATTTGGAAATAGTACCAATCCATAGATGAGAAGTGCCAGAACTTCCGCAAAGGCTTGTAGATCCAAAATATCCTAACACTCTTGAGCTTTCTGCAACAAAAACTTTGCTAGTAACTTTTTAACACCACTCCTTATTACCCAATTTGCTACTATGTCAGATGGTTGCAAATGTAGAGCTCGAGCAATTTCCTCAGGTTTGGGGTTTCTTTCGATACCGTTGAAAGGTAACTGATTGAGAATAGGGATCCCTGCAAGTTGAGAAAATTCCTCCAAAGTGGGCACAAGTTGGTAATCAAGAAAAGTGAAGCAATGATGCAAAGGGTCGAAGAATTGGACAAACACCTTTATCATCTCTTCTTCAATACTTGAGGTAACCAAACTAAGGAGTCATCCATGTCTTTTGGTGAACAGGGAATCTTCAGGGACCCTTGATACTAAATCCTTGAGTTGTGGAGGTACCCTCACAAGACTGACTTGGATAGTGTTCCTACGAGCGGAGGCCGTGTCCTACAAAACAGAACAAAGATAAATCCAAAAAATCCTTGAAATGGTTAGTGATGTTTATGATGTTTATGATGTTATGATGTTATGATGTTTATGTACAAGTTCATATACAAAGCAAACAAGTCCTCGGTTTAGGCTTGCATGGGGTTTCAGGTAAGTACCCTCTTGAAGTTTTAGTTGGCTCAACCTGTCCTAGTTAAAAGTAACTGGGTTCTGAGGGATCTCAATATCATCGATCTTTCCCCCAAGTTTCGTTCGATAAGCGATTGACTCGCAACCAAACAAAACTCAAGAGTCCAACCTCAATGAGTGTAGCATCGAGTATCAACCAACTTCGGACTGCACCAAAGCCGGTCATCTCGCTACGTCCTAATGGCCAAGTTGGTCAAGTAAGGTTCTAAGGTTAGTTAATGCTTTATGACATCACGCGGCGGCCCCGTACTCTCCTTGATTGACTCAAGGGTTACCGGTACCAACCAAAGTGCCACATCAACGTAGCTACTGATTCAACCGTGTCGGTATACCCCACACAGTTCCCTCACAGTTTATTGCTACTTACCTAAAAGGTGTCCCCAAATCCGGGTGTAGGATTTTTTAACAGTAACCCAAACAAGGAACCAAAATATAAAGCAAGCAAATCAAACAATATAAGCAATTAAATGTGATCTAACCCTAAGGTAACCCCACTTTAGATAAAAGTCCCCAGCAGAGTCGCCAATTCTGTGATACAGTGGGAGAACTGACTTGGGGTTTTGCGTTTGTGTTTGCAAAATGTTGCGGTTTAGCAAGAGTCACCACCGACTTTTCTTTTATCCAATAAGGAAAGGTGAAAAAGCATAGGAAAGACCTTTCGAGATGTTTTCTTGAGTTCGGGGGTAGATTATGAAAAGGTAAGGTATTAGCACCCTTTCCATCCATGGTTTTCCATGGGCTCTTAGTTACTTGTTAGATCACTTGCTTTTGTTTGAAAATTGTGCTTTTGTGTGGTTTTTGAAAGTATTTTGAAAAGGTACCATCGTTTAGGCAAACTTTGCAATGATTCCCGCTCGTAAGAATGTATGCAAAGTGTTGAGCTTTTGAAAATATTTCAATGTTTGGAAAGTGTTTTAAAAGTGTATGCGATTGCTTTGAAAAATAGCAAGGATATTTGTTTTGAAATTGAGCAAGTAACTAAAAGTAACCTACCTACTCAAAAGGTTTTAGATGTGTTTTTCCTCCTCCTTTAGATGTTGCTACCTTACCATTGTTTTGATAAGAAGCCCCATCGTTGGATGTGAAGGGACGAGCGTTGGGTCATTGTATGACCATGATAGCAATGTTGTGAAATGACTTAGCACTTTTCTGTAGGGACTAAGATCATTTTGAAAGGAAACTTTGATAGCGTCATCGAGGGACTATGATCTTTTTTCTATTTGTTTGTGCTAAGACATCCCACATGCATAACATGGCCATTTTTGTAAGGCAACAAGTGGAATTTCCCTAAGGGTGCATGTGCGCAAGTGTGTTTGATTGCATGCAGTTTGTCTTTGATTTTGGGTTGTCTACTTGTTGATTTTATCTTGCCATACACCTAATTATTTAAAATTTATATGAAGGTAATAAAAGAGTGCAAAAAATAAATCCTACACTATTACAACCATATTGAATTGCATGAAAATATAAAGGCAAAAAATAAGGTAAAAGCAAAAAATGGATCTTTCGACTTAGGGTAGCAACCCTTCGATTCTGCCATTTTTTGGCCTTCTTTGACCTTACCTGAAAAGGGGTGAAAGAATGAGTTTCGACTGGGGCCTAGAAGCCAACATATTTTGGCTTTCGATTGGGGCCTGGAGGCCAGCATGTTGTGCCTTTCGACTGCCTCTTTCATTTGGCCTGAAGGTTAGTATGGAAGCCAGAGGCTTCGTTTCTAACTTTTCTATCTCCTGTTTCTTTCATTTGAGTTTGAATAGCAATATGGCCCAAGGCCATGCCAACATCACCTTAAGACTAGATTAGTTCTTTAAAGCGTATTTAAATGTACCAAGAGCAGAAGCCAAGAAGACTGTTAACCATGACACATATTAAGAGAGTGAAAACAAAACAAAAGGAATAAAATAGTATGTACATGTTTTAAATGAAAAAAGAAAACTTATTTACATGCTATGCTGGAAGCAAAGGTTAAGAATGACTTACCTTGCTGGAGGCTGGAACATATGCTGGAACTTGGAGCGGTTTCTTTGAATGCCTCTGGATTCGAAGGAAAAGACCCAGGGTAGGCCTTCGACACTGGATTCGAAAGAGCAAAACAAGTGAAATATCCTTCTTTGCTGGATTCAAAGGAAGGAACAAGTGGGATGCTCCTTGAGTCGAAGGAAACTGGAATAAGTTGTTCTTCAGAATTGAAGGAGGTAACGATGATTCTGGTTTTTTGTGATTTCACAAGTGTTGAAATGTTTGAGAATTTTATGGTGTGTGAGAATTTGAAGATACGTTCCCCTCTTCTTCTTTTTTCTTTCTTCCTCTTTCTTTGTGCAAATGAACTCTCTATTTATAGAGAAAGACTTTTGGGAAGCTTGGTGAGCAAAAATAATAAAATAAGACTTAGTCTGGAAAGTAAGTGTCCACTTGTGCCATAAAAGCAAAATGAATGGTTCAGATGGGTTGCTTCTTTCTGAAGGAAAACAGGCGCAAGGCTCAAGACAAACTTTTCTAAAAGGTAGTATTATGCTGTTAAGTGCAAGTGGCCTTGGACAACAAATGGGTAAAGGCCTATTTCCTTGCATAAACAATTAAGTATAGGGTGAGTCATAGGTTTGAGGCCTGAAAAGGGAAAACACGTAGCCTAGCCTATGGGTCTAAATGTTTAACTTGATCTTTTGAGTCGAATCCTCCATCTTTCTACACCTTTCGACCAGACTAGAATAACACAACATTCGTTTTCACCAGTTGTGTGTCCTTCGAATGAACCAACTGTGTGTTCTTCGAATGGCCCTTTTTTGCTGAATATGTCATTCTGAGTTTTCTTGCTTTTAATAACTTAGGCCCAAACCTTCGACAAACTCCAATGTAAGAGAACAATTATTCCCCAACTATGGAAAGTCCTTCGAATGGACCACCAAGTTGTGTGTCATAATGCAGGACTATGGCGTATTGAAGGGTTTACAGATGGATTCGAAGGTGATATGAAGGCGCATTCGAATCATACATGAAGATGAATTTGAAAATCACAGGAAGGTAGCCATTCATCCAATCGAAAACTTATGAATCCAAGGCAAACAGGTGAGGGGCGAATGGTGCAGTCGAATGACACTTTTCAGAAGGTTATTAACTTCTGAATCGAAGGAAGCTTTCAGAAGATTATTGACTTTTTTGAATTGAAGAAAACCAAAAGGAGTCCTTTACTTCCCGAGTCGAAGGACATTCCTGAGTCGAAGGACACTGTTTCAAAGGGAAACAAAAACTCAATTGAAGCTTGTATGAAGATCATTTCTTTCTGAATCGAAGGAGACCTATTTGAAGTCACATGCCCAGACGAAAGAGGCACGCTAGCAGCAACTTTGAGCAATCGAAGGAGGTGCAAAGTCCAATCGAAGGGGGCTGAATCGAAGGAGACCTATTTTCCTCCAAATTTGTCAAAATGTTATTTTTATCTGTTTTCTCCCTTTTTGACAGCTTCCTCTTAATTCTGGTGTTGGAAAATCCCAATGTACTTGTGCAAGCTTGAACCTTGAGGATCTTTGTGAGAGATGCCTTGAAAAATGAGAGGGAAAATTTTGGGGTACAACAGCAGGTACGCGTACTCTTCTAGTGTGGGAACCAGTTGATAATCTTGAAAAGTAAAACACCGTAATTCCTTATCATAGAACTGGAAAAGAGTGATCAAAGTCATTGGGTCAACTGGAGTATTAAGGACTAGTAACAAATTGCCATAAGTTTTGTTGAAATTATTCAGAACATCACCCTTCAGATAAGAACTCAACCTCTTCAATTTGGACACATCGATTGTAGGAATCTGATAAGCGAATCTATGCATGGTGGGTTCTTTAACACGAACTGAATCAAACTCATCTGACGGGAGGCCAGCCATTTCTGATGGAAAGAAGACTCTTGAATGTCCCTGGAAGATGACATGCATATGCTAGTTATTTTTTATACATCATCATTTTTTTAGAAATAAATATGCTACGATGCAACATGACAGGATCAATGTTTCACACTGGATCATGGCTGGACCATTACAGAACAACACTACTCAAGATCAACAGAAAATCCCAAAGCTTCAAAACTATCATGGGAACCTGAGTCACCTTCATAACACAAAGTCACCAACAATACCTGTACCTGTAAGAAAAGTTTTCCCGCCCCTCTCACGGGTGTAGTCTAGGTCAAGGTAAGGTTAAAAGCCAAATCAGAGTACAAAAGCTCGACTGTCGGTATTATCATACGATAACACCTATCCGAACTACCTCTGAAGTCATGGGTCTCATGGTTAGGTCTACAAAGCATCTGCCTCATAGCTGCCATGGCCACTCTATTCCTAGTTCCTATGGAATTCACTCATAGCCTGGGTATGAGGCCTTTTACCTCATGGAAAAACACACCCACCAAGAAAACCAGAATCTAAACAGTCCAGCCAAATCCAGTATGCAGAAATTAAAGCGCACATAGGGTGCAATGCAAACAGACAAATATGCAAAGCGGTAAAATAAACAACCAAAAAGAAAACAAACAAGAGCTAGGATCGACTCCGGGATGGACCAGCAAGAGGTTAACCTGTCCCCAGTGAAGTCGCCAGCTGAAACCACCCGGTCGGAACCTGTCATCTGGATGTAATGAAACATCAATGAAGTCGCCACCGAACGTCTTTTATCCCGCCGAAGGGGAAAGGTAAACATCGAGAAAACCTGAAGAGGGAGAAATCATGGTCTTTCGACCGAGATATCGGGTAAAGGAGTCCGTTACGCGAGGGGAAGGTGTTAGCACCCCACACGCCCGTAGTACTCTATGGTATCCACTCTTGTTGTCTAATCTAATGGGTGTGGTCAAATCCTATGTCTATGGCTTAAAACTGAAAAGGGAATGCATGCGAAAGAAAAAAAAGAAAACAATGTAGGGAAAATAAAATTTGTGCTTGATCGCGCCCTACCCCAATGTCTACGTATCCCTTTTAAGGAATCAGAGCAGCCGTAGTTCGGCTCATATATTCTGGTTGGTTTGTGTTTTTTAGTTAAGACAACGAAAACAGTCAAGATGACAAAACATCAAATAAAACAACAAACAAATGAGGTGGTAAAACATCGGCTAAATAATAACAAAGTAACATGTCAAAGATAGCGAAACACCAAATGATAAAACATTACACCTGACAATGACATTGAGAGTCAAAGTAGGATAACCAACATGTGCAATGGCGAAACACCGGCTTCAAACAAATGTGCGATGGCGAAACATCGACTAAAAGATAACAAGGTATCATGACAAAGATGGTGAAACATCAATAAAACGGATGACAAAACATCACACCTAGCAATGATATTGGGAATCAAAGTAGGATAACAAACATGTGCGATGGCGAAACATCGGCTTCAAAAAATGTGCGATGGCGAAACATCGGCTAGAAGATAACACATTATCATGGCAGAGATGGCAAAATATCAATAAAACGGATGACAAAACATCACACCTAACAATGATATTTAGAATCAAAGTAGGATAACAAACATGTGCAATGGCGAAACATCGGCTTCAAACAAATGTGCGATGGCGAAACATTGGCTAAAAGATAACACAGTATCATGGCAGAGATGGCAAAATATCAATAAAACGGATGACAAAACATCACACCTAATAATGACATTGAGAATCAAAGTAGGATAACAAACATGTGCGATGGCGAAACATCGGCTTCAAACAAATGTGCAATGGCGAAACATCGATAAACCAGGTTTAAAAGCAAAGCCAAGAGGCACACAGACAAAGTAAGATTGGTTTGTATCTTTTACCTTGAAGAAGGGTTTGAGTTTATTAGAAATGTCTTAAGATTTGCCAAGAAAATAGTTTTGTTTTAAGATGCATAATGCATAGAAAATAAAAAAACAACTAAGGGAAACTAGCCTAGTACTATCCCTAGTGTTATCATACAATGGTTGACCCTAAGGTTGAGGATAAAGGAAAACCCTACCTTAATTTAACATGTTAAAGGAAGCTTAACAAAACTATCCTATAGGGAACGTGCAATGAGAGCGAAGTCGTGATCTCAATTTCTAAATTGAGTGACTCATTGATCAACAATTAAAGAAGAAAAGCAATAAACATCCTATAGGGAACATGCAATGAGAGCGAAGTCGTGATCTCAATTTCTAAATTGAGTGACTCATCGATCAACAATTAAAGAAGAAAAGCAATAAACATCCTATAGGGGACATGAAATGAGAGTGAAGTCGTGATCTCAATTTCTAAATTGAGTGACTCATCGATCAAAAGCAAACACAACATATGTATCAGACAAAAACCAGAGGGCCTCCTGACATATATCGGCAATAGAGGTCCCGTCATGCAATCAGAGAAATATGCAACATGAAAATAGAAGAAAGGAAATAGTGCAATACCAAACTGATAAATATCCGTAGCAACTGAGCAAGAATAAAAGAAACCCAGAGAACTTCAAGCAAGCTGGCATCAGTAGACAAATCAAGTCAGAAATTACGCCATCAGGATGTAAGTAATGAGATTATCAGATATGAACAGATCCCATGGGCAATGTATAGCATTCACAATCACATGTATATATCCTGCATGGAATGTCAAACATGCCAAACACAATAGCAGTGCCAATATAATAAGTTGTGTTCCACAAATAAAGTGAAACACAGTAGCCTTAGGTCAAGACTGGAAAACCTTTCTCAAAGTACCTCGCACATTCAAAAACCAAGTTAGTATTCCCACGAATATAATGATGATTCACATAAGGGATGGATGCAACATGATGAAGTGAGAACAACATGATAACAATTATCAAACATTAGACATGGTAGACAAAAGGAAACAGGCATATGCACAATTTGGTCAAGAGAATCAGAGGAATGTGGCTCCTTTCTATCACCATATTGAGTTGACAATTGAATATCAACCAAGGATCATGGGAGATTGAGAAGAATACAATCAAAGACCATGAAGGTCAGGGGCAAACACATTTTGATCATGTACAATTAATTCAACCACAGCTTCACAAACACAATAGAAGATGAAACCCACATAATGCATCAAAAAGGTTCAAACCTTCAAACAATGGGGCATTAAGTGAAATGACTTGAGTTATTGAATAAACATATCCAATATGATCATTAGTTGCCCAATCATAGGCATCACTCAAGTTCATTGGCCATCAAACAAATTGCAACAAGACATGCAACATTAATTGGGTACCTTCACTTCAAAAATACATCAAAAATAGAAACAAGGATCCATAAATCAAACCAAAAACTTCTTAGCATCTTTGGAGTGTGTAGAAGTCAGAAAGAAAGCCTTAAGTTCATGAATGATTGAGGAGGAGATCAAATGAGGCCCAAAGTTCAAAACTAGTTGGCAAAACTACCAAGCTAGACAAGTTTTCAAATAATTTGTGGAAAAATGTCAAACCAAGTCAAATAATTCAAGAAAAATGGTTTTCAGATCCTCAACACATTCATGAACCCTAATCAAGACTTGAATTCTATTGAAAATCCAGGGCATAATGATTTTGAAAAACAAACTTGCACAATAAGCAACAAAACCCTAATTTTTGACTTTTAATCTTAAATATTGATTAGATAATATCAAAATTCAAATAATTCAAACCAAGATCATATAAATCACAAAGAAACCCTAAAAGTCAGAATACATATTTTTTCACATTTTTTTGAATTAGAGAAAAGTCAAAAATAAAATTCAATTCAAACAATTAATCAATTAATCCAATAATCTCATCTCAACATGAAATTTTAAACAAAAGTCAGAAAAATGTCCAATCAAAAGTATATTCAAATATTAGCACTAAAAACACACATCTCTAATTTTTTTATAGAATTTTTGAATTAAAGGAAATGTTAAAATAAAAATTAACCAAACAATTAACAATTAAACTATTATTTAAGGGCAAAAATGCAAACCCTAGCCAAAATCACAAAAGGGTCAAAATAAAAATATATTCAGATTCTATGATTAAAAACAAGCTTGCATGTTTTTTTTTGAGAATTTTTGAATCAATGGAAGTATTAAAGTAAAAATCAAACAAACAAATATTACAAATATTGAAATTAAATTTTTAATCAAAATTAGCAAAAATGCTAAACCAAAATCAGAATCAATTTTTACATTATTTTATGAGTTCAAAATAATTTTTGTGGAATTTTTAGATCAAAAGAAATATTAAAACAAAAATAAACATTGAATAAACAATTATTTAAACTTATGAATTTTTAAACTAATCAAAACATTTTAAAAAAAAATCCAAAAAAACTTGACAAATAATAGAAATTATCATTGGCCTATGGTATTTTTTTATGATTTTTGAAAAGTTTTTTATCACAAAAAATAAAATCAGAAAATCAAATAGAACAAAATAAAATGAAATGCATTAAAAATTTGAACCATCCAATCAGGGCGCGCCACCTCATCATCTTCAACCTCAAGACAATGCCCTAAACACGTGTTCTTTCAGTTTCATACCTCATGTTCTGATCACTACCTCTTCCTTATCTCTCCACCAAAATCAATGATTCAAAGCTCAAAATAAAGCTAGATCTAACCTCTACATCACAACACTTATAGATCTCAAAAAGATTGACTAGGCAATTAGAAATCTGGATGCGAAAATTGCAAAAACTCACTGAATATGAATTATTCAGAAGTTCAAACAACGTCTATTCTTCCATTTCAAACAAGATTATACGTCAAACCTATTGTTTGGCCAGCTATGAACTCATAAACATGAAGTAATTAAACGAATCAAGATGGAAATAGCAAAATGAAGTTCAAGAAGCTTACTTCAATGTGAAACTGGAAATGTTGATCCCTTAGTTACAGAAGCAAACAAACTCCATGGTCTTGATCTACACACTTCAGGGATTATGAATTCACAAGAAATTTGATGAATGCGCGAATGAGATGGGAGAATTGAAGCAACTTGCAGAAAAATGGTGGAACACTTCAGATATGAAATTCTTGTAATGGGGGCCTTCTCCTCGTGAAATGAGGCTTGCACTGCACTATATAGTGTGGGTAGAGAAGGTTAGAAGAGGAAATTGGTCTTCCAAGATGTTCAAGGGCTTGTTTGGAAAATTTGCTCGTGCCCTCCCTTTTCTTTGCATTTTATCAGCCAAATAAGGTCAGGAGCCCATGCTTAAAGTTCCAGGCTATGACTCATTGAGATGAGAGAGTGTCTATGAATTGGATTTTCTTGGCAACTTTGAGCATTTTGTATCCAAGCAAACACCATGGTCCATGGAGCACTAAATAGCTGGCATTATGGGCCTTATCAAGTCACAAATAGGTCATGGGATGGATTAGAAACAAAGAGAATGGCTGAAACTTGAGTTCTCATGAATTTGCCATTTTACATACTTGTCAAATTTCAATAAAATGCCTCAAAATTACAAAGCTCATAACTTGCTCATATTTTTGAATTTTGACACAAATGAGTACAATTTGGAAAGTTATTGAAAATATACAATCCCTTAGTTTTGAATTTTTGCAATTGAATCTATTAAGTTTCCCAAAATTGAGCTTGAAATTCACCAATTTTGGAAAATGACCTATAATTTTGTGACTTCCAAAGACCATAATTCTTGATTCCTTGCCAATTTGGGCATGAGACCAAAAGGAGATGAAAGTTAATCCTCTTATCTTTCCAAGCATGTTTCATTTGCATTTTTTTGGATCAAAGGTGAATAAAATATGAATTTTTGAAATTAAGTCCTTATTTTCCAAAATTAGAAACTTTTAGGGTTTCTTCACGAACAAGTTTCAACCCAAGATTCAATCCTTTTGATCGAATGATCAAAATGGACTTTAAATATGAAAATTTCACCCTTGAATTGATGGTTGACCAAAAATTCCCTTGGTCAACCTTGACTTTGACTGATTTTGACCAAAATGACCATTTTGCCCCTCTGAATCAATTGATCCACTTCCCTTCAAAATTGATGATCAAAACTTCAAACATATGATCTTCCAAATATATAGAGGCCATGTACAAAGTTTCACTTCAAAATTCTCAAGAAATCTTGATGAAATCTCAAACCCTAGTTTTGTTCAACACATTAGGAGACTGATGAGTCATCTCCAAAACTTCAAATCCTCTGGGCATCTTGACCAAATTCTTGTACAAAGACTTTTCAAATACCAATGAGATGTTGTAGCTTCCAAATCAAAACTTTTACATTGATCAATAGCCTTGATCAAACAAAACCCTAATTTGAATGGTGAATCAAAAGAGAGATTCCTCTTATAATCAAACACAAACTTCAATCCTCTGATGATCCAAAGAGATGGATAAAACATCCCGAGATATGCAATAACTTTTGAGCTTGAAAGATCCAGAGGTTTGGATGGTAAGATTCTTCTTGAGCAACTTGCCAATGCAATCAACCTTCAAAGCTTGAGGAAGACTTGATAACCAAGGTAATTTGATCCCTTCACAATGTATGAATTCAATGCAATATGATATTCATGATGAAACATAAGCCTAAATCAAGAGGGTAAATTTTGGGGTGCAATAGTCAACATAAACCTCAATCTCGTGGTTAATCATATCGTGGAACAAAGCGACCATGGCGCGCTGATAAGTTGATCCAACATTCTTCAACCCAAAAGGAATTACATTGTAATAGAAGGTGCCCCATTGTGTAACGAAGGTTGTCTTCTCCATGTCTTCAGGAGCCATCTTAATCTAGTTGTAGCGAGTAAAACCATCCATGAAGGAGAAGATCTTGTGTTGCAGGTGTTGTCGACTAGAACATCAATGTGAGGAAGTGGGAAGTCGTCCTTGGGTCTTGCCCTATTCAGATCTCTGTAGTCCACACACATCCATACCTTACCGTCCTTCTTAGGTATTGGAACGACGTTGGCAACCCACTGCGGATAAGAAGTGACAACTAAGAATTCTACATCGAAATATTTCATGACCTCTGCCTTGATTTTCTCTGACATTTCAGGGCGCATATGGTAGACCTTCTGCTTTACCAGAGGGAAGTCTTCTTTAGTCGGAAAGAGATGTACCACAATATCAGTGTCCAAACCAGGCATGTCTTCATAGGACCAGGCGAAGATCTCAACATAGTCGTGTAGCATCTGTACTAACCGTTGTTTGACACTAGGCTCCAGATTCACACCTATTTTAACCTCTTTCCTGTCTTCCTCTGTACCCAAATTCACTAACTCAACTGGCTCTTCATGAGGCTGTATGGCCCTTTCTTCCTGCTGTAACAGTCTAGCAAGTTCTCCAGGCACCTCACAATCATACCCACCTTCGTCCTCGACTTGGTTGATCGGATTTTTGAAGTCATAACTGGAAGTAGCAGAGTTGTTATCAATGGGATCGAGAGTTGAGATGGATCTGCAGTATGATACGTGAGTGTGTGTAAGAGAATAACTATTTTGATAAAGTGAGAGACAAAAAAGAAAAACAAGGAGCACAAAATTTGTATGCAAGTAACATCCAATGCTTTATTAATGATATATGAAATGACAAATAATAGCCCTCACAAGCAAAGCCAAGGTGCCTCGGGCAAGGCACCGGGCTATAAATTTTCAATTTGTTTATTACAAATCTTAAAACAAATGAGTCAATTACTGCGGAATAAAAGAAACAGGTATGAAGTCTCTAGCCGTCCAGTTATTCGGTCCACCGTTGGTTGTTGGGTAGATCCAGTTGTCGATGTATGAATTCTCTTCACTGTATTCAATTGCATTAATTCTCCGATTGCTGATGCGTAGAGGAGGTCTTCCAGCCCGAGCGTGCCTAACAACCCTTTAAGCCCCTGTAGTAGAGCCCAAACCAAATTTGTCAGTTTTTTGAGTGAAACCAAGGAGCTGAACCCAATTGGTATACCCACCTTCTTCAACCACAGCCCTGGCGTCCTTGAGAAAAGCCATCTTCAACGGAGGTTTGTCGGTAGTAACTTTAGTTGATGCCAAGGTTTGAGGGACCTCTTCGAAATTCTGACAAGGAGTTTCTATGAATTCCTCGTCCATCTCTACGTAGCAGAAGGAATTGAGGTGACTCACCATATATTCTTCTTCACCTCACACTGTGACAATCTTTCCCTTCACCGGGTACTTCAGCATTTGATGGAGCGTGGAAGTAACTGCCCCAGCCTCATGGATCCAAGGACGACCCAGCAAGCAAGAATACGACGGCCTGATATCCATTACGTAGAAGGTGGACCCAAAAGTCTGAGAACCCACTTTGACATGGATGTCCACCTCCCCGTGCACCATTCTTTTCGATCCGTCGAAAGCCCTTACCACAATGTTACTAGGCTTTAGAGTCAAACCCTCATAATCCAAGTGGTCCAACGCTTTCTTCGGAAAGACATTCAGTGAAGACCCGATATCTACCAGCACATGTGCCATAGTGGTGCCCTTGCACTCAATCGAGACATGCAGAGCATCATTATGCTTCCTCCCTTTCGGTGTCAGATCCGCATCTGAGAAACCCAACCCATTGTCAGCAGGTAGGCTGGCCACACAATCTTTGAACTGATCTGCTGAAGTTTCCTGCGGCACATGCGCAGTCTTGAGAAATGCAATCAAAGCCTTCGCATGGGCTTCAAAACACAACAACAGAGACAACATGGATATCTTTGATGGGGTCTTCCCCAGCTGCTCGACCATATTGTAGTCTCTCTTCTTAATGATTTTCAGTATTTCCTCTATTTCTTGTTTAGAGGCTTCCACAACGATTTTCTTAGGTGCCTCCGTCTGGGCAGGCTCACCTATAATTTCCTTGCCCCGAGTCCTACATGGCTCAGCAGCAAGGGTAATAACTGGAGTAGGAACAGGAGAAATGTCAGGAGTGCTGGTTGGAACAGCAGTTTGAATAACAGTAGGCTTGATGATCTTCGGAGCAATCTCAAGAGAGAAAACCCTTCCACTTCGGGTAACCTTACTAGTCCCGACAATATTACTAACATCAGTATCAGCTTCCTCATTCTTCAGATCTTGCTTAATACCATGATCGTACACATCAGCACCGTAATGCCATGTGTTGTACCCCAAAATTTTCCCTCTCATATTTCTCAACACATGGCAAGTGAGGTCCCCAAATTGCTCAAGGAAGTTCAAGAGTTGACCAGACAAAATCTCTCCTAAGGCAGCATACCTCAAATTAGGGTTTCTACTTTCATCAAGATGTGTGAACCACAAAGGACTCAAATGCTCACCATTGTCCTAATATGTTCTCAAGATCATCCATGTCAAGTTTCAAGCCTTGTAGAAGAAGTTTGCTCAGTCAATTGCTCAAATGCCTAAAAATCAACTGTACTAGATCAAAAGTCAACAGTGGCCCACATACAGTCAAACTTTAAGATTTTTGGTCAACATCCTCATTTTCAAGTATTATCCATCATTTGATCAATGGTTGATCATGATTCCTCAAGGATTACTCACAAATCATCAAAACCCAAAAGTTGCTAAATTAGGGTTTTACAGGAAAAGTCAACTCAACTTTGACCAAGCATAACTTTCTCATACTTTATCAGAAATGACCCATCCAAAGCTAAGTTTGAAGAGGATGCAATCACATACAATTAATCTTCAGCTCCCAAGTTCAGAATATGCACTCACAAAAAGATATAAATTTTGACATTATAGGTCCTTTTGAAAAGTCAACAAAAACACCTTTTGGGTCAAAGCTTCATACATGAACATGGAAGACTCAATTGAGATGAAACCAAAAGGGTTGTTTAGGGGACATCCTAAGATTTATAAAAAGTCCAAGAACACCTCTCTAGGGTTAAAATTGAGAGAGTTATGCATTGGCCAAGTTTACCATTTTTGCAAAATTGCCAAAAGTCAAATGTGCTCAAATTTGCATTTTTTGCTAAATGGGCCTAACTTTTTATGCTTGCACCTCAATTATAATGTGGTCCACGACTCAAATGTTCACTCACCCATTATGTGCTTCATTTTTCAATTTATTTTGATTTTTTATTAATTAAAAAAGTTAATTAAATCAAATAAAGGATGAAAGTTAACAAAGATATGATTTGATTTGTTTTTTTGACAGATTGGAAATCAAGATATGCTGAGTTTACATGATCAAATCGAATCAAGCATAATTGGTACAAAAAAGAGCATGATTGGCATGATTATGGAAAGATATCATATGGCTTAAAAATCAAATATTCCATTCATGAATTCTCAAGATTGGATCCAAAATTGTTAACCTAATTGGATTCAGTACATATACTGAAGTGTGTGGAACCCTAAACACATGAATTTTCATGCACAACCTGCCTCCAAAAACCAGAACAAAACTCCAAAATTTCCAAGAAAAGTGTGAGACGAATCTTCTTCCACAGGCCAATTCGAGGTGTGCTGAAGTTTCCAATCGCTTGCTAGACATCTTAGGAAGCTAACAACATCCTTTGCAAGCTTCAAAATGCCCAGAAACGCACGCTACACTTCACACGGTTTGGCATATTTTTTCAACTCGATTATCACAATTCTGGCATCATTAGCACTTTTGATTGTTATATTCGTATTTGTCATCATGTTTGCAAGCTAACCATGCTATTTAATTGTGTTTTAATGCCTGTACATGATATTGCCATTGCTAGGGTTTTTGTGATCGTTTTAGGGGTTTTCAATGCAGGCAAAATAAGGCCTTGATTTTGGTACCATGATGCTCATAAGGAGGAGACAAGTTGATTGGTACTAGTACTTTTCATTTATCTTGCTCGTATGCAATTTTGGAGATGAACATGGTTATACCTACAGTGAATGTCTGTAGGTAAAAGTCTTGTTTTCTAAAATGACGGTTGCCAGGAAGAAGACGCTGGCGTGTCAAGCACCCATTGGGACGTTTGAATTTCGCGCCTTGGATTCAGTTCTTTTGTTTTTTCTCATATCATGTTTTATTGTTATTATAATAACAAGTTAACAACGTAGCGCAGTTGGAAAGCAAGCATTGGGATTGAGTATAAGGACCTGGGTTCGATCCCAGGTCCCAACCTTTACTTTGTATTATTTTTCTTCATACAATCCAGTGCTTCACAATCTCAAGCGTCCACCATGCTCTATCAACATCCAGCCATCTGATATGCCCCTAGCCAGATCCAACGTGCCAACAATGGGAGACCACCATGCTCCTCAAGTCAACGCCCACGCCTGATCCAGCGTATTGACTGGGCTTGGAGCTTATTGGGCCAAAAGAATTCAGCTTCAAACCCCCTTTTTGCTAAGCATACAAGCCAATTCTATTTATTTTCTTTGTTTATTTTTTCTATTTTAATTAGTTTGTTTAATTATTTTTCACAAAAATTAATCACTTTTTATTTAATCATAAAATCAACAAATCACAAAATAACAAAAAAAGCATTTTCTTTAAATTATTTAATTTAATTAGAAATCTAGGTTAATTTAATTTCTTTTCTATAATTAAAATCAAGTAGAAATTAGGTTTAATTTTGCAATTAAATTTCTTTTTTTCTCAAGTCAAAAACACAAAAAATAGGTTAACTTAATTATTTTTCTTAATTAACATTAATTAGAATTTAGGATTTTCTTTTAATTCAATTATTCTATTATTTTCTTAAAAAACAAAACATGACAAAAAAACATTTTTCTTTAATCAATCGCAAGTAGGATTAGTCAAAGGGTCAAAACCCTAATCGCCTCGCATTTAATTCGCCGCGCGCTTGTTAATTATTTTGTAACTGTTCAGGGTTTGTAATAGTTAACTTAGGGTTTTTATTTACTGTTTAAACCCCCGATTTTTTGGTTATGTAATTAATCCCTCTCTCCGAAGCCTTGTAATAGCTAGGTTTATTTTCTCGCATTTTTAATTCCTGCAAATATTTAACTGTTAGATGTATGTTTAGGATTGTATGCCAAGAATACATGACAAAAATTAAAACGGTTAGAAAACCCTAATGTGAAAAGATAAATAACTGAAACAAATCACTCACACATATTCACTATTAGGGTATACTCTCACTTCGGTTGCTTTCGGTAAACGATCATTAAGCATAGGGTGTCTTAGTGGTTGCCCTCCTGTCTAAAAAGATCAAATGTCCCATTCGAATGTTGCCTCGGAAATGTTGCCTCAGAAATGTTGCCTCGAATAAGATCTTAAGACTCTAGGGTTACTACTAAGGTGTCCTAATATTGCTTTAGTGATCGTACATCCCTTTCGAATTGACCCTTACAAACTCCAATGACGGTGCTACCTATTTCTCAATAGTAGGATAGTACTGTCTAAAGGAAATAAGAATAAAAACGATCTTTTTTCGAGTAGGTAGATGCTAGTAGGTACTTGCTCAAATCAAAGCTTTTCACACTTACACTTTTCAAACAAATTTTCAAAACAACTTCGTCACACCCTTGAGGACTGATACAAGGGTTATCACGAAGTAAAACATTTTTCAAAACAAAGCACACACAAGCAATTTAAAAATGAGCAAGTACCTAAGAGCCCATGGAAAACCATGGATAGGAAGGGTGCTAACACCTTCCCTTTCTATAATCTACCCCCCGTACTCAAAATCTTGAAAAAGGATTTTTTTCTGAACTTTTTTCCTTTCCGATTGGATGAAATAAAATTCGATGGCGACTCTTGCTTACCGAGACATTTCGCGAATAAAAAACGAAAAATGCAAACCAATATTAACAGTCGGTTCTGCCACCGTATCACAGAACTGGCGACTCTGCTGGGGACTAATAAGTGGGGTATACCTTAGGATCTAGGTCATTAAAATTGCTTATCTTGATTGCTTTGTTTGCTTTATTTTTGAGGGTTTTGTTTGGGGTTACGATAGATCCTACACCCGGATCTGGGGAACACCTTTTAGGTAAGTAGCAATAGACTGTGAGGGAACTCTACGACATAGACCGACACAGTTGAAGCAGTAGCTACGTTTGTGTGGCACTTTGGTTGGTACCGGTATCCCTTGTGGTGAAACGAGGAGAATACGGGGCCGCTGCATGGTGTCGTGAAGTATCAACTGACTTTAGAACCTTTAATTGCACAACCTGGCCATTAGAAAGTAGCGAGATAGCCGGCCTCAGTGTAGAGCTGAGAACTGGTTGATACTCGATGCTACACTCATTGAGATTATACTTTCGGAATATTTCGGCCGCAAGAAAAGATTGCGTGAGCTGAAACCATGATCGATGAAGGATGGTTAGTGATATTGAGATCCTCTAGAACCCGATTACTTTTCTAGGACAGGTTTGAAACCAAGTTAACTTCAAGAGGGTATTACCTTTGACCTCATGCAAGCCTTAAACCTAAGGGATTTGTGTGGTTTGACTATGTTTGCAATGCCTGTGTTTACTATACATGTGGTTTATCATGACATCATGCATCATAACATGGCATTCATGCTTCATTACACTAACCATTTCAAAGACCAAGGGAATTTATCTTTGTTCTGTTTTACAGATCATGGCTTCCGTGCATAGAAATACTCTCTGAATCAGCTTTGTGCAGATACCTTCCCAACTTAAAGAGCTAGCATCAAGAGTTTTTGAAACTTCTACTTTCATTAAGAGAAACGGTCAACTTCTCAGTCTGGTTATTTTAAACCTTGATGAACAGATGATGAGCGTACTTTTCAGTTCTTCGATTCCAAGCATCACTGCTTCACCTTTCCAGATTATCAGTTGGTACCCACCTTGGAAGAATTCTCTCAACTATTGGGCATATCCATTCTTGAACAGGTACCCTTAACAGGTATGGAAGAAGTTCCTAAGCCAGAAGTCATTGCCTCAACTTTGCGTTTGAAATGGGCCGATGTGGTATCCAATTGGGAAACTCGAAGCGGAGTCGAGGGTCTTCTAGCCAAATTTCTAATAGATAAGGCTCAGCAATTTTGGGATGATATGGATTTTCAGGATTTTGAGGATGTCTTGGCTCTTCTTATCTATGGTTTAGTTCTCTTCCCTAATCCGGAATCCATCGTAGATGTGAATGCTATCAAGATTTTCTTTTCTCGCAACCCTGTGCCTACCTTGCTTGGAGATATTTTACACGCTCTCCATACTCGTACCATGAAGAGAAGAGGGACTCTTATGTGCCGCATCCCGTTGTTGTCGAGGTGGTTTATTTCTCACCTCCCTAAGTCTGTACTGAAGAACGAAGAAGGTTTGGGTAGGCCGCACAGAATAATGTCACTCGCTCATATGGATATTCTTTGGTGTTCCCGAGCTATAGAAGACATTGCTATTATTGACCGCTGTGGGGAGTACCCTAATGTACCATTACTTGATGTCAGAGGGGGTATAACTTATAATCCTTGTCTAGCTTTGCGATAATTTGGTCATGCTCGAAGGGATGGTCCCAATGAGTTACTTATTAGGGGCATTGTATTCAACTATGAGGATGATGTTAATGAGTATTACCGGAGGTTTATACGACCTTGGGGCATGGTAAACAAATATGACCCCAAAGAGTTGGGACCAAAGACTTCCATTCCAATGGAGCCTTACCTCCAATGGGTACGAGCTCAGGCCCAGAAGCTTATGATGCCTTATATGGCCGTATTACCAGTGATTGTGGAGCCCACTACTGAAGAAGGCATTCCTTACACGATTCTCTATCCTTACATGCCCACTGATCTTGGGGAGTTACAGAGATCTTGGATTCAGCTGAAGAAGGAGCGGGATACTTACAGGGAACAGTTCCATGATCAAGAGAGGAAGGTTTTAAAGCTCACCAGGCAGCTCCAGGAAGAAACAGTGCTCAACGATTATATCAGCATAAAGAGAAAGCGTCCATGGGACTTTTGATTTTTCTTTTCTAGTTTGAGATTTGTTTTATTTACTTATTTGTAACGCCTTAAAGGCATTTTGAACCTTCAAATTTAAGCTAATAAAGTTTTTGTTTATTTTTGGTTTGCAAATTTAAATTTCCCGAAGTCTTTGAAATCATTACATGCGCATCCCATTATCATACACATCATTACATGTACCACTACAGGTTTCTCATCTTCTTCGCTGTTTATTTCAGCAGAAATGTCTTCCGATCAAGTCATCAAAGGTCTTCAGGCACAGAACGCCCAGTTCCAACAGATGTTCATCAGTCTGGCAAAGGGGCAAGAGGATCTGAAAGCCCTCATTCTGTAAGAGAAGAAGAAGAATAATAAGACTAGTATTCTGAATATGGGCAGAAGATTTGGAGAAAGGTTGAAGCATCAGACTGATCTGACCTATTCATCCAAGGAAAGGGAGAACCAAGAAGGGGAAAAGGACCCTAGTCCTGCAGTCTTTGACAATGATACTGATTATGATGATGAGCAATATCCTCCTACTGAGGATAGATACAAACAGTTAGAAGACCGTCTGAGTGCCATGGAAGTTCAGAGGATACCTGGACTGGATTTCAAAGAATTGGGACTGGTATCGAGAGTGGTCATCCCTCAGAAGTTCAAAGCTCCGGTTTTTGCCAAGTATGATGGGGTGTCCTGCCAAAAACTCCATCTCCGCTCGTATGTCAGGAAGATTCAACCCCGCACCGCTAATAGAAATTTGTGGGTGCACTTCTTTCAAGATAGTTTTTCAGGGACTCAACTTGAATGGTTCTACCAGTTTGAGGGAGCCAGTGTCTGAAACTAGGAAGATCTTGTTGTTTCTTTCTACAAGCAGTATCAGTACAATGCCAACCTTGCTCCCACTCATACTCAACTCCAGAGTATGTCCATGGATGCAGGTGAAGGTTTAAAAGATTATGCTAAAAAATGGAGAGACTTGGCTGGGAGAGTTCAACCCCCTTTGTCTGATAAAGAGTTGGTTGATATGTTTCTAGGAACGCTATCTAGTACATTTTTCAATCACTTAATCAGCAGCTCGTCATTTGGTTTCACCGAATTGATTTTAACTGGAGAAAGAGTAGAAGCTGGAATTCGGAGTGGTAAAATAAAGAAGGATGCCTCCTCGAGTTCAACAAAGAAGCCTTTCGCTGGCAAGAACGAAGCCAATGCTGTCTATAGCCCGAGGGGCCAAAGCAGACCAGAACATCGTTAAACGGTAAATGCTGTAGTGATACCAAGACCCACAGTTGCTCCATAACGCGACAATCAATAAAGGGTGGAAAGACCACAATGGCAGTTTACCCACATCAGCATGACTTTGGCTGAAGTTCTACCTCATTTATTAAAATCCAACTTGGCGACCTTGAGAGAGGCGCCCAAGAATCCAAACACTACTTCTCCCAGATACAATCTCAACGTGCGGTGCGCCTACCATTCTGAGAGTCCTGGCCACGATACAAACGATTGTTGGGCGCTGAGAAACAAAGTACAAGACTTGCTTGAAGCCAAGGAGATAGAGTTCGATGCTCCAGAAAAGCCGAATGTTATAACTGCTCCCATGCCCAAACATGGTCGTGGAGTTAATGTTGTTGACACTTATTTGTTTGTGACCTCTGTTGAAGAAATTTATACTCCTCTTATGACTGTTAAGAAGAATTTGTTGTTGGCCGGTTTATTTCCGGATTATGGTGAAGGTTGCCACATGTGTTCGATTCTACCTTCTGGTTGCCATTTGTTGAAGTCAGGTGTTGAGCGCCTGATGGATAATAAAGAGATTCTGTTCTAGAAGACTATGATTCCTGTTGTTCCAAATGAAGATGTTGCTATTATAACCATTTCCGCCAATCCTTCCAAGGTTTCCTCGATAAGACCTGTTAGGATTACACCTGTTCAAAGAATTGCTCCGCTGATAATCATTGTTCCTGGTCCCATCCGGTACACCTCAGACAAGGCTGCCCCATGGCATTATGGTGCTGATGTGTACTATCATGGTATTAAGAAAGATCTGAAGAATGAAGAAGCTGATACTGATGTCAGTAATATTTTCGGGACTAGTAAGGTTACCCGAAGTGGAAGGTTTTCTCTCCTGAGATTGCTCCGAAGATCATCAAGCCTATTGTCATTCCAACTGCTGCTCCAACCAGCACTCCTGACATTTCTCCTGTTCCTACTCCAGTTATTACCCCTGCTGCTGAGCCATCTGGGACTCGGGGTAAGGAAATTATAGGTGAGTTTGCCCGGACGGAGGCACCTAAGAAAATCGTTGTGGAAGCCTCTAAACAAGAAATAGAGGAAATACTGAAAATCATTAAGAAGAGCGACTACAATGTGGTCGAGCAGCTGGGGCAGACCCCATCAAAGATATCCATGTTGTCTCCGCTGTTGTATTCAGAAGCCCATGTGAAGGCTTTGATTGCATTTCTCAAGACAACGCATGTGCCACAGGAAACTTCAGCAGATCAATTCAAAGATTGTGTGGCCAGCCTAACTGCTGACAATGGGCTGGGTTTCTCAGATGCGATCTGACACCAAAAGGAAGGAAGCATAATGATGCTCTGCATGTCTCGATTGAGTGCAGGGGCACCACTATGGCGCATGTGCTGGTAGATACCGGGTCTTCATTGAATGTTCTGTCAAAGAAAGCGTTAGACCGCTTGGATTGTGAGGGTTTGACTCAAAAGCCTAATAACATTATGGTAAGGGCTCTCGACGGATCGAAGAGAATGGTGCACGGGGAGGTGGACATCCATGTCAAAGTGGGTTCTCAGACTTTTGGGTCCACCTTCTACGTAATGGATATCAGGCCGTCATATTCTTGCTTGCTGGGTCATCCTTGGATCCATGAGGCTGGGGCAGTTACTTCCACGCTCCATCAAATGCTGAAGTACCCGGTGAAGGGAAAGATTGTCACAGTGCGAGGTGAAGAAGAATATATGGTGAGTCACCTAAATTCCTTCCGCTACATAGATATGGACGGGGAATTCATAGAAACTCCTTGTCAGAATTTCGAAGAGGTCCCTCAGACCTTGGCATCAACTGAAGTTACTACTGACAAACCTCCGTTGAAGATGGCTTCTCTCAAGGACGCCAGGGCTGTGGTTGAAGAAGGTGGGTGTACCAATTGGGGTCAGCTCCCTGATTTCACTCACAAAACTGACAAATTTGGTTTGGGCTTTAATACAGGGGCTCAAAGGGCTGTTAGGCATGCTTGGGCTGGAAGACCTCCTCTACGCATCAACAATCGGGGAATTAATGCAATTGAAGATAGTGAAGAGGATTCAGACATCGACAGCTGGATCTACCCAACAACCAATGGTGGACCGAATAATTGGACGGCTAGGGACTTCATACCTGTTTCTTTTATTTCACAGTAATTGACTCATTTGTTTTAAGATTTGTAATAAACAGTTTGAAACTTTATGGCCCGGTGCCTTGCCCGAGGCACCTTGGCTTTTCTTGTGAGGGCTATTATTTGTCATTTCATATATCATTAATAAAGCATTGGACGTTTCTTGCATACAAATTTTGCGCTCCTTGTTTTTCTTTTCTGTCTCTCACTTTATCAAAACAGCTAATCTCTTACACACACTCACGTATCATACTGCAGATCCATATCCACTATGGATCCCATTGATAACAACTCTGCTACTGCCAGTTATGACTTCAAAAATCCGATCAACCAAGCCGAGGACGAAGGTGAGGATGATTGTGAGGTGCTTGGAGAACTTGCTAGACTGTTACAGCAGGAAGAAAGGGACATACAACCTCATGAAGAGCCAGTTGAGTCAGTAAATTTGGGTACAGAGGAAGACAGGAAAGAGGTTAAAATAGGTGCGAATCTAGAGCCTAGTGTCAAACAATGGTTAGTACAAATGCTACATGACTATGTTGAGATCTTCGCCTGGTCCTATGAAGACATACATGGTTTGGACACTGATTTTGTGGTACATCGCCTGCCGACTAAAGAAGAACGTCCTCCAGTAAAGCAGAAGGTCCGCCGTATGCGCCCTGAAATGTCAGAGAAAATCAAGGCAGAGGTCATGAAACAGTTCGACGCAGGATTCTTAGCTATCACTTCTTATCCGCAGTGGGTTGCCAATGTCATTCCGATACCTAAGAAGGACGGTAAGGTACGAATGTGTGTGGACTACAAAGATCTGAACAGGGAAAGACCCAAGGACGACTTCCCACTTCCTCACATTGATGTTCTAGTCGACAACACCACACAACACAAGATCTTCTCCTTCATGGATGGTTTTTCTGGTTAAAACCAGATCAAGATGGCTCCTGAGGACATGAAGAAGACAACCTTCGTTACACAGTGGGGCACCTTCTGTTATAAGGTAATGCCTTTTGGGTTGAAGAATGTTGGGACAACTTATCAGCGCGCCATGTTCGCTTTGTTCCACGATATGATTCACCACGAGATCGAGGTTTATGTTGATGACATGATAGCCAGGTCCCAGACTGAGGAAGAGCACCTTGATCATCTCCAGAAACTGTTTGACAGGTTGAAGACGTACAAGTTGAGGTTGAATCCGAACAAGTGTACCTTCGGGGTAAGGTCTGGTAAGCTTTTGGGTTTCGTCGTCAGTGATAAAGGTATTCAGGTGGACCCTACAAAGGTAAAGGCCATACAAGAGATACCGGTTCCCCGCACAGAGAAGGAAGTTAGAAGTTTCTTAGGACGTCTGAATTACATCGCCATGTTCATTTCACATCTGACTGCTACTTGTGAGCCAATCTTCAAGCTGCTGAAGAAAGATCAAGTGGTAAAGTGGAATGATGAATGCCAGACCGCTTTCGAAAGAATCAAGGAATACCTTCAAGAATCACCAATTCTGATGCCTCCAGTTGAAGGAAGACCTTTGATATTATACTTGACAGTGCTAGACAATTCAATGGGGTGTGTGTTGGGGCAGCATGATGAGTCTGGTCGAAAAGAGCACGCCATTTATTACCTTAGCAAAAAGTTTACCGACTATGAGACCCGATACTCATTGCTCGAGAAAACTTGTTGCGCTTTGGCATGGGCTGCTCACCGACTGAGACAGTATATGCTGACTCACACTACCTTGTTGATATTGAATATGGATCCAATCAAATATATTTTCTAGAAGCCCGCCTTATCTGGAAGAATAGCAAGATGGAAGATTATCTTAACCGAGTACGACATCCAATACACAACCCAAAAAGTAAACAAGGGGAGTGTATTGGCGGATCATTTGGCGCATCAGGCCGTGGATGACTACCAGTCCATGAATTTCGAGTTCCCGGATGAGAATATCATGTTGGTGACTGACTGCGAAGAACCTGGACCGGATGAAGGACCCGAGGAGGGATCCTGATGGTCTATGTATTTTGATGGAGCCTCGAACGCATTGGGTAATGGCATTGGCGCTGTAATTATATCTCCTGAAGGCTGTCATACTCTGTTCACCGCCCGATTATGTTTTAACTGCACCAACAATATGGCGGAGTATGAAGCGTGTATCATGGGTCTTCAAACTGCTATTGACCTGAGGATTAAGTTCTTGAGTGTATTCGGAGATCCTGCTCTGGTAATAAGTCAGATCAAAGGTGAGTAGGATACGAAGCACCCGAATCTTATTCCTTACAAAGAGTATGTGCTGACATTGCTCCCACACTTTGAGGAGATAACCTTTGAACATTTCCCATGAGAAGAGAACCAGTTGGCGGACGCGCTAGCTACCATGTCTTCTATGTTCAAAGTTAGGTGGGACAATGAAGCTCCCCAGATTACCATTGAGAGGTTGGACAAACCCGTACATTGTTGTGACATTGAGACTGAAGAGGTAGCAGATAAACCCTGGTTTCACGAGGTAAAGAGGTATCTTGAGGCTCAAGAATACCCCGAGGGGGCATCAGTTAATGATAAGAAGTTTCTGAGAAGGTTCGCTGCGAAGTTCTTCATCAGCAATGGAATCCTCTATAAGCGTAACCATGATTCAACCTTACTGCGGTGTGTAGACAAGAGCGAGGCAGAAAGGATCATGGCAGATTTATATGAAGGCACTTTCGGAACCCATTCTAGTGGACACACCATGGCTAAGAAGATCCTACGGGCATGATACTACTGGTCCACTATGGAAGCCGATTGTTATCAGCACTCTCGAACCTGTCATAAGTGCTAAGTTTATGCTGATAAGGTGCATGTACCTCCGGTTCCCCTAAATGTCCTAACGGCTCCTTGGCCCTTTGCAATGTGGGGCATCGACATGATCGGCGAAATCAGACCTATCGTGTCTAACGGGCATCGCTTTATTCTGGTAGCAATTGATTACTTCACAAAGTGGGTTAAGGCAACTTCCTTTGCTACAGTAACCAAGAACATCATGGCGCGATTCATCCGACACAATCTGATATATCGATATGGTGTCCCAGAGAGAATTATTACTTACAATGGTACAAATCTCAATAACACAATAATCACCAAGCTCTGTAAACAGTTCAAGATACAGCATCATAACTCTTCTCCCTACCAGCCGAAGATGAATGGTGCTATTGAAGCAGCTAATAAGAACATCAAAAAGATTATGCAAAAGATGACGGTGACATACGAAGACTGGCACGAGATGTTACCATTCGCTCTTCATTGGTACTGTACCTCAGCACGGACGTCGATAAGGGAAACACCCTACTCTTTGGTGTTTGGCATGGAGGCAGTCCTACCCATCGAAGTCCAGATACCCTCTCTCAGGATTATGAAGGATGCGAGTTTGAACGAAGACGACTGGATCCAAACCCGACTTGATCAGCTGAATCTAATCAATGAAAAAAGACTTACTGCTATCTGTCATGGTCAGACGTATCAAAAGCAAATGATCAGGGATTTTAACAAGAAAGTCAGACGTCAAGAATATCAAGTCGGGGATCTAGTGATCAAACGCATCATACTACCGCAAGGTAATCCCAGGGGAAAATGGACCCCCACATACGAAGGGCCATTTGTGGTTAAGAACATTTTCTCGGGAGGAGCTATGATTCTAACCACCATGGATGGTGACGACCTTCCGCACCCCGTCAATGCAGACATAGTGAAAAGATACTACGCATAATCAAAGACCTGCTAGGTTGACTGGCCTAGGAAAAAATAAGGGCTTCCCGGTGAACCAAAAGGGTTCGGGCAAAATTAAGGGATGAAAATGAAAAAAGCTGTACACCCGGCAAGTCGAAAACCTGAAAAGGCGACTTGGGAAAAAAAGGGTATCCCGATGGATTGAAAACCCGAAAGGGCGGTCCAGGAAAAAATTAGGGATCGAAGCGTAACACTATGTCTCATTGGAACATCTCGCAACCAGACTTCGGTATCAACTATCAAGCTCGGACAACGCTGATCAATCTGATCAACCTTCGGCCAAGTAGCAAGGTGATGAGACGCTTGAAGATATAAAGGCAATAACAGAGTTGGAACCCGATAGGATTGTTTCACATAGCTATTTTTTTCTTTCTTTAACACAAATTGTAATTTCTTTCAGCGGTGTTCTCGTACTAGGACGTCAGCCTCTTTGTACCCAAAACGCCTATTACAGGCCAATTTCAAAATCAATACAAGTCATTTTACGAAACTTCGATTTGTTCCTTTTTCTTTTTCTGCTTTATTTTGAAAGAACGTCCAATGAGTCATTTTCGATATATGCATTTGAAAATAGTGGCTACTCATAAATATTTACACAAGAAATAAAAGACGATTACTCGTAATTCCGGAAACAGGGAAAACAAGAAGTGCCCAAACCTTATAGTTACTCTGCCCATCAGGTATCGGGATAGAGCCAGCTTGAGAACATGAGTAGTGGTACATATGCTCCCCATAGAGTAAAAAGTATCCAAAGAAAGTGATCTTAGCTTTCCCGAGCAAGACATAACTCTCCCCAACTGAGGTTCACAATCGCGAGTGAGTCAGTAAATTTTTACCCAAGCAGAGTTTATTTCTCTCACAAGCAAAAATTCAATTGCCAACAGAATTCATTATTACCAGCAACAAAAATTCATCCTCAGCTGAGTTCATTTCTCCAAATCAGCGGATCTATCAACAAAGTATCTCCTCTCCAACAAAGTTATTCCCCGCAGAGTTATCCTCAGACAGGGTCTCTTCCGGCAGAATATTCACCAGCCGAATGGATGTGAATCCCCAGCTAGTCATCTTTGTTCACCATCCCCAATAGAAGTAGAGGAACTATGGTTTTTTTACAGCAGTCAAGAATACCATTTCTCACACTATCCAAACAGCAGTCAAGGGTTTATTTTCCCAGACTCAGATTATTACGTCAGCATTTCATGTTCATACATCATGACATGTGCATACATTACATATAACATAATCTCAGTTATTTCGAGAACCTCATCATAATGCATCTCATGCATCACACATAACTAACCCTGTATTCCTTTCAGGAAAGACAATTATTATCAACAATTTCCAACAGGTCCATGATCAACACTCGAAGCTAAACAGAGTAATCATCGGTGTGACAAATGCAACCTTGCCCAGGTTCCTCCTGAAGCCCTACACAGACTCATCACAAAGCAACCTTACCCAGGTTCCCTCTGTAGTTTTACCCAAACTCATTTCGAAGTAACCCTACTATCCAGGTTCCTCCCCATAACCCTACTATCCAGGCTTTCATATCGAAGTAACCATACTATCTGGGTTCCTTCTTACAACCCTACTATCCAGGCTTTCATCTCGAAGTAACCCTACTATCCAGGTTCCTTCTCAAGCTCTATTATCCAGGCTTTCATCTCGAAGTAACCCTACTATCCAGGTTCCTTCTCAAGCCCTACTATCCAAACTTTCATCTCAAAGTAACCCTACTATCTAGGTTCCTTCTCAAGCCCTACTATCCAGGCTTTCATCTCGAAGTAACCCTACTATCCAGGTTCCTTCTCAAGCCCTACTATCCAGGCTTTCATCTCGAAGTAACCCTACTATCCAGGTTCCTTCTCAAGCCCTACTATCCAGGCTTTCATGTCGAAGTTACCCTACTATCTAGGTTCCTTCTCACAGCCCTACTATCCAGGCTTTCATGTCGAAGTTACCCTACTATCCAGGTTCCTTCTCACAGCCCTACTATCTAGGATTTCATGTCAAAGTTACCCTACTATCCAAGTTCCTTCTCACGACCCTACTATCCAGGCTTTCATGTCGAAGTTACCCTACTATCTAGGTTCCTTCTCACAGCCCTACTATCCAGGATTTCATGTCAAAGTAACCCTACTATCCAGGTTCCTTCTCACATCCCTACTATCCCGACTTTCATGTCGAAGTTACCCTACTGTCCAGGTTCCTTCTCATAGCCCTACTATCCAGGATTTCATGTCAAAGTTACCCTACTATCCAAGTTCCTTATCACATACCTAATATCCAGGCTATCATGTCAAAGTACCCCTACTATCCAGGTTCTTTCTCATAACCTTACCATCCGGGTTATTCCTCTCTTATCCCCAGACAGCAGTCCATAACACTATAAGACCGGGACGCGATCGAACACGATTGGTTTCACATCTCTCCAGTAAGTCGTGGTGCAGCATATACCCCGACCAGATACGCAATTCACTTCCATTTCCCCAAGCCGGAGTTATTCCCCAGTAGAGTAACGGGCAACTGAAGCTCCTAAAACTCTATTTCTCCAAAGACAGAGACCAGCATTTCCCAGCGAAGTCCTCCTCAACAACAGGTATATGGGTTATCGCAAAGGAATCTCTTATGCGATCGACACCTCTTTGGATGGCATCTTTAAGCCCATCTCCGACGATTCTTCGTCGCGTCCAGGATGGCATCTTTAATCCCTTCCCCGACAATCTTCAATTCTCAACTTCCAAGTGGCATCTATAAGCCCATTCCCGATATCACAAATCAAGTATTACTTCATGCGAGTGCAAATTTCTAGGCACACTAGTGTTCAATAATCTTCCACCTTCAGATCACGAAAGGCAGAGCAATCAATCTACATCCTCACGTTTAAGAAGATTGAACAGGGGCAGCTGTTGTACCCCAAAATTTGTCCTCTCATATTTCTCAACACATGGCAAGTGAGGTCCCCAAATTGCTCAAGGAAGTTCAAGAGTTGACCAGACAAACTCTCTCCTAAGGCAGCATACCTCAAATTAGGGTTTCTATTTTCATCAAGATGTGTGAACCACAAAGGACTCAAATGCTCACCATTGTCCTAATATGTTCTCAAGATCATCCATGTCAAGTTTCAAGCCTTGCAGAAGAAGTTTGCTCAGTCAATTGCTCAAATGCTTGAAAATCAACTATACTAGGTCAAAAGTCAACTGTGGCCCACTTACAGTCAAACTTCAAGATTTTTGGTCAACATACTCATTTTGAAGTATTATCCATCATTTTATCAAGGTTTGATCATGATTCATCAAGGATTGCTCACAAATCATCAAAACCCAAAAGTTGCTAAATTAGGGTTTTACAGGAAAAGTCAACTCAACTTTGACCAAGCATAACTTTCTCATACTTTATCAAAAATGACCCATCCAAAGCTCATTTTGAATAGGATGAAATTCCCTACAATTCATATTCATCTCCCAAGTTCAGAATATACACTCACAAAAATATATAAATTTTGACATTATAGGTCCTTTTGAAAATTCAACAAAAACACCTTTTGGGTCAAAGCTTCATACATAAAAAATGGAAGACTCAATTGAGATGAAACCAAAAGGGTTGTTTATAGGAAATACTAAGCTTTCTAAAAAGTCCAAGAACACCTCTCTAGGGTCAAAACTGAGAGAGTTATGCATTGGCCAAGTTGACCATTTTTGCAAAATTGCCAAAAGTCAAATGTGCTCAAAATTGCATTTTTTTGCTAAATGGGCCTAACTTTTTATGCTTGCACTTCAATTATAATGTGGTACACGACTCAAATGTTCACTCACCCATTATGTGCTTCATTTTTCAATTTATTTTGATTTTTTATTAATTAAAAAAGTTAATTAAATCAAATAAAGGATGAAAATTAACAAAGATATGATTTGATTTATTTTTTTGATAGATTGGAAATCAAGATATGCTGAGTTTACATGACCAAATCGAATCAAGCATAATTGGTACAAAAAAGAGAATGATTGGCATGACTATGGAAAGATATCATATGGCTTAAAAATCAAATATTCCATTCATGAATTCTCAAGATTGGATCCAAACTTGTTAACCTAATTGGATTCAATACATATACTGAAGTGTGTGGAACCCTAAACACATGAATTTTCGTGCACAACCTGCCTCCAAAAACCAGAACAAAACTCTAAAATTTCCAAGAAATGTGTGAGACGAATCTTCTTCCACAGGCCAATTCGAGGTGTGCTGAAGTTTCCAATCGCTTGCTAGACATCTTAGGAAGCTAACAGCATCCTTTGCAAGCTTCAAAATGCCCAGAAACGCGCGCTACACTTCACACGGTTTGGCATATATTTTCAACTCGATTATCACAATTCTGGCATCATTAGCACTTTTGATTGTTATATTCATATTTGTCATCATGTTTGCAAGCTAACCACGCCATTTAATTGTGTTTTTAATGCCTGTACATGATATTGCCATTGCTAGGGTTTCTGTGTTCGTTTTAGGGGTTTTTAATGCAGGCAAAATTAGGCCTTGATTTTGGTACCATCATGCTCGTGAGGATGAGACGAGTTGATTGGTACCAGTACTTTTCATTTATCTTGCTCGTATGCAATTTTGGAGATGAACAGGGTTATACCTACAGTGAACGTCTATAAGTAAAAGTCTTGTTTTCTAAAATGATGGTTGCCAGGAAGAAGACGATGGCATGTCAAGCAGCCATTGGAACGTTTAAATTTCACGCCTTGAATTCAGTTCTTTTGTTTTTTTCTTATATTATGTTTTATTGTTATTATAATAACAAGTTAACAACGTAGCGCAGCTGGCAAGCAAGCATTGGGATTGAGTATAAGGACCTGGGTTCGATCCCAGGTCCCAACCTTTGCTTTGTATTATTTTTCTTCATACAATCCAGTGCTTCATAATCTCAAGCGCCCACCATGCTCCATCAACATCCAACCATCTGATGTGCCCCTAGCCAGATCCAACGTGCCAACAATGGGAGACCACCATGCTCCTCAAGTTAACGCCCACGCCTGATCCAGCGCATTGACTGGGCTTGGAGCTTATTGGGCCAAAAGAATTCAGCTTCACACCCCCTTTTTGCTAAGCATACATGCCCATTCTATTTCTTTTCTTTATTTCTTTTATTTTAATTAGTTTGTTTAATTATTTTTCACAAAAATTAATCACTTTTTATTTAATCATAAAATCAACAAATCACAAAATACCAAAAAAAAGCATTTTCTTTAAATTATTTAATTTAATTAGAAATCTAGGTTAATTTAATTTATTTTCTATAATTAAAATCAAGTAGAAATTAGGTTTAATTTTGCAATTAAATTTCTTTTTTTCTCAAGTCAAAAACACAAAAAATAGGTTAACTTAATTATTTTTCTTAATTAACATTAATTAGAAATTAAGATTTTCTTTTAATTCAATTATTCCATTATTTTCTTAAATAACAAAACATGACAAAAAAACAATTTTCTTTAATCAATCGCAAGTAGGATTAGTCAAAGGGTCAAAACCCTAATCGCCTCGTATTTAATTCGTCGCGCGCTTGTTAATTATTTTGCCATTATTTTGTAACTGTTCAGGGTTTGTAATAGTTAACTTAGGGACTCTTACTTACCGCGACATTTTGCGAATAAAAAACGCAAAACACAAACCAGTATTAACAGTCGGTTCTGCCACCATATCACACCATGGGACAACCTTGTCTGAGGTGTACGAATGGGACCAGGAACAGTGATTATCAGCGGAGCAATTCTTTGAACAGGTGTAATCCTAACAGGTCTTCTCGAGGAAACCTTGGAAGGATTGGCGGAAATGGTTATAATAGCGACGTATTCAATGGGAACAACATGAATCATAGTATTTGTTGTACCCCAAAATTTGCCCTCCCATTTCCTCAAAATTTTCTCATCACAAGACCCTTGAAGATCAAGACCCAGTTAGGGTTTCCTCTGCTCAAGACTTCTCCTTGCAATGTTGACCCAAATTAGGGTTTGTGTTTGCACAAAGATATTTTGACCCAAAATGCCTAAGATGACTTTCATGCTTCATTTTTGACTCCCAAGTTTATCCATACCAAGTTTCAAGTCTTGATTCCAAATTTTACCCAGTCAATTGGACAGTTGACCTATAAATCAACTGTATTGGGGAAAAAGTCAACTGTGGCCAATTGACAGTCAAATCTCATGAAAATTTACCCACATCAACATTATGAACTCACATGGACCATTTGATCAAGTTTGGATCACAATTCCACAAGAAGTTTGATCAGATCACCAAAAGGGCAAAATGGTCATTTTTAGGGTTTTGACTGCACAAAGGCAATTTTTGACTGTTTGACCTAGCCAATGGCAAACCAAGCTCACATATGGACTCAAGGACACCATGGAATTATCTTGACATGCTCAACAAGTTCAAAAGATCCCAAATACACAAGATTGACAGTTGAATTTCCCAGTCAATTGATCAATTTTGACTGTATACTGAAAAGTCAAACTTTGACTTTTTGGTCAAAATCAAGTGTCAAGATTCATTTTTCATCAAAACATGCCAAATCATGAAACTTGTTCATCAAGAAATCCAGAAATGCAAATTAGAGTTTGAAATGAAGATTTTTCATAACTTAGAATTTTTCTAAGTTATGAAAAACCCTAATTTTTTCCTAACTTTGCCCCACTTTCTCACTAAGATTCATTTGGATTCAAGCAAAAGTCAAAACATGAAAGTTGTAGCCTATTGCATAATCTACAACTTTGATTCACAAAGTTTTCCCAAAAGAGGCTTGTATCTCAAGTTACAATTTTTGGAACAAGGGTACCAAACCATTCTTAACTTAGTGAAATTTTGACCTTTTTAGGCAAGGTTTTTACCTAACTTCAAGACCATTTTTCATACACTTCCACTTAGAATTTCAATTTGCACTTCAAATATGGATTGTATTAAACATTCCAAGATTTCCAAAATGTCCAAGAACTCATCAAACAACCTCATGGTTAGAGAGAATCGAATTTTGCAATATGGGAAAAACTCACTTTTGAAATGGCCAAGTTACATGTTCATAACACTATGCATTTTCAATCTCAGCTTGCACAACTTGATTACAAGTCTTTTATCTCAATTACACTCATAAATTTAATGCCAATCCTTTGTGTCAAGACCATGTTCTATGTGTTCAAGCATTGCCTAAAGGTTTAATCCCAAATTGGAAAAAGCATTATATCCATTTTTGCAAAAGTTACACTTTATGTCAATTGGTAAATCAAGAAGGTACAAAGGAAATCTAATTGGCACAAGTTTATAAGTTAATCACTCTGATCAAGACAAGGTTTTGTAGCATGTTTAGGGGGCCTCTACCTGTCTAGAACTGAACTTGACCATTGCTTGCTTAAAGTTCAAGAAAGATATCATAACATGTACCAACTCTCATATCAGTTAACCAAGGCTTAGAGAAAGTTATCAAACACATTCAAGACACTCATCCTAAGCTGAAGCACGACCCTAAGATCTCCAATACCCTCACATTCCCAGAATCACCTTCAAACTGCTCAAAACAGGGCTTGCTGCAGATTGAGTTCCCTAGCTCAATCCTTTCATACATTCTTGCCCAAACCAGTTCAAACATCTTCCCTACCATCAATGCAAGCTAACCAAAACCTAAGACACGACCTGTAACACTCCCAGGCCACTTCACCATTTTCATTTTCTTGTTTTGCAGTTGAAGTTCTCTAGCACGATTCAAAAGGTTTCAAGACAAAGTAAAGCTTGGAATAGCATCCCTGGACATCAAGGAAGCTATACCAATCATCACCTTGCTTTGAAGACACCTCAATCACCAGATACAACTTCAACTGAACAGGTAAGTTCATGAACACGAATCTCTTTATCCAGGCATTGTTAGCTTTAGGTTTGTGAAGAAAACATGTCACATTCATAGCCCTGAACATGCCCATATAATTAGATTTCATTTATATTATGTATGCTTAGAGAATTTGATGTCTGAACTTTGAACAAAAATTAGGTTAAGAATTGGGGGAGAAGAAATTCTCTCTCATTTCTGAGAGTTAAAACGTGTTCTTTATATGTGTGAATTCGTGAGAAGATGCTTAACAGTTTTGATGTTGTCAGTTTTTGCTAAAACTCAAAGAATCAGGACCTTGCAATGGAAGAAAGAGGCGCGTGTTTTTTTGTTCAAACAGAAGTCTGGAGGTTGAAGAAAGACTTGGTGGGCTGGGCCTGTTTGACTTTTCTTTTTGCACCATATTTTTACTTCTGCACCTCCTGAGCCCATTTTGTTTATTTTAGTGATTTTTTGACTTTTTCTTTTTTAGTTTGACTTATTTATTTTTTCTTATGATATTAAAAATATAAAAAATATTTTTCTCACCATTTTCCTATTTATTAGGTATTTATTTGTTTAGATTAGTTTTAGTATAGAAATGAATATATAAACACTTTTTATTCAAAAAATACTAAAAATATACAAACACATTTTTATTTTCATTTTTATTTTGTTTTATCTTCTGAAAATATTTTATATAAAAAAAATACTTTTTTTTATTATTAAATATTAAATATTAAATATTATTAATTTGCATATATAATACATATTAGTAAATATTTATATAGATATTAATATATTTAGGTTAAATTACAAAATATACACACTTTTATTTTTCTTATTGATATTTAATATAAAAATACCTTTTGACAAATATACTTCATTTTTATTTTATTTTTGTATATAATAAACAAATATTATACATAATAAATAAATAATACATTTTATTTAATAAAATTAGGGTTTTGCCCTAAATATGAAAAAACTCCCAAAAATAATACTTTTCTTTTTGTTTATTTTGACACATAAAAATACTTTTTTCATATATACAAAAACCATTTTTGCATCTTGCATATTTATTCTTATTTTATTTAATTTGTGCAATTAAGTTACCTTGTAAATAATTCAATATTGATGTAATAGTTTTAGGTTTAAATTCCTTGTCAAAATCCCCATTTGAACATTTGTACCCCCCTTCCCATATATGGTGTTGTAATAGCTTAGTAAATTTATTTTTCGCACTTTATTGCTTTCTAATTATACCATGTTAGAATTAGGGTTTGTATGCGAAAAAACAACGAAAATAGTTTGACCTAATTTCAAGATAAACAAGCATGAAAATGGACACACAAATCAGACTTGCACCCCCTAGGGTATTCCACTTGTTGCCTTCAATAAATGGGCCATGTTGCATGTTAGGTACCTTTGGGCAAAACAAACACAAATCAAATGATCATAGTCCCTCGATGACGCTTTCAAAATGTTGCCTAAACAAATGATCAAGTCCCTTAAAGAAAATTGCCCAAAGATACTTGGCACCATTGCAATTATGGTCTAAACGATGACCCGTGCCCGTCCCTTTCACATCCTAACATGAGATTGTCCACCAAATACAATGGTGGAACAAACTTGTTAAAAGGGTTAAAACATAACAATAATCTTTGAGAAATTTAGGAGTAGATAACCTCTTAGTTACTTGAATCAAACTTGCAAAAAAACAAAACACTTGCCTATTTTCTAAAACCACACCCCACAACACTTTCAAAACAAACTTTCAAAAACCAAATGAAAACCTTTTCAAAAGACATACACCTTTGTATACATCCCAACATGGATCATTACAAAGGTTGCCACCACATTGGCCTCTTTTCAAAAACATTTTTCAAACCCACACACACAAGCACCATTTCAAACAGTTGAAAACAAAAGGCAAGTGATCTAAGCAAGTAACTAAGAGCCCATGGATAACCATGGATAGAAAGGGTGCTAATACCTTCCCTTTCTATAATCTACTCCCCGAACCCAAGAAAACATCTCAAAGGTTTTTGCTGTGCTTTTTAAACCTTTCCTTAGGATAAAATAAAAAGTTGGTGGCGACTCTTGCTCAACCGAAACATTTGCGAAAACAAACGCAAAACCACAGTCAGTTCTCCCACCGTATCAAAGAACTGGTGACTCTGCTGGGGATACGTTTAAAAGTGGAGTAACCTTAGGGATTAGATCACCCTTGTTTTCAATTGTTTGCTTTGTTTGCTTTTATATTTGTGGGCTTTGCATCGGAGTTTCATAGATCCTAACCCGGATCTGGGGAATACCCTTTTAGGTAGCATAATCTGTGAGGGACCTGTCCGGCGTAGACCGACATGGGTGAAGCAGTGGCTACGTTGGTGTGGCACCTTGGTCTGTACCTATATCCCTTGTGTTGCAATGAGGAGAATATGGGTCTTCTAAGGAGTCATCAAACACCAACCGACCTTAGAACCCTAAATTGATCAAACTTGGCCATTAGAACAGTAGCAGTATGCTACACTCATTGAGGCTAAACTCTCACGATGGTTCTGGCCGCAAGAAAAGATTGCGATGCTGGAGTTATGACCGATTGAGGGTAGTCAATGATTTGAGATCCTCTAGAACCCGGTTACTTTTGATAGGACAGGTTTTAACCAACGAAACCAAAAGAGGGTAATACCTAAACTTTATGCTGGCCTGAAACCTAAGGGTTGTCTTGTGTGACTTGTGTGCCTTATCATGCTTGTGTGAATACTTGTGGTGTGCTTCATCATAGCATCATGTCATCATACCATTGCATGCATCCTATATAAAGGACTAACCCATTTCAAAGACAAAAAAGTTTCATCTTTGCTCTGTTTTGTAGGACATCATGATGCCCGTGCGTAAGAATACTGTCCGGCTCAACTTTGTTCAACCACCAACTTTGCTCAAGGATTTGGTTGGTAGGATTCCAAACACTACTTCCTTCATCAACAGGCATGGTTCTCTCCTTGGCTTGATCACTGCAAAGTGGGACCAACAACTGATAAGTATTCTGACCCAGTTTTATGACCCCCTGTATCATTGTTTCACCTTTCAAGACTTCCAGCTGGTTCCTACCCTGGAAGAGCTCTCTTATTTGCTTGGGATCCCTGTCTTGGATCAAACTTCATTCACTGGTTTGGAAAGGACTCCTAGGCCTGAAGAGATTGCTGCAATTCTCCCCTTGACCAAAGAAGAGGTATTGGCTAACTGGGAAACTAGAAGTGGAGTTAAGGGTTTTTTGGTCAAATTTCTGGTTGGCAAGGCTAATGATTTCTAGAATGACTTGGACTTCAAGGCGTACAAAGACATTCTGGCTCTTTTGATCTATGGTCTGGTATTGTTCCCAAATCCTGACACCTTTATCAGTATCCATGCCATAAGGATTTTCATGTCTCGGAACCCTGTACCCACTCTTTTGGGTGATATCCTGCAACAACTCTATGCTCGTACTGCTCGAAAATGGGGAACTCTGTGGTGTTGCACTCCTTTGCTAGTGAGGTGGTTTATTTCGCACCTTCCTAAGTTCGTGTTGAAGAATGAAGAAGGAAAGGGTTGGGCTCATAGGTTATAGGCTCTCACTGATAATGACATCACTTGGACTCTCAGAGGTTTGGATGAGGTAGCTGTTATTGATCGTTGCGGAGAATACCCTAATGTTCCGTTGATTGGTATCCAAGGAGGAATCTCTTATAATCCATGCTTAGCTCTCCGCCAGTTTGGAAGAGCCAGAAGAGTAGGGCCTCATGAAATGTTGGTTCCTCACTTCCATTTTGAGTTTCAGGCAGACACTGACAAACTACGCCATGGATTCATTAAGGCTTGGGACAAAATTCACAAAGCTGACCCACATGAGTTGGGACCAAAGACTTCTCTACCAATGGAATCCTATTGCAGATGGGTCTGCATCCGTGCTTAGAAGTTAGGTATGTCGTACGAAGCTGTCAGACCTATCATTCTTGAATCTCCTAATGAAGATGGGGTTCCTCCAACTGTCCTCCCTCCTCAGATACCCACTGATTTTGACACAATGAAGAGATCTTGGGCGCAGCTAAAGGAAGAACGGGATTTTTATCGGGAAAAGTTCAACGAGCAGGAACGGAAGATCCAGAGGCTGACTAAGCAATTGGAGGAGGAGCGGGTCCTGAATAACTACATCCACACTGAGAAGAGGAGGCCATGGAAGCACTGATGGTCTTTGGATGTTTCCTTTTCAGTATTTTTCATTCCTGTAATGCCTAAGGGCAAGTTGTTGAACAATTTAAAATTTGAATCTAATGAAGTGTGTTTCCCTTTTGTTCACAAAGTTGAATCTTGTTTTGTCTTTGAAAACATAAAACATACGCATCTCATTGCACCATATGCATAGCAGGTACCCTATTTCACATGTTGCTTAATCTTCTTCGCTGTCTATTTGAACAGTCATCATGAATCCAGACTCATCCAGTGAGCAAGCAATCAAGGCCCTTCAGGCCCAAAGTGCCCAGTTTCAAGAAATGGTCCTAAGCCTGGCCCAAGGTCAGCAAGAGTTGAAGGCTCTACTCCTGAAGAAGAAGAAGAAAAAGAGGACTGCGTTATTCAACACCGGACGCAAGTTTGGGAACACACTCCATAATGAACCTGATCCAACTTCTTCTTCTGCTGAGAAAGACAGTCCCCAGGGGGGAGGAGCTCCTAGTCCGGCAGTCTCTGACAACGAGACGGACTACAATGATGAACAATACCCACTTGCTGCTGACAAATACAAGCAATTAGAAGACCTCTTGAGCGCCATGGAGATTCAGAATGTGCCGGGGCTGGATTTCGGAGATTTGGGGTTATCTTCTGGGGTAGTAATCCCACACAAGTTTAAGGCGCCTGCCTTTGCCAAATACGACGGGGCTTCCTATCCAAAGCTGCATCTAAGGTCGTACGTAAGGAAGATCCAACCTTACACGGCAGATAAAAATCTCTGGATTCACTTCTTCCAAGATAGCCTTTCGGGGTCACAGCTTGAGTGGTTCTATCAACTAGATGGAACTAGCATCCGACACTGGGAAGATTTGGCAACCGCATTCTACAGACAATATCAATACAATTCTGATCTCGCTCCTACGCGTACCCAACTTCAGGGTATGTCTCTAGGAACGGGCGAAGGGTTCAAAGAATATGCACAAAAATGGAGAGATTTGGCTGGCAGGGTGCAGCCTCAATTGACTGATCGTGAGCTGGTTGATATGTTTCTAGGGACTTTGTCTGGTCCATTTTTCAATCATTTGGTTGGTAACTCCTCCGCTGGGTTTACGGATTTGATTCTGAAAGGAGAAAGAATTGAAGCTGGCATCAGGTCAGGAAAGATACAAAAAGCTGCCTCCCCAAGTACTGAGAAAAGGCCTTTCAAGAAAGAAGCAAGTGCAGTCTATGGTCCTAGGAGACAAGTCAAGCCAGAAAGCCGCCAAGCCGTCAATGCCTTAGTCATTTCAAAACCTGTTGTTGCTCCTCAGCAGTACAATCAACAAAGAGGTGAAAGGCCCAAGAGGCAGTATACTAGGTTGAGTATGACCTTGTCACAAATTTTACCGCAACTGTTATCAACCAACTTGGTGACCATCAAAGAAGCGCCAAAGGTCGTGAATACTGCATCTCCCAAGTATAACCCAAATGCCCGGTGTGCTTATCATTCTGATAGTCCCGGGCACACTACTGACGATTGCTGGGCCTTGAGAAATAAGGTGCAAGACCTTATCGACGCGAAGGAAATTCAGTTTGAGGCGCCTGAGAGGCCAAATGTTGTAACTGCTCATATGCCCCAGCATAGAGTAAATGCCATTCTGTTTCGGTGAATGATGTTGCTACCCCTCTTTTGACTGTTAAGAGGAACTTACTACTAGCCGGTTTATTTCCGGGTTGTAGCAAGGGTTGCCTCCTGTGTGCTGTTATCCCTACCGGTTGTCCGCCGCTGAAATCAGGCATCTAAAGCCTGATGGATAGCAAAGAAATTATGTTTAAGAAAACTGTTGTTCCGTTTGTTTCCGCTGAAGAAATATCTATTGTCACAATTTACAATCCTACCAAAGCTCCCCCGAGGAAGCCAGTCCAAATTATGTCTGTTTCACCCATCACTATTATTGTCCCGGGGCCTCTCCCATATGAGTCTGATAAAGCGGTCCCATGGCATTATGGGGCCGACGTGTATGTGCTTGGAGTGAAGCAGGAGTTCAACATCGGTACCAGTATCAGTAACATCACTGGTCCCGCCAAGATTACCCGCAGTGGCAGGCTCTTCTCACCTGACATTGCACCGCCAGTTATCCGAAAACCTCTTACCATCACACCCGCAAGTGTGCATGTTCCGAATCAAGTTCCTGTGTCCACTACTGCCGCCGAGTCCTCTGATACTCGGGGCAAAGAAGTTGCTACCGATTTGCCTGCCAGGACGGAGGCACCAAAAAAGACTGCTGTTGAAGCCTCCCAACAAGAAATGGAGGAAATCCTTAAAATCATTAAAAAGAGTGACTTCAATGTTGTTGAACAGTTGGGGCATACCCCCTCCAAAATCTCTATGCTATCATTGCTGATATGCTCAGAGGCCCATGCAAAAGCCCTGATTTCATTTCTGAAAACGGCCCATGTGCCGCAAGAGACCTCTGCAGATCAATTCACTGACTGTGTAGCTAATTTGACAGCTGACAATGGATTGGGGTTCTCAGATGCTGACCTTACCGCCAAAGGGAAAAATCACAATGATGCCCTGCATGTCTCTATAGAATGCAGGGGCACTACTCTCGCACACGTGTTGGTGGATACCGGTTCTTCCCTGAATGTTTTGCCCAAGAAGGCATTGGATCGCTTGGATTGTGAGGGCCTGGAATTGAAACCTAGTAACATCATTGTTAGAGCCTTTGACGGTTCTAAGAGGATGGTGCACGGTGAGGTAGACATTCCTATTCGTGTGGGTTCCCAGGTTTTCGACTCAACGTTCTATGTAATGGATATTCGTCCATCTTATTCCTGCTTGTTGGGTCGACCCTGGATTCACAAAGCTGGGGCAGTAACATCCACTCTACACCAAAAGCTCAAATACCCTGTCAAAGGGAAGATTGTTACTGTGCAGGGTGAGGAGGAATACATGGTTAGTCATTTGAATTCATTCCAGTATATCGAGATGGACGGGGAGTTTATTGAAACCCCCTTTCAGCATTTTGAGGAAGTACCTCCAACGTTGGCATCGGCTGAAATAGTGGTTGAAGAAGACTTTCCGTTGAAGATGGCGTCCTTGAAGGATGCCCGGGCTGTAATCGAGAAAGGCAAATGTGCAAACTGGGGGGGTCAGCTTCCTGACTTCACTCAAAAGAATGACAAGTTTGGGTTGGGCTTTACTGCAGAGGCTCAGAGGGCAGTGCGCAAGGACAAGATCAGAAAGGCTCCAGTGTTTATCACCAGTCCAAGGGTGAATGCTATCGAGGAGGATGTAGAGGAAGCAGAGTTTGACAGTTGGATCTATCCAACCACCAGCAACGGACCAAGCAACTGGACGACAAAGGATTTTACACCTATCACATTTGTCACGCAGTAATTAACTCTTTTGATTTTCAATTTGTAACAAACAATATGTTAAAACTTTGTTGGCTCGGTGTCCTACCCGGGGCATCGTAGCTCCATTTGTGAGGGCTTTTTGTATGACATTTCCATATATCATCAATCAAAACATTGGACGTTTGTTGCATTTCAAATCTTGTGCCCTTTTTCTTTCTGTGTTATATATTGCAAAACAACTATATTTACACACACTCACTTATACAGGTTTCAATCCACTCTGGATCTCACTGGTAACAGCTCTGCTACCACCAGTTATGACTTTGAGAATCCGATCAACTTGGCCGAAGACAAAGGTGAAGATGATTGTGAAGTGCCTGGTGAACTCGCAAGACTGCTACTTCAAGAAGAGAGGGCCATTCAGCCACATGAAGAGCCGGTGGAAACAGTTAACCTGGGTACTAAGACAGATAGGAAAGAGGTCAAGATTGGTGCCAATCTAGAGCTCAGCGTGAAGCAACGATTGATCTAGATGCTACATGATTACATGGAGATATTTGCTTGTTCCTACGAGGACATGCCTGGTTTGGATGCCAACATTGTAGTTCATCACCTGCCAACCAAGGAAGACTGCCCTCCGGTAAAGCAAAAGGTCCGCCGTATGCGCCCAGAGATGTCCGAAAAGATCAAGGCTGAGGTTATGAAGCAATTCGATGTCGGGTTTCTAGAAGTGACCTCTTACCCTCAGTGGGTTGCCAATGTGGTGCCGGTACCAAAAAAGGATGGTAAAGTCAGAATGTGCGTCGACTACAGGGATTTGAACAGGGCAAGCCCCAAAGATGATTTTCCTCTACCTCACATCGACGTTCTTGTTGACAATATTGCTCAACACAAGGTGTTCTCCTTCATGGATGGTTTTTCAGGGTATAATCAAATTAAGATGGCTCCGGAAGATATGGAAAAGACTACATTTGTGACTCAGTGGGGCACCTTCTGCTACAAGGTCATGCCATTCGGGTTGAAAAATGTTGAGGCAACCTACCAACGTGCCATGGTTGCTTTATTTCATGATATGATCCATCATGAGATTGAAGTATATGTTGATGACATGATTGCAAGGTCCCAAACTGAGGAAGAACACCTTGATCATCTGAGGAAGCTGTTTGACCGACTAAAGTTATACAAGCTGAGGTTGAATCCCAACAAATGCACCTTTGGGGTGAGGTCCGGAAAATTGCTAGGTTTCATCGTAAGTGATAAAGGTATTCAGGTGGACCCTGCCATGGTAAAAGCCATACAAGAGATGCCAACTCCAAAGACAGAGAAAGAAGTCAGAGGCTTTCTGGGACGACTGAATTACATAGCCCGTTTCATCTCACATCTAACCGCTACTTGTGAGCCAATCTTCAAATTACTGAAGAAGGATCAAGTAGTACGTTGGAACGATGAATGTCAGGCTGCTTTTGAAAAGATAAAAGAGTACCTCCAAGAGCCACCCATTCTTATGCCACCAGTGGAAGGAAGACCTCTAATACTATACTTGACAGTACTTAATAACTCAATGGGGTGTGTGCTGGGACAGCATGACGAGTCTGGCCGAAAAGAGCACGCTATTTATTACTTGAGCAAAAAGTTTACCGACTGTGAGTCTCGTTACTCACTGCTCGAGAAAACTTGCTACGCTCTGGTATGGGCTGCTCGCCGGCTGAGACAGTATATGCTGACTCACACCACTTTGTTGATTTCAAATATGGATCCCATCAAGTACATATTTGAAAAGCCTGCTCTGTCTGGAAGAATAGCAAGATGGCAAATGATCTTGACAGAATATGATATCCAGTATACAACCCAGAAAGCAATCAAAGGAAGTGTACTGGCAGATCATTTGGCACACCAACCTGTGGACGATTACCAATCATTGAACTTTGATTTTCCGGACGAAGATATCATGGTGGTAACTGACTGTGAAGTACCTGGACCAGATGAAGGACCTGAGGAAGGATCCCGATGGTCTATGCATTTTGATGGAGCCTCCAATGCTTTGGGTAACGGCGTCGGCGCTGTAATCATATCTCCCAAAGGAACTCATACTCCACTCACCGCCCGATTGTGTTTCAACTGCACCAACAACATGGCAGAATATGAGGCATGTATCATGGGTCTACAAGCTGCAATCGACTTAAGGATCAAATTTCTGAGTGTCTTCGGAGATTCCGCTCTCGTGATCAATCAGATCAAAGGCGAGTGGGATACGAAACACCCAAATCTTATTCCTTACAAGGAGTATGTGTTGACCTTACTTCCCCACTTTGAAGAGATAACTTTTGAGCACTTCCCAAGAGAGGAGAATCAGCTAGCGGACGCACTAGCTACGATGTCTTTAATGTTCAAAGTTAAATGGGACATTGAGGCTCCCCGGATCATTATCTGGAAGTTGGACGAACCGGCATACTGCTGCGATCTTGAGGCCGAAAAGGTGACTGAAAAACCCTGGTATCATGAGGTGAAGAGATACTTGGAGGCTCAGGAATACCCTGAAGGTGCATCTGTCAATGACAAGAAATTCATGAGAAGGTTTGCGGCAAAATTCTTCCTCAGTAACGGCATTCTCTACAAACGGAATCATGATTCAACTCTACTGCGTTGTGTGGATAAGGTTGAAGCAGAGAAGATCATGATAGAACTGCATGAAGGAACATTCAGAACGCATTCCAGTGGACACACCATGGCAAAGAAAATCCTTCGGGCAGGATACTTCTGGTCCACAATGGAAGCCGATTGTTACCAACACTCTCGAACTTGTCATAAATGCCAGATTTATGCTGATAAGGTGCACATTCCTCCGGTTCCTCTGAACGTCCTAACGTCACCATGGCCTTTTGCAATGTGGGGCATTGATATGATCGGTGAGATCCGACCGACGGCATCCAACGGGAATCGTTTCATCTTGGTAGCGATCGATTACTTCACGAAGTGGGTTGAGGCAGCTTCCTACGCAACGGTAACCAAGAGCGTCGTGGCACGTTTCATCCGGCATAATCTGATCTGTCGGTACGGCGTCCCGGAAAGAATCATTACGGACAATGGTACCAATCTCAATAACAAAATGATCGCTGAGCTCTGCGAACAATTCAAGATACAGCACCATAACTCTTCTCCTTACCGACCGAAGATGAATGGGGCTGTGGAGGCAGCTAATAAGAATATCAAGAAAATTGTGCAGAAGATGACAGTGACCTATAAAGATTGGCACGAGATGTTACCGTTTGCTCTTCATGGGTACCGTACCTCAGCAAGGACGTCAACCGGGGCAACACCCTTTTCCTTGGTCTATGGCATGGAGGCGGTCTTGCCAACTGAAGTCCAGATACCCTCTCTCCGGATAATGAAGGATGCAAACTTGAGTGAAGATGACTGGATCCAGACTCGACTTGATCAATTAAACCTAATCGACGAAAAGAGACTCACTGCTATTTGTCATGGTCAAATGTATCAAAAGCGAATGATCGGGGCATTTAACAAGAAAGTCAGACCACAAGAGTATCAAGTTGGGGACCTGGTAATCAAGCGCATCATCCTTCCTCAAAGTGATCCCCGGGGCAAATGGACCCCTACGTACGAAGGGCCATTTGTGGTTAAACATGTGTTCTCAGGAGGAGCCATGATTCTAACCACCATGGATGGTGACGACCTTCCTCACCCCGCCAATGCAGACATAGTAAAAATATACTACGCATGAATAAAAGACCCGCTAGGTTGACATACCTAGGCAAAAATAAGGGCTTCCCGGCGAACCAAAAGGGTTCGGGAAAAAATAAGGGATGAAATAAAAAAAATTGTACACCCGGCAAGTCGAAAACCTGAAAAGGCGGCTTGGGCAAAAATGGGTATCCCGGTGGACTGAAAACCCGAAAGGGCGGTCCAGGCAAAAGTTAGGGATAAAGCGTAACACTATGTCTCATTGGATCAATTTGCATCCGGAATTCGGCATCAACTATCTGGCTCAGACTTCGGCGTCGACCGATCAGCTTCATCTTCAACCAGGCAGCAAAGTGATGAGACGCTTGAAGACATAAAGGCGATAGCAGAGTTGGAACCCGGTGGGATTGTTCACGTAGCTGTTTTGTTTCCTTTTCAAAATTGTAAATTCTATGTTATTCGGCGGCATTCTCTTACTAGAATGTCAGCCTCTTGTACAAAAACGCCTATTCACAGGCAAAGTTCAAATCAATACAAATTCACTTGTCCATACAAATTGCCATTGTTTTTCCTTTTTCTGTTTTGTCTTGCGAAGAACGTCCAATGTTCATTTTTGATATATGCATTTGACATTAAATTGCTGATTCATAAATATTTGCATATGAAACAAAAGACTAATTACAGTTGACATCAGAAACAGGGGCAATGTAGAGTTGTTTAACGCAGTCTGGTTGCTTTGTCTGCCGAGGTACCAAGGTAGATTCTAACTGAAGGATGTGATCAAGTGCTCTCAACTCCCCACAGAATAAGACAAGATTCAGCAATACTTTCCCCAAGCAGAGTTGGTTCCCCGTCAATCCTGAAAAGGCACAACATTCCCCAGTGGAGTATAGGCATTCGTCAGCAAGCATCCCCGGCAGTCTTGATCTAAGATTGTTCCCCGGCGGAATACAGACACCCCTAGTGGAACCATTTACCAGTACAATTCTAAGTTTCCCCAGGAAAGTGGAATTCTTATCCCCAGCAGGTCTTGAAGCTTATCCCCAGTAGATTCTGGAAGCTTATCCCCTGCAGGGTACGGACGTCTCTCCTGAACTTTATTCAAAGTTATTCCTCACAAGAGCTTATAACTGGGTTATCCTCAACTAATTGCCACGGAAGATCGCCTTCGGCAAAGTTCTTCCTATTCCCCAGCGGAGTTTATCATCATTATCCCCAGCAGAGTCCATCATTGAAATCCTCAGTGAAGCTCTCGTCAAACTTCAACGAAGTATCTCTTCCACAGAGCAATTCCCCAACGGAGTCATTTTCTCCTGCCAGTGTATTCTTGCAACCATCATCCCCAGCGGAAGCAAAGAGCTCTACTCTTCAACGTCAGCCCAGGATTTATTTCTCCGGCCGGTCGTCAAGGATTTATTTTCCTAGACGAAAATACATTCATAAACATTTCACATTTCATACATTTTGCTTACATACATGATAAAGTGCATACAACATTATCTCACGTTGAATATCACGACATCATGCATTTCATACATCATGACATTGCATACAACTGATGTTTTTGCCTTTTCAGGGAAAAAGACAATCCCAAAGACAACTACCTTCAACTGTCACAATTCCAGATTCGATACCTGTATCTAGCCAGGGCACATCTGAGAGTGATCATTTCCAGACTCAATTCCTGTATCTAGCCAGGGCACGTCTGAAGAGTTCGAAGATTCGATTCCTGTATCCAGCCAGGGCATATCTGTCAACTATCACAATTCCAGATTCGATACCTGTATCTAGCCAGGGCATATCTGTTGACCACATTTCCAGACTCGATTCCTGTATCCAGCCAGGGCATATCTGTTGACGACTATTTCCAGATTCGATTCCTGTATCCAGCCAGGGCACATCTGTGAGCAACCGATTGTAGATTCGACACCTGTATCTAGCCAGGGCATATCTGCATGAGGAGATTGAAGATCAAACACCTGTAACAAGCCAGGAAAACATCTGTCTTTCTCAAATACACAAGTTCTCACTAAGGAATCTCTTATGCGATCAACACTTCCAAATGGCATCTATAAGCCCATTCCCGACAAGGTTCTGTCGCATCCCCGGATGGCATCTTTAAGCCCATCTCCCTATCCACCATCTCTCCAAATGGCATCTATAAGCCCATTCCCGACATCACATTGCTGATACTCCAACATGCGAGTGCAAATTTCCGGGCACTCTAGTGTCCAATCTCCTTTTACCCTCGAGTCACGAAAGGCAAACTTGTCAATCTAACTCTTCAGGTTCAAGAAGATTGAATAGGGGCAACTGTTGTACCCCAAAATTTGCCCTCCCATTTCCTCAACATTTTCTCATCACAAGACCCTTGAAGATCAATACCCAGTTAGGGTTTCCTCTGCTCAAGACTTCTCCTTGCACTGTTGACCCAAATTAGGGTTTGTGTTTGCACAAAGATATTTTGACCCAAAATTCCTAAGATGACTTTCATGCTTCATGTTGGACTCCCAAGTTTATCCATACCAAGTTTCAAGTCTTGATTCCAAATTTTGCCCAGTCAATTGGACAGTTGACGTAAAAATCAACTGTATTGGGGAAAAAGTCAACTGTGGCCAATTGACAGTCAAATCTCATGAAAATTTACCCACATCAACATTATGAACTCACATGGACCATTTGATCAAGTTTGGATCACAATTCCACAAGAAGTTTGATCAGATCACTAAAAGGGCAAAATGGTCATTTTTAGGGTTTTGACTGCACAAAGGCAATTTTTGACTGTTTGACCTAGCCAATGGCAAACCAAGCTCACATATGGACTCAAGGACACCATGGAATTATCTTGACATGCTCAACAAGTTCAAAAGATCCCAAATACACAAGATTAACAGTTGAATTTCCCAGTCAATTGATCAATTTTGACTGTATACTGAAAAGTCAAACTTTGACTTTTTGGTCAAAATCAAGTGTCAAGATTCATTTTTCATCAAAACATGTCAAATCATGAAACTTGTTCATCAAGAAATCCAGAAATGCAAATTAGGGTTTGAAATGAAGATTTTTCATAACTTAGAATTTTTCTAAGTTATGAAAAACCCTAATTTTTTCCTAACTTTGCCCCACTTTCTCACCAAGATTCATTTGGATTCAAGCAAAAGTCAAAACATGAAAGTTGTATCCTATTGCATAATCTACAACTTTGATTCACAAAGTTTTCCCAAAAGAGGCTTGTATCTCAAGTTACAATTTTTGGAACAAGGGTACCAAACCATTCTTAACTTAGTGAAATTTTGACCTTTTTAGGCAAGGTTTTTACCTAACTTCAAGACCATTTTTCATACACTTCCACTTGGAATTTCAATTTTCACTTCCAAGATGGATTGTAGTACACATTCCAAGCTTTCCAAAATGTCCAAGAACTCATCAAACAACCTCATGGTTAGAGAGAATCGAATTTTGCAATATGGGAAAAACTCACTTTTGAAATGGCCAAGTTACATGTTCATAACACTATGCATTTTCAATCTCAGCTTGCACAACTTGATTACAGGTCTTTTATTTCAATTACACTCATAAATTTAATGCCAATCCTTTGTGTCAAGACCATGTTCTATGTGTTCAAGCATTGCCTAAAGGTTTAATCCCAAATTGGAAAAAGCATTATATCCATTTTTGCAAAAGTTACACTTTATGTCAATTGGTAAATCAAGAAGGTACAAAGGAAATCTAATTGGCACAAGTTTATGAGTTAATCACTCTGATCAAGACAAGGTTTTGCAGCATGTTTAGGGGGCCTCTACCTGTCTAGAACTGAACTTGACCATTGCTTGCTTAAAGTTCAAGAAAGATATCATAACATGTACCAACTCTCATATCAGTTAACCAAGGCTTAGAGAAAGTTATCAAACACATTCAAGACACTCATCCTAAGTTGAAGCACGACCCTAAGATCCCCAATACCCTCACATTCCCAGAATCACCTTCAAACTGCTCAAAACAGGGCTTGCTGCAGATTGAGTTCCCTAGCTCAATCCTTTCATACATTCTTGCCCAAACCAGTTCAAACATCTTCCCTACCATCAATGCAAGCTAACCAAAACCTAAGACACGACCTGTAACACTCCCAGGCCACTTTACCATTTTCATTTTCTTGTTTTGCAGTTGAAGTTCTCTAGCACGATTCAAAAGGTTTCAAGACAAAGTAAAGCTTGGAATAGCATCCCTGGACATCAAGGAAGTTGTACCAATCATCACCTTGCTTTGAAGACACCTCAATCACCAGATACAACTTCAACTGAACAGGTAAGTTCATGAACACGAATCTCTTTATCCAGGCATTGTTAGCTTTAGGTTTGTGAAGAAAACATGTCACATTCATAGCCCTGAACATGCCCATATAATTAGATTTCATTTATATTATGTATGCTTAGAGAATTTGATGTCTGAACTTTGAACAAAAATTAGGTTAAGAATTGGGGGAGAAGAAATTCTCTCTCATTTCTGAGAGTTAAAACGTGTTCTTTATATGTGTGAATTCGTGAGAAGATGCTTAACAGTTTTGATGTTGTAAGTTTTTGCTAAAACTCAAAGAATCAGGACCTTGCAATGGAAGAAAGAGGCGCGTGTTTTTTTGTTCAAACAGAAGTCTGGAGGTTGAAGAAAGACTTGGTGGACTGGGCCTGTTTGACTTTTCTTTTTGCACCATATTTTTACTTCTGCACCCCCTGAGCCCATTTTGTTTATTTTAGTGATTTTTTGACTTTTTCTTTTTTAGTTTGACTTATTTATTTTTTCTTATGATATTAAAAATATAAAAAATATTTTTCTCACCATTTTCCTATTTATTAGGTATTTATTTGTTTAGATTAGTTTTTGTATATAAATGAATATATAAACACTTTTTATTCAAAAAATACTAAAAATATACAAACACATTTTTATTTTCATTTTTATTTTGTTTTATCTTCTGAAAATATTTTATATAAAAAAAATACTTTTTTTTATTATTAAATATTAAATATTATTAATTTGCATATATAATACATATTAGTAAATATTTATATAGATATTAATATATTTAGGTTAAATTACAAAATATACACACTTTTATTTTTCTTATTGATATTTAATATAAAAATACCTTTTGACAAATATACTTCATTTTTATTTTATTTTTGTATATAATAAACAAATATTATACATAATAAATAAATAATACATTTTATTTAATAAAATTAGGGTTTTGCCCTAAATATGAAAAAACTCCCAAAAATAATACTTTTCTTTTTGTTTATTTTGACACATAAAAATACTTTTTTCATATATACAAAAACCATTTTTGCATCTTGCATATTTATTCTTATTTTATTTAATTTGTGCAATTAAGTTACCTTGTAAATAATTCAATATTGATGTAATAGTTTTAGGTTTAAATTCCTTGTCAAAATCCCCATTTGAACATTTGTACCCCCCTTCCCATATATGGTGTTGTAATAGCTTAGTAAATTTATTTTTCGCACTTTATTGCTTTCTAATTATACCATGTTAGAATTAGGGTTTGTATGCGAAAAAACAACGAAAATAGTTTGACCTAATTTCAAGGTAAACAAGCATGAAAATGGACACACAAATCAGACTTGCACCCCCTAGGGTATTCCACTTGTTGCCTTCAATAAATGGGCCATGTTGCATGTTAGGTACCTTTGGGCAAAACAAACACAAATCAAATGATCATAGTCCCTCGATGACGCTTTCAAAATGTTGCCTAAACAAATGATCAAGTCCCTTAAAGAAAATTGCCCAAAGATACTTGGCACCATTGCAATTATGGTCTAAACGATGACCCGTGCCCATCCCTTTCACATCCTAACATGAGATTGTCCACCAAATACAATGGTGGAACAAACTTGTTAAAAGGGTTAAAACATAACAATAATCTTTGAGAAATTTAGGAGTAGATAACCTCTTAGTTACTTGAATCAAACTTGCAAAAAAAACAAAACACTTGCCTATTTTCTAAAACCACACCCCACAACACTTTCAAAACAAACTTTCAAAAAACAAATGAAAACCTTTTCAAAAGACATACACCTTTGTATACATCCCAACATGGATCATTACAAAGGTTGCCACCACATTGGCCTCTTTTCAAAAACATTTTTCAAACCCACACACACAAGCACCATTTCAAACAGTTGAAAACAAAAGGCAAGTGATCTAAGCAAGTAACTAAGAGCCCATGGATAAACATGGATAGAAAGGGTGCTAATACCTTCCCTTTCTATAATCTACTCCCCGAACCCAAGAAAACATCTCAAAGGTTTTTGCTGTGCTTTTTAAACCTTTTCTTAGGATAAAATAAAAAGTCGGTGGCGACTCTTGCTCAACCGAAACATTTGCGAAAACAAACGCAAAACCACAGTCAGTTCTCCCACCGTATCAAAGAACTGGCGACTCTGCTGGGGATAAGTTTAAAAGAGGAGTAACCTTAGGGATTAGATCACCCTTGTTTTCAATTGTTTGCTTTGTTTGCTTTTATATTTGTGGGCTTTGCATCGGAGTTTCATAGATCCTAACCCGGATCTGGGGAATACCCTTTTAGGTAGCATAATCTGTGAGGGACCTGTCCGGCGTAGACCGACATGGGTGAAGCAGTGGCTATGTTGGTGTGGCACCTTGGTCTGTACCTATATCCCTTGTGTTGCAATGAGGAGAATATGGGTCTTCTAAGGAGTCATCAAACACCAACCGACCTTAGAACCCTAAATTGACCAAACTTGGCCATTAGAACAGTAGCAGTATGCTACACTCATTGAGGCTAAACTCTCGCGATGGTTCTGGCCGCAAGAAAAGATTGCGATGCTGGAGTTATGACTGATTGAGGGTAGTCAATGATTTGAGATCCTCTAGAACCCGGTTACTTTTGATAGGACATGTTTTAACCAACGAAACCAAAAGAGGGTAATACCTAAACTTTATGCTGGCCTGAAACCTAAGGGTTGTCTTGTGTGACTTGTGTGCCTTATCATGCTTGTGTGAATACTTGTGGTGTGCTTCATCATAGCATCATGCCATCATACCATTGCATGCATCTTGTATAAAGGACTAACCCATTTCAAAGACAAAAAAGTTTCATCTTTGCTCTGTTTTGTAGGACATCATGATGCCCGTGCGTAAGAATATTGTCCGGCTCAACTTTGTTCAACCACCAACTTTGCTCAAGGATTTGGTTGGTAGGATTCCAAACACTACTTCCTTCATCAACAGGCATGGTTCTCTCCTTGGCTTGATCACTGCAAAGTGGGACCAACAACTGATAAGTGTTCTGACCCAGTTTTATGACCCCCTGTATCATTGTTTCACCTTTCAAGACTTCCAGCTGGTTCCTATCCTGGAAGAGCTCTCTTATTTGCTTGGGATCCCTGTCTTGGATCAAACTCCATTCACTGGTTTGGAAAGGACTCCTAGGCCTGAAGAGATTGCTGCAATTCTCCCCTTGACCAAAGAAGAGGTATTGGCTAACTGGGAAACTAGAAGTGGAGTTAAGGGTTTTTTGGTCAAATTTCTGGTTGACAAGGCTAATGATTTCTAGAATGACTTGGACTTCAAGGCGTACGAAGACATTCTGGCTCTTTTGATCTATGGTCTGGTATTGTTCCCAAATCCTGACACCTTTATCAGTATCCATGCCATAAGGATTTTCATGTCTCGGAACCCTGTACCCACTCTTTTGGGTGATATCCTGCAACAACTCTATGCTCGTACTGCTCGAAAACGGGGAACTCCGTGGTGTTGCGCTCCTTTGCTAGTGAGGTGGTTTATTTCGCACCTTCCTAAGTTCGTGTTGAATAATGAAGAAGGAAAGGGTTGGGCTCATAGGTTAATGGCTCTCACTGATAATGACATCACTTGGACTCTCAGAGGTTTGGATGAGGTAGCTGTTATTGATTGTTGCGGAGAATACCCTAATGTTACGTTGATTGGTATCCAAGGAGGAATCTCTTATAATCCATGCTTAGCTCTCCGCCAGTTTGGAAGAGCCAGAAGAGTAGGGCCTCATGAAATGTTGGTTCCTCACTTCCATTTTGAGTTTCAGGCAAACAGTGACAAACTATGCCATGGATTCATTAAGGCTTGGGACAAAATTCACAAAGCTGACCCACATGAGTTGGGACCAAAGACTTCTCTACCAATGGAATCCTATTGCAGATGGGTCCGCATCCGTGCTAAGAAGTTAGGTATGTCGTACGAAGCTGTCAGACCTATCATTCTTGAATCTCCTGATGAAGATGAGGTTCCTCCAACTGTCCTCCCTCCTCAGATACCCACTGATTTTGACACAATGAAGAGATCTTGGGAGAAGCTAAAGGAAGAACGGGATTTTTATCGGGAAAAGTTCAACGAGCAGGAACGGAAGATCCAGAGGCTGACTAAGCAATTGGAGGAGGAGCGGGTCCTGAATAACTACATCCACACTGAGAAGAGGAGGCCATGGGAGCACTGATGGGCTTTGGATGTTTCCTTTTACAACTTTTATTTCCTTTTCAGTATTTTTCATTCCTGTAATGCCTAAGGGCAAGTTGTTGAACAATTTAAAATTTGAATCTAATGAAGTGTGTTTCCCTTTTGTTCACAAAGTTGAATCTTGTTTTGTCTTTGAAAACATAAAACATACGCATCTCATTGCACCATATGCATAGCAGGTACCCTATTTCACAGGTTGCTTAATCTTCTTCGCTGTCTATTTGAACAGTCATCATGAATCCAGACTCATCCAGTGAGCAAGCAATCAAGGCCCTTCAGGCCCAAAGTGCCCAGTTTCAAGAAATGGTCCTAAGCCTGGCCCAAGGTCAGCAAGAGTTGAAGGCTCTACTCCTGAAGAAGAAGAAGAAAAAGAGGACTGCGTTATTCAACACCGGACGCAGGTTTGGGAACACACTCCATAATGAAGCTGATCCAACTACTTCTTATGCTGAGAAAGACAGTCCCCAGGGGGGAGGAGCTCCTAGTCCGGCAGTCTCTGACAACGAGACGGACTACAATGACGAACAATACCCACCTGCTGCTGACAGATACAAGCAATTAGAAGACCTCTTGAGCGCCATGGAGATTCAGAATGTGTCGGGGCTGGATTTCGGAGATTTGGGGTTATCTTCTGGGGTAGTAATCCCACACAAGTTTAAGGCGCCTGCCTTTGCCAAATACGACGGGGCTTCCTGTCCAAAGCTGCATCTAAGGTCGTACGTAAGGAAGATCCAACCTTACACGGCAGATAAAAATCTCTGGATTCACTTCTTCCAAGATAGCCTTTCGGGGTCACAGCTTGAGTGGTTCTATCAACTAGATGGAACTAGCATCCGACACTGGGAAGATTTGGCAACCGCATTCTACAGACAATATCAATATAATTCTGATCTCGCTCCTACGCGTACCCAACTTCAGGGTATGTCTCTAGGAACGGGCGAAGGGTTCAAAGAATATGCACAAAAATGGAGAGATTTGGCTGGCAGGGTGCAGCCTCTATTGACTGATCGTGAGCTGGTCTCTCCACTTTTGTGCATAATCTTTGAAACCTTCACCTGCACCCATGGACATACTCTAGAGTTGAGTACGAGTGGGAGCAAGGTCGGCATTATACTGATACTGCTTGTAGAAAGCAGCAACAAGATCTTCCCAGTTTCGGACACTGGCTCCCTCCAACTGGTAGAACCATTCAAGCTGAGTCCCTGACAAACTATCTTGAATGAAGTGCACCCACAAATTTCTATCAGCGGTGTGGGGTTAGATTTTTCTGACATACAAACGGAGATGGAGTTTTGGGCAGGACACCCCATCATGCTTGGCAAAAACTGGAGCTTTGAACTTATGAGGGATGACCACTCCCGATACCAATCCCAATTCTCCGAAATCCAAACCAGGTATCCTCTGAACTTCCATGGCACTCAGACGGTCTTCTAACTGTTTGTATCTATCCTCAGCAGGAGGATATTTCTCATCATTGTAATCCATATCATTGTCAGAAACTGCAGGACTATGGTCCTTTTCCCCTTCTTGGTTCTCCCCTTCCTTAGATGAAGAGGTCAGATCAGTTTGTGGCTTCAACCTTTCTCCAAATCTTCTGCCCATATTCAGAATACCAGTCTTCTTCTTGTTCTTCTTCTCTTTCATAATGAGGGCTTTCAGATCCTATTGTCCCTTTGCCAGATTGATGAACATCTGTTGGAACTGGGCGTTCTGTGCCTGAAGATCGTTGATGACTTGATCGGAAGACATTTCTGCGTGTGAACAACGAAGAAGATGAGAAACCTGTAGTGGTACCTGTAATGATGTGTATGATAATGGGATGCGCATGTAATGATTTCAAAGACTTCGGGAAATTTAAATTTGCAAACTAAAATAAACAAAAACTTGATTAGCTTAAATTTGATGGTTCAAAATGCCTTTAAGGAATTACAAATAAGTGAATAAAACAAATATAAAACTAGAAAAGAAAAATCAAATGTCCCATGGACGCTTTCTCTTTGTGCTGATATAATCATTGAGCACTCTTTCTTCCTGGAGCTGCCTGGTGAGCTTTAAAACCTTCCTCTCTTGATCATGGAACTGTTCCCTGTAAGTATCCCGCTCATTCCTCAGCTGAATACAAGACCTATGTAACTCCCCAAGATCAGTGGGCATGTAAGGATAGAGAACCGTGTAAGGAATGCCTTCTTCAGTAGTGAGCTCCACAATCACTGGTAATACGGCCATATAAGGCATCATAAGCTTCTGGGCCCGAGCTCGTACCCATTGGAGGTAAGGCTCCATAGGAATGGAAGTCTTTGGTCCCAAATCTTTGGGGTCAGATCTGTTTACCACGCCCCAAGCTCGTATGAACCTCCGACGATACTCATTAACATCATCCTCATAGTTGAATATAGTGCTCTCAATAAGTAACTCATGGGAACCATCCCTTCGAGCATGACCAAATTGTCGCAAGGCTAGACAAGGATTGTAAGTTATACCCCCTCTGATACCAAGTAATGGGACATTAGGGTACTCCCTACAGCGGTCAATAATAGCAATGTCTTCCATAGCTCGGGAACACCAAATAATATCCGTATGAGCGAGTGACATTATCCTGTGCAACCAACCCAAACCTTCTTCGTTCTTCAGTACAGACTTAGGGAGGTGAGAAATAAACCACCTCGACAGCAACGGCATGCAGCACATAAGAGTCCCTCTTCTCTTCATGGTATGAGTATGGAGAGCGTGTAAAATATCTCCAAGCAAGGTAGGCACAGGGTTGCGAGAAAGGAAAATCTTGATAGCATTCACATCTACGAAAGAGTCCGGATTAGGGAAGAGAACTAAACCATATATAAGAAGAGACAAGACCTCCTCAAAAGCCTGAAAATCCAAATCATCCCAAAATAGCTGAGCCTTGTCTATCAGAAATTTAGCTAGAAAACCCTCGACTCCGCTTCGAGTTTCCCAATTGGATACCACATCGGCCCGTTTCAAATGCAAAGCTGAAGCAATGACTTCTGGCTTAGGAACTTTTTCCATACCTGTGAAGGGTACCTGTTCAAGAATGGATATGCCCAATAGCTAAGAGAATTATTCCAAGGTGGGTACCAACTGATAATCTGGAAAGGTGAAGCAGTGATGCTTGGGATCGAAGAACTGAAAAAGTAAGCTCATCATCTGTTCATCAAGGTTTGAAGTAACCAGGCTGAGAAGTTGACCGTGTCTCTTAATGAAAGTAGAAGTTTCAGAAACTCTTGATACTAGCTCTTTGAGTTGAGAAGGTATCTTCACAAAGCTGATTCAGATGGTATTTCTACGCACGGAAGCCATGACCTGAAAAACAGAACAAAGATAAATTCCCTTGGTCTTTGAAATGGTTAGTGTAATGAAGCATGAATTCCATATTATGATGCATGATGTCATGATAAACCACAGGTATAGCAAACACATGTATTGCAAACACAGTCAAATCACACAAAGCCCTTAGGTTTAAGGCTTGCAGAGGTCAAAGGTAATACCCTCTTGAAGTTAAGTTGGTTTCACACTTGTCCTAGAAAAGTAACCGGGTTCTAAAGGATCTCAATATCACTGATCATCCTTTATCGGTCATGGTTTCAGCTCACGCAATCTTTTCTTACGGCCGAAATATTCCAAAAGTATGATCTCAATGAGTGTAGCATCGAGTATCAACCAATTCTCATCTCTACATCGAGGCCGGCTATCTCGCTACTTTCTAATGGCCAAGTTGGGTAATTAAAGGTTCTAAGGTCAGTTGATGCTTCATGGCACCACGCAGCGGCCCCGTATTCTCCTTATTTCACCACAAGGGATACCGGTACCAACCAAAGTGTCACACCAATGTAGCTACTGCTTCAACTGTATCGGTCTACACCGCACAGTTCCCTCACAGTCTATTGCTACTTACCTAAAAGGTGTTCCCCAGATCCGGGTGTAGGATTTATAGTAACCACAAACAAAACCCTAAAAAAAATAAAGCAAACAAAACAATCAAGAGAAGCAATTTTAATGACCTAGATCCTAAGGTATACCCCACTTATAAGTCCTCAGCAGAGTCTCCAGTTCTGTGATACGGTGGCAGAACCGACTGTTTAATACTGGTTTGCATTTTGCGTTTTTCATTCGCAAAATGTCGCAGTAAGCAAGAGTCGCCACCGACTTTTATTTCATCCAATCGGAAAGGAAAAAAGTACAGAAAAAAAAAAAATCCTTTTTTGAGATATTCTGAGTACGGAGGGTAGATTATAGAAAGGGAAGGTGTTAGCACCCTTTCTATCCATGGTTTTCCATGGGCTCTTAGGTACTTGCTCATTTTTAAATTGCTTGTGTGTGCTTTGTTTGGAAAAGTTTTACTTCGTGATAACCCTTGTATCAGTCCTCAAGGGTGTGACGAAGTTGTTTTGAAAATTTGTTTGAAAAGTGTAAGTGAGAAAAGTTTTGATTTGAGCAAGTACCTACTAGCATCTACCTACTCAAAAAAAGATCGTTTCTATTCTTGTTTCCTTTAGACAGCGCTATCCTACTATTGAGAAATAGGTAGCACCGTCGTTGGAGTTGTAAGGGTCAATTTTTACGGTCACTAAAGCAATGTTAGGACACCTTAGTAGTAACCCTAGAGTCTTAAGATCCTTTCGAGGCAACATTTCTAAGGCAACATTTCCGAGGCAACATTCGAATGGGACATTTGATCTTTTTAGACAGGAGGGCAACCACTAAGACACCATATGCTTAATGATCGTTTACCGAAGGCAACCGAAGTGAGAGTATACCCTAAGAGTGAATATGTGAGAGTGATTTATTTCAGTTATTTATCTTTGCACATTAGGGTTTTCTAACCATTTTAATTTGTCATGCATTCTTATCATACAATCCTATTAGCATACATCTAGACAGTTAAATATTTGCAGGAATTAAAAATGCGAGAAAATAAACCTAGCTATTACAAGGCTTCGGGGAGGGGGATTAATTACATAACCAAAAAATCGGGGATTTAAACAGTAAATAAAAATCCTAAGTTAACTATTACAAACCCTGAACAGTTACAAAATAATGGCAAAATAATCAACAAGCGCGCGGCGAATTAAATGCGAGGCGATTAGGGTTTTGACCTTTTGACTAATCCTATTTACGATTGATAAAAGAAAAATGTTTTTTGTCATATTTTGTTATTTGGAGAAAATAATGGAATAATCAAATTAAAAGAAAATCCTAAGTTCTAATTAATGTTAACTTTTGAAAATAAATTAATTAATTTTAAACAACCTATTTTTGTATTTTTATTTGAGAAAAAAGAGAAAAATTAAATCAAGAGTTAACCTAATTTTCTAATTTTATTTTAATGGTGAAAAACAAATTAAAGTTCACCTAGATTTAATACTAATCTAATTAATTAACAAAATTAAATTTAATAAGAAAACAACTAAACCTAATTTTTATGACCTTTTTTTATTTTAATTATAGAAAAGAAGTTAAATTAACCTAGATTACTAATCAAATTAAATAATTTATTAAAAAAATATTTTTTTTTTATATTTTGAGATTTGTTGATTTTATGATTAAATAAAAAGTGATTAACTTTGTTAATTAAAATGATTAAGGAAAATAAAAAAAGAATTAAAAATAAGAAAAGGGAAGAAATGGGCATGTGCTGAATAGCATGCTAGGGGGTGCAAATATGATTTTTTGTCCTAAATACTCCCAGCCTGGTTGACCACGTTTGACCTGGTGTGGGTGTTGACTTGAGGAGCATGGTAGACCTTCATTGGAGAGGCGTGGGATCTGGCTAGCTGGGCATCAAACAAATGGATGCTAATGACGTATGGTGGTCACCAAGAAGAGCAATGTGCTGGATCAACTGACTGAAAATAATATAAATGAAAATGCTGGGACCTGGGGATCAAACCCAAGTCCTTATGCTCAAATTCAATGCTTGCTTGCCAGCTGCGCTACTATGTTCTTTTGTTCATATAATAAAAACAAAACAATATAAGCACAATACACAATAGATTCAAAAAATCACACTAAATTTAAACCAGCCATTCAGGGGCTGCCACACCTCATCTTCTTCCCTGACCCGTGGCTTTAGGCCACAGACTTTTACCAACAGCAATTTCCCGTCACTATAAGTTATAGCGACGAATTTGGTTTGTAGCTAAAAACCTGCATGATTCAAATATGTGATATAGGCAATATAAATTGAAAACAAAGCTAGGGATCAATCAGGAATTAAGCCATGACTCTAATGATATCCAGAATTCCTCTCAATTTGCCCTGAAAGAGAAAGCCCCAATTTGAGCTTTCGAACCCTAGTAATGGAAAATAGTTATTCCTGCATCAAAGCTTAAATCCAGGCTATCAAAAAGCTTCCTAGCATGATCATAAACATGTATATGCAAACAAATATGACTGAAAATGCATAAAACTAGAAGAACAAGTTTGAGTTTAGAGGATGCAAACCGTGATGTGTAGCTTACGTTTTTGATGGTTTGAGGACTTGGTAATGATTGGAATCGCTTCAGTGTGTGCCCAGGAAGAGATTGCTAGCCTTAGATTGCTTTGAATCATCCTCTAACCTGAAAACCGAATCACACTTTTTGCTAATTTTTTTCCAGTTTTTTATATGCCTCTCACGACCTCTAACCCTATTTTTTGATCTGGAAAGCTTCATTATATAACCTAGAGTGAATTAGGTTAACAAACTTGAATCCAATCTTGAGAATTCATGAATGGAATATTTGATTTTTAAGCCATGTGATATCTTGCTATTTTGAGCCAAACCATGCCTTTCTTGTATCAATTGCCCTTGATTCGATTTGCTCTTGTTTACTCAGCATATCTTGATTGCCAAACTGTAAAAAAAACAAATCAAATCATATCTTTATTAATTTTCATCATTTATTTGATTTAATTCACCTTTTAATTAATGAAAAATCAAAATAAATTGAAAAATGAAGCACATAATGGGTGAGTGAACATTTGAGTCGTGGACCACATTATAATTGAGGTGCAAGCATAAAACATTGGGCCCATTTAGCAAAAAATGCAAATTTGAGCACATTTGACATTTGGCAATTTTGCAAAAATGGTCAACTTGGCAAATGCATAACTCTCTCAATTTTGACCCTAGAGAGGTGTTCTTGGACTTTTTAGAAAGCTCGGGATATCCTCTAAACAACCCTTTTTGTCTCATCTCAATTGAGTCTTCCGTGTTCATGTATGTAACTTTGATCCAAAAGGTGTTTTTGTTGACTTTTCAAAATGACCTATAATATAAAAATTCATATCTTTTTGTGAGTGTATACTCTGAACTTGGGAGATGAAGATGAATTGCAGGTAATTTCATCCTCTTCAAAATGAGATTTGGATGGGTCATTTTTGATAAAGTATGAGAAAGTTATGCTTGGTCAAAGTTTAGTTGACTTTTCCTGTAAAACCCTAATTTAGCAACTTTTGGGTTTTGATGAATTGTGAGCAATCCTTGAGGAATAATAATCAACCCTTGATCAAATGATGGATAATACTTAAAAATGAGGATGTTGACAAAAAATCTTGAAGTTTGACTGTATGTGGGCCGCAGTTGACTTTTGACCTAGTATAGTTGATTTTTAGGCATTTGAGCAATTGACTGAGCAAACTTCTTCTACAAGGCTTGAAACTTGACATGGATGATCTTGAGAACATATTAGGACAATGGTGAGAATTTGAGTCCTTTGTGGTCCATACATCTTGATGAAGATGGAAACCCTAATTTGAGGTATGTTGCCTTAGGAGAGAGTTTGTCTGGTCAACTCTTGAACTTCCTTGAGCAATTTGGGGACCTCACTTGCCATGTGTTGAGAAATATGAGAGGGCAAATTTTGGGGGTACAATACCCCAGATTAAGATCATTCTTCAAGATGATTCGCTCTTCAACAGATTCCTGAATAAATTTATCCCTCGGGATAATCAAACTCTTCATCTAATGTTGATTATACAAGCTCACTTGATGTTAATCACTTGTCTCCATACAAAGAATGTTTTTATGAGAATGATAATTCTAATGCAAATATCATGTCTGTCTCGAAGTTGAAAAACTTTTATTGAAATGGTGTCGTAACATCGATTTTTTTTGTACGAAATAAAGTAAAAGATGGTGTGACACCAACTCAACAGTTTTAGAAAGCATCATAGGAGTCCGATTACCGTACTCTCGTTACAGTCTGCTTTCGAAATAACCCATGCTTCAGTTATGACTTTTAAGGATTGTAACGTGGCCTGGTTCATGGTTTTAGAAAAAAGGATTTAAGGCTCAAAGTTTATCTGTACCCACAAATTCTTCATGATGTTCTCCAGTCATACGTTCAGCTAAATCGATACGAACACTCATCTCTCAAGAGGAGTTTATGATGGTCGAGGAACCACTGAGATTTTTTGGACATGAAAGTCACTCACCTTTTGTTCTTGGTGTCTAATCACACGACTTTGTTCTTTGCTGAGGATTTTTATTTTGGTAATCCTTTTCACTTTTCACTCTTTTATTTTTTCTTTTGTTCCCTAATTTTTGCCTGGACAAATTCTTTTGAATTTTGATTTTGAAGTCCAGTGGAATGCCTTAACTTTTGCCTAAGTCACTTGTTTTCAAGCTTTTTTTTGACTTAGCGGGCTTTCTTTCTATCTTTTTTGATTTTTTTTCCTTTGAACAAGTCATGTGACCCCGAGTCTTTTGACTTGTTGGAAATGTGTCTACCTTGATCCTTGGTGAATGAGGAATAACCTTTGTGGTTTTTTCATTTTTTGACCTCCTGATTTGTGAAGGATAAGGTGTGGTGATCCTCGGATATTCACTCCTTTTGAAATTTCAACGCTTGATCAAATTAACTGAAGACTACCTGAACCCGGGTTAAATGTGAGGGTTTTTTCTGAACAGAAAAGAAACTCCTACTTCAAGGCTCAAAGGGGTTGACGAGGGTCTATCTCGTTTATATCTCTGGTGTTTGGGAATTTTAAATAATGCTTGTACATCATCAACATTTTATTCAAAAGCATACCGTATGAGATTCTAGGTATATTTGTCATCATCATCTGTCCAAAGTTATTTGCTTTATTTAACAAGAGTTGAATATTAAAAAAGTAAAGAAAAACAATTAAGAGTAATGACAAATTGATTAATTCAAGACAAACATATTCAATACATTATGATTAATATTAAAAAATGAACAAGTTTTGCATACAAACAATACTGAACAAAACAAGATAAATTATAAATGAGAATGCATAAATGAAAATAAAGATTTACACTAATGAGGAGACTTGACTCCGTCTAGACTTATTTCTTCAGAGGATGTTTTTTGTAGTCTTGACATCACTGAGTCAAAGAAGAACTAAAATTTGACAATCTGATGAGAAATTGATAACCTTTGCATAAAGCAAGTCTTATAACTTGTCTCTGAATGGCTTACAGTCTTCGATTGAATGGCCAGGTGCCCCGGCATCGTAACCACATCTGACGTTTGGATCAAATCCCACAGGATAAGGAGGAATAACAAGATCCAACTGCTTGGGTTCCACCAAGGAAAGCTTGAGCGACCGAGGGAAAAACTGACCATAAGGAATATAAACAATGTCAAACATTATTTTTGGCTTCTCGTATCTCTACCTACCCTATTAGTGACAATTCTATCAATAGTTTTGTGGCTGCGGTGCATACTGCTGATGTAGAGCATATTGATTAGGAGTAACTGTACCACTTGATGACAGGGGATCTGAACTGGAGGATAATCAGGGGCTTCCTTTTCATCTTCAGAAACTGCACTTACTTCTCCTTCAAAATTAGTGACATCCTAGATCTTACCAATCTCGATACCATGCTCAATAGGTTCTCCCGTGACAACCAAGTCTGAAAACTTAGAAGCAATATATCCAACCATCAGATAGGGACCTTGGAGGGTATTTATGAACATGTCTACAAGCTCTAGTTCCAAAAAAGGATGCTGGACTCTAGCAGCTAGTTCTCTCCATCTATGTTCATACTCTTTGAAAGATTAGTCAGTCTTCTAAGTCAAGCCTTGGAGTTGAATTCTGGTGGGAGCCATGTTAGTGTTATAATTATAATGCTTGATAAAGGCTTCAACTAATTCTATCCAAGTTCGAATATGGGTCCGTTCAAGCTAGGTATACCATTCAATAGATGCTCCACTGAGGCCATCATGAAAGAAGTGCATTAGCAACTTGTCATTTTCCGCATAAGGAGCCATCTTATTGCAGTATGCCTTGATGTGAGTCATCAGACAAGTAGTACCCTTGTACTTCTCAAAGTCGGGGACTTTGAACTTAACAAGAATATTGATACCAGGCACTAGGTACAAACTAGCAGCGTCCAAACCAATGGAATTACAACCCTCAATAGCTTCCATCCTCTTCTCCAGAAGGTGGAGCTTTTTCTCAGATTCAGTCTCATCAATCAGGAACCTGAAAGTGTCAAATGACGCATCAGAAATGTCCTCATGGTATGGAGTTCTACTGACAAGAATCTGAATGGTGTTTCTGACATTCTGAATCAAAGGAACCTCCCTTTGGGTAAGATTAACATCTGGTGGGTTAACATGATCCACAATAGTAGAAGTGGGCCTTTGAACAGTCTATCTCAATTCTTCTTGTCCATGGGTGATGTTTTAAATAACCTCCATGAACTGACCCATCTGGGTCCCCATCTGTATTCTCATCTCAATCATATATACATGTAACTGCTCCATGATGATGAAGATGTCAGGAAATTAGTCTTGAGATTATGAATAAGAAGCCAAATTGCAATGAGTCTCCATATTGAAATGAATGAGATACATGATAGTGCATGGATGATAAGAGAAATAACTTTTTATGATGATTAATGCAAATAGCATGTAACACCATATGTTCAAAAGTTCAACATAGCATGGATAACTACTGTATAATTCTCTAAATAACTGTTGTATAAACTCTGAACAAACTGAATATATTAGGATCTAAGTTCCAGAACCATCTCAGAATGAAAGAAAACTAGGTAGGTTGAAGGCATGTTTTCATGAAAAACCCCACCCCACCTCACATGTAGGTTCTAGTCTTGAACAGAACAGAGGCTCCTAGTGGAAAACCAGAGTCCTGAAAGCTCTATTCAAACACATTGTCTTTTACACGAGTGGTACATGATAAAGGCATCATCAAGAGAACCTCGTCTGGACATGGTCTCTCATGTTTCCTCATACGTGTCAAGGGCCATGCGATTCGACATGAGTATCCACTCTAATCCAAGGTGTATACTTTCCTAGGTAGTGGGATTTTTACCTCAATGTAACTCCCAACCCAACAAAGGATAACAACACAACAGTATAATCCAGAGTATAGAAGCAATGAAGTAAAAACGTAAAACAAAATAAACATAGAAATAAAGCACAAAGAAATAAAACACCCAAATAAAAAAAAAACAAACACTAGCTAGGACTGACTTGCTTAGGAATCTCCACTAGAGGTAATAGTTGTTGCATCTCGAAGAAACGTGAAGTCGACAACATAAGAGTCGCCATCAATGTTATTTATCCAATCGGGGGAACAAAAACACTGAGTAAACCTAAAGAAGGGAAAAAACATGGTCTCGCGATCAAGAGAAAGGGTAAGAAAGTCGATTATGCAAGGGGAAGGTATTAACACCCCTCACTTCTGTGGTACTCCACAGGATCCACTCAAGTTTGTTTCTAATCAAATGGTATAATCTATAAGTATAAAGCATATGGCTAAGGGAATGTATGAGAAAGTATATATAAAAAGAAATTTTTTATTAGTTGTGCTTGCCGCAGTTGCGAACCCTTGTGTCTACGTACCCCTTTCATGGAATAGAGGATCAGAGCACTCATAGTTCACCTAAAAAGGTGTTTTGGTTTGTTGTGTGTTTTTTATGAACAATGCTAACTAGCATGTCCTTTTTGAAATTTTTCAAAAGAAAAAATCCCCAAGGAGAAAAATAAGTTTGATTGGTTGAGTGTTTTGTTATGAGAATACATTAGATGGTCCCTCAAAAGGTGGGGGTATCTAAGGACGTCTCCTTTATTTTTTAAAGTGTTTGAGTAATGTTAGATGTTTTTGGATTTTTGATTAAGAAAAAGTTACAGTTTTAGAATGGATGCAAAAAATAAAAAGACTAATCAAAAGGGGATCTCAATCCTACTTGTTATCATACCTGTGAACCTAAAGTTGGGATAAGTGAAGATCTACCTAATGTTGTCATACATGGATAACAATCCTAGGGTCTACTTTAGTTCAAACTTGAACAAGAATGAACCAAAGACATCCGATGGGGAGCATGTCAATACTCACAAGGAAAGAAGAAAGAAGAGGAGAGAAGCAATCACATACTTAAACAAGATATGAAAACAAACATACATACATATGAGAAGTAACCACCTACTAACAAAATAAGCACTTAACCAAGATACCTAAAGCATACCTACTTAACCAATCAAGTATCAAACAAACTTTCATGCTATTAGGTGAACACCTAAGCACTAACAAACCATGATCCAAGATAACATAAAGACTAAAATTAAACAAGTAGCATTCATGTCATCAAAGAAAATAGGAGAGAAGATGGAAATTAAACAATCACACTTCAAATGAGAAGTGAACACTTCACAAAATTGCTACCTTAAGTAAAGCAATAATCAAATAGGAGGCAAAAGGCAAACACCTAAAGCAAAGAAAAGGGACGAAGTCATGACTTCAACCATGTAATAAAACTGAATGGCTCATCGCACACCTCAAAGCGAGTAAAAGGTAAACACCTGTAGCAAGTATAAAGTAAGCACTTGTAACACCTCAATGGTAAGACTCAAAGATTCGGTCAACAATTAAACAATCATCAAACAATTGTATCATCAAAGGATGGCTTTAAAACACACCACAAAACATTGCCTACTTCAAGATAGGACTTCAAATCAAACATTGCTACAAAGGTAGGAATTCCAGATCAAACATTGCCTACAAAGGTAGGACTTCGAGTCATGCATCTTTATCCTACTTATCATGGCAAGATTAATTGAAAACTATGCAAGAATGAGATAATAAAGAGATCTCAAGTAATACCAAACAGAGAAGGTTTACCGCCTTTTCAACACGCACAAAACTCAGGAATTACCGTGGAAGCTTCACCAATAATCAACCGAATTAATATTCAAATGCGCAAAGATTGTGTCAATGATAAAACATTAAGTGAGAATAAATCACAAGTAGAAAGTGTATCAGATAAGCTCGAAACATCAGATAAGAGCTCCTATATCAGATGATAAATAGTGCAACCAGACAAAACCAAGATAAATGGAATAAGAAGTGAATGCCTAATTAATGAATTTAACAAGCAATGAAGAGATGCTAAAAGGAAACGGGCGCTTGAACCATCCTTGGAAGCCTTCACAATAGTAAACTTGTTAGTAATCACAAGAGGGATTAAAAGAGACAAACCAGAACTTGCATCAAATCAATGGATAAATGAATATTTCCTTTAACCAAAGAATCACATACATAAAGTGAAATAAAGACATGAATCAATTGGTGGGAATTAAATCCACTTGCGAATTAACAAGAGACATGCTAAAAGATGTGAAGTCTCAAGAATAAACAATTTGTAATTTTAAGCCTCATGAAAGCTTCTAAGTATAAAAACAACTTTCAATCACAACACAACTTCAATCAATGGACAAATATCCAACTCGTGAAAGAAAAAGAATCAATCAATTACAAATAGTCATATAAGCAAAGTGAAGGATTCTTACAGAAAAAGAAGTGAAATTAGCATTCATGAATCAAACATTGTTATATGACCTTTCACAACTTCCAACATGTTCTAAGAATCCAAACCAAAACCTCATGGTGTAGACACAAATTAACACTCAAAATATAATCATGACATGCGAAACAACAATGAAATTAAGCCCTAATCAATTGTGTCGGTAACTGGGCAGCAACTACACATGAACCAAAAGTGTTAAAAATTCATCTCAAATTAATTCCAATCAAAAGAGAAAGTGAAATTAATAGGTACCATATCAAATGGTATTCAATCAAAACCAAATTCGGGTCACACAAGAGCTCAAAAAATGTCATTAAAAAAGAATCAAAGTTAGACACTGACACCTTCGAAATTCATCACAATTATTTGCATAACTAGATTCACAATGTCATCAACACTTCATCACAAGATTTCATCATTATAATTTAACAAGTAACTTCAACTCAACAATATGAAAACTTCAACCAAAATTCAAAACAATGTCATCATCATCCTTTTCAACATACAATAAATATCATATTAATCTCTTCCAAACTAACAAAATCACTATCCATGATTTTCAACAATTAAAACAATAGAAATTCCATCACTAAATTCAACATCAACTCAATCACAAATATCATCATCCAGCATCAACCACACCACACCAACAATCATTTAAATTCAAGAATCAATTTCAATTCAACATCAACAATATCAATTAATCTTCAAGATTATTCAACAATGTCCACATGAACCCACAATTAAATTCACACATAATTCTAACAATTTCAACTCCTCCTGAAGATTACTCAAAAATGTCAACATGGATCCACAATTGAATTCACACATAATTCTCAATTTAATTTATCTAATCAATTTCCTACAATATTTATTCTTCATTCTAAACAAACAACAATATCATAGGAACTTAAAAATTAACTCACCACAAAAGCATTACTATCAATCTCAATTTTTAAAAACTAAATATCACAATTAAAGTAAAATGATAAATATGGTGAGTTTACCAATCAAATGATGGGAAGTGAGGTTGATGATGATGGTGGTGTTGGTTGGAATTCTTGGATAGAAGAGAGATTGGTGGGAGGCCACGGATTGTAGGTTTTACGGTGGTTGGTGTTGTTGCAAAGAGAGACAGAGGACCGACAAAGGAGCTGTGGCCGTGCGGGAAGTTCACAGTGATGGGTGGAAGGGTCTGAGGCGGAGTGAGAAGAGTGTAGTGTGGAGGCGCGAGGGAGGAGAAAGATGGAATGGAGCGGGTCGAAGAAGAAGATGGAGTAGCCGTGTTTCAATATTGTGTTTTTGAATCTGATCCTCCCCAATCTCTTAACAAACAACCCATTATATACACTAACTTCTAGGTTCTCAATTTTTTTTTAAATGCCCCAAATTACCCTTTTTGATAAAATGACATAGAAAAAAAATAAAAGAGGGGAATAACTCCATCCTAAAATATTTTTTGTTTTAATTTTTTGGAATAAAAAAATAGGACATAAAATAACCAAAAACAATCAAATATGAATATTTAATTAATCGAAAAAATAAATGAACACATTAAAATAAACTACGAGTCATAAAAGTTAATAAAAAAGACTGTTAATTATCAAAATCGAAATAAAAATGAGAGTAAGAATATCCAGCTGAACAGACGTTAACAATTAAGAACGAGACTACAAACTGTTCCAAAAAAATAAAATGAGCAAATCATCATGATTTATGCGCAACGTAGATTAACAAAACAGTCAGATAAAGGCACTCGAAATATTTTACCTATTAATTTTTCCGCACAATGTCGAATCACTTTTAAAGATTTGTCTATAGAACCGAAATATCAATATTATTGACGTATACACAACTTAATACAATGCAAGGTGCAAGTAAAGAGATAAAAAATGCATGAAGTGAAATATCAGGTATTTTTTTAACTCTAAAACGATGCAAATGTTGATTTAAGTTGACTTTTGGTCAACCTAAATGCATGAATGACCGATTAATGGTTCAAATGTGATGAATGAATGACTGTTTATGTAAATGACCTAATGGAAGTGTATGTAGATGAATGCGAAGCCTAAACCAGATAAAATCAAGATAGGAGGGAAAATTTTGGGGTGCTACATCCTCCCATTATTAAATTTTTAAATTTTCTCTCCTTTTTAAAAACTTTCTTGTTTTAAACTTAAAACCACTCTCAAAATAAACCTTGACTTTGTCCATTGATTTACAAAACTCTTTTATTAGTAAATGCTAAAACACTTAAGTATATCAAAACTCTTTCAAAAACACTAAAAAACACAAACCTCATCAAATCAATTTTGTGCTCTTGCACTTTTTCTTTTCAAACTTTTCAGAAAGATTAGACATAAGTCATGTTCTTGTTGTGAAGTAAATCTTCTGTTCCCACATTATGCTTGAGATTTTGATTCACATTTTCCGCTTAAATGTTGAGAAATTCTTGTTGATTATATTCAAGATAAAGTTCTCCATCAAGATGATGCAAATGTTAACTTTCTCATACTTGTGGATGATAAGTTGAATTTTCCACTCGAAAATGACGAAATGTCTTTTCATTAAAATCAATCAAACAAACACCTTTTTGTTCTTTTTTACAAGAACTTTGTGGTTATGACTTCTTCATTTAACAAAGAACATAGGCATAAGGCTCTCAAAGTCTTGGCGAATCCAAAATAATAAAAATATATTTCTTTTCTCATCTCCCCAATCTTTTTTGAAAATAACCGTCTTAGCCTAACACGAATTTTTAAGAGGTTCCTACAGAGTACCGTAGATTTGAGGGATGTTAATACCTCCCCCTTGCATAACCAACCCATGTACTTAGATATTTCTTTTTTTTTTTGTTTTATCGATATTTTCCAATTCCTTTGGAAACAATAAATTTCGGTGGCAACTCTTACTTATCATTTTTGCGAGTTAAGTTAATCAATATCTTAATCTCAATTTTCCCGAAGAAAAGGAAAGTCCATTCAAACTTTCTCACATTCAGGAGCTCATTCAAACTTCTCCCTTTTCTTAAGGTGGGGAAGAAAAGGAAAGTCTTATCACCTGCACAGGAGAGGAAACGAGAAAAGGGCGGCTAGGTGTCCAGTAAGTTGTTGCACCTCTTTCACACAGTGGGGCTCCACATATAAATGATCGCCTAACATTTTCCAGGTTTGGCTTCAATCCCCCCTCCCCGTCAGCATGAATCCTAAAAATTTCCCTTCCTATACTCCAAATGAGCATTTAGCGAGATTTATGTGTATATCATACTTCATTACCAACTGTAGGATATCATCCAAATTGTTGGCGTGATTATACCCTTAAACCGTCTTGATGATCATGTCCTCAACATATACCTCAAGGTTCCACCCTATTTTGTGGGTGGAGATAGCTTCCACGAGTCGCTAGTATGTGACGCCAACATTCTTGAGACCGAAAGGCATGACATTGTAGTAATAGTTGTCCTTGTTTGACATGAAAGGCGTTTCGGGGCATCCAGAAGATCCATCTTAATCTGGTTGTATATTGAGTTGGCGTCTATGAAACTCAATGCCCGGTAGCCTGAGGATTCATCGATTAAGCGGTCGATATCTGACAACGAGTATGGGTCCTTAGGGAAGGCGACATTCAATTTTGTGAAGTCTACACACATCCACCATTTGTTGTTGGCCTTCCATACTAAGACTATGTTGTCTAGACAAGTGGGGTACTTTGTTCTAGTGATGAATTATGTGCTGGATAATTTTTTCACCTCTCCGTCGATGGTGGCCCACTTCTCTTTTCTAACCTTCTGCTTCATTTGCACCACTGATCAGGAAGATAGGTGGATGGCGAGGCAATGACTCACAACTTTAGTGTCTATGCCTATCATGTTTGAGGGGCCCCAAGCGAACAAATTAATGTTCCTTATGAGTCAGTCTACTAGCTCCCGCTCCTCCCCTACATAAGGAGGCGCCTAGCTTTGTGACTTGATGGGTGTGAGGTCCTATTTAGATCTCCTCCAATTCTTTTGTGGGCATGAGTCGCTCCACCTCCGCGTCCAACCTGGGGACCCAACTCTCGAAGTCAGTATTTGGAACTTCGGAAGTATGGGCATCAACACGTGTGAGCTCTTCTTTGGTTTTCTCAATGTTGCTCAGGTAACATTCCGGAGCCGCTTATTGATCGCCTCCCAGATATACCTCCGGCAATGGCATTTGTTGCGAGATGTAGGTCCTTATATGTCATCTCCTGGAAGAAAGGAAAATATGGGATGATAGGGTCAGAGTGAAGGTGTGGCTCAAGTTAGTTTTACCGAGCCCCGTGGTGGGTGCCACTGCATTGTCCAAAAAAGTACAGGTGCGTGCATGCCCCCCTTACAAGGGCAGGGAGACTTAGAGCCCCTAGTAGGTATATTACACGAAATAGGTAAGGGTTAGCCCATGGCGGATCGTATCTTACAAATCAGCATGTTTTACCCAAAAATTATACTCCAATTGAGATCGTAAGGCTTGATTTAGAGGGGTAGGGTACCCTTTGATCACTAACTTCTCCTATTTTGCAAGAATAAAGAAAAGAGTCACCAGATAAGACGACCGGAGCTAGGGCTCCAGCGCTTCTCCGGTCCATTCAATATTGTTTATTTTATATTTAATCCTTTCCAGTGATATTACCGGATGTACAACCACCCCAGTGGCAAGCGAGCGCGCGTTAAGGCATTACTACACCAGGGTGTGGGTTCGATCCATGCCTTTTGGTGTTTTGAGGGTTTTCACATTTTTTTTCATATTTTGCAGGTCTTATTACATAATGCCCTGATTCTATCCCCCTAACGTAAGCGCGCGCTTGGCGCAGTGGCAAGCCTTGCTGGGCAGGATGCTAAGGGCGTGGGTTCAACATCCACCCCTGGCAGTTTGGTTGATTTTGCTTCCTACTTGTTGTTTTTTCCTAATTTTTTCCTTTAAACCCTAATTTCACCTAAACATAAAACCATAAACCTTTTTTTACAAACCTAAAATAATTGTTTTTTGTAAACCCTAAAAATAATTAGGTTTTAGGTTTTTTATCATTAACCTTTTTTTTAAAATTTAATTGATCAACTATTTTGTTAATTAAAATTAATGAGTTTTTAGGCTTATTTTAAATCATCATCCAAAAAAACCTTTTTTTCATAAAAGACATCAAAAAACACTTATTTTCCCTTCGATTCTATTTTCATTTTACATCTTTAGATCAAATGTATAGGCTTCGCGAATGTAATTATTTATCACTTTCATGTTTTCATTATTATGTAACTGTTTTTCGGGTTGTAATAGCTTAGGATTTTGCTTTCCGCTTTCTATTATGTGTCTTCCCCGAAGCGATGTAATAGTTTAGGCTTATTTTTTCTGCTTTTACTTTTCGCACCTTTACTATTTTTTCTATTTTCTATGCTTCTGCTTAGTAATTAGGGTTGTATGGAAAGACTAAAAAAAATGTTAGAAAACCCTAAATTTCAAGATAACATAACTTAATTGAATACACTCGCACACTTGCACCTATAGGGTAACCTCCCTTAATGCCTCGGAAAATAACGGTCATGTCCCTCGAACATAGGGATGCCTTAGCAAAGACCCTTGATCAAGTTATCAAGTAATAAGATCATAGTCCCTCAATGACCCTTTCAATGTTTCCTTTCAGAAATGATATAGTCCCGCGAGTTGCCTACAAATAAAACGATGGCAGTCGCTTGTGAAAATCGCTAAGGCGTCCTTACAAGTTGCATTCGATGACCGTACGATGACCCTCGCCTGTCCCTTCACATCCGACGATAGGACTTCCTACTAACTAATGGTACGAATAACACTATCTAAAGGAGGAGGAAAAATATAAGAAGGACCTTGAGTGGGTAGATACTCTTAATCGCTTGCTCACAAAATAAAACATTTCTCACAAACACTTACAAAATATTTTCAAACAAATGCTTTGTATACACTCTTAACCGATACAACAGTCATTACAAAGTTCGCATTACATTGGCGTTTTCAAAATATTTTCAAACACACACACAAAGAAAATTTCATAAGTGAGCTAAGCGATTAAGAGCCCGTAGAAAACTATAGATGAAAAGGTTGCTAACACCTTCCCTTTTCATAACCTATCCCCCAAACTCAAAATCTATCAAGGTCTTTCCTATTCTTTTCAACCTTTCCTTATTGGATAAAATAAAAGTCGGTGGTGACTCTTGCTATCCGCAACATTTGTGATAAAACATAGAACCAAGATAGTTCTCCCACCGTGTTACAGTTGGGAATGTTGAAACTGACTAGTGGTATTCTAGAAGAAATTTGAGAAAGTCAAAAATATGATTTGAGTTTGGTCAATCGAATGACTTTGATTAACCAAGGTAATGGGGGTGAATTTAGAGTTGACGAGAATGGAGTAATGAGATTTAGAGATATGGTTGTGTTCCAGATATGCAAGAGACTAAGAAGAGCATTCTTAAAGAAGGACATAGAAGTGTGTTAAGTATTCATCCTGGTGCTACAAAGATGTATCGAGACTTGATGAGGTTGTTTTGGTTGCCTAGTATGAAAAAGGAAGTTGCTAAATTTGTTTATGCTTGTTTGAATTGTCAAATGTCGAAGATTGAGCATTAGAAGCCTTTGGGTCTAATGCAGCCGTTGAATATTCCAGAATGGAAATGGGACAATATTTCTATGAATTTTGTATCGAGTTTTCCGAAGACTGATAAAGGCAATGATTGGATTTTGGTGATAGTGGATAGGTTAAATAAGTTGACACATTTCTTTCCGGTGAAGATCAATCATCCTATGGAGAAGCTAGCTGAGATATATATTAAGGAAATTGTGAAATTGCATATGATACCTTCAAGTATCGTATTGGATAGAGATCTGAGGTTTACGTCAAAATTATGAGAAGGCTTGCAAAATGCTTTTGTTACTAAGTTGAGGTTGAGTTCCGCATATCATCCATATACAGACGGTCAGATAGAGAGGACCATTCAATCTTTGGAGGATTTGCTAAGGGCTTGTGTGCTAGAACAAGTAGGAGCTTGGGACAATCACTTGCCGTTGATTGAGTTTACTTATAATATTAGTTTCCATTCTAGTATTGGGATGACACCATATAAGGCATTGTATGGTAGGAGGTGTAGAACTCCATTGTCTTGGTATGAGTTAGGAGAGAGTGTTGTACTCGGACCCGAGATTGTGCAGGAGACGACTGAGAAGATCAAGATGACCCAAGAGAGAATGAAAGCTTCTCAGAGTCGTCAGAAGAGTTATCACGATAAGAGGAGAAAGGAACTTGAGTTCCAAAAAGATGATCATGTGTTTTTGAGAGTTACTCTAGTGACTGGTTGTTATTTCTCTGAAATTATGATTGGCATACATTTTGGCAAAACCAACTTGGCAGCAACATGTTGAACAAGATGTTCCAACTTGTAGTTTTCAACATCTCGAGTAAAGATGTCCCAACCAGGAAATATGACATTGCATCTACAGCAACTCACATTTTATAGTTTAGTTGATTTGTTAGCTACTGAGTATTCATGGAATATTTAGTTAGCTTATGTGGCGTCCAAGATTGACAAATCAGAATATTTTATGTTGGTTTTAAAAGATATGCTTAGTTTCTAAATATGGAGAAATTTTAGGAAACTAATGATTGAAGACCAATTTTCTTGGAGAAGAATTTGCAGACTTTGTGCAGCCTCACTGCTGCGTTTTTGAAGCCCAACCCAGTCCAGAATAAAGTTATAAATAGACTAGTGTATACTTAGTATTAGGTGGAACTTACGTGTGTGTTTTTTTAGGGTTTTTAGATTCCTTATTGTTGGGTTGTAAGTTTTATCTCAGATGCTCATAAGCTTTTAAGCATTGAACATTTGTATGTTAGATGCTCATAAGTTATTAAGCATTGAGTATTTGTGTGTCAATTCTCATAAGCTTTTAAGCATTGAGTTTTGTGTGTCTTGGAAGAGTGACTTCCAGTTTTTTTCTCTACTTGTGTTTATAGTTTCTCCAATTTCCGAGTGTAATTGAAGAGGGATTTGAGGAGGGCCTCATACCTAGGTGCGCCTTAGGTAGAAGTTAAGAAAAGGGTAGTGATTAAGTGTGTAGGCTGTAAACTGGGATATTTGTTGTGAGGTCTACAAATTGATATTGTCTAGTTAATTTCGTTCATGGCTTGGTAGCCCCAAAGTAAGAAAGTTGTTTTGAACTGGATAATCATATCTGTGTGTTCCTTATATTCAACACTATTTATTTTGTTCATATATCTTACTATTGTATGTTGAAGTCGGACCTGGTGTCTCGATATCTCTTAGGACATCCGGGATCTGACAACCAGAATTTCACTGGTGTTGGTAGAGCTTTGAATTTGAGGAAGCTTATTCTGCATTTTGTTGGTCCATATCAGATATGAGAGAACATAAGTGAAGTGGCTTATCAGGTTACTTTACCACCGTCACTTGCGAATCTTCATGATGTGTTTCATGTGTCTCAGTTGAGGAGATACATTATGGATCATTCACGTGTGATTCAAATGGATGATGTACAAGTGAGAGATAACCTGACGGTTGAAGCATTCCCCATGCAGATAGAAGGACGGGAAGTGAAACAATTACGGGGTAAAGACATCGCCTTAGTGAAGGTATTGTGGGATGGACCAACTGGTGAAAGTTGGACTTGGGAACACGAGGATCATATGAGAGAGTCTTATCCATTTTTTTCCCGCCAGGTAATTTTCGAGGGAGAAAATTATTTTAAGTGTGGGAGAGTTGTAACATCCCAAAATAGTTAGACTATTTATTTAATTATTTTGTTAATTTATGATGAGTAATTATGGTGTTTTGAAGAATATGATGTGTGATGTGATGATATGTGTAGTATAGTGGGAATTAAGTGATATTGAGTGTTTTAATAATTTTAGATAATTAGTTTAATTATTTAGGATTATTATTATTATTAAAATAAATGGAATAATTGATGTAGAAGCTATAAAGGCAAGGTGGTAAGTGGTAAGAGGTTAAGTGAGGGTAAAAGAGGCAGAACATATTAAGGGTCTAAGGGCTAAGTTTGACATAAGGAAGAATTGGGATTTGGAACGATCATTATGTACAATCATAAAGGTTGGGAAGAGAACAAAGAAGAGTTAGGGCATGAAGAGAAGAGGCAGAACCCATATATAGAGCTTGTAACAAGAATCAAAGCTAGAATATAAGGTAAGGGGGGTTATCCTTATTATTATGATTGATATAAGGTTTAGATGTATGTTGGTAATTGGGGTTTTGTGATGATGTGCTTATATGATGAGCCTTGATGAAATTGTGAAAATTTGATGCTAATAAAACCATGAATTGTTGTATGTAATATGTACTATAAGGTATTGTTGTTGTATGACGAAAATATGTGATTTATATGAGTTTTGGGTCTGTTTGGATGTGAAAGCGTAAAAAAATTGGGACTGGACTGTGCAGAAAATGCAACAACATAGTTGCTGTCACACGTGTCTCACTGAGCAAGCAAGATGATTCGTGGGGCGAAGGCACCTCGGCCCTGATGCATCGGGCGAGGGAGAGGCGAAGGGGAATGGTGGAAAGGAACAGAGCCCCTGGATTTTTATAAGGGGGAGAATGACTCACCCTAGCTTCGCTGGGAGAAGCAGTGGCGAGGGTGAGCTTGCTAGGTGAGCAAGGACGTGAAGGGAGGGATGAAAATGCATGCTCCTAGAATTTTGTACGGGAAAGGGTTTTTTTTCCCAGCCTCAGGCGAGCAAGCTGCTTCGTCGGGCAAGTCTTAGGCGAGGGGCAGAAGTCAGAAATCTTGAAGTATCATAACTTGAGTTTTCAGACTCTGTTTGATGCACCATTTGAAGCATTGGGTATCTAATGCGATGAAATATAATTAGGTGGAATAGAATGATTAAAAGGACGTATATTTCCAGTACATTGCTAGGATTAAACTAGACCTTTGGATGATGAACTGTGATGATACTGATAAATTGATGTAATTATGCGGTTGATGCAACATGATGTATGTTTGTATGATGGATTGGTGTTGTTATGATGATGCCTTGTGTATTATGATGTATGTGATGATAGTATGATGAATTCATGAATGATGATGTGTTTTGACTAGCAGTAGTCTTATTTTATTGTGTTGTTGTGCATCATGCATTCATGGCATATGTAAGGGCTTTGGTCCAGCGATGTTGTTAGGATGATTGGTTAAATGATGTTGATAGGACTTGGTCCAATGATGGTCTCAATCCCATAGTGTGGATTGAGTGCAATTTTATGATGTGCTTCGATTTCAAGCGGGAATCGATCCTATGGTGGGGATCTTTGGAGGAAGATGACTTGGTCATCAGTGAATTTTTGGTACCACATGCATGAGTCAATGATAATACATTGCATTATTTGTGACATTGCATAATGATTGATTAGGTATGTTGATGGTGTTGTGATATATGTGGTGTTTGATAATAGATGTTAACATGATGATATATAGATATGTTTGATGTATATTGATGATGTAATAATATGAGTATAATTATGAAGTATGATAATATGTGGAATTTATGATCACCAGTTGTTATGCTACTATATCTGTTCCATATATCTTTTGTAATAGTTTGTGATTACTTACCCTTTCTGCTTGGAAATGTTGTCTCTATACGTGGGTAACTTGCAGGTAATCAAGAATAGTTCGTTGAAGCTTAGAGGATAGTTTCATAGTGCATTGTTTATTTCTGTTGATTTATAAGGTCTTGCTCTGATATGTAACATCGGGGTCAAGAATGTTTGATTTGAGATTTATGTTTCATTCTGTTGACATGAATTAGATGTTATTTCAATTGTTTAAAATGTTTTAAGTTATAACCCTCGAATGTATGAGGAATGATGATGTTTTTGAAGTATTAATGAAGTTATTTTAAACTATGATTTTCGCTGCGTAGTAGACGATTATTATGTTGATATTCCATAAGGAAATGTTTATAAATGTTGGAAATCCCGAGTTACGGAGCAAGATATGCATGTACGATGTTTTATGAAACATGTCACACCCTTTTGGTGTATTAGTGTGATTTATTAATTATAATATTCGTGGGTGTTACTGTAGACGGGCGGTTAGAGTGGTGTTTTATGTGGATACTCATAGAAGAGCGCTATCTGAGTAGTATTGGGTGGTAATAAGTGGTTGTCACTTGAATGAATAAGGATCCTTTATCCTTTGAGGGATGGGGTGTTTATAGGAATTCCTGGTTCTTAGGATTTTCTTGGAAAAGGTCACCGCCCACTCAATCAAAAAATGGACCATTGATCTCCTATTTCTAAGGGATACATGGATCAATAAGTATCTTGACTTTTCCAGTATCTAAGACACATCTTATCCTTCGTATCCTCTTTCTAGGGGCAAGTAAAACATAAAGGGAGAGGTGATACCTCCCTTTGGGCAACCTCGTGTTGTCGCCCTTTCCTATGGAGGTTCTGAATATATAGCCCTATGAAAGGTTATGTACAAATATAAAACTAAAATACATTTTCTTACAAGAAATAGTGGTTACCTCATCATTATCTTTACAATTAGTTATAAGACAAAAATTTACCTGTTCTCTTGATTCTTGTTGTTGCGGTAAAGCAGCAAGCAAAAGTAAGTATTTTGTTTTATCATCTCCACAAGGATTAGTGTGAGGGATCAAATGCCTTTCAATAGTCTCCATTTTCTAATCTTGGTTTGAATGGTTTAAAAGCGTAAAGTGAAGAAAGTAAATCATAGGAATAAGTAAATAATGCATTCTTTATAGAGGAGAGAACTCGCCGGGATTAGATTTCATCTATCCATCAAATACTTAAATCTACCCATCAATTGTACGCAACCTAAAATACTCGTCAATATCATCATGTATCCCTCACATCAGTGTTCATGTCTGAAGCACCTACGAGAATTCTATCGTATTGTCTCATCGGTGATGTCTCACGCAACTAAACAACACAAAATATTAAGAATCAATACCCACTGTGAATATTAGATCTAAATCAATCTCTAGAGTTTAGAACCTAATAGGTGTTCATCCTAAATCTAGATCTGAAGAGTATATGTGTATAGAAACTCAAATCCAAACATAAACAAAGTAAACAAGGATAATATTGATATAGATTTGTAAAGTAGATATTATACAACGCATGATCAATACATATACATAAAATTAGAGTAAACTTACAAACAAACCCCAATAATAAAGAATACAAATAGAAGAAGGAAGACGAACAAAAAGCTCTCGTATTGTCAAGATGATTAATGCAAATCCAACTTCGAATCATCAAGATGCAACCTCTAATGTTGTTTTCTAAGCCCCTCTACTCAAATAATGGTGATCACACCTCTAAAAAATTGTGGATGCCATAAAAAATCTGTTATGAATTCTATTTATACACATGAAAAATCACATACTGCGCTTAGCCCCGTTTTCCGTGCTAGCGCGCTTCCACTTAAAACACCTAAACCACCTTATGTTAGAGTTCACTTAGCCCCAAATAGCACGCTAAGCGTGCTACCTCCTGTCTAGAAAACTGCCAGTATGCTTGGTGTAATACCCCGAATTAGTTAGAATTATTTTATTTTAAATAATTGGACGATGTGATGTGATGCAATTGGGAAATTAGAGGTTGAGATGCTGGGGGTGTATGACTAAAAGCGTAGGGAACATGAGGTGAATAGATAATATGAGCATTATTGGTATTATTATTGTAAGTGTTTGTTGGCAACAATTTTGGTAAAACAATGACTTAATAATGTTTTGCTAAATGTCTTAACATTTGGAGCAAAACTGTTTTGTATGATGTCAAAGAAGATGTCTTGACATCTGCCTCCTGAACTGATCTCAGCCCAACATCAGTTTAAGTTTTATGTTTCCTGATTTCCAGCACTCCATAATTCAAGATTTGTAACTCACAGGCAGCGAAAATATGCAGGAATATTTTCAAAATGCATGGATTTTATCTTGACCTGTTTTTATGGAAATATTCAAAAGAACTGAATATTTGGTTTTAAACCCAAGCTCACAGCTACGCATATATAAGGACTTACTTCCTTGTTCAAACTACTACAACTTTTGAAGAAGAATACTTTCTTTCTGTTTTAAAAATTCTTAGTCTTTTAATTGTCAAACACTCTAGTATTGGTTGAATACTTGTGTTGTTATTTGGGTTGTTAATTGTGTATCATTCATAAGCTTTTAAGAATTGAATGATTGAGGTGTTTTAAACTTATTATTTTTGTTAGTTTTTCACTGTAAGTGATTGAAGGGATTTAAGTAGGGCCTCATGCCTAGGTGAGTCTTAGGTAGAAGTTTAACACGTGTAGTGATTAAGTGATTAGATCATAAACTGGTTGTTTACTGAGGGTCTATGAATTAATACTATTTAGTGAACTTGTCCCTGACTTGGTAGCCCCCAGAGTAGGTGTTGTTGTACACTGAACAGGGTGAACAATCTCTTGTGTTTTTACTACTTTTGATTTTACTACACTTTACTTGAAAATATATATTTGTGTCGTGACATCTCATTCAACATCATATATCTGATACCAGAATTTCGATTGGTATCAGAGCAGGCATCCTGCTCTTATCTGGGTGAGATCTAGGGAATATACTTTCTGGTACTATGGACAAGGAAGGTGGATTTGTGAACAGCCCACCATTCTGGATGGAAGCAATTATGACTACTGGAAACCATGAATGGTTGCCTTTTTAAAGTCCTTAGACAGCAGGGCTTGGAAAGCTGTTTTAAGAGGATGGAAACACCCCCATCAAATTGGGAGAAAATGGAGAACCTACTTCTGAATTAAAACCAGAAGAAGATTGGTCTAAGGAAGAAGATGAAATTGCTCATGGAAATTCTAAAGCCTTGAATGCTATATTTAATGGAATTGACAAGAACATTTTCAGATTAGTGAATACATGTGAAGTTGCTAAGGATGCATGGGGGGTTCTTCAATCTACTCATGAAGGCACATCCAAAGTTAAAATGTCAAGACTTCAGTTGCTCACTACAAAATTTGAGAATTTGAGGATGAAGGATGATGAAAGTATACATGACTTCCATATTATCATTCTTGAAATTGCTAATGCCTCCAGTGCTTTAGGAGAGAAAATTCTTGAAGACAAATTGGTGAGAAAGATGCTCAGGTCTCTTCCCAAGAGATTTGATATGAAAGTGACTGCTATAGAAGAAGCTCAAGACATTGACAAAATGAAAGTGGATGAACTTGTTGGATCCCTTCTAACATTTGAATTAATAATCAATGAAAGATCTGAAAAGAAAAACAAAAGCATAGCCTTTGTATCAAATACTGAGGATGAAGAAGAGGACTGTGATCTGGATACAAATGTCAGAATATCAAATGCCTTAGCTATGCTTGGAAGACAATTTAACAAAGTGATAAAAAGAATGGACATGAACCAAAGATCAAATGTCAAGAACATCTCATCTGACATCCATAAGTCAAATGAGTTTGGAAGAAAAAGGGATGAAGAAAAATCTGCTAAGGGAAGGGAGTTCAATGTCATGAATTTGAAGGCTTTGGTCACATTAGAGCTGAATGCCCTACATATCTTAAGAAACGGAAGAAGAATCTATCTGTTACTTGGTCTGAAGAGGACTCAGAGAGTGATCTTGAAGAATATGCCAAATATGTTAAAGCATTGACAGGAAAATATGTTTCTGATGAAGAGTCTAGTGATGTGGAACTAACCTTTGATGAGCTAGCTGCTTCATACAAAGAATTATGTCTCAGAAGTGCAAAAGTGTGTCTTGAAGGGGAGAAACAGAAAACCCTCATAACTCAGCTGAAGGAGGAAAGGGAAGAGCATATTAAAATTATTTCTGATATGGAAAGTGAAGTGTCTTCTCTGAATTTAAATATTGATAGAATGGTCAAATCTCTCAAGATGCTGAATAATGAGACTAACACATTAGATGAAGTTCTCCAAGCAGGAAGAGCTATAGGAGACAAGAGTGGTCTAGGTTTCAATTAGAAAAAAGGAACCTAACTCAGAAAAGCCTTCATCAGTTTCCACTCATGCCAAGCCTAAAACAAAGATGTCGAATCAAATGTCTCAACATATTGGCAAACATCACGGGAAGAAAGGATATCATGGAAAACATCATGGGAAGAAAAAGCTTAATTACACCAGAGAGAATCCCCAGCCCCAGAGATGCCATCACCATGGAAGGCTTGGTCATATAAGGCCCTTATGTTTCAAGTTGTATGGGTACCCTAAAAACACTTCTTTTCCCAAATTGATAAGATTCCCCAAAATAGCAAAAAGAAGAAACAGTGGGTTCCCAACTCCAATGTTGTTAGTTTCATTGCTCACACATCTCTCAGAGTATCAACCAAAGATGACTTGTACTTTGACAATGGCTATTCTAGACACATGATGGGTGTCAAGAATCTGTTGGTGGATGTCAAATATCACTCCACCAGTTATGTGACTTTTGGTGATATGGTAAAAGGTGAAATCAAAGGTGTTGGCAAGCTTGACTGTTCAGGAGTCCCTAAGCTTGATAATGTGTTATTTGTTAAAGGGTTAACGGCTAACCTGATAAGTATAATCCAATTATGTGATCAAGGATTCAAAGTTAACTTCACCAAGGAAGAATGTCTTGTGTGCAATGAAAAGAATGAAGTTATTATGAAAGGGATTAGATCTAAAGATAATTGTTATCTATGGGTTCCTCAAGAGTTGAACCTCTCCTTAACATGTGTTTTATCCAAAGAGAATGAAGTTAAACTATGGCATAAAAAATTTGGGCACTTGTATCTGGAAGGTATGAAAAGAATTATATCTGAAGAAGCAGTGAGAGGGATTCCTAAGCTCAAAATAGAAGAAGAAAGGCTATGTGGTGACTGCCAAATTGGAAAGTAGACTAAGATGTCACATCAGAAGATTCAACATCTTACTACATCAAAAGTTTTGGAACTTCTTCACATGGACTTGATGGGACCTATGCAGGTTGAAAGTCTTGGTGGTAAGAAGTATGCATATGTTGTTGTAGATGACTTTTCCAGATACACATGGATAAGATTTATTAGAGAAAAATAATTTTTTTTTGAAGTGTTTAAAGATCTTTGTCAAAAACTTCAAAGGGAAAAGGAAAGCCATGTCATAAGAATCAGAAGTGATCATAGAAAGGAATTTGAGAACAACAAATATGCTGAGTTTTGTTCTTGTGAAGGAATCAACCATGAATTCTCTTCTCCCATTACTCCTCAACAGAATAGGATTGTAGAACGCAAGAATAGAACTCTCCAAGAATCTTCCAGAGCCATGATTCATGCTAAGAAGCTACCCTACCATTTTTGGGCTGAAGAAATGAATACTGTGTGCTATACCCATAATAGAGTCACTCTAAGGAAAGGCACTTCAGCTACTTTGTATGAAATATGGAGGGGAAGAAAACCAACTGTTAAATACTTTCATGTTTTTGGAAGTAAATGTTATATCTTAGTTGATCGTGAACAAAGGAGGAAGATGGATCCCAAGGGTGATAAAGGAATATTCTCGGGTTACTCTACAAACAATAGAGCTTATAGAGTTTTTAATTCCAGAACCAAAGTTATAATGTAATCAATAAATGTTACTATTGATGATAGAGGATGGAATATTGAAGAAGATGTCTCAGAAGATGTTGGAACATCTTTGCCTGATAGCCCAATTGAATCAAATGACACAAGTATTGATTCTAAATCTCCTCAAGAAGATCCCCAACCTAGTCACCTCAATAAAGGACCTTCAATTAGAACTCAGAAAGGTCATTCTAAGGAGCTTATCATAGGAGATCCAAATAAAGGAGTTACTACCAGATCGAGAGAAGGGATTTCAAACTCTTGCTTTGTATAAAAAATTGAGCCTAAAATGTCAAAGAGGCCCTAACTGATGAATTCTGGGTTAATGCTATACAAGAGGAGCTAGAACAATTCAGTAGGAATGAAGTTTGGGATCTGGTTCCAAGACCTGAAGGGACAAATGTGATTGGTACTAAATGGGTATACAAGAATAAATCTGATGAAAAAGGGGAGGTCACTAGAAATAAGGCAATGTTTGTGGCACAAGGATACACTCAAATTGAAGGAGTTGACTTTGATGAAACCTTTTCTCCCGTGGCTAGACTTGAGTCAATCAGACTACTATTGGGAGTTGCATGCATACTGAAATTTAAATTGTTTCAAATGGATGTAAAAAGTGCCTTCTTAAATGGCTATCTGAATGAAGAAGTCTATGTGGAACAACCAAAGGGATTTGTTGATCCAATTTTTCCTAAACATGTCTACAAACTGAAGAAAGCTTTGTATGGATTGAAGCAAGCTCCAAGAGCTTGGTATGAGATACTGACAGAATTCCTTGGGGAGAATGGATATAGGAAAGGTGGCATAGACAAAACCATCTTTGTCAAATAAGAAGAAGGGAAGATTATGATTTCTCAAATTTATGTTGATGATATTGTATTTGGTGGGATGTCAAATGAGATGGTTCAACATTTTGTCAAGCAAATGCAGTATGAATTTGAGATGAGTCTTGTTGGTGAATTAACCTATTTTCTTAGTCTGCAAGTTAAACAAATGGAAGATTCCATATTTTTATCTCAGAGCAAGTATGCCAAGAATATAGTAAAGAAGTTTGGGATGGAGAATGCCAGTCACAAAAGAACCCCTGCTCCCACACATCTGAAGTTGACTAAAGATGAAAAAGGAGTAAGTGTAGATCAAAGTTTCTCAGAAGCATGAAAGGAAGTCTTCTATATCTCACAGCTAGCAGACCAAACATTGCCTTTGTTGTAGGTGTATGTGAAAGATATCAAGCTAATCCTAAAGTTAGCCATGCCAACCATGTGAATAGGAATCTTAAATATGTGAATGGGACAAGTGACTATGGTATGCTGTACTCTCATGGATCAAACTCTGCCTTAACGGGTTTTTGTGACGCTGATTGGGCAGGAAGTGCTGATGATAGAAAAAGTACATCAAAAGGATGCTTCGTTCTGGGAAATAATCTCATATCATGGTTCAAAAAGAAGCAAAATTGTGTGTCTCTGTCCACTGCTGAGGCTGAGTATATTGCTGCAGGAAGCAGTTGTTCTCAATTGGTTTGGATGAAACAAATGTTAACAAAATACAATGTCAAACAATATGTCATGACATTATTCTATGACAATTTAAGTGCCATAAACATATAAAAGAACTTCATTCAACACAGCAGGACCAAGCATATTGACATCCGTCATCACTTCATAAGAGAGCTTGTTGAAGAAAAGGTTGTTGCCTTAGAACATATAGCCACTGAATTACAACTGGATGGCATCTTCACAAAGGCTTTGGATGCTAATAAATTTTAGAATTTTAGAAGAAAATTAGGGATATGTTTATATGAGGGTTTGTAGCAATTAAAAGTGTGTGGGAATATCATTAAAGTGATATTGTACTATTTGTGTTTCCAACAAATAAAATTTAGAAAGCAATCATTACAAGACTGCCTCAAATTATTTCCCACACGTCTCTCTACTTTCACAAACTCTTCATTCTCCTCCACAGAAAAAGGACCCTTGCCATTCTTCATCACCTTGCTAAAAAATTCTCAAACATGTCCTAACATCATACATCATCTTCCTTAAAATCTTCCAACCTCCCTGAAAATATTTCCCTTGACAGAGTACTCGATGCTACTCCTCTAACAACCATTCCACCTCTTGATAAAAAGGTCAAGAAACCCATATCATCACCTACAAAGAAATCCAAATATGGTAGAGGTAACTCTTCCACCGCAACTGATAATAGAATAGAAGAAGAGATTGTAAATGTTGATAGAAGCATCAGAAGGCTAGTAGACAAAGTATTAAATGAAGGGTTCGCTATTACTGGGATTTCTACTCCCCTTGCTCGCATGCCTCCTCCTGCTGACAGAGGAAGTAACCCTAAAAGTGTTGTTGCTGAATCATCAACCTTCAAGAAAGATACTACTGAAAGCAAACTTGAGAAGCTTGCTATCTCTGCTCTGAAGGAAGTGGAAGAAGAAAATGTTGAACAAAATGTTGAAGAGAACTATCCTTCTAAAGAAGATGCTGTTGCTTCCAAGGATGGAGAAGGTCACAATGCTGAGAATGTAGTCAATGTTGAAGAGCTGTCTGACAATGAGCTCATTACTAATGTGGTACCTGGTATTGCAAGAAGGTTAAAATCTAGGAAAGTAAAGGATGAAAGTGTCGCACCCCCTTCCAAAACAACCAAGAAGAAAATCATGTATGGACCTCCAAAGCTAGGAAGTAAAGTGGTTCCTCTCTCTAGCAAAAGAAAAGCTAGACCTGTTAGCTCCACAAATGATGACGAGGATGCTATAAAAATATCCAAGAATAAGAAGAAATATGTGGTGGTTGAAGAAGTTGATTCAGACTATGATGTCGAGCAAGATGTCCAGGACATCTCTCCTATCAAAAAGTATGCAAACAAGAAGATTTCTGTGAGGGTTCCTGATGCCCCACTTGACAACATCTCCTTCCACTCTATTGGGAATGATGAAAAGTGGAAGTATGTGTATCAAAGAATGATTGCCCTGGAGAGAGAACTGGGAGTTGGTGCTTTGGAATGTAAAGAAATCATAGAGCTGATCTCTTATGGTGGATTGATGAAAAAAGTTACCAGGTTTTCCAATTTCTATGAAAATCTTATTAAGGAGTTTATTGTTAATATTTCTGTTGATTGTGTTGACCATAAAAGTAAGGAGTATAGAAAGTTTTTTGTTAGAGGAAAGTGTGTAGAATTTTCTCCTGCCATCATAAATAGATTTCTAGATCAGTCTGAAGATGTCTGCTATGAGCTAGAAGTTACAGATAATCAAGTGTGTAAAGCCATCACTGCTAATAAAGTAAGTGAGTGGCCCATAAAAAACAAACTTCCTGTCAGCAAACTGAGTGTGAAATATGCAATTTTACATAGGATTGGAGATGCAAATTTGGTTCCCACTAATCATACTTCAACCATCTCCATTGGTTTAGGAAAGTTCATTTATGCTATTGGAAACCATAAACTTTTTGATTATGGGACTTACATATTTGATCAGACCATCAAACATGCAGGAACTTGTGCCATTAAGATGCCAATTGATTTCCGTTCCCTCCTCTGTGGAATTATCCTAAATTATCATCCTGGAATCCTAAGTGGAAATGATGTAGTGTGCAAGAGGGAGTCTGCCTTGACCCTTCATTTTAAGTTCTTTTCAGGAAAACATGTCTCAGACATTGTGTTAACATCTGCACCTGCTGAAAAGACCTCCACCAAGGATGATATGATCAAAGAATTAAGAGAAGCCTGCAAGTAATTGGATGATATGATCAGATTTAGCTCAGCAAGGAAGCTAACCTTTTAAAAGATGATCAAGGACCTGCAAAAGGACATCAACCTTGATGATACAGTGAACTCTGAAGGTGAAGACTCTAGTAAGGAAGTTTTGGCTCAGACAAGTCAACTGGTCCTAATGACAGTTAGACTAATTGATGTTTCTTTATATGATCCTTTTGTTTCCTTTTAGCACTTGCATGTGCTTGACATTTGAATTGTATGGTCTGTACCCTAATTCTGATGTTCTCTTAAATGCATCCTTATATTTGGCATATTATCTCTAAAAAGGGGGAGAGAAAGTGAGTGAGTGACTGACTAACCATTGACCACTGACTGACCATTGACCATTGATTAAGGGGGATCCTCATGTCTCAGAATATATTTTGACATCTTCCTTTGCTAACAGCTAACTGCTAACTGAGTTTATCTTTTGATTGCTTTGCTGCTAATCTGATAATGCTCTGATAATGTTTTAGCCAACATTTTCCAAAGGGGGAGTTTGTAAGTGTTTGTTGGAAACAATTTTGGTAAAATAATGACTTAATAATGTTTTGCTAAATGTCTTAAAATTTGGAGCAAAACTGTTTTATATGATGTCAAAGCAGATGTCTTGACATCTGCCTCTTGAACTGATCTCAGCCCAACATCAGTTTAAGTTTTTATGTTTCCTGATTTCTAACACTCCATAATTCAAGATTTGTAACTCACAGGTAGCGAAAAATATGGAGGACTATTTTTCAAAATGCATGGATTTTATCTTGATCTGTTTTTATGGAAATACTCAAAATAATTGAATATTTGGTTTTAAAGCCCAAGCCCACAGCTGCGCATATATAAGGACTTGCTTCCTTGTTCAAACTACTGCAACTTTTGAAGAAGAATACTTTCTTTATTTTTTAAAAAGTCTAAGTCTTTTAATTATTAAACACTCTAGTATTGATTGAATACTTGTGTTGTTATTTGGGTTGTTAATTGTGTATCATTCATAAGCTTTTAAGCATTGAATGATTGAGGTGTTTTAAACTTATTATTTTTGTTAGTTTTTCACTGTAAGTGATTTAAGGGATTTGAGGAGGGCCTCGTACCTAGGTGAGTCTTAGGTATAAGTTTATCACAGGTAATGATTAAGTGATTAGATCGTAAACTAGTTGTTTACTGAGGGTCTATGAATTAATACTATTTAGTGAACTTGTCCCTGGATTGGTAGCCCCCAGAGTAGGTGTTGTTGTACATTGAACTGGGTGAACAATCTCTTGTGTTTTTACTACTTTTGATTTTGCTGCACTTTATTTGAAAACAGATATTTATGTCGTGACATCTCATTCGACATCATATATCTGATACTAGAATTTCAATTATTCTAATTATTATTATAAATATAAATTTATTTATAATATTAATGATTAAATAATTAATTAAAAATAAGGAAGGGCAATATGGGAATATAGATTTAGGGGTCTAAAGTGTGTGGTTAGAAAAACAAAAGCGAAAACATGAAGAATAGACCGTAGAACTGAGAAGCAGAGGAAAAGGAGAAGGACAAAGAGAAGAGAAGAGCATACAAGCCAGGGCGAGGAATTTCTGGTAGAAAGTTTAGAATCATCAAACCTAAGGTAAGGGTTGGGTTTTAACTCTATAAGGGGTTGTATGATGATGGGTTATGGTAGAGTTAGGTTATCTAATTGTATAATCTTCTTATGAGAATTTGGGGTTTGTATGATTTGTATGTGTGATAAGTGATGATGATAAATTGGTGTGTGTAAACCTTCGATTTTGATGATATAGGATGAATATAATTGATGGTTATGAATTGTATGTGTTTGATATAAAAATTGCTTTTGTTTCATGATGAGAATAAGTGGATTTGGGTGTTTTCAGAAGAGAAATCGCAACCTGCATAATTACAAAAATTTTGAAAAAAATAGCAGTGGTAACCGGTTACCACTGGGGAGTAGCCGACTACCACATGAAAATTTGAAGAAAAGAGGCTAGTAACCGTTTACTATAATGTAGTAATCGATTACCACTGGAAGATGTTTGAAAAACAGAGCTACTGACTTGCGCAGTATCCGGTTATCGTAATGCAGTAATCGATTACCACACTGCTAGACAAAATTTAAAAAAATTGAAAACTCCATAACTTTTTCCTCGGGTGTCCGTTTGACGCGTCGTTCGAACTTATGAAAAGCTAAAAATATTTTCTACTCTACACAATATGAGATGATTTTCTGGATTTTGTTTTATTCCGATGTTTTGTTGTAATTGCGAAGTTGCAAATATGACGATGAATATGAAGAGATTTCATGATGTAGTGATGTTGCGACGATGTATGAACAACACTGTGATTAACGAGATGTATTGGCTTGGTTTGTTGAGTGTTCTGTGGCATTTCATTTATTGTCATAACATGTTAGTGTTGCATGCATGTTCATAAGTGATGATGTAGCCTTAATGGCAAGTGACGATGTAGCCTTAACGACAAGTGACAGTGTAGCCTTAATGACAAGTGACGGTGTTGCCTAAATGGAAAAGAGACGTTGTTATGGTACCACATGCATATCATTATTGAAGTTGGTCTCATTTCATTTATGATGTTATTGGTGAATAAGATGTGATTTAATTGATTGTTGAATGTGATTGTTGAAACTGTGACGTGTATTGGTGTTAATGCATGAAGTATGAATAATTATGATGTTATTGATAAAAATATGTGATTGGTTTGATTGTTAGGTGTGATTGTTAAGACGGTGTATTGTATTGGTGTTGATGCATGAAGTATGAACCTTATGATTATGTATGCCATACTTTACCTGTTTATTATCATATATTTGTTTATATTGTTATGATATATCACCCCTTCTATTTGAATGTTGCCTCTACGTGGGTAACACACAAGTGAAAAGGATTGGATTTGCTTGAGGTATGGAGTTGCGCCTTGTAGTGCGCATATTGAGTTGGGTCTTGCTCTGATATGTAACACCGGGGATGAACGCTTGTTTTGCTCATTTAGTTATTGTTGTTTTTGAAGGATTGTGAGAGTATTGTATACTCTCTTTTATTTGATAAGACATTGTTATGAATTGTTGGAGTTGATGACTAAATCTATTCTTGATTTTTTTCTGTTGCATTAATAAAAAGAAGTTGAACACCATGTTGATTATGTTATCGGTTCATCCGAGATAATTGTGTTATGTATCTATTTGTTAATGTTTGAGCAATTTTTGAGATGATAAAATGTGACATCCTATTTTGATGTTGATTGGAAAATTTTAATTACTCTGATTTCACTTAATTATTCGACGGGGGAAAGTACGGTGTTACAATTGGTACCAGAGCAGGTCCGTCCGGCCGACCAAGTTGTTGAGTCTGTAGTGTGACAGTTGAATACTGTCATTGTTTTGTTCCTTAGTACGCAACAAGTGTGTGAAACACTGTTGGTACTTCCTTGCTGTTCTAATCACTTGGTTACAGGAGTGGGATTGAAACGAGTGAGGGAGAAGCTTGTGCTTTTATGAGATGGTTTGGGTGTGAATAGTTGGTTTAGTATATCGTGAATTGCATGGGTGAAACGTTAGTGCTCCTGAGTTGTTTTTTTGATTTCGAAGGAAGTATGGATTCGAGAATTATGCCTAGCGGCTAGTCGAAGGATCCTTGGGAGGGAATGATTAGGTACTTATGTTGTTTGTATCTCTAGAAGTGAATGGTAATGTTATGGCCAATGATGTGCCAGTTGTGGGTGAGTTCTGATGTCTTCCCAGGGGCAATTGCGACTTGTCGTTAGGAAGAGATGTTGGATTGACTTAATGTTATCTTTGGAGTGGACTGTTTGGAGTTAGAAAAAATGATTATGAATTATTTTGATGAGTCAATGCATATTCTTATGCCAGGAGATGTTTGTTAAGAAAGTAGGATAACTCTTAGAAGGTGGAACTCAGATGATTATAATGTTTTCAGCACTGCATGTTAATTGTGAAGTTTTCAGTGTTAAGTTACCATTGTGTGTGTTGTCGTTGTTAGGAGTAATGTTGGAGTGATGAGTTGCTGAGAATTTTGTTGTTGGAATCATGTAAGTGGTTGATGAATGTCATTAATGTTGTTGGGTATTTGTGAATCGCGAGACAGAGTCGAAACTCAAAGATATTAGTAGTATTGTGAAAATAATTGGAATATTGATGTTTTGGTATGATTGAGTGTCGATGTTGGTATTGAAATTGTTGAGATGTATTTGACGTGTCAATGATAGAATTGATGTGATATAATTAAGTAATTGCATGCTTAAATGTGTTAATTTGTGAATTGGAACATTGATAATGATGTGTATAGATATGAATTATAATTTGGAACATGAACGATGAAGTATGTGGAAGTTAGGGATGTTTGAGTATGAAATAAGTGGTTTTCGTAACATAAAAATATGATTTTTTTTACTCTGGTTCAGTGATAATCGGTTACTGGGATTGAGTAACCGGTTACCGCTAAATAAAATTTAGCGTCTTTGGTTGTTTTGAGGGATGTAACTGGTTACCGCTATTAGGGTAACCCGTTACCGCTGAGTTGACAACATTTTGTAATTCTTTGAAAAATTCATAACTTGAGTTCCGGACATCCGATTTGAGTTTCATTTGAAGCGCTAGAAAGATAACATGATGAACTTTGTTTTAAAATGGTTCCAACATCTGGAAGTAATTTTTTATTCACGTGAAGAGGTTGGATGAGAGGCGGAGTTTGTTGTGGATCTCGTTCTTGGTACCAGACTTGTCCCTATGGCATCATACATGATTTTAGTTTAAAGTTGGGATAATTGGAGAAGTTATTAGAAGATGTGCGGAGAAATATATTTGTAAAATCGAGTGTATCAATTTGGGAGCTTTGATGTCATTAGTTAAGGAGAAAGAAAGTAGTACGAAATTGTATGTGGATTACCGATAACTTATTTAAGTAGTGTTTGAGGTTACACATCCACTTCAAATGATTGACGATTTAATGGATTAACTGGTAGGCAAATATGTCTTCAGTATAATTGAATTGAGGTCGAGTTACTTTCAGATATGGATGAGGATAATTAGAGGACAACTTTTGGAACTCAGTAAAGTTATTTTGAATAATTGGACCAGTCTGTTGCGGTGGTTATTAAGGGCATTTTGATTTAGTGTGATTTCAGAAAAAGGAAATGTTGAATGTCGTGATTCAAATTACGGTGTTGAAAGGGAAGAAAATATATTCTAGGATGTCGAGATGTAGGTCATGATTTGAAGAGGTGAATTTCGAATGAAGATATTTGTGGAATCTATCCAAATTAAATAGAGGTCTATATTGAGAGGCTCTTGTAATAACCAGCTAAAAATTATAGAATTGCCACCATTAATTTTTATCCTAAGACGAGAATATAACGAAATAACCGTAATTTGGATCAGAGATTCTAAGTTGTTGATTCGCTTTAGACAAAGGGAAGGTGTTAGGCACCCTTCATCTACCTTGTTCACAAGGATACTAGGGTTTAGGTTTAAGGTTCAGGAATAAGGTTTTAATTTTTTAATTAGGGGAACTCGCCATGATTTTAAGTTGTATGCCTACTTATCCTCTTATGAGGAATCAGAGTCCCAATTCGTAGTTCTTAGTTGTTTGGTTAGTTTTTTTTATGGATTATGGAAATATCTCGAATTCTCCTTGAACCAAGTCTGGGTGTATGGATAGAGGAATTGTAGACGTAGTTCGTAGTCGATAAAAGAAGGTTTCGTAATCCTTTTTTGAAAATATATATTTGAATTATGTTAGTAGAAAAGGTTAGTATTTGATTGGTTAGATGTTTTCGATTATATGATGCAATATGAAAAAAAAAGTTTTGATGCATGAGAAAAAATATTTAGTGAAATTAAAGAAAGGTTAGTATTTTTTTCAAAAAGGATTTTAATTACTAAATAAATATTTTCCTTAATTATTAAAATATATTATTATTTTTAATGAAAATATCCAATAATTATTTATTAGTATGGAAAACTATAGTCAATGCAAAATGCTAAAATATGATAATAAGTTAATAAAGAAAATAAAAACAAATGATTAAATAAAATAAATTAAGCGTGGGGGTGTAGATATCAGAAGCAAGGGTGTATTGGAAGAATATTTAGGGCCAAAAGAAAATCTGAGCTCAAACAGCCGGTGGGTGCATTTTGTATTGAGTAGCAAAAACCAGGGGGTGTGAATATCAGGGCCCTAAATCTAGATATTGGACTTAGGCCCAATTGCATGGGGGTTGAGTTTTATAACGAAATAGTAAAACTGAAGGGTGTAAATATTAAGGGCCCAAGTCCAGATGTTGGTGTTGGATGAAGATTTTGATAATGTTATTTAGATGCCAAATGAGTTAAACGTTTTTGATCGAAATGGAATTAAACGTCATATTTCGAAGTAGCAGAAGCAGTGTTTCGAATAAGTGTGTCAAAGCTTGGAGCTTCGAGCGGCAATTATGGGAACATATCTAAAGGAGTATCGAAACAACAGCGAGGCTGTGTCTGGGAAGAGCGTTCGAAACGGAGAAACACCAAAGCATTTAAAATTCAAATGAAAGCGGGACTTTCAAAGTTTGAAAGTTATGTGTTGGAGCATTTGGGGACACGTGGAAAGATGAAAGAAGCATTGTCCTGCATGTTCGAAACGTGGCATAATCCTATAGCAAGACCGTTATGGTCGAATTAGTATAAATAGAAGTCTTAGTATTAGGATTTCGTGTGTCATATCTATTATACAAAATACTCAATAACATTCAAACTACCACATGGCAAGGGAAACGAATGCAAGAGAAATGTATGTATGATAGCACCATGTATTTCTGATTTAATGAAAACCTTTTACCATTTCCAGTACTTTCCTTTATTCCTTTTGTCAAACAACATTTACAAGTTTTCTTATTTACAGTCTTTTCACTTCGAAATCTCTTCTTCAAAGTTTTACATTTTAATGTTTTCTTTATATTTCAAGCACTTCATATCTCAGAAAACTGTCATATTTTCCATGCCTTTACCTTCAAGTCTTATCCTTCGAATGCATACTTTTACTTAAAGTCATTTAAATATTTCTTGCAGTAAACGCTTTCTTCATATTTCAAACCTTTTACGCTCCAGAAACCCTTTATATTAACTGTTTTGTAAGTCGAAGCCATTTACTTCACTTTTATGCAGTTTTACATGTCTTTACAATTAGCATTACAATTAGCATTTATTCGTGTAACTTAGTTTTCACACACATTTTGATTACATCTTTAGACTCTTAGAGAGAGAGAGATCGAAATAAGCCAAACACGTATACAATATCAACCATGAATATCTGTTCGATTGTGAGAGTAACCTTAATATCCAAGGAGTCCTAGGATCAATCTAGTCGATCCTGTGAGTTACCAGAGGAATTGAATAACAGTAAGAAAGATTATTCGATAGTTTGGAAGACTAGCGGTTGTTTACCAGAAATCACTGGAAACAAATTGGCACACCCGGTGGGACCAATAATTGGATATCAGAATTAAGGATTGTTGAGACATAACCATTACAAAAAACGTTGGAACCTAAGAAGTTTGCTGTTTTATGAACCTGAGAAGTGGTAAGATAACCAACAGCAACCAACCTTTATCCAGAAGAAAACGTTTGGACAAAATGTCTAATTCAGACAATCAACAAGGGGACCAAAGTGGCCCACATGCAACAGGCACTAACGCGTCCACTTCGATCGGAACATCTAATGTGATCCCTTCGAATGCACAGTCTGTTGCATCTTCGACCAGTAACATAGCCACCAATGGAGTAAGTGGCATATCAACTAATAGTTCGATCTTAGGAAATACTGGAACTATTGGCTACCCTGGGGGATTCGTTCCACCATCAGGGACACAATCCCATTTCGCCACCCCATTAACTAGACCACCCGGTTTCGATGGGAATAGAACCAGAAATTCCTTTTATGGAATGCCAACATCTTTTATGGCAGGTTTACACAATTCCACATCGAATTCATCTCCACAACTAGGGTCTGGGTCTGGGGCGAATCAGTTTATGACAAATAACCAAGGGTCGGTGGGTTATAACACAATGCCTATCCTAACCACAGACAACCAGTTGGCTTTTAGGCAATTGATGGATGACAGTAACCATAATATGATAGGGGTGTTAGCACAAACCATGCAGGAGATATTTGCCCCAATAGTGCAAAATGTGACTGTGACAAACAGGGAAAACGCTGACAATATGAGTCGAATAGCAGATTTCTTCGCTCCCCCAAAAAGGCGTAGGCAGAATCAGGCGGGATTTCGAACAAACACACCTGTTATAGAACAAATTGCTAACGACCCAATTTATAGACCACCCAGAGAAGAAGTTAACTTAGGGGCCAGGGCACCAAGGTTAGAAGCCCCAATAATCCCGGGCCCACAAAGGGAAATTATGGAACCAGGGGCAAGGGTCGAAAGGCTAGAAGCCCCAGAGTTTCGAGAAGAACAACCTAGGGGAGTTGTTTTGTTGGTCGAAATCAAGATGCCGATGCCGTCGTTCATAGAATTCGAAACGATAACATCTTGGCAGAAAACAACCTAACCACCATGATAGAGGGTCATGGCCCAGAATGGCCTCAACACAGGAATGAGGAGGCCAAATTACGCTTCTCCTATATTGGATTGCATAATGCATACTGATTTACCAAGGGGATATAAAGTCCCTAAATTTACAAAGTTCGCTGGGGATACCAATGAGTCAACAGTCGAACACATAGCGAGATATCTAACCGAAGCGGGAGATATAGCCAATAATGAAGATCTCAGGATCAAATACTTCCCAAGTTCCTTGACAAAAAACGCCTTCACATGGTTTACCACTTTGCCTCCTGGGTCTATTGACACTTGGGCTATCTTAGAGAGATTATTCCATGAACAATTCTACATGGGACAGTCGAAAATAAGTTTGAAGGAACTGGCCAGTGTTAAGAGAAAGTTCACCGAACCCATAGATGATTATTTGAATAGATTTAGGCTTTTGAAATCCAGATGTTACACAGTAGTGCCTGAACATGAGTTAGTCGAAATGGACGCTGGTAGCTTGGATTATTCTATTCGAAAGAAACTAGACACTCAGTATTTGAGGGACATGGCTCAGTTAGCCGATAGGGTTCGACAGGTCGAAAGACTAAAGGCCGAAAAAGCCAGAGTCTTTAAGAATAGCAAGAAAGAAAGGATTTCCTATGTTGGGACTGAGGAAGCAGAAGAATACCCTGAATTCGAATTCGAAGAGGTTGAAATTGACCTCGCTGACTTAAAACAGGCCCCGCCTTATTCCTGCAAAATGTTAGTTCCCACAAAAGGGAAAGATATTGTTGAAAATGAAAAAAGTGACAAATTTCCAAAGAAGGTTTATACCTTCGACGTCACTAAATGTGACGAGATTTTTGACTTACTTGTGAAAGATGGCCAACTAATTGTGCCATCAAATGTCAAAATACCTCCTTTGGATCAGAGAAAGAAGAGGGGATTTTGCAAATATCATAGTTTCCTAGGCCACAAAACCTCACAATGTTTTCTTTTCAGGGACCTGATTCAAAACGCGATCAAAGATGGCAGACTAAAGTTTGCTGATAAGGCGAAGATGAAAGTGGACGAAGATCCCTTGGACGTCGCAGACACCAACTACTCCGAGCCTGCATGCATTGGAGAGGTCAACATGGTGGAAACTGATCAAAGCGACGCCCTAACAGGAGAGAAGGGTACTGGAGTTGAAAACTGGGTGATGGTCGAAGTCAGCGAGGAGGTCACTGAAGACATCCAGAATACGCCAGAGACTTCGATTGCTGCACCTGTAGCTGTTGCAAGAGAAACCCAGGCTACTGAAGGCCAGGGAAATCAAAACCAAGAATTAACACAAGTCACTGAAGGCTTGAGGCTGGAATTGGAGAAAGTCCAAATCACGCAGCGAATTCCCCCTCAGAAGGAAATATGGGACACTCTAGGGGAACCCAGTGGAAAATTTGACTATTTGGTCAAATATTCTGCCCCAGAGAGTTCGAAGGTTCAGATTGAGGATATAAAACCCACAGGATGGGGAGATGATGAAGCTAAAGAGGGAGATGTAGAAATAAATATGGTGGATATGGAAAGGCCTCGCTCTGAGATGGAGGAAGTGGAAAAATACTTAGAAAAAGAAAAGTATAGAATGGGGGATAATCACACTGGAGATGCTAGTCTCAAAGATTATCTCATGACATGCCACAAAGGAGATTCAGGCATGATATTATGCCCTAGGTGCAGCATCCTCTGCAATCAAAGAATTGCTGCGAATTTCGAAAGGGTACAGAGGGCTCGAACTGGCAACAATTGGCGCCAGGATAACCAGCTTTTTAGGTGTTATCCCAAGGCTGGGGAAAGTTTGCTGGAGTTTGTGTTTCGCTGCTACAAAGGGGCAACCAAGTGCTTGATTTGCCCAAGGTGTTCTGCTGCGTATGACCAAAGCATGGCCAGGGCCTTCGAAACGATTCCCTTCTCCCCTTACTGGAACCATCAAGAAACTGCCCAGATGGGCCCACATTTCGACAGTAGACACAAACAGCGAAGGCCTGATAGCCCTCACCCCAAGGCTGCTCGAAGAGTGACTTTCAAACTCCCTGCTGAAGTGCCAACCGATAGATGGTTACAAGTCAGAAATGACAAAGGCAAAGATAGATGGAGAAACGCTGAACGAAATGCACGCCATGCTGTGACATACAGGAGGCAATTCAACACAGCAAAAAGGGAGGAAGTGAGATTAGAGAATTACAAAGGAAGGAACCCCATGTCAAGATCCCAGTGGCGCAGACAGCAAAGGATTCGAAAGGCTGAGAGAGAAGCTGTGGCAAACAAAGGGGATACTTCAACGAAAAACCAAGGTGAATCTAGCACCAACAAACCAAAAAATCAAACTGAAGATAAACCTCCAGTCAATAGGAGGCTCTTCTCTGAAGAACAACGCGATGAACCAAAGGAATACACTCCAGGCCCGGAAGAGGAAGAAGATATGATAACAGATAACTTCGAATCAGAGGGGGAGTCTTCATTTAACTTGAACTGTAACGTGGTGTCTGTGCTTCCCTGCGAATTTGGGCAGGAAACCGAAATCCACGAATATGAGGAGGAAGACACCACGGATTTGATGAAACATAGGCCCGTGTGCTACTATGTGATGGACAATGGGGCTGTTGAGGAACAAAATGCGTTCTTTGAACGTCCAGAACCTGCAATGAAGAACCATCTCAAGCCACTTTTCATTCGGGCGAAAGTTGGTGTCCATGATGTGAACAAAGTTCTAGTGGATGGGGGTGCTGCAGTCAATTTGATACCCCATTTCATGCTAAAAAGATTAGAGATCCGCGAAGGAGATATCAAGCCCCATAATATGGTTCTGTCCAATTATGAAGGAAAAGTGGGCAAAACACTGGGGGTGGTCCAGTTGGAATTGACAATAGGCTCAAGCTGTAGGCCCACCATGTTTATGGTGATCGAAGCCAAGGCCAACTATAACCTGCTGCTGGGAAGAGAGTGGATCCATGGCGTGGGGGCAGTTCCTTCGTCAATGCATCAGCGACTAGTTCTGTGGAGAGATGATGGAATCGTGGAAAACATCGAAGCAGACCAGAGTTACTTTATGTCAACTGTCAATTTAGTTGACAAAAGGGATTATGATAAAAATCTGGCAAAGATTGCTCCATGTGTTCCAAATGATGAGATTAATGAAACTAGAAACGCCCACTACTACATGACCCTTCGTCATGATGGCCTTTACTGGGACAGAACAATAATCAGTGAAGAAGAGGAAGTCGAAAGCACTATACAAAAACGGCCAGCAGGCTGGGACTTCGACAACCTTAGCCATGACTGAGTCTACCTTTTTCGAAAGGATTTCGGCCTATATGGCTGAGAACGAATCAAAAGCGGCCTTAGAGGCTGAAATAAATAAATCAACTATAAAGACGAACGAAGTCAGTGGGGAGGGTTCGAAATGCTCACCCTTCAAAGAGTTTGAGATGGATCAAAGGTTGGATGCCATCTATGATAAAGAACCCTTAGGCTTCGAAAGGGACCCCATAAACTCAGGTGCCAAAATGTTGGCACAGGATCCACTCGAAGAAGTCAACTTAGGGGATGAAAAAACGAAAAGAGTAACCTACATAAGTGCTAAACTTAGCCCAGGCCTCAAGAAGAAAGTGATCGAAGTCCTTAAGGAAAACAAAGATTGCTTCACATGGGATTATGACGAGATGCCTGGTTTAAAGAGGGAGTTGGTCGAACACAGACTGCCAATCAAAGATGGCAAGAGGCCCATCAAACAAACTCCCAGAAGATTCGCACCAGCGGTCCTCACAAAAATTAAAGCTGAAATCGAAAGGTTGCTGCGTTGCAAATTCATCAGAACAACAAGGTACGTCGAATGGTTAGCAAACATAGTACCCGTTATTAAGAAAAATGGTTCTTTAAGAATTTGCATAGATTTTAGGGATTTAAACACTGCAACCCCTAAAGATGAATATTCCATGCCCGTGGCAGAAATGCTAGTAGATTCTGCTGCAGGGTTCGAATACTTGAGTATGTTAGATGGATACTCTGGGTATAACCAGATTTTCATTGCTGAAGAAGATGTTGCAAAGACAGCATTTCGTTGCCCAGGAGCCTTAGGCACCTACGAATGGGTGGTGATGCCTTTTGGTTTAAAGAATGCTGGGGCAACTTATCAAAGGGCAATGAATTCAATTTTTCATGATTTCATTGAAACCTTCATGCAGGTGTATATTGACGATATAGTCATCAAATCTATATCTGCAGAAACACATTTGCATCATTTAAGCCAATCATTCGAGCGAATGAGAAAACATGGCTTAAAGATGAATCCCCTTAAATGTGCATTTTTTGTGCAGGCTGGAGATTTTCTTGGTTTTGTGGTTCACAAGAAAGGAATCGAAATCAACCAGAACAAAACCAAAGCCATAATGGAGACAAAAGCACCTGCGTCAAAAAGGGAGTTGCAATCTCTGCTAGGGAAAATTAACTTCCTCAGAAGATTCATCTCGAACCTGAGTGGAAGAACCCAAGCTTTCTCTCCGTTACTTCGTCTAAAGCAAGGTCAAGCCTTCGAATGGAACGAAGCTCACCAGGAGGCGTTTGACAGAATAAAATAATATCTTTCTCAACCTCCTATTTTGTCTCCACCATCATGGGGGAAGCCCATGAGATTGTACATATCTGCCTCTGAAGTTAGTATAGGTAGTATGCTAGCACAAGAGGATAGCAGTGGCGTCGAAAGAGCCATATACTATTTAAGTAGAGTGCTAAATGATGCAGATACCAGATATAGCAATTTAGAAAAGCTATGTCTCTGTTTGTATTTCTCTTGTATGAAACTCAAGTATTATATAAAACCTGTTGATGTTTATGTTTCATCTCATTTCGATGTCATTAAACATATGCTTTCAAAACCAATAATGCATAGTAGAGTTGGCAAGTGGGCTTTAGCCTTAACAGAATATTCGTTGACTTTCATGCCTTTAAAAGCTATGAAAGGTCAAGTAATTTCTAACTTCATTGTGGACCATTCGTTGGTTGAGCAGACGATCATGAGTTACGTCGAAATGCAACCATGGAAATTGTACTTTGATGGTTCAACCCACATGAATGGAAGTGGTGTTGGAGTCCTTCTAATTTCTCCTGAAGGAATTCCAACAAAATTCAAGTATAAATTAGATGGTCCTCGTTGTTCGAACAACGAAGCTGAGTATGAAGCGCTCATTGTTGGACTTGAAGCTTTGTTGGAATTGGGGGCAACCAGAGTCGAAATTAAAGGAGACTCGGAATTAGTGGTCAAACAAATCACAAAGGAATACAAATGCATAAAGGAAAATTTAATGGTATACCTCGTCATAGTCAATAGGCTATTAAGGAAATTTGAATACATGGATATTCAACACATACCAAGAATAGAAAACCAAGAAGCAAATGACTTAGCGCAGTTGGCTTCAGGTTATAAAGTGTCTACCAAGAACTTTAAGGATTTGGTCGAATTAAGGGGAAGAGTTATGGCTACTAGATTCACACCATCGGATCTGGAAAGTATGAGATTGGGATATGCTGAGAAACAGGGATTCGAAATACTAGCCATAAATACTTTGTCAGATGCAGATTGGCGAAGTCCATTGAAGAGTTATTTAGCAGACCCAACTCTAAAGGTGGATAGAAAAACAAAATATAGAGCATTGTCATATCTCCTCATGGGGAACGAATTGTTTAAAAAGACCCAAGAGGGTGTTTTATTGAAATGCCTAGGAGAAAGTGAGGCATACTTAGCATTGTCTGAAGTCCACAATGGGGCATGTGGGGCACATCAAGCAGGCCATAAGATGAAATGGTTGTTGTTTTGATACGGCTTGTATTGGCCTAGCATGCTCAAAGATTGCATAGACTTTGCTAAAGGATGTGAAGAATGTCAGAAACATGCAGGAATTCAACATGCCCCTGCAAGCGAGTTGCATTCGATCATCAAACCATGGCCATTTAGAGGATGGGCATTGGATTTGATAGGAGAAATAAATCCTGCTTCGTCCAAAGGACAAAAATATATCTTGGTGGGAATAGATTATTTTACCAAATGGATCGAAGCTATACCACTGGTAGTTGCTGATCAAGAGGCTATTATTGAATTTATACAAAAACACATTATCTATAGGTTCGGATTGCCAGAGAGCATAACTACAGACTAAGGCTCTGTATTTACTGGGAGAAAGATGCAAGGATTTGCCCAAGAGATGGGGTTTAGATTGCTAACATCAACACCATATTATGCTCAAGCAAACGGACAAGTCGAAGCAGCAAATAAAATAATAATAGGATTAATCAAGAAGCATATTGGCAAGAAGCCAAGAAACTGGCACAAAACTCTGGACCAAATATTATGGGCTTGTAGAACATCTCCTAAGGAAGCTACTAACACTACACCTTTCCAACTCACATTTGGTCATGATGCAGTGTTGCCAGTAGAAATTCATCTGCAATCAGTTCGAATTCAGAGACAAAACGAAATCCCAACTGCATTATATTAGGAAATGATGATGAAGGAATTAGTTGAGTTGGACGAGATTAGATTACATGCATTGGAAATTTTGATGAGGCAAAAAGAAAGAGTGGCCAGAACATACAATAAAAGGGTGAAGAAAAAAGTATTCATTATTAATGACTTGGTTTGGAGAGTCATATTGCCTATGGACAAGAAGAATAAAGCGTTAGGTAAATGGTCACCTCATTGGGAAGGACCTTTTCGAATATTAAAAGTGTTCTCAAACAATGCATACGAAATCGAAGAACTCATGGATGATAAACGTGTCCTAAAGGTTAATGGGAAATATTTAAAGAAATATAGGCCAAGCCTGCGGGAGATTCGAATAGTAACAACGTAAACAAAATATTATAAAAAGCCAAGATGGCAAGATAGAATGCCAAGATGGCGTTGTTCGAATATTACATGTAAGAAACCAAAATTATAGTCAAATAGACATCAAAATCTAGAAATAAGAATTATTTTTCAATCGATTAAAGGTGCTTCGAAATGATTCAAGTTTCTGTTGAGCGAACCGCCTGGCTCCTTCCAAGGTTGCCACTTCTCCTTTAAGTTGTTCTGCAGTCTCCATTTCCGCAAGCCCCTGGTTGAGAAGCTCTTCGAATTGGTTACCAGCAGGATTGGTTTCGAAGGCTAGTTGTTGTTCTTTAGCCTCCTTAACTTTCTGTTGAAGTTCCAGAATCTGCCTTTCCCAAAGAAGGATGGACTCAGCTCGAGCCTCATAATCAGTTTTCGCCTGCTTCAGATGCATAGCTTGATCCTCAGCTTCTTGAGAGAGTTTCGAAGCTTGTTCATAAGCGGCATCCATGGCAATGCGTTTCTCTTGAACCTTCTTGGCAGCAGATTCGTCTTGGAGAAGGTAGCCAGTTACGTTGTCCAGCAAATTCTGAAGATCGAATAAGAGAGTACTAACTGGCAAGGAGCAGGTGGAAAGATTGACCTTTGTGAGCAGCTCCTTCATAGTATAGCAAGAAGTACTATCTTTCTTAAGCACTTCGAATATATCCACATTGAGAATGGTTTTCCTAATTTTGTTAAGAAGAACAATTCTTTCATCTGTGGGAAGAGGATAGCTGGTCGAACTTGTGCCAGCCCTAGCAAGTGGGACGTCCCTCTGAGCCAACTTCGCCTTCATGTACCCAATAGGGTCATTTCGTCTCAGAAGTGCCAGCTCCTCGTCAGTCATTCGAGACAGAGAGGATTGAGGGAGTTCCACGCGTAGGGGAACCACGTTTGTTTCAACCTCTAGGGGTTCGTTGATTGCATTACCATCCCCTTCATTCGTTTCGTGCTCTTGGTCTTCTTCATCCTCGTCCAAGTCTACCACTTCGATACCATCCCTTTCGCTGCTATTTGCGTTGGACTCCGTCCCAGCAGTCGAACCGTCATTGGCATTTTCCTCGTCATTGGCATTTTCCTCCTCAGATTCTTCGTCTGCAGATTCTTCGGCTCTTTGCCCAGAATCAACTTTCTCTTCTTCAGTTTGAGTGTCCTTTGGGTCCTCTTGAAGAGTTTCAAGAGGGGACTTTTGAAGAGAAGCCCTTTGCAAATCCTCTGCAGACGTTTGAAGTATTGTTTCGTTTACCTCTTTCAGAGGAATGGAGGTACCTTGATCATCCTGCTGTTCAGAAGTTCCAGCCAGAACCGCCATATTGGAGGAACCTTTATTTTGGACCAAGTTGCTGGAATCTCCTTGAGGAGAGGAGTTGAGCGGAGCAGCAGCTCTGGATGGTGAGGTCGAAATGGTGGAAGTTGGATTCAAGATGTTCTGCAAGGAACAACAGAATGTTAAAGAAAAACATTCACCAAGGTAATAAGAAGTTAGTATTAGAAACAATTTTTAGAGGTTCAATTTACCTGTGGACCCTCAGAGGAGAGGTTACTAGCTATACGTTCCAACATTGGGTTGGAGGTCGAAGGTGGATTTTTGGATTTGGGTAAGGGAGCAGCATCCCTGGAATCGAGTCCAGAGACACTAGTCGGAACAGTGCTTTTAGAAGTATCTTTCTTTGGCTTCTTCTTCGAAGCAGTATTTAAGTTTCCTCCAGCCTTGGGGTCTTCCCCAATGGTGCTTGATTTCCGCTTCTTGGGAGTAGTAGGAGGAAGCTTGTTGGTCTGAAAGAATTTTAACGAAAAGTTAGATGTAAACCATAAAGCTTGAGTGAATTCGAAACATCAAGGCTAAGTGATTACCGTTGGAATTGGAACACTGGTTGTTGTTGGTGTTATTGTTGTTGTTGTGGTTGCAGCAGTAGTAGTTGTTTCGGGTGGAGTCACTTTGTCAGTAGTTTCGATGGAGGCTTGAGAGGCACTCCCTTCCTTCGACTTCGAGGCAACTGTCTTTATCCTGATAGCTGAAAATCGAAACAATTAAAGCAAAGGTTAAAGATATGGAAAATAAAAGACATTTGGGATTTTCCCAAGCATTCGCACCTGTGCCTTGATCAGATTTAATTGACATGGCAGAAAGGTCGTATCGAAGGTGTCCTGGGAAATCATGAAGCCAGTATCGAGCCCATGTCACAGTCTCAGATGGCTTTGGTTTCCTTTGAAGATATTTGAACATCTCTTTGCAAGTAAACCACCATGGATATGGGGGAAACCAAGCCAGAGCCAGTTCTGAGGTAGGTAATCTGGGAAATTTAGGTGGATGCATTTCGAATGCCAACCTATACCTATCCTCAGGTGACAGCCCTGAAGGAAGTTTTAACTTAGAAACTTTTTGTTTAAATTTTTCCTTCAAGGTCTCAGCTGCTTGATGCACAGTGGAGTCCAAGCGCGTGGGGTCGTAAGTAGTTTCAAAATAATTTTGGAAAGCTTTAATCTCTTTGGCATGAGTAAACATACCTTTCTTTGCTGGTACCTGCACATCGAAGGCATCAATTAGTTTCTGTCGAATTGTAAGTGTATCGAACATATAAGTTTGATAAAACTTGATCCACCACTCCAGAAATCCTTTAGCCGCGAGATGGGTAGGTTCGAAGGTTATCAGCTCAAATTGGGCAAAGCCTTGATATTGTTCTTGCTGTATTTTGGCTTCCCTTGCCTTGAAAGTTCGTCCAGAAGTGAAGGCGCTCTCAGTTTGAAACAAAGGTTCAGGAATTAATTGGCATAAGCCAAACTGCCTCGAAACGAAGTTTGGTTGGTAGGCAAAGAGAAAAATTTGGTTCTTGGCTGGGGTTATTCTTGAAGAAATGAGTCTAGGCAGCAAGAAAGCTCTCCATACATCCTGAATCTCCTTACTCTTGATAGCTTCTGAGAGAGACATGGTGAACCAAGAAGGTCCATGAGCCCTCGAAGCAAAAGGCGCCATGCTCTCTTCGAACTTGTGCCTTTTGGAGAATACCATGATGTACTTCGAGAATTGAACTTTGAAGTCATCTTTGTCATCATTAGGAGTTAATCTTCGAAGCCTAGTGCCTTCGACTATCCTATCACTTATCTCAGAATCTTGCTCATCAATGGTATTGGCGGTTGATAAGGAGGGTTCGAACATGGCATTTAGCCATAGTTGGAGTAACCAAAATGGGCCAGCCAATAGAATATTTTTGGAGGTGTGGGATTTGAGGCTCGAAACAGCTGACCTCAGGCTTTCATAGAGGTCAACTAAGAGTAGTTCACTTAGGCACACTTTTCGATTTTCATGTAAATCCCTAGCTAGAGGAATGAACCTACTAGCTACCTGTAGGGATCTACTGCAGAAAACGTATCTTGACAGCCACAGGGTTAAGAAAGCAATGTGCTCTACGTCAGACACATTGTCCCCTTCAGCATGATAATGACTGATAAATTTGGAAAAACTGGCTAGCTTGACTTCGAAGTCAATTATGCTTGAGTGCTCTTCGTTGTCGGGTATATAAGTTTCTCCCACTGGCGACAGCCCAGTAATGGCCGCTATGTCGAAGAAGGTCGGGGTGATCATTCCACCTGGGAGATGGAAAGTATTGTAGGTACTGTCCCAGAAGTAAAGGGACGCGAATAGCAGAGGGTGGCTGTAGGTGAAACCAGGCTTCGATAGCTTAATCAGGTTATAAATGCCTAATTCTTCCCATTACTGGGATTTCTTGGCTTCTACTTTCGTGAACCAATTTTGATAAGCAATATCAGAAGTAGGGCAAGATCGAAATGGTTTAAAATTGCTTTTTACATAATCCAAAACAAAGGGGTCCTTAGGAGGAATAGTTGGGGTTTCTATGGTATTTGAACTAGGAGATTCTACTGCCTTAGGGGCGTCCATTTTGTTAAATAAGGGTTTGAAGCTATAACAAACTGGGAAAATCATCCTGGTGTCCTTTAATATTTCAAAAATCGTAAGAGGGCCATTTAAAGCTAACCTCTTACCAGCAACGTGGGTAGGAATGAGTACCTGTGACGCATACATCATTTCTTTTTCTTTGGAAATCATCTGAGGGGCAAGAGCAGATTGGCCTTGGATGGTGATGATTTTACTTTCCATGGTAGCTCCTGTAGTTTTTCCTTTCTTCTTGGAGACTTTCTTGAGTTGGAATGAAGTAGAAGAAGACATTTTGAAAGATGTTGAAAGCTTAGATTGTTTTATGAGAGAAGGAGGGTAAAAGATTCAGAGTGTGAAAGATTTAGAGTGTGAAAAGAAAAGAAGAAGATTAAGTTGATGTTTTATAATGGGGAAGTTTAAGCATCCACCGAATAGAGGTGTGATACATGGAGATCATGGGTTGGTGTGATGAAGAGGTGACGTGAAGTTAACATAGGTAATAGGCGTGATTTAGAGATAATCATTATTTATAACTGCACCATGCTGTGAAGTGGCTCCGGGCGGTTAAGGAATCCAAAAGGTGCTATGATTGATGTGACTAGAGTCAAATGCATTAAATGTTACGATGATTCGAAAGTCCTATCAAAATCTTGTGTAGGTGTTTAAAATAGGTATTTCTCAGAGGAATCGAAATACATATTTTAAAGGGGCAATTTGTTGGCTGAAGATTTTGATAATGTTATTTAGAAGCCAAATGAGTTAAACGTTTTTGATCGAAATGGAATTAAACGTCATATTTCGAAGTAGCAGAAGCAGTGTTTCGAATAAGTGTGTCAAAGCTTGGAGCTTCGAGCGGCAATTATGGGAACATATCTAAAGGAGTCTCGAAACAATAGCGAGGCTGTGTCTGGGAAGAGCGTTCGAAACGGAGAAACACCAAAGCATTTAAAATTCAAATGAAAGCGGGACTTTCAAAGTTTGAAAGTTATGTGTTGGAGCATTTGGGGACACGTGGAAAGATGAAAGAAGCATTGTCCTGCATGTTCGAAACGTGGCATAATCCTATAGCAAGACCGTTATGGTCGAATTAGTATAAATAGAAGTCTTAGTATTAGGATTTCGTGTGTCATATCTATTATACAAAATACTCAATAACATTCAAACTACCACATGGCAAGGGAAACGAATGCAAGAGAAATGTATGTATGATAGCACCATGTATTTCTGATTTAATGAAAACCTTTTACCATTTCCAGTACTTTCCTTTATTCCTTTTGTCAAACAACATTTACAAGTTTTCTTATTTACAGTCTTTTCACTTCGAAATCTCTTCTTCAAAGTTTTACATTTTAATGTTTTCTTTATATTTCAAGCACTTCATATCTCAGAAAACTGTCATATTTTCCATGCCTTTACCTTCAAGTCTTATCCTTCGAACGCATACTTTTACTTAAAGTCATTTAAAGATTTCTTGCAGTAAACGCTTTCTTCATATTTCAAACCTTTTACGCTCCAGAAACCCTTTATATTAACTGTTTTGTAAGTCGAAGCCATTTACTTCACTTTTATGCAGTTTTACATGTCTTTACAATTAGCATTACAATTAGCATTTATTCGTGTAACTTAGTTTTCACACACATTTTGATTACATCTTTAGACTCTTAGAGAGAGAGAGAGAGAGAGAGATCGAAATAAGCCAAACACGTATACAATATCAACCATGAATATCTGTTCGATTGTGAGAGTAACCTTAATATCCAAGGAGTCCTAGGATCAATCTAGTCGATCCTGTGAGTTACCAGAGGAATTGAATAACAGTAAGAAAGATTATTCGATAGTTTGGAAGACTAGCGGTTGTTTACCAGAAATCACTGGAAACAGTTGGACTTGGCCCAGAATGCATGAGGGGTGTATTGTTGAACTGAGGAAGCAATTGTGGGGTTGGTTTAGCAATGGGCTTGGCCCAAAACTTTGAATGCCGGGAGGTCCATTTGGACCGCGTATAGGAAAGTGCATAGGTTTACGGTGGGTGCGCGGTTTTGAGATTGTTTGATTCAGAGCATGGGATGATGAGCGAGTGTGCACGGTAAGGGCACATGGGATTGCAAGCACAAAATCATGAGGGAATATATTTTTTCTGTTTTCTTTTTCATTTTCGCTCATTTCATTCTCTCTCTCTCTCTCTCTCTCTCCTTCAATTTCTCCTCTTGCCTCTCTCTTCGCTTACTAACCACAACAAAAACAACAGCCCCAAACCCTAATCGTAGAACCATGGCAGCAACGATGGCTAAGCCTAGATCTCAACCCCAAATCCCTACAAAAAAACCCAAATCTCCTCCCAACATCAAAACAAAATTCAATCTAAATGCACCGTTACCTTAATATTATGCTTTACTGTGCTCGCTTTCTCTGATTCTGATCCCTGATCCTCTTGTCTTCTCTGATTTGCAGGTACGAAGGTGATGACGAAGGCGGCGACGGCTCAGATCTAGGTTTTCAGACTTTGAAACCCAGATCTCGGATGAAGGCGGCTCTGTTTGAATATCTAGAGCCACACAAACTTCTTTCCACTTCTCCTTCTGTTACGATCTTTTCTCTCTCTCTCTCTCTCTCTCTCTCTTAGATTATAGGATCTATTATAGTGTAGATTAGAGAACAAATTAGGAAAATTGTTTGATTTTCTGTCATTTTTTGCTAGTTGTTGTTAGAATTAGAAATTAAGAATTAGATTGAATATTTTGATTGTAATTGATTTTATTGGATTTTTAAAGATTTGTCTATAAATGGACGATTTTGTGTTGTAAATGGATTGTAACTTGTATATGATTTGATACAATTAGATTTTGTAGAGATTAGATTTAGTAAATTTGTGTAATTTGTTATTTATGGAGATTTTCTTCGTGAAGATTTGATTAGCATTTCGAGGCTTTTGGTTACAATCATCTAGCATAAAAGATGAACGCTACCGCCACTGGGTTGCAGTAGGGTTTCTACCCTTCGTGTTGACTTGTGTCAACGAAAGACAAAAATATAATTTTAATAAAAATAAATAATAATAATAAAATTAAAACAAATATTAATAATAATAATTTTTAAATTATAAAAATAATAATAATAATTGAAGACAAAACACAACAAAATGGTATACACAAGTGGGCTTTTGTTCCAAAAAAAATATGAAACGGGCCTTCAGTCTTAACGATTCTCTAACCCAACTAAAAATACATATCGCCTTCCATGTTATTATAAATGGGCCTAAAAAATATTTTGGGCCAGCCCTATTTAGTAAGCACCCTATATACAGACCCAAAACCATAATGGGCCTTTTGGACAAACAAAATCTTAAGCCCTACTAAAACACACACCATTTCTATGTTGAAGAAAAGAGTAACAACCTTAATGGGCTGTAAACGTACCGTGGGCCTTCGTAAAAAAGCACCCCTTTGATTCTTATTTGGGACACAAACTATAATGGGTCAGTCTAAGAATGAAACAAAAATAATATACCCTTATTGCTTAACAAATAGATTTCAAATCCTAATGGGCCATCAGATTTTGATGGTCCATGTAGAGTAATGCACCTCCCTCTCTTTTATCTAAAATGAATCAAAACCTAATGGGCCATCAAATTTTGATGGTCCATATTGCACCCTTCTCACGCTTTTAAACCCCCATAAAATAATGTTTCAAAATGAACAATTCGAACAATATGGTTAAAGATTTAAAAAAAAAAGAGTAACATAATATGACTATTTGATGGGGAAAAATTTGGGGTATTACAGATGCCCCTATTTAATTACCCTTAGATTGAAGGGTGTGAGAATACATAGGTCACGCACATTCGAATCAAAGGTTTATTAAATAATGGAAGACCTCAAAATTTTACCAAAAGATTATAAGGATACACTGTACAACGTTCCCAAGAGTAGGAAAAACAGGCACAGATGATGATGTATCATCTCACTAGAGTTTGAACAAAAAAGTTTTGATTCGACTTAGATACGATGACATGGATAACTCATCAATACCTAAAAGAGATCGTAGATTTTTCACGTATTTACCATAACCTAGGAGGTAAATAACACAAGTTTTGAAAATTTACCTACTAATGCTTCGAGACTAACATAGTAAGCTTATAATGCAGATTTTGTATACTCATCACAACCTAGGGGATGAATAAAAAAAAGTTTGATGATCCATTACCGCCTGAAGACTAACACCATGAATTATATTGCAAAAATACATATAACATATTGCTCCTTCGAGACTAAAGCAAGGAGTTATATCACAAATTTCATATATTTACTACAACCTAGAGAGTAAACAATACGAGGATGAACCTGTGCATTTATCACGACCAAGAGGATAAACAACATGGGGATATGCTTATGTATTTATCACGACCTAGAGGAGGAACATTATTATCCTGATAATTCACATACCTACTAAAACAACCGGCCGAACTGTCACCGGATAATGAAATATCAATGAAGTTGCCACCGAACGTCTTTTATCCCGCCGAAAGGGGAAATGTAAACATCGAGAAAACCTGAGGAGGGTGAAATCATAGTCTTACAACCGAGAGATCGGGTAAGAGAGTCTGTTATGAAAGGGGTGGGTATTAGAACCCTACACGCCCGTAGTACTCTACAGAATCCACTCTTGTTTGTTCTAACCTAAGGGTGTGTAAAATTTGTGTCTAGGTTGTACAGGGAATGCATGCAAAATAAAGGAGAAAAGAGTGTAGGGAAAATAAAAGTTATGCTCGCTTGGGCCCTACCCCAACGCCTACATATCCATTTTAAGGAATCAGAGCAGTCGTAGTTCGGCTTATATATTTTGGTTGGTTTGTGTTTTTTAGTTAATTAAATAAAAGCAACAGATAAGATGGCAAAACATCAGATAGAACAACAAAAATGTCAACAATGATGATAAAATAGCAAAAAGAGATGACAAGACATCGCATGGAAACACAAAATCAGATAAGGTGGTAAAACGCCAACATGATAGCAAAATATCAGACAAGATGATGAAACATTACACCTAAAAATGATATTGAAAACCAAAAGTAGGATAACAAACATGTGTGATGGCGAAACATCGGCTACAAACAGGTGCGATGGTGAAACACCGGCTAAGAGATAGGAAGATAACATGGAAAAGATGGGGAAACTTCAATAAACCAGATGACAAAACATCACACCTAACAATGATATTGAAAATAAAAGTAGGATAACAAACATGTGCGATGGCGAAACATCGGCTAAAAGATAACAGAATGTCAAGGCAAGGATGGCAAGACATCACTCTGACAAGATTTAAAACAAAGCCAAAAGGCGCACAAACAAATAAGATTGGTTTGTATTTTTCACCTTAATGAAGGATTTAAGTTAATTAGATATATTTTATGATTTACCAAGAAGAGGTTTTAGTTTTAAGATGCAAGAATGCAAAGAAAAAGAAAACAACTAAGGGAGACTATCTTAATCTCTAGCCCTAATGTTATCATACAATGATTGGCCTTAAGGTTGAGGAAGAAAGAGGGAAATTTCTACCCTATGTTAGCATACATGGATTCCTATCCTAAGGTCTAGCTCGAGGACTAACTCTACACGAGCAATCCTAAGAGAGCATGGTAAATACCAAACAAGTAAACAAACAAGTGTTTAAACATGAGTAGCAAGCAAGGTACATATGCAGAATCGCCTTAAACAGGTCTTTAAATAAACCAGAGGGACTCCTGACATATATCAACAACGGAGGTCCCATCATACAATAGAAAGCAATAAGGAGCGGAAGCAGTAAAAGGGAAATAGTGCAATACCAAACGGATAACTATATGTAGTAAATGAGCAAGAAAAAGAAACCCAGAGAACTTCAAGAAAGCTAACATCAGTAAACAAATCAAGTCAGAAATCACGACATCAAATATATGCACTGAGTCCTCAAGAGCAGGACTATAGCAGTCACAATCACACACACACGCACACATACATACGCACACACACACACACACACACACACACACACACACATATATATATATATATATATATATATATATATATATATATATATATATATATATATATATATATATATACTGCAAAAGAATGACAAATATACCAAGCACAAGAATAGTGAAAACACAACCAATTGTGTTCCACAAATAAAGTGAAACACTACAATACCAAGTCTAAATGGAAAACTTTTCCTCAGAGTACCTCGCACATTCAACAGACAAATTAGTGATTTCAAAGAGAAATTATAAATCGATAAAGGATGAATGATGATATAATCATGAGAATGTAAAATAAACATGATGGCAAATATCAAAAGCAGTAGATGTAAGAAGCATCAAGCAAACTCAAACAACTAGGTCAAAACTAAAGAACTGTTACTCCTTTCCTGTCACCATGTTGAATTGACAAGTAAATATCAATCAAGGATCAAAAGAGCAAGAGAAGAATACAATCAAATACTTTAGAAGTAAGTAGCAAACACTTCACATCCATACTCATTCATTTCATTATGGTTCACAAGCATAACAAAAGAGGGGTACCACAAAATGTATCACAAAGCCTGGATCACAAGTTAGCAACGAAAGGAGTTCAAACAAAAGCATAGTTGGAGGGCTTAAACCATTCAAAGACTTGAAATCAATCTTCTAACATGCTATGAGGATATGATTAAAATTTTAGAAAGTTGATTCTAATGCATGTTGCACAAGTGCATTCAATATACCTTAAGGATTCAAAAGGAAAGAAGAAAGGAACATCAAATTCATATATCAATAAAATCGGTTCAAGCATAAAAGTTAGAGTGATATCAAGTCTTTATGATAATATACTTGATGTATCATTCCTCAACATGTTATCATTGGTCATTTGATGACCTCAAACCCAAGCCAAAAGTTTAAAGTTCAAAGCAAAACATGAAAAAGAACATTAGTTAGGAGGCATGAATCAAAATGGGTCATTAAACACTTATGGAAAATCAAGAGGATTAATTTGAATTGGTGTGAGAAAACATAAGCAACATGATCATTAAATTCCAAATTACAGGCCTCACACAAGTACATTGGCCATAAAATAAATTGCAACAAGATATGCAACATCAATTGGACACTTTCACTTTGAAAATTCATCAAAAATAGAAATGGACTTCCATAATTCAAACAAAAATTTTCTCAACATCTTTAAGATGCATAGAAGTCAGAAAGCAAGTCTCAAGTTCATTGATGGTTTATGAAAGGATCAAATAAGCATCAAACATCAAAACTAGTTGATGTAACCATCAATCTAGACAAGTTTTCAGAATAAATTAATGGAAAATACCAAACCTCATCAGTTATTTGAAGAAAAGCATTTTTGAGATCCTCAATCCATCTATGAACTTTAAACAAGAGCTAAATTCAATTGAAAATTAAGGCAATGTGGTTTTTGGAATCAAATCAAACAAGGGGATTATCAAAACCCTAATTATTTAGAAAATAAATTTAATTATTGATTAATTAAGTTCCAATTCTAAATAATTCAAACTAAAATCATACGCAAATAAAGAAAACTCCATAGATCAGAAAACATATTTTTCCATATTTTTGAATTAAAGAAAAGTAAAAAATAAAATCAAAATTTAAACCATTAAACAAATATTCACATTTTGAAACAAAATTCTAATCAAAATTCAGAAAAATATTCAAAAAAAATTATATTCAAATATTAGAATTAAAAATAAGCTTCTATGATTTTTTGTGGAATTTTTGGATCAAAGGAAATATCAAAGTAAAATCAAATATCAAACAAACGATTAATTAAACACACGAATTTTAAAACCAATCAAAACATTTTCAAAAATTCTGAAAAAAATGCATAAGGTCAGAAATATTATTTTTAGGATTCAGGAATTTTTTTAGAATTTTTCATCAAGTTTTGATCAAGAAATAAAATTAGGAAAGATCAAGTTATTAAACAAAATTCAAGTAAATGTGAAATTCAAATAGACCAATAGCATCGCACCACCATATCATCTTCAACCTCCAGACAATTTCAAAAAACGCACACAAGAATAGTCCTAGGGCTCATGTCCAAATCTATCGTACATACTCATTTCCATACCATTTTCATGAAATTTTGTGCAAATCAAAGCCAGAAATAAGATCTACATCATGCTAATTCGAATCACATCAAATGATCAACCATAGGCCAAGAACGGATCTCATGAAAATTTCAAAAATACACTGAGCAAATATTTCAGAATCATCATACATGCATATCTCAACAAATCAAAAGCTCTAATGCTGCAGAAACACTCAATGAACATCAAACACCATAATTCCAAACTCAAATCATACAATGCACGTCAAGAAATCAAGATCCAAAGTTAAGGATTCTAACCTTTGAGGCCAAAAATGAATCTACAGTCTCCTTTACTCCAGCTGCAAACCAAGCCTCGATCTACAATCCTTAGCACTCGGAGAAGAGAATGCAAGAAGAATCACTCAAAACGCACAAGCGAATTAGGAGAATTGAAGAAATGAATTTTTGAGAGAAAAAGTGATTTCAGATCTGAACTTCCTCCAATGCAGCTTTCATTCTCCTCCTCTCTCATCTTTTTTGATTGAGCAATGTAGTGTTTATATAGAGTGTTTAGAGTGAGGGCAATAAGGTCATAACTCACATAAATCCGTTGGAGGGAAATTTGGCCAAAACAGGCAAGTGAAAGTGTGAGAGTATGTGCTTGCGTTTTCTTTGTTATTTGGCCTTTTTATGTTGCGTTTTGATGAGCTCAAAGGTTAATGAAATAAGGTGAGTGAAGCGTGAGGGTGTGAGGTGGCAGTATGAGCACATGGTGTGATTTTGCTTGAGGTGAAAGTTACCAATTTTGGCAAAAATGTAGAAATCGTGGGAAGGCAAGGAAAGTGTGATTGTTTGGACAAAAGAAGTAAGAAAATGAGGTGAGTGATTCGTGCCAAGCATGTGTAATATCAATCTGAAACCAAATAGAATCTAAGGGTGCACAAAATTTGCAACTTACATAACCCTCGCGTACACTAAGAGTCAGCTGACTTCTAACTAAGGCCACAAAAAACTAGCTCATGCGTTCTCAAATTTTCCTTGGGCCAAAAGAAGAGCATACCTACGCTTCGAAACAAGCTATGGTTCGAAAGAAATGATGGAGAGATGAGTAAGATATGAGGCTTAGGATTCCTGGGCAACTCAAGCCAACTTGCCCAAGACTGCACGCGTGTTGGCCTGCCCATAAGGTAACACTTCAAATGGCCCAAATTGAGAGAACGAAGAGAGCCAGAATGAGGCTTCGACCAGTCCATAAAGGTAACATTTCAACTAGTCCAAATGAAGAAAGAAGAATGAAGAAGGAAGCTTCGACTAGCCCACAAAGTCACACTTCAATCAGTTCAATCAAAGAAAGAAGAATGAGGCTTCTACCAGCCTACAAGGTAACACTTCGAATGTCCAAACTGAAGAAAATCAAAATAAGAAGAAAGAATCTTCGACCAACCTTCAAGGTTACTTCGACTGTCTAATACAGAAGAAAATCAAAGCAAGAAGAAAGAAGCTTCGACCAGCCTTCAAGGTCACTTCGAATGTCCAATACTGAAGAAAATCAAAGTAAGAAGAAAGAAGCTTCGACCAACCTTCAAGGTCACTTCGACTGTCCAATATGAAGAAAATCAAAGTAAGAAGAAAGAAGATTCGATCAGCCTTCAAGGTCACTTCGACTGTCCAATACTGAAGAAAATTAAATTAAGAAGAAATAAGCTTCGACCAGCCTTCAAGGTCACTTCGACTGTCCAATACTTAAGGAAATAAAAGTAAGCCATTCGAATTTCTGGTTTCAACACCTAACTTCCTCCAATCACAACTTCTTCGATTTTAAACTAAATCGAGTGATTCCAAGTTTAATGAGAAGCTTTCATAGCCCTTTTTAAAATGCACGAGGCACATTTTTGAATTATGCCCTGAGTCAACAATTATAGGCATGTCACCAACTGTTTGATGAATTGCCTAAGCCAAATGCCTTGCCTGGCCAGATGCACAAGATTGCCTCAAAAAATGCTCAACTTGCCCTAAACTTCAAAGGCTCATAACTTTTGATTTTGAGTAAAAAGTGTGTTTTTTCCCCTGTGGGCCCTTGTAGATCTCTTTCCCCTCTTTAATTGGAAAAAAGAAACCACCAAACTCCCCTGAAAAATGAGAAAGTTATGCCCTTGCAAAATCAAGCCAAAATCAAGAATACTTAGTGAAATTTTCAATCACCAAGATAACTTCAAATCCAAGTAATCTCTCAAACTTGCAATTCTCATCAGAATCAATCACCAATGACTATCCCACATGAAAATACATGTCAAATGCTTCATATTGACCAAAAGTTCACTTGGTCAACTTTGACTTTGTTGACTTTTGAGTAAAATGACTATTTTCCCCCTTTGATTCAATGGAACCACTTCTCTTCAAAATTGGTGAACAAAACTTCAAACATATGATATTCCAAACGCACGGAGGCTATGGAAAGAGTTTCCACTCAAAAATTCCAAAGAATCCATGATTAAAACTCAAACCCTAGTTTTGCACTCTGCACTAGGAGATAGTTGATCAAGCTTCAAACCCCTAATTCCTTTGGGCATCAAGTGAGGCTTTTTTGAACAAAATCGATTCCAATGATGATAAAAGAATGATGCTTCAATACTTGACTCATCTAGACCACAATTACTCCAATTTGGGCAAAACCCTATTGACTGATGAATCCAAAAGACACGATTCTCCTTATAAACAACACAATAATCAATCTCCTAATGATCCAATGAGGCGGACAAAATATCTTGAGATATGTGATACCTTTGGGCTTGAAAGATCCATAGGTTTAGATAATAAGGCCCTCCTTGAGCAACTTGTCAATACAATCATTTTTCCAAAGCTTGAGGGAGACTTGATAACTAAAATACTTTGATCCCTACACAATGCATGAATGCAATGCAATGTGATGTTTATGATGAAACATGAGCCTAAATCAAGAGGGTAAATTTTGGGGTGTAACAACTACCCCTATTCAATCATCTTTAACATGATAAGTGAGAAAAGTGACAACTTTCAAGCGTTCAGAGTTGAAGATTTTTGAATACAAAAGAACCCGAAAATTTACACTCTTGAAGAAAAAGTAGAACCCCCTAAAGACAAAGAATGCCAACAGGAGCGAAATTAAGAAGATACCATACAAAATTGGATTTAGAAAACAAAGGGTTTAATGAACATTTGACCTCCCAAGACGTGCGTCAGAATGAAGTTGTAACACAAATTTTAAAAAAGTTGAAACAGAACTAAAACTTAGAAGAGTAGCTGAAACTAAACTTCTGAATGAGCGTGCCAGGACAAAACTGGACTACAAAAAGGGGTGAGATAAGACTCAAACCATAGAGAATAGGAGAAACTAAACTCTGGAAAAGAAAATTACGCAGGGCAAAGTGGCTAGAGTGCGTGATTCTAGGAGCACTTGCTAATCTCAACCTAAGATAGACAGTATGAAGGAACTGAAAGAATCCCAGGAGTGAGGAACAAAACGAGACGAAACTCGACCCAAAAACTAGTTAGATGAAACTAAACTAGATGAGTACCAGGTCAAAAATGGATTTCACGCACGGGTAACGAGGAGAAACTCGACCCATAGCAAAAGTGATGAGAGTGCATGTTTCTTAAAGCACATACTAGTCTCAGATCAATGGATGACAGTGACGAAAACTGACAGAAGAATCCAAGGAGCAAAAGAGACTGATTTCAACTAGGGACGCAACACGAGCACTGAAAAGAGACTCGGTAAACGAAAACCGCCAAAAGGTCCAAGGTATGAAAACAAAAACGAGACAAAACTTGACTCATTAACTAGTTAGGAGAAACTAAACTAGATGAGTACCAGGATGAAACTGGACTTCATGCACATGCGACAAGATCGAAACTCGACCCAAAGCAAAGTGATGAGAGTGCATGTTTCTCAGAGCACCTGTTGGTCTCAGATTAATGGATAAACAGTGACGAAAATTGATAGAAGAAATCCAAGGAACAAAAGAGACTGATTTCAACCAGGGACACAGTACGAACACTACAAAGAGACTCGATAAACGAAAACCGTCAAAGGGTTCAAGGTATGAAAACAAAAATGAGACGAAACTTGACTCTATAACTAGTTAGGTGAAACTAAACTAGATGAGTACCAGGATGAAACTGGATTTCATGCGCGGGTGAGGAGACGAAACTCAGAGCTCGACCCAAAGCAAGGTGATTAGGGCGTAAAACTAAAAACCTGCTGAAAGTGAGTACCAGGGAAAAAATGGTATTCAAAAGCTACATCAATAGACATTGGAATGAACCGGTGAGGGTAGTGAAGACTAAACCCGAGAAGACTGTGTCAGGGAAAAACTGAACTACAATCAAGAGTGGACACTCAACCAATCAAATGATTAACAACAAAAGGATATTTGTATGGGAGTGAAACTGAGATAATGAAAGTGAAAACCTTGTTGGGGATATAATCTGAAGAATTAGAAAATTCACTGGGGAAAACAGAAACAATAATGACTTATGTTCCGATGCATGTTTGAAGTTTTTTTAAATGTAGTGTAATGCTCCATATAATGGAAATGCTACGCGTTTTGGTAGATGCAATATAATGATGCATGTCTAAATGCTTCACTGGGGAATGGCCAATCGAGAGGCCAATAACCCATAAGTCAGAATCTGATAAGACTTACAAAAATAAATTACAAAATCTGCTGTAGAAAAGAATATATAAGGAAGTGCTGAGGAGGAACCATTGAAGAGCTGGAACTCCATGGAGAGTAATAGCTGAGTAACCAGTAGAAACAGGCTACAAACACCGAGAGGAGTTGCAAAAATAAATTGCGAACTCTGCTAGAGAAGATCGGGTCAAAATTGATCAACTTTAAGAAGGAATGCCAAATGAAGATTGGGCGTTGTGGGAGAAGATCAGGGAGAGACTGTAGCTTCTAAAGGAGAATTCCAAATAGAAATTGGCTGGTGTTGGAGAAGATCAGGGTAAGACTGTAATCTCTAGAAAAGACGGCGTGCTGACGTGTTGAGGATGATACCAAGATGACAAACCAGATGTGGGAATCAAAACCCTCGATGGGGAAACTTCCGTCGAAAAGTCCTCTACTGTTTGCCGAAGATTAACAAAATCTCGATTAGTCGACCAACAACAACTACACTGAGGATAAGGAAAGATCCTTAAATAAGGATGCCCCAAGTAATAAGTTAGCTGGGAAATGAGAGATCAGGACGAGGAATCTCTGATTGGTAACTCTGCTAGGGAGTTGAAACCTATTTATACTGTGAATTCTCATCTAAGCAACTCCACTAGGGATATGAGATGTCTTCAAACTTGAAGTCTCATAACGAATCCTTCCTCACTTGAAAAAGATTTATGGATAACAAAACTCTGCTGAGGATACAAAACTCCACTGAGGATACCAAACTCTATCGGGGAGTATTTTGCTGGGGATAAGAGATACCAAACTCTAAAAGTGGCAACCCTTGCTGGGAGTGCTACTTCCATGGATTTCTTCACAAAGAACCCGAATTCCAGGGATTAAAGGAACTTTGGATATGCCGTTATAAAATAGACCATGAAGATAGTCAAACAGTGTCGACTTTATTGGGGATATGGAAATCTCACCCATCATCAACTCTACTGAGGATGATAAAATATCCTTTTGATAAAGAAATGCCCCAAGTCACAAATCAGATGGGAAAATGAGAACTTCTGAATGCAAACTTCAATGATAATTCAAATTGGAAGGTAAACTCCATTGGGAACAATCTTTATTAAGAAATGAGATAATGCTCATCCAGACTTGGTTGGGGAATGAAGGTATCCAAAAACCTTATCTGCCTCGAGAATCCCTCACATGACAATGTTGAGGAGAAACAACTCTGCGGGGAATTCCCTATTCCAAAGTTCAAAAGTTAGAGATAACACTCTTGCATGGGTGCTTACAAGCTGTAACTTACAGAGCGAGCGACAATTCCTATGAACAAAATCACAACATGAATTCCCCAAGTATGGTATGACAACCTTTGAGAGATTGATCCTTAACTGGACTGCCCCAGATTGGTGAAACGAAAAGACCAATAACCACATGCCGAACCCTGATAAGACTTTGCAAAAATAAATTGAAAATTTTGCTAGAGAAGATCAGATCAAAACTGACTTTACGGGGAAATGTCAATTGGATACTTGACGTTGCTGGAGAGAACACCGATAAAGTGGAGCCTGCGGGAGATCAAAATCCACCTGAGTTTTTGTTTGATAACTTGTCAATTTCTCACTAGGGAAAACTTCCTGGGGAGAATACTGCAAAAATACATTGCAGTGCAGAAGCAATCTTGACCTATGTTCCACCTCTTAACCTTTTGGGGAAAAGATCCAATATCTCCTTCCACGGATAAAGAGAACATTGATGGGAGCTGGGACCTTCTGATGTAAGTCCTCAGCGAAAGCAATTTCATCCGAGGAAACGTGAAAATTCTTAAACAAAAGAATTCTAACCAGACCACAGCAAAGATACTTCCGTTGGGGAGTAACAATCTTCACTTGGGGAAAAGGAGGGTATCTTTGAACCATAAGCTTGAGGTACATAACTCGCATGAGGAAATATTTTAGTCATACTCTATCACTAGGGATAAAGAGCCCTTATACTACCAAGGATATGAATATCCATGCTGGGTTAAACGACCTTACAAAAAGAACTCTTGTCAGGAATGAGATATTCTTCATATGAGAAACCCACCAAATTGTGTTACTGTTGGAAATACGAGAATCTTAGGCTCCACTGGGGAATAAGGATGTGCCTTAATCAGAAAGAGATCCTGCTATGATACTCTATCCCGGAGATAGCAACCACAATAGCATACTCTTTTGGGGAAGCAACACTTATCAACATCCAGGATTGAGATCTACTGGGAAAAGAGATAATTATGTGAATAAGTACTTTCGACGAAATGACTCCATTGGAGAAATGAGAATTCTTGAATATGAGATTTCTTGATAGGGCAACTTCACAGGGGAGATGAGGATTCCCAAGTAAGAAATTTATGAAGGCAGCTCCGTTGGGGAAAGGAGAAATTTTGCATAAGATCTCAGACAATAGTCTTTATTGGAGAGATGAAATAAACCTCAACACAAATTAGCTGGGGGAATGAAAATTCCCGAGAGCGAGATTTCCAATAAGGTAGTTCCATTGGGGAATGAGAAATCTTGGACAAGAGATCCTCATAAACAGCCTCATATGAGGATGTAGGATGATGCTCCCATGAATTCACTAAGAAACAGAACATACTTGAATAGTCTTTGCTGGGGATGATAAAAGATTCTCAGCATAACAAACTTCAAACCATTCTTCTGCTATGAAGATTAGAGAATTCTTGAACAAGAAATCCTTATGAAGTGACTTCGCCTGGGAATAGGAGAAATTTCCGAAGGAACTCTCAACTTCGGTTGGGGATGAGAACACTCCACTTCAGGGAATAGACATTATCTTTTGCTAGGCGGTGCTGGGGAGACAATACTTCAAGCACTTGGAGAATAAGACTCTCTTAATCTAAAATTCCAATTAGTCAATCTTTAAAATTTCTCTCTTTGGGAGATTCACTGGGAAGCAATAGAAACTTCAGATCTCTGTAGAAACCCACGATTAATCTTAAATAGATTTGGTCTTCATGAAGTGACTTCACCGGGGAATAAGAAGATATTCAACCAAATCTTCAGTCAGGGTAATGATGCTCTGCTCCAAGGAATATATATTCTCTCACTAACACAAACATGTTAGGTTTGCTGGGAAGTGGAAATTCCAAGTTAAAAGATCACAACTTTCCTTCGAAAGACTTTATGCTGGGCAATACCAGGAGACAAAGCTTTATGCATTCAGAGAACGAGACTCTTTTAATCCAGAATTCCAGTTGGTCATTCTTTTCAACAGATTCCTGAAGCAATTTGTCCCTCGGGATAATCAAACTCTTTATCTGATGCTCATTATGCAAGCTCGCTTGATGTTTAAGTACTTTTTCATATGCAAAGAATGTTTTATCCTATGAATGATAAATCCAATGGAAATCATATACTTGTCTTGAAGTTAGAAATTTTTTTATTGAAAAGATGTTGAAACATCAGATTTTTTTCTATACAAAGAAAGTAAAAAGGGAGTGATACCAACTCAAAAAGTTTTAAGTAAGTCTCCTAGAAGTCAGGTTACCGTATTCTCGTAACAGTTTTGCTTTCGAAATAACCCATGCTTCAATTAGGACTTTTAAGGGTTGTAACATGGTCTGGTTCACGGTTTTTAGAAAAAAGGATTTAAGGCTTAAATTTTTTGGTGCCCACCCATTCTCCATGATGTTCTCCAGTCCTACATTCAGTTAATTCGACACGAGCATTCATCTCTCAAAAGAGTTTATTATGGTTGAGGAACCACAACAATTTTTTGGACACGACAATCACTTAACCTTTGGTTTTTGGGTGTTCGATCACACGACTTTTCTTTTGATGAGGATTTTTATTGGATAATACCTTTCTGCCTTTCGGGATTTTCAAATTCTTTTTCGCTTTCCCTAACTTTTTCCTGGACAAATTCTTTTTTTTTAATTTTAATTTGGAATTCCAGCAGGGTACCCTTACTTTTGCCTAAGCGACTTGTTTTCAAGTTTCGAATTAGCGGGGCTTTTTGTTTCTTTCTTATTCATACTTTCCCTTTTGGACAAGTCGTGTGACCCTAAGTCTTTGAAATTTTTGGAGGAAAGTGACTGCCTCATTCCTTGGTCGGTGAGGGATAACCATTGTTGTATCGATTTGATCTCGACCTCAGGATTTTTGTGAGGAAATAACCATTGTGGTTTTGATCTTTTTTCTGACCTCATAATGCAAGGGATAAAATATGGTGATCCTAAGATAGGACACTCCTTTTGAAATTTGAATGCTCGACCAAATCATCTGAACATCTACCCTTCCCCAACTTAAGAATAAGGGTTTTTTCCGAACATAAAAGAAACTCTTACTTTGAAGGCTCAAAGGGGTTAACGAGGGTCTATCTCCCGTATATCTCCAGTGTTTGGGGATTAAAACAAGGCTTGTACATCGCCAGTAAGGTTTTTACTCGAAAGCATACCATTTGAGATTCCAGGTAAATTTTTGTCATCCTCCCTCCAGAGTCATTGCTTTATTAACAAAAGTTAGGTATCAAAATCATAGTAAAACAAATAAGAGTAATAACAAATGGATTAATTAAAGACAAATATATTCAACGCATTATGATTTAATATTAAAAAAGATGAGCAAGTTTGCATACAAGAAAGTACTGAACAAAATAATTAAGATTGCAAATGAAAATGCAAATGAAAATTGAAATTTCCATGTTGTGGAGACAAGACTTCGTATGAACTGATTACTTCAAATGATCCTCAGCAACCTTGAGGCTCACTTGGATAAGAGATTTCCCACTGATCTGGATACCACAGTCTCTGAATTTCTCCAAGCTTGGACTTTACCTTCGGATGACAAACCGTCTTCGACTGAATAGCCGAGTGTCTAAGAATAAACTCACCAAAGATTCTCTCAAAGGAGAGGGTAGATGTTGTACCCAATGAAAGAGTTTGAAATTGTCCGTCACAATAGAAATTGGATTTTAAGAGATACGCCAGGCACGAGCTGGACTTTGGTTAAACCTCTTGCAATTTTCAACATCATAGCCAAATGCCCCAGAATGAGAGTCACGCCTAGAATTTGCATTGGGAGAGAGAATAATCAATTAATAGTCTCCAAAGCATGAAGCTTAATCAAATGAATTCCCAATAGACGGGGAAGTGTCATGATGTAAGACATTGAGATGGTATCAACATATTCCTCAGGCTTCTTCTATCTCTTCTTAAGAGCTTTTCCCCATGGATTCACTTGGGAAACAAACATTGACTGCTAATGAGAAGATCAGAGAACACAAAATTGTGGAGAGTGCCCCTGACTTAATAATCAGGTGCCTCGGTGTGGTAACCATATATGGTATTGACGATAGGATCTGGAAGGGGAATTTGTAGACGGTAATGAAGTACGGAGCCTAACCTACCGAAGCTTAAACAAGTGTGGAAACAAATGAGAATAAAGCACAAAGATGGGATTAAACCGTTCTCCAGGCTTCTTCTGTTCTTGTTGATAAAACCAACCTCTTAAATTCAGCTGGAAAATGGGAACCATCTGCTGATAAGATGTTCCACGCACTTAAAATAGTGGATGAAATTCGCAAGGCACTTCCATGGTTTGAAAGAAATTCCAAAAGACGAGGAGAAGAGAATAACTCATGTTGCAACAGTCAGTGTAGGATTTTTGACACTATCATCAAGACTTCCATGTCATGACTCAATCGGGTCTTCAACCGATTATCTTCCTTCTCGAAGAGTTCTTGATCACGGGTCAAGGCTTGCATGTATACCACAAACAACCACATCTGGATCTTCATCCTGACCAATACCCCACAAAGTCATTCCATAACTGATATCTGAACATGTGACAACAAGAATTCAAGTCTATAACTCTGAAGAGAGCACCAAATCTGAATAAGAATTCCCAACTTTGAGTACCTGTTATGAATGCATGAATATGCATGAAGTGCATGAGTGGATGAAATGCCATGTTCAATCATTTCCAAGGAACTCACATGCTTTAAATTTTGATTTTAAACCAGTAAGAGGTGAAGAAGCGCAACAGAAAGTTCACAAGCATGGTTCCTTAGAAATGGAAATAACATGTGTGTTAAAATGATGTTAACACGTTATGTGTGCAAGAACACGAGATCAAGGTTCCATAAACATGGAAAATGGTTACACTGTCTCTACACTGAATAATGAATATCACTGGATCAAAGGTCTGACGCCACCTTGAAACACAAAAGAATCAAGTAGCTAGTGGATCAACAACTGCATGAGACCAAGATCTCCCCACCATAAAAGATAACTGCTGAACTACCGAAATAAACGGCCATCACAAGGTGATAAGTTTGGAGAAAAATCGAGAGAACACACAGTCACCGACAGTATCAAGTCACCATCATAAACACATAGTAACTATCAGAACATGGTCACCAACAGAACTCAAGTCAGCAACATAACCAAAGTCACTGTCAGAACTAGAGTCACCATATGTATCTGTAAGAATCAATCATCCATCCTCACTCACGGGCGAAACTAGGTCAGGGTAAGGCAAGGGTAACTCAGAATCTTGGGTACGCCTAAAGCCACTATCATCGAAACACCTATGTGAAACGATAGAGCCCCATTTGTAATCTCATCTGAGCGTGGATGACATGAGCGCACTAGAAAACCAAAGTCGACTATCCGTTCATGTTCCAATCTATTCCTAAGGTTCCTATGGTTGTCACTTGGCCTGGGTATTAGGCCTTTTACCTGTTGTAACACCCACCCAACATGATAGCAGGGCCAGCACAACAGTATCACAAATATATGGAAAGCGATAAAATGCAATGCAAACATATGATCAAATAAACATGTATAAAATGAACAAGCTATAAAGCATAAAAATAAACACCCATAGAAAAAGAAAGCATCGACTCCAGGATGGACTAGCAATAGGTCAATCTCTCCCCAGTGAAGTCGCCAGCTGAAACAACCGGCCGAACCATCATCAGATAATGAAATATCAATGAAGTCGCCACCGAACGTCTTTTATCCCGTCGAAAGGGGAAAGGTACACATCGAGAAAACCCGAGGAGGGTGAAATCATAGTCTTGCGACCGATAGATTGGGTAAGGGAGTCTGTTACACGAGGGGAAGGTATTAGCACCCAACATGCTCGTAGTACTCTATGGTATCCACTCTTGTTTGTTCTAATCTAATGGTGTGTAAAATCTATGTCTAGGATGTATAGGGAATGCATGCAAAAGAAATGAGAAAAGAATGTAGGGAAAATAAAAGTTGTGCTCACTTGGGCCCTACCTCAATGCCTACGTATCCCTTTTAAGGAATCAGAGCAACCATAGTTCGGCTTATATATTTTGGTTGGTTTGTGTTTTTTAGTTAAGGAAATAAAAGCAACAGACAAGATGGCAAAACATCAGATAGAAGAACAAAAATGTCAACAACGATGATAAAATAGCAAAAAGAGATGACAAGACATTACATGGAAACACAAACTCAGATAAGGTGGTAAAACGCTAGCATGATAGCCAAATATCAGACAAGATGATGAAACATTACACCTAACAATGATATTGAAAATCAAAGTAGGATAACAAACATGTGCGATGGCGAAACATCGGCTACAAACAGGTGCGATGGCGAAACATCGACTAAGAGATAGGAAGATAACATGGAAAAGATGGTGAAACATCAATAAACCAGATGAAAAAATATCACACTTAACAATGATATTGAGAATCAAAATAGGATAAAAAACATGTGCGATGGCAATACATCGACTAAAAGATAACAAAATGTCATGGCAAGGATGGCAAGACATCACTCTGACAAGATTTAAAACAAAGCCAAAAGCCGCACAAAAAATAAGATTGGTTTGTATTTTTTCCCTTGAAGAAGGATTTAAGTTCGTTAGAGATATTTTATGATTTGCAAAGAAGAGGTTTTAGTTTTAAGATGCAAGAATGCAAAGGAAAAGAAAACAACTAAGGGAGACTATTTTAATATCTAGCCCTAATGTTATCATACAATGGTTGGCCTTAAGGTTGGGGATGAAAGAGGGAAATTTCTACCCTATGTTAGCATACATGGATTCCAATCCTAAGGTATAGCTCGAGGACTAACTCTACACGAGCAATCCTAAGGGAGCATGGTAAATACCAAACAAGTAAACAAACTAGTATTTAAACATGAGTAGCAAGCGAGGTACATATGCAGAATCACCTTAAACAGGTCTTTAAATAAACCAAAGGGACTCCTGACATATATCAACAACACAAGTCCCATCATGCAATAGAAAGCAATGAGGAGCGGAAGCAGTAAAAGGGAAATAGTGCAATACCAAACAGATAACTATCCGTAGAAAATGAACAAGAAAAATAAACCCAAAGAACTTCAAGCAAGCTAGCATTAGTAAACAAATCAAGTCAGAAATCACGCCATCAAATATATGCACTGAGGCCTCAAGAGCAGTACTATAGCAGTAAAAATCACACACATACACATAACACACACACACACATACACACACACACACACACATACATATATATATATATATATATATATATATATATATATATATATATATCCTAGAAAATAATGACAAATATACCAAGCACATGAATAGTGCAAACACAACCAGTTGTGTTCCACAAATAAAGTGGAACACTACAATACCAAGTCTAAATGGAAAACTTTTCCCCAGAGTACGTCGCACATTCAACAGACAAATTAGTGATTTCAAAGAGAAATGATGAACTAATAAAGGATGGATGGTGATATAATCATGAGAATGTAAAATAAACATGATGGAAAACATAAAAAGGAGTAGATGTAAGAAGCATCAAGCAAACTCAAACAACAACTAGGTCAAAACTGAAGAACTGTTGCTCCTTTCCTGTCACCATGTTGAATTGAAAAGTAAATATCAATCAAAGATCAAAGGAGAAAGAGAAGAATAAAATCAAAGACTTTAGAAGTCAGTAGCAAACACTTCACATCCATACTCATTCATTTCATTATGGTTCACAAGCATAACAAAAGAGGGGTACCAAAAAATGTATCACAAAGCTTGGATCACAAGTTAGCAATGAAAGGGGTTCAAACTAAAGCAAAGTTGGAGGGCTTAAACCATTTAAATACTTAAAATAAAGCGTCTAACATGCTATGAGGATATCATTAAAATTTTAGAAAGTTGATTCTAATGCATGTTGCACAAGTGCATTCAATATACCTCAAGGATTCAAAAGGAAAGAAGAAAGGAACATCAAATTCATATATAATGAAATTGGTTCAAGCATAAAAGGTCAAGTGATACCAAGTATTTATGAGACTATCCTTGATGTATCATTCCTCAACATGTTATCATTGGTCATTTTATGACCTAAAACCCAAGCCAAAAGTTTAAAGTTCAAAGCAAAACATGAAAAAGAACATTAGTTAGGAGGCATGAATCAAAAGGGGTCATTAACCACTTATGCAAAATCAAGAGGATTGATTTGAATTGGTGTGAGGAAATAGAAGCAACATGATCATTAAATTCCAAATTACAGGCCTCACACAAGTTCATTGACCATCAAATAAATTGCAACAAGATATGCAACATCAATTGGGCACTTTCACTTTGAAAATTCATCAAAAATAGAAATGGACTTCCATAATTCAAAAAAAAAATTCTCAACATCTTTAAGATGTATAGAAGTAAGAAAGAAAGTATAAAGTTCATTGATGGTTGAGGAAAGAATCAAATAAGCTTCAATCATCAAAACTAGTTGATGAAACCATCAATCTAGACAAGTTTTCAGAATAAATTAATGGAAAATACCAAACCTCATCAGTTAATTCAAGAAAAATATTTTTGAAATCCTCAATCCATCTATGAACTTCAAACAAGAGCTGAATTCAATTGAAACTTAAGGAAAATTTGTTTTTGGAATCAAATCAAACAAGGGGATTATCAAAACCCTAATTATTTAGAAAATAAACTTAATTATTGATTAATTAAGTTCCAATTGTAAATAATTCAAACTAAAATCATACACAAATAAAGAAAACTCCATAGATCAGAAAAAATATTTTTCCATATTTTTGAATTAAAGAAAATTAAAAAATAAAATCAAAATTTAAACCATTAAACAATTAAACAAATATTCACATTTTGAAAACAAATTCTAATCAAAATTCAGAAAAATATTCAACCAAAATTATATTCAAATATTAGAATTAAAAATAAGCTTATATGATTTTTTTGAAATTTTTGGATCAAAGGAAATATCAAAATAAAATCAAATATCAAACAAACAATTAATTAAACACAAGAATTTTAAAACCAATCAAAACATTTTCAAAAATTCTGAAACAAATTCATAAGGTCAGAAATATTATTTTTAGGTTTCATGAATTTTTTTAGAATTTTCAAAAAGTTTTGATCAAGAAATAAAATCAGGAAAGATCAAGTTATAAAAACAAAATTCAAATAAATGTGAAATTCAAATAGATCAATAGCATCGTGCCACCACATCATCTTCAATCTCCAGACAATTTCAAAAAACACGCGCAAGAATAGTCCTAGGGCTCATGTCCAGATCTATCATACATACTCATTTCCACACCATTTTTCATGAAATTTTGTGCTAATCAAAGCCAGAAATAAGATCTACATCATGCTATTCGAATCACATCAAATGATCAACCATAAGCCAAGAACGAACCTCATGACAATTGCAAAAACAAACTGAGCAAAAATTTCAGAATCATCATACATGCATATCTCATCAAATCAAAATCTCTAAAGCCGCAGAAACACTCAATGAACATCAAACACCATAATTCCAAACTCAAATCATACAATGCACGACTAGAAATCAAGATCCAAAGTTAAGGATTCTAACCTTTGAGGCCAAAAATGAATCTACTGTCTCCTTCACTCCAGCTTCAAACCAAGCCTCGATCCTCAATCCTTAGCACTTGGAGAAGAGAACAAGAAAATTGGGAGAATCGAAGAAATGGATTTTTGAGAGAAAAAGTGATTTCAGATTTGAACTTCCTCCAATGCAGCTTTCTTTCTCCTCCTCTCTCCTCTTTTTTGAATGAGAAATACAATGTTTATATAGAGTGTTTAGAGTGAGGGCAATAAGGTCATAACTCACATAAATCCGTTGGAGGGAAATTTTGTCAAAACATGCAAGTGAAAGTGTGAGAGTATGTGCTTGCATTTGTTAGTTATTTGGCCTTTTTATGCTGCATTTTGATGAGCTCAGAGGTTAATGAAATGAGGTGAGTGAAGCGTGAGGGAGTGAGGTGGCAGTATGAGCACATGGTGTGATTTTGCTTGAGGTGAAAGTTACCAATTTTGGCAAAAATGTAGAAATCGTGGGAAGGCATGGAAAGTGTGGTTGTTTGGACAAAAGAAGTAAGAAAATGAGGTGAGTGATTCGTGCCAAGCATGTGCAATATCAACCTGAAACCAAACAGAATCGAAGGGTGCATAAAATCTGCAACTTGCATAACCCACGCGTGCACCAAGAGTCAGCTGACTTCCAACTGAGGCCATAGAAAACTGGCTCGTGCGTTCTCAAATTTTCCTTGGGCCAAATGAAGAGAATACCCTAGGCTTCGAAACAAGCTGAGGTTCGAAATAAATGATGGAGAGATGAGTAAGATATGAGGCTTAGGATTCCTAGGCAACTCAAGCCAACTTGCCCAAGACTGCACGCGCGTTGGCCTTCCCATAAGGTAACACTTCGAATGGCCCAAATTAAGAGAACAAAGAGAGTAGGAATGAGGCTTCGACCAACCTATAAGGTTACTTCGAATGGTCGAATTTAAGAGAAAACGAAGAGAGAGGGAATGAGGCTTTGACCAGCCCATAAAGGTAACATTTCAAACAGTCCAAACGAAGAAAGAAAAATGAAGAAGGAAGCTTCAACTAGCCCACAAAGTCCCATTTCAATCAGTTTAATTGAAGAAAGAAAAATGAGGCTTCGACCAGCCCACAAGGTAACGCTTCAAATGTATAAACTGAAGAAAATCAAAGTAAGAAGAAAGAAGCTTTGACCAGCCTTTAAGGTCACTTCGACTGTCCAATACTGAAGAAAATCAAAGTAATAAGAAAGAAGCTTCGACCAGCCTTCAAGGTCACTTCGACTGTCCAATACTGAAGAAAATCAAAGTAAGAATAAAGAAGCTTTGACCAACCTTCAAGGTCACTTCGACTGTCCAATACTGAATAAAATCTAAGTAAGAAGAAAGAAGCTTCGACCAGCCTTAAAGGTCACTTTGACTGTCTAATACTGAAGAAAACCAAAGTAAGAAGAAATAAGCTTCGACCAACCTTCAAGGTCACCACGACTGTCCAATACTGAAGAAAATTAAAGTAAGAAGAAAGAAGCTTCGACCAACCTTCAAGGTCACTTCGACTGTCCAATACTGAAGGAAATAAAAGTAAGCCATTCGAATTTCCGGTTTCAACACCCAACTTCCTCCAATCACACCTTCTTCAATTTTAAACCAAATTGAGTGATTCGAAGTTTAATGAGAAGCTTTCATAGCGCTTTTTAAAATTCACAAGGAACATTTTTGAATTATTCCTTGAATCAACAATTATAGGCATGCCACCAACTATTTGATGAATTGCTTAAGCCAAATGCCTTGCCTTGCCTGGCCAGATGCACAAGATTGCCTCAAAAAAATGCTCAACTTGCCCTAAACTTCAAAGGCTCATAACTTTTGATTTTGAGTAAGAAGTGTGTTTTTTGTCCCCTGTGGGCCCTTGTAGATCTCTTTCCCCTCTTCAATTTGCAAAAAGAACCACCAAACTTCCCTGAAAAATGAGAAAGTTATGCCCATGCAAAGTTAGGCCAAAATCAAGAATACTTAGTGAAATTTTCAATCACCAAGATAACTTCAAATCCAAGTAATCTCTCAAACTTGAAATTCTCATCAGAATCAATCACCAATGATCATCCCACATGAAAATACATGTCAAATGCTTCATATTGACCAAAAGTCCACTTGGTCAACTTTGACTTTGTTGACTTTTGAGTAAAATGACTATTTTGTCCCTTTGATTCAATTGAACCACTTCTCTTCAAAATTGGTGAAAAAAACTTCAAACATATGATATTCCAAACACATAGAGGCTATGGAAAGAGTTTCCACTAAAAAATTCCAAAGAATCCCTGATTAAAACTCAAACCCTAGTTTTACACTCTGCACTAGGAGATAGCTGATCAAGCTTCAAACCCCTAATTCCTATGGGCACCAAGAGAGGCTTTTTTGAACAAAATCAATTCCAATGATGATAAAAGAATGATGATTCAATAATTGGCTCATCTAGACCCCAATTACTCCAATTTGGGAAAAACCCAATTGACTGATGAATCTAAAAGATGTGATTCTCCTTATAAACAGCACAATACTCAATCTTCTGATGATCCAATGAGGTGGACAAGATATCTTGAGATATGTGATACCTTTGGGCTTGAAAGATGCAGAGATTTAGATAATAAGGCCCTCCTTGAACAACTTGTTAATACAATCACATTTCCAAAGCTTGAGTGAGACTTGATAACCAAAATACTTTGATCCCTACATAATGCATGAATGCAATGCAATATGATGTTTATGATGAAACATGAGCCTAAATTAAGAGGGTAAATTTTGGGGTGAAATACCTACCACAACCTAGAGGATAGATAATAGAAGGAAAAACTTGTGCATCTATCACGGACTAGAGGATAAATGACACAAGGATAGGCTTATGTATTCATCACATTGTATAGGATGAAAAACATAATCCTGATAATTCACATACCTACCACAACCTAGAGGATAGATAATACAAGGATGAACTTGTGAATTAATCATGACCTAGAGGATAAATAACACGAGGAAATATTTACATACTCATCACGACCTAGAGGATGAATAACATAAACCAAATAAATCACATACCTACCACAACCTAGAGGATATATAATACGAGGATGAACTTGTGCATTTATCACAACCTAGAGGATAAACGACAAGGGGGTAAGCTTACGTATTTATTACGACCTAGAGGATAAATAACGTAATCTGGATAATTCGCATATCTACCACAACCTAGAGGATAGATATTTGAAAAGTGTTTCAATAATCGAATCTTAAATAACAAAACTAAAGATAAGATCAAAGTTTACGAGTTGTGTCTATTCTCAACCAAGGTGTTTGTTTGTTTTGCGGATAAGATAGTTCAACAATGGGCCCCAAGGAAAGTTCGTAGTTTAACCAAAATGAATTTGAAAAATGCCATGCATGATGTATATGCATGATTCCCTAGATTGATATAGAACCCAAAATTTATATGCACTGAGTATTTTATATATGTACCAAATGTTTGTATATGCACCACTTGTTTGTATATGCCCCAAATGTTTGTACATGCCTGTAATACAGTGGAAGAACTGACTTGTTTAGCATTTTATCGCAAATGTTGCAGATAGCCAGAGTCTCCGTTGAATTTTCTTTTATCCAATAAGGAAAGGGTGAAAAGAACAGGAAAGACCTTGATAGATTTTGAGTTTGGGTGGTAGGTTATGAAAAAGGAAGGTGTTAGCACCCTTTTCATCCGTAGTTATTTACGGGCTCTTAATCTCTTAGCTCGCTTTTGAAAATTTTCTTTTTTGAGTGTCTGATTTGAAAATATTTTGAAATTTCCCAATGTAAGGAGAACTTTGTAATGGCTCTTGTATTGGTTCTCAAGAATGTATACAAAGTGTTTAAAAATATTTTGTTTGAAAAGTGTGATGTGAGAAATGTTTTTGTTTATGAGCAAGCAATTAAGGGTTTCTTACCCACTAAAAGTCTTTCCTTTTCTTTTCCTTCTCTTTTAGAGATAGTACTATCCATATCATTAGTTGGTAGGCAGCTCTATCTATTGGATGTGAAGGGACAAGCGAAGGGTCATCGTACGATCATCGAAGGTAACTTGTAAGGATAATTTAGAAATTTTGTAAGGGACTAGATCATTTTTGTAGGAAAAATCTAAGGGTCATCGAGGGACTATGATCTTTTATTCGAGGGTCTTTTGCTAAAGCATCCCTACTTTCGAGGGACATGACCGTCATTTTGAAAGGAAACAAAGAGAGGTTACCATAAAGGTGTAAGTGTGCAAAGTGTGTTTGATTCAGTTATGTTTATCTTGAAATTAGGGTTTTGCTATCGGTTGGTTTTAGTCTTGCCATACAAACCCTAATCACTAAAAAAAATATAGTAGCAGAAGATTAAGGGCGGAATGTAAACCTAAGACTATTATAAGGCTTTAGGGCAATTACATAAGAATAAAGGTGCGAGAAATAAAACCTACAACTATTACATACTAGGAGAAGTTACATAATAGAAAAATGCGGGAAAATTAAACATAAATTATTACATTAGAATGCGCCCGATACACTTGATCTAGGAAATGTAAATACAAATGAAAGAAAAAGAAAAGTAGAAAAAAGTAGAAAAAACAGCTTGAATGTTCGTTAGGGTTTTTTGTGAAAATAAGATTTATGATGATAATTAACCAAAAACCTAACAATTATAATTAATTTTAGTATTAAAACAAATGGTTAATTAATTAATTAATAAAAAAACAAAAGGATTAAAGGTTAATTAAAAAGCCTAAACCTAGTTAATTACGGTTTTTAGAAAAGGTTTTTTTTAGGTTATTTAAAAACAAATTAGGTTAAAAAAGAATTAAGGTTAGCCAAAAAATAATTAGGGGAAGAAAAACCAAGGAAAAACAAGGTTAGAAAAAAAAATAATACAAATGCCAGGGGTGGGTGTTGAACCCACGCCCTTTGCCTTCTGCCTTGCATAGCTTGCCAATAGGCCAAGCGTTGGTTTGTGTTTGAAGAATAGGCACCACAAAAATGTAATAAACCTGCAACAATTGAAAAATATGAAAAAAACCCAACAAAAGGCAGGGATCGAACCCACACCCTGATAGACTAATGACTTAACACGCGCTTCCTTGCCACTAGAGTGGTTTTTTCATCCGGTAATTTTATGAAATCAAATAAATATAAAATAAACCGAAATGACTGGGCCAGAGAGGTGCCGAAGCCTTAGCTCCGGTCGTCTTCTCCGATGATATCATTTCTTGTACCTACAAAATAAAGAGTGTTAGTGATCCAGGAAGACCCCACCCCTCTAATTTGGCCCTTGCGAGTTCAATGGTGGCCTTGGTTTTCACTAATTCTTCCTGCATGAGGAGATACAAACAAGATAATATAAAACAGTTCAAACATGGAAACCCCTCATCCGTGAATTATGGGACCCCTGCGATGGCCCATACTTGTACTAATACACCTCAGAAGCAAGTTAGTAATGTTAGTTTGAAGCAAAGCACAATAGAAATCAAAATACGAATTGGCAAAAATATAGAAATCGGAGATGCATGGGATGCTCGTTTCGTGCATTTTGGATAATCATAATTGATCCATACTTACTCTATAAGACCTCTGGAATTGATTGGAACGGCTAGCTTGCTTTGAGAAAAAGCTGAAAATAGGGTTTGAAGTTGCCCCAGTTTGGATAATTTTTGAAGTTTTTGGAAGGTGATTTCTCTTGCAAGGTTTTGTGTCCTCTCTTGTTGTCTGAATGTGAGGAATATATAGGGAAGGATTTGGTCAAAGGAGTGGGTTTGGAACTTTGTATGAAAACTTTGATTTTTTATTTAATTTAATTTTGAATTTAAATGAATAAAATCAAAATAAATGGAATAAAAATCAAAGGGGTGTATGAATAGATTTGGAGGTTCATTATGAGGTCTAAAACACGTTTGTACCTTGAAAGATAAGCCCATCAGCCCAAAAATTCAAGGTTGATCAATTTGGGTTTCATGCATTTTCTCAAAATTGCCCAACTTGCACCAATCATAACTATCTCAATTTTTATCATATGAAGGTGATCTTTGACTTTTTGGAAAGCTCAAGATGTACCGTACAGTCTCTATGTTGATCATTTTTCATTTTGAGACTTTATATTAATGTAAATTGCTTTCACAAAAAGTATCTTTTTGTTGACTTTTGAAATGAACTATAATGTTTTGGCCCATATCTCTCAAATGAAGCATTTTTTGGACTTGAGCTTAGAGAGCCAAAGTTGTATAGAATTGAATTTCCTTCAAAATGAGCTTTTGTTGAGAAAAATACGATGAAGTATGTGAAAGTTATGCTTGGTCAAAGTTCAATTAACTTCTTAAAAAACCCTAATTTGGTAACTTTTGACTTTTGGTGAATCTTGAGTTTTCTTGATGAATCATGTCAAACCTTGATCAAATGATGAATGTGACTTCAATATATTGATGTTGACCAAAAATCTTGAAGTTTGACTGTATGTTGACCATATTTGACTTTTTATCCAATACAATTGATTTTCAACCATCTGAGTAATTGACTGAGCAAACTTGTGATGCAAGGCTTGAAATTTGGTATGAGAATTCTTAGAGACATGTGAGAAACCATGAAATCCACTTGAGGCATTATAAGTCCAATTTCCCTTAAGAAAAGAAAAATCCTAGTTGTAGGTCAACTGCTTAGGAGGAGGGTTTGTCTGGTCCAATCTTGAGTAGTCTGGAGAAATTAAGAACCCTAGAAGCATGAGGAGATATCTTGAAAAAAATGGGAGGGAAAATTTTAGGGTACAACAACTGCCCCTGTTCAATCTTCTTAAACCTGAGGAGTTAGATTGGTCTGTCCACCATTCGTGACCTGAAGGTGGAAGAGGATTGAACACTTAAGTGCCCAGAAATTTGCACTCACATGTGTATGAGGTAACACAGCTGGTTGATTGTATTGCTTGAATGGGATTAAATATGCCATTCGGAGAGGTGATAGAGTGTCGTCGGAGATTGTCTTATAGATGCCATCCAAAGTAAATGTTGATAAGAGTACCAAAATAAGTCTATATTTGAGTGTATCTGAGAAGTATACTAGGATGAGTCCGTGTTCGATTGTATCTAGTAGATGTGTTAGGGAGTGTCAGAATGAATCTTATGTATCGATTGTATCTAAATGATATTCTAGATTGAGTCTTTGTCTTGACTGTATCCATGAGAGGATTAGAATGAGTCTTCGCCCGACTGGATCTGAGATTCGTAGTAGAATGAGCCTACGCCTGGCTGTATCTAAACATATGCCAAAATGAATATCATAATGGATCTACGTCTTGATCATATCTGAACTGTATCTGGAATATGTATTGGAATGAGTATCAGAATGGATTTATGTCCTGATCGTATATGAACTGTATCTATAATATGTATCATAATGAGTCTACGCTTGACTGTATCCAAAAGATCATCAGAATGAATCATGATTGATTATATCTGAAGGATGATAAATTATTGACAATATTTATCTATTTATGAACTAACCTGAAAGAAAAAAGTTAGTGTTATGCAATGTCATGATGTATGTAATGTATTGCGTAATGATGCTCTCAAAATAAATGAGAATACCATATGTGTTTTGTATGCACATGCTTGGTATTTTGTAAATGATGTATGGATGTAATGTGTCACTGGAACATATCGGAAGCTCCGTATAACATCTTTGGCTGGGGAAAAATAAATCCCTAACTATTGTTATGGAATGAAGAATATGAATCTTCAATCTCTGCTGGGAATGATTTTGCAGGGGGAAATAACTCCCTGTCTGTTGCTGGGGATTTCTGCTTTCTATTTGAGGATACTCTGTTGGGGACGTCCAACTTCTGCTTGGGATAGAAGAATTCCAGGAAAATTGGTCGTTCATCGTTCTCTTGAAGGATTTGATTCTTGTGTACCCTGACTGGGGATAAACGAGATGGATAACCTTCTGATGTGCTATCTAATCGAGTTTCAGATGCAGATGTCAATTTTTCTGGGGAGGACAACGTTGAATGACATTTGGCCAAAGAAGAGAATTCCGTAGGGGAACTATGATAATCGGAGAAATAAACTCTGTTGGTGAAATAAACCTGCTGGAGAAGAGAATTCTATCAGGGATTTTACGGTGTTGAATAAATAAACTCCGTTGGAGAATTAAATTCTTGTAAACTGCATTGAGGAAATAATCTCTGATGGGGATGAGTTTGTGAAGGTAGCTATGCGGGGATTTTAAGAATAGCTGAAACTTTATTCCCATTCCTAGGGTCCTTAGTAAACGCTATTCCTGTTTTTATGCATATATTTTGTTAACAGTAATCATGTTTAAATGCACATGTTCATTCAATTTAGTCATTGGATGTTTTTGCAAACAAAACAGAGAAAGTAAAACAAATATGAATTTTGAAGCATATTTATATTGATTCTGAAAGTTTGCCTATAAGCAGACAATTTTATACAAAGATACAAAAATCCTAGTAAGAGGAAATCGTCGTAAAATTAAAAAGGCATACAAAGAAAAGCAAAAAAACAGCTATGTGGAAATGATCCCCTTTAGTTTCAACCTTGCTACTGATCCTATGTCTTCAAGCATCTCATACCTTGCTATCGGAAGAAGTAGATTGAATTGAGCTATACCATTTGAACTTGACATTGATAACAAAGCTTGTTGTGATTCTCTCTCCCTAGCTTTTGCCTGGACCGCCCTTTCGGGTTTTTAGTCCACCGGGATACCCTTTTTGCCCAAGTCGCCTTTTCAGGTTTTCGACTTGCCAGGTGTACAATTTTTTATATATATCCCTAATTTTTGCCCGAACCCTTTTGGTTCGCTGGGATGCCCTTATTTTTTCCTAGTCCTGTCAACCTAGCGGGTCTCTTTTATGCGTAGTATTTTTTGACTATGTCCGTGTTCACAGGGTACGGGAAATCTTCACTGTTCATGGTGGTATCATTGCACCGCCAGAAAATATCCTTTTGATCACAAATGACCTTTCGTATGTGGGAGTCCATTTGCCTCTAGGATCACCTTGTGGTAGGATAATGCGCTTTACTACCAAATCACCATCCTGGTATACCCGGTGTTTGACCTTCTTGTTAAAGGCTTTTGTTGTACCCAAAAATTTGCCCTCCCTCTTTTACAGAAAATCACGACCCTAGGGTTTCTCAGGTATTCAAGAATGGCTCAGGAATCGATCAGACAGGTTTTCTTCTATGGCAGTAAATCAAGAATTAGGGTTTTTCTTGCATTTCTCAAAAGAAATTGAATCCTCAAAAAGTCAATTAGCTGTCACATATTTTCAGGCTCTCTCAAATTTACTGGAAAAAGGCAGTGTTTGTTTGATCTAGGTTAACCGGATAATTGGCGTCTTACAAAACATTTGCTCGTTCAGGGAATAAACGTTTGCTTGTTTATTGGAATACACAGTGCGTATTTTGACTGGAATACAGTTGCAAGGTTACAAAGTTATTGGATTACTTAGAGTTTAAGTTATCTGGATTAGAATTATTGGAATGCAGTTCAATTATTTTCATCAGGGAATCTTAAAGGATTAGTGAAGATGCAAAGAAAGAATTATAAGTTACTGAAGGTAATGGATTATTTTGGATATCAGATTATCTCATAAAGACTTTCTTTATTTATTTTAGATGTTGTTACAAAAATAATTTATTATTCAAATGCTTTAGGTTTTACAACTTATAGTACTTGAAAAATAAATTATTACAAATCTAAGCCTAAGCTTCCATTGCTCCCATGCTCGCTAAAAAGTCTCCTACTTCCTCTGCTTTGTCACCATCCAATTTGCGCTCACATGAAAGAAAGATAGAAAAAAAGATTAGTACAGTTAATTGAACCTAAATAAAAATTTCAAAAAAAGAAAGAAAGATGTTCATCATTAAAGTTTTCCATTTGGAATCAGAGGGGCTATTTTCATTTCATCATGTTTTTATTTTTCTCTTTGCAAATCACAAGAAGATTGCTCTTCTTGGTTCACAAAAAGAAAAATAAGAATGCAAAGCAAATGGAAACATATTCCAAATAATGCAGCAAGTTGTCTTGGCAAACTAAACAAGGCGCCAAAATAAATGCAACAAGGCCAAACAAGCAAGTAACACAGCAGGCACGCAAATACAACAAGGCAAACTGAACAAAGCCAAACTTAATTGGATAAAGTACAAGGCAAGTACAATGCAGCATGGAAAGCAACTAAGACAGGCAGCATAGCAGCAAGAATGCAACAAGGCCAAACTCAATGCAGCAATACAAGCAAGCTAGCACAGCAGCATGACAAGTACAAATAGCAGGAGCAAAGTACAAACAGCAGGCAAGAAAGAAGACTACAGTATGGTAAACCAAATCACAAGTAAAGCTTGTTGCAAAAGCCTTTCATCATTTTCCAAGAATTGTGGCAAACTTTTCTAAAAAAGTGAAAAAGCATTTATTCTTTTATCATTGAGAGAGGAGAGAGAGAAAAGATATCACCTATTTTGCTGGGATTGTGCAGTTTTGCTACCAAGGCCCACAAACTGTCACAAGTTACAAAACAAAAAGAAAAAAGGATATAATACCAAAAAACTGTAAGAAGTGGAGAGAGCACTTTGTCAAAAAAAATCCCCAAAGCTTACAGAACCAAAACTGCAAGAACAACTCTCCAAAACCTGTTAACAGTTCTCAAAGAAAACCTCCAAACCTGTTAACCAAAGCCTTACCAAATTGTCAAACAAACAGCAACAAATAACAAAACTGCATAACAGTTTCAAACAGGGCCAAACCATAAAGACTCCCAGGCCTGCAAACTGTCTACAAAAACACAGTTTGTCAAACAGCAAAAAACCTGTTATCAAACCAAAACATTCAAAAGCATTCAAACTGCAGAACAGCAAAACTTGTAAACTGTCAAAACATTCAAAAGCCATTTTCAACTGTCAAGCAAAACACAACAAACAGTTTCCAAAACCTTTCCAACATCCCAACATTTCATCAACATCACAAAAACCTGTTAACAACTCTCCAAAACCTGTTAACAATTTTAAACAGCCTACCCACAACTGTAACAACAATAAAAACTAACAGAACCAAAAAACTGCATAGCAAGTTCAAATATACAAAACCTGCATAGCCATTTTCAAGCACCAAAACCAAGTTTCCACTGTCACAAATCATGTTCATTACAACCACAAATTGAAACCATTCCAACAACAAACAATTCTCAGAAGCAATCATCATCATTAACAACCAACAAACAAGCCTCAGAAGCAATCATCATCATTAACCAATAACAAACAAAATCAGAAGTATCATCATCATCATTTAGTCAAAGGTCAAGACAAAGAAAAAGTACCAAAAGTGTGCATCCTTCGTAATCGTCTCTTCCTCCTTGCCTATCCCATCACCGGGGAGCCTCTCATCCCAAAATCTCACTTCTCATAGAAAAGCTCCAAAAAGGTATATTTCTTGACAAACCACTTACTGCATCTCAAGCATACGCCACAATAGGATTAATAGAGAAAACGTGAATAAAGCGTTCAAACAACAAAAGCTCGTTTAACCATCAAACAAATCGTAACAAAAAATAGAGTCATACCTTTTCAAGAATAGAACCATTAGCATAGGAAGTGAGGAGTGAGATGCTCTGGCAACCGTAGGCGAGAGGAAGATCAGAGAATGTGTTTCAAAACCCTTTTTGATAAATCCATCTCAGAACTTAGTTTTTTTCCAGAGAAAACGCGTTTCACTTATGATTCAGTAATAATTAAGTGACCCAGAGCGAGAAAGATGATTGAATTTGAGAGATGTGAGAGGAAGGGACAAAAGCGGCGCTGCTGTAAACACAAACCCCAAACCCTAATTTTGCATGCTTCCCCTAATCAAAAAAGAACCTAAGAATAAATAACTTGAAATCAACACACTTCTCACACGCACACCTCTAGGGTAACCTCGCTTGTTGCCTCGGAAATACAATCATGTCCCTCGAATATGAGACACTCTAGCAAATGACCCTTCGATAAACAAAGATCGTAGTCCCTCAATGACCCTCAGTGTTGCCTTCGATAAAATGATCTCGTCCCTTACAAAATTGCTAGAGCGTCCCATAAGTTGCTTTCAATGATTGTATACGATGACCCACGCCTGTCCTGTTTAACATCCAAACATAAGTTTGTTTACCAAATACAATGGTAAAACAACAATGTCAAAGGATTAAAAATGTGTAGGAAAGATCTTTGAGTAGATAGGATAGACAACTCTTAGTTACTTGATCAAAACTTGCAAACATCCTTACTAATTTCAAAAACACACAATTTCAAAACATTTCCCAAAACAAACTTTCAAACATTGAAACATCTTTTCAAAAGACAAACACCTTTGTATACATTCAAACAAGAATCATTACAAAGGTTGCTACAACGATGGCCTCTTTTCAAAATATTTTCAAAACCACACACAAAGCACCATTTCAAACAATTGAAAAGCAAAAGCAAGTGATCTAAAACAAGTAACTAAGAGCCCATGGAAAACCATGGATGAAAAGGATGCTAGCACCTTCCCTTTTCATAATCTACCCCCCGAACCCAAGAAAACATCTCAAAGGTCTTTCCTGTGATTTTTGACCTTTCCTTCGGATAAATAAAAAGTCGGTGGCGACTCTTGCTAAACCGCACAAGTGAGAACACAAACGCAAAACCTCAAGTCAGTTCTCCCACCGCATCACAGAACTGGCGAATCTGCTGGGGAGATTCTAAAAAGTGGGGTTACCTTAGGGTTTTAGATCACCTTTACATGCTTATTTTGCTCGACTTGATTGCTTTACATTTGGTTCTATTGTTTGGGTTTGAATCCTCTACCCAGATTTGGGAAACATTCATATGTAAATAGCAATACGTTGTGGAAACTGTGCGGGGTATACCGACATGGTTGAAGCAATAACTATATTAGTGCGACATATTTGTGGGTACCGGTAGCCTTTGAGTTAATCAAAGAGAATACGGGGCCGCTGAGTGATGTCATGAAGCACTAATGGACTTTTAGAACCTTTACTTGACCAACTTGGCCTTTTTAGGGGTAGTGAGATGACCGACTTTGGTGCAGTCCGAAGTTGGTAGATACTCGATACTACACTCATTGAGGGTTATTTTCTTGGAATATTTCGGTTGCCAGTTAAGTGGCTAAACTGAAACAATGAACACAGAAAATAATCCAGTGATATTGAGCTCCTTAGAACCCGGTTACTATTTATAGGACAGGTTGAGCCGACTAAACTTCAAGAGGGTACTTACCTATGAAACCCCATGCAATCCTGAAACTAGGATCTTGTGTGATTTGCTTGTGCATATAATTGTGCATAAACATCATGAGCATCATAAAGCATCATGTACATCCACTAACCCTTTCAAGGGTTTGGATCTTCATCTTTGTTCCTGTTTTGTAGGTAATGGATTCACTCCGCAGGAAAACTATTCAAGTCAACCTTGTGAGAATTCCTCCTCTACTAAAAGAGCTAGCCTCAAAGATTCCAGAGAATTCTCCATTTACCGAGAGGCATGGTCGTCTTCTCCACTTAGTCAACTCCAACATAGAGGAAGACATGGTGAAAGTTCTCTTCCAGTTCTTTGACCCCCTATACCACTGTTTCACATTTCCTGATTACCAGCTTGTGCCTACTTTGGAGGAATTTTCTCAACTCCTGAGGATTCCTATTCTCCATCAACTACCCTACAACGGTACGGAAAGAGATCCAAAGCCTGAAGATGTTGCTCAAGCCCTACACTTGCAACCGTCTGATGTCAAAGGTCATTGGGAAACTAGAAGTGGTGTTAAGGGTTTCTTGGCAAAGTTTCTGTTTAAGAAAGCTTAAGAATGCTGGAATTCATTGGACTTACAAGCTTTTGAGGAGATCGTAGCTCTTCTTATCTATGGGTTGGTCTTGTTCCCAAACCCTGACCAGCTTATAGATGTGAATGCTGTCAAGATTTTCATGTCCCAGAATTCTGTGCCTACATTTCTTGGGGATATCCTCCACTCATTTCACACACGAACAATGAGGAAAAGGGGTGTTCTCATGTGTTGTATTCCTCTTCTAGGAAGGTGGTTTATTTCTCACCTTCCCCAATCAGTTTTGAAGAATGAGCAAGGTTTGAGGTGGTCACAACGATTGATGACCCTTACACATTCAGATATCTATTGGTGTTCTCGATCCCGAGAAAATGTTATCATCATTGATCGTTGTGGGGAATTCCCTAATGTCCCTCTACTTGGAATTAGGGGAGGAATTACCTACAACCCTTGCTTGGCTCTGAGACAGTTAGGTATGCCCGAAGGGATGGCCCTCATGACATGCTGATTCCAGATTTGGTTTTTGACTTCGACAACGACGATCAAGGACTTCGACAAAGGTTTATCCGAGCTTGGAGGATGCCCAACAAAGTGGACAGTAAGACCTTGGGACACAAGAATTCCACCCCCCTTGAGCCTTACCTCAAGTGGGTACGAACCCGCGCCCAAAGTCTTATGATGCCTTACCCCTACATTCTGCCTGTGATCAAAGAGCCTGTTTTGGAAGGAGAGGTTCTATACACCCTCCTCCATCCTAACACGCCAACATCACTTGAAGATTTGCAAAGGAGTTGGATACAGCTCAAGGGAGAACGTGATACTTTTGAAGCCCAATTCTACGCCAGTGAGAAGAAGTTTTTGGAACTTACTCGTCAACTTCACGAAGAGCAGACTCTCAACACCTACATTGCACCGAAAAGGATGCACAAAGTCTTTTTACATTAGAATTTTGTATTATTTTGCCCATGGGGCACTTGATGTACTAACAAATTCTTCTTATTAATATGACGTGTTTTCTTTTTGTCTACGAAAAATTTGAAGTTATGAATCCTTGAATGCATTACATGAATACATATCATTCATCATATGCATAAGCAGGTCATCACACCAGGTTTCCTTATCTCTCTGCTGTTTATTTCAGCCAGATGGATATAGAGCAGACAGTTAAAGACTTACAAGCGCAGAATTCACAGTTCCAACAACTCCTCATGACCTTGGCAAAGGGTCAAGAGGATCTTAAAGCACTGTTAGAAAAGGAAAAGGAGAAAAAGAAAAAGAAAAGAGTTGGTGTGGCTACTTTGGGTAGAAGATTTGAAGGTCAAACTAGAAGGGTCCTGGACTTCCCTTCAACATCTGATGAAGGGGTAGGAAAAGGTAAAGATACTGCGGTGCCACCTGAGTCTGAGGAAGAAGAAGAAGAAGAGGATGAAGACTATTTTGAGCAGCAGTATCCACCTGCAGATGACAAGTACAAGAATCTGGAGGAGCGTCTGGCTGCCATGGAAGTGCAGAGGGTGCCTGGGCTAGACTTTGAAGATCTAGGGCTGGTCTATGGGATTGTCATTCCCCCTAAATTCAAGGTGCCTACATTTGCTAAGTACGATGGTTTGTCTTGTCCAAAGATGCATCTGCAGTCTTATGTCAGAAAAATCCAACTGCATTCTTCTGATAAGGATCTGTGGGTCCATTTCTTCCAAGACAGTCTTTCGGGGATGCAGTTGGATTGGTTTTATCAGCTAGAGAGGTCTGATGTGCACAACTGGGAGGACTTGGCTACTGCCTTCTACAGACAATATCAATATAATGCAGATTTAGCACTAACCCGTACTCAATTACAGAGTATGGGTATGGTATCAAATGAAGGTTTCAAAGAGTATGCTCAGAAATGGAGGGACTTGGCTGGAAGGGTGCAGCCACCATTGTCTGAAAGAGAGCTTGTGGATATGTTTTTGGGGACTCTGTTAGGTCCATTCTTCAATCACCTGATAGGAAGTTCGTCTGCGGGGTTCACCAAGTTAATTCTGACTGGTGAGAGGGTTGAAGCAGGAATCAAGAGCGGAAAAATTCAAAAGGATGTATCTGCTTCCGCTGCCATCAAGAAGACCTTTCCAGCCAAGAAAAAGGTATAAGCTGTCTACTCCCAAAGGAGTCAAGGAAGAGTCGAGCGCCGGCCAGCGGTGGGGGATATGATGATTCAGAAGTCTGCAGCTGATCAGCCCAGAAATGTTCAACCTAGAACCAACCAAGCAAGGGTGGAAAGGCCTGCTAGGCAATTCACCAAAATAAACATGACGCCTGCTCAGGTTCTCCCCTATCTCTTGAAGTTAAAACTTACAACCTTGAGAGAGGTACCACAGAATCTGAATACATCCTCTCCTTACTACCATGCTAATGCAAAGTATGCTTATCATTCAGACAGTATAGGGCACGACACCAACAATTGTTGGGCCCTCAAAAACAAGATTCAGGATTTAATAGACGCTAAAGAGGTGGAATTCGACGCCCCTGAAAAACCTAATGTGATCTCTGCTCCAATGCCAAAACATGGTCACAATGCCCATGCTGTTGAAGAGGATCAATTTGTTGCTACTGTTGATGATTTAATGACTCCGCTACCAATAATCAAGTTGAATCTGTTGAAAGCCGGGATTTTCTCGGATTGTGAAAAAGATTGCTACCTTTGTTCGTCCTTACAATCCGACTGTCCGTTGTTGAAGTTAGACATCCAACGCCTAATGGATAATCAAGAAATCCTCTTTGAGAAAACTCCAGTTACTCCGACTCCTGTTAAAGATGTTGCTATAATTACCATTTCCGCCAATCTTTCCAAGGTCTCCAAAAGACCTGTTAAGATTACATCTGATTCGAAGATTGTACCGCTGAAAATAACTATGTCGGGGCCTATTCCATACAAGTCCAACAAATCAATACCGTGGAATTATGGAGGAGAGATCTTCTACCATGATGTTAAGTAGATTGAATCAGTTGAAGAAAGTTCCGATGAAGAGACTCCTGACATAGGAAATATTGCGGGGACGAGTAAAATCACCCGCATCAGAAGCATTTTCTCTCCGGAGATTGCGCCACCAAAGGCAATCTTCGGACCCTCAGCCTCTCTTAAGGTTACTCCTGCACCGATCAACATATCTACAAGAACTCCAGTTATTGAAGAAGTTTTAACTCCTGTGGTTGTCCCCTCTGCTGCTGCTAATGATAGAGGAAAAGGAATCCAAGAAGAGCCTGTCAGGACGAGGGCTCAGCCGATGGTCATCCCTGAAACCACTCAGAATGAAATGGAAGAGATTTTGAAAATAATCAAGAAGAGTGATTATAATGTTGTGGAGCAACTGGGGAAAACCCCCTCAAAAATCTCTATGCTGGCCCTTTTGCTCTATTCAGAAGCTCATGCCAAAGCTTTGATCAAATTCTTGAAGACGACTCATGTGCCCCAGGAAACCTCCGCGAATCAGTTTCAAGAATGTGTAACTAGCCTAACAGTAGACAACGGTTTAGGATTCTCCGATGCTGATCTTACAATCAAAGGGAGGAAGCATAACGACTCCATGCATGTCTCGGTGGAATGCAAAGGGACTACTTTGGCACACGTTCTGGTAGACACTGGTTCTTCGCTAAATGTCTTACCAAAGAAGGCATTGGATAGGCTAGATTGTAAAGGTCTAATTTTGAAGCCCAACAACATCATTGTCAGAGCCTTTGATGGTTCTAAACGGATGATCCACGAGGAGGTGGACATCCCGATTAAAGTGAGTACTGAAACTTTCAATTACACATTCTATGTCATGGACATTCATCCCTCCTACTCGTGTTTGTTGGGAAGACCCTGGATTCATCATGCTGGAGTTGTTACTTCAACTCTGCACCAGAAGCTCAAATACCCTGTTCAGGGGAAAATTGAGACAGTTCACGGTGAGGAGGAATACATGATAAGCCATCTTAATTCTTTCCGCTATGTGGAATTGGATGGTGAATTCATCGAAACCCCCTTTCAGCATTTTGAGGAGGTAGCTCAAGAAATTGCAGCAGTGCCTTCTGTACCCATCATTACCAAACCTGTGTCTCGAATGTCATCCCTCAAAGATGCGAAGGCTGTGATTAAGGAAGGAGGAAGCACAGTATGGGGTCAATTGCCAGATTTTCCTTACAAGACAGATAAATTTGGCTTGGGTTTCACTTCTGCTAGTCAGAAGGCTGTGCGTCGCTCCCGGGCTGGAGGACCACCAGTGAAAATCACCCATCATGGGGTCAATGCTTTGGAGGATGGTGAAGAGGAGAGCAACCTTGAAGACTGGATTTTCCCTACCATTGAAGGAGGCTTGTGCAATTGGGAGGCAAAGGACTTTATTCCCATCACTTTCATCAATCAGTAATTTATCTTTCGAACATTTATGTTGGTTTGTAATAATTCCTAAATAATTAGTACACTTTGAACCTTGTTCCTTACCCGAGGTACATATGTCTATTTGTAAGGGTTTGATTTTTCATCTTCATATGCCATTTTAATGAATCATGGACGTTTTCATATTTAAACTTTTGTGTTCATTGTCTTTCTTTTTTACATTTTATTTGTTTAAAGGTGGCTATCCCTTACACACACCCACACTCACAAAATGCAGGTACCCATCCACTTAGGATTCCATGGGTAACAATTCTGCTATGGCCTTCAGTGACTCTGAAGATCTGGTCTACCATGCCGAGTACGAAGGTGATGAAGACTGTGAAGTGCCTGGAGAATTGGCTAGACTGCTACAATAGGAAGAAAGAGTTATTCTACCTCACGAGGAGTTGTTAGAGACCATCAACTTGGGTACGAAGGAAGACAGAAAAGAAGTTAAAGTGGGTGCCAACCTGGAGCCAAATGTCAAAAAGCGTTTAGTTCAGCTGTTGAATGAATATGTTGAGATCTTCGCCTGGTCCTACGAAGACATGTCGGGACTGGATACAGATATTGTGGTTCAGCGTCTCCCTACAAGAGAAGATTGTCCACCAATTAAACAGAAAGTCCGCCGGATGAGGCCCGACATGTCTGAAAAGATCAAAGCTGAAGTGATAAAGCAGTTCAATGCTGGCTTTCTTGCTGTTACATCCTATCCACAATGGGTTGCTAACATTGTTCCCGTGCCTAAGTAGGACGGCAAAGTCAGAATGTGCATGGATTACAGACTTAAACAGGGATAGCCCTAAAGATGACTTTCCACTACCTCACATTGACATCTTGGTTGACAATACAGCTCAGCACAAGGTATTTTATTTCATGGATGGATTTTCAGGGTACAACCAGATCAAAATGGCCCCTGAAGACATGGAGAAAACTACTTTTGTCACACAGTGGGGTACGTTCTGCTATAAAGTGATGCCATTCGGACTGAAGAATGCCGGGGCAACCTATCAATGCGCCATGGTGGCTTTGTTTCATGATATGATACATCATGAGATAGAGGTTTACGTGGATGACATGATAGCCCATTCACAAACAGAAGAAGAACACCTCGACCATCTGCAAAAGCTGTTTCTCAGGTTGAAAGAGTACAAGCTCAGACTAAACCCTAACAAGTGAACTTTCAGAGTTAGGTCCGGTAAACTCTTGGGTTTCATCGTCAGTAACAAAGGCATCGAGGTTGATCCTTCCAAAGTCAAAGCTATATAAGAAATGCCTGCCCCTCGCACTGAGAAGGAGGTTAGAGGTTTCTTGGGACGCCTAAACTACATTGCAAGGTTCATTTCTCACCTAACATCTACCTGTGAACGAATCTTCAAGCTGTTGAAGAAAGATCAGGTGGTTAAATGGAATGATGACTGTCAAGTTGCTTTCGATAGAATCAAGGAGTATTTGCTGGAACCTCCTATCTCGATGCCACCCGTCGAAGGAAGGCCGTTAATTATGTATCTGATTATCCTAGAGAATTCAATGGGGTGCGTATTGGGCCAACATGACGAGTCTGGCCGAAAAGAGCATGCCATTTATTACCTTAGCAAAAAGTTTACCGACTGTGAGACTCGCTACTCACTGCTCGAGAAAACTTATTGCGCTTTGGTATGGGCTGCTCGCCGGCTAAGGCAGTATATGTTGACACATACCACTTTGCTGATCTCTAAGATGGATCCAATCAAGTACATCTTCGAGAATCCTACTTTATCTGGAAGAATCGCTAGATGGCAGATGATCCTCACCGAATATGATATACAGTACACAACCCAAAAAGCTATAAAGGGGAGTGTGCTAGCTGATCATCTAGCTCATCAAGCTGTCGAAGATTACCAATCCATGAGGTTCGACTTCCCTGACGAGGATATCATGACTTTGAGCAACATTGAAGAGAACAGACCGTATGATGGACCTGAATAAGGATCCCGATGGACCCTGTACTTTGATGGTGCCTCCAACGCACTTGGAAACGGTATCAGCGTTGTAATTATCTCTTCCGAAGGTTGCCATACACCTTTCATCGCCAGACTCTGCTTCAGCTGCACCAACAACATGGCCGAGTATGAAGCTTGTATCTTTGGTCTCAAGGCTGCCATTGACTTGGGAATCAAATCTTTGATTGTATTTGAGGACTCAGCTTTGGTTATCAGTCAAATCAAAGGAGAGTGGGATACTAAACATCCAAACCTCATCCCTTACAAAGAACATGTCCTGACATTGTTACCACATTTCGAGCATATTACCTTCGAGCACTTCCCGCGAGAAGAAAATCAGCTAGCAGATGCGCTAGCTACAATGTCCTCCATGTTTAAACTTAACTGGGATAATGAGGCTCCCCAAATCACCATTGAACGGATGGACAAACCTGCACATTGTCACGAGATCAATACCGAAGAAGTAGTGGACCTACCGTGGTTTCATGACATCAAAAGGTATCTCGAAGTACAAGAATACCCCGAAGGAGCTTCAGTCAACGACAAAAAGTTTCTGAGGAGGTTCTTAGCTAAGTTCTTCTTGAGCAATGGTATCTTATACAAGCGCAATCACGATTGCATTCTTCTCCGTTGTGTGGACAAGGTTGAGGCTGAGCAGATCATGGATGAACTACATAATGGCACCTTTGGCACCCACTCAAGCAGTCACACGATGGCTAAAAAGATTCTGCGGGAAGGCTATTACTGGTCTACCATGGAAGTTGACTGCCATCAACATTCCCGTACATGCCATAAATGTCAAATCTATGCGGATAAGGTACATATACCTCTAGTTCCTCTCAATGTCTTAACAGCCCCTTGGCCATTCGCGATGTAGGGAATCAACATGATTGGAGAGATCAAACCTACGACATCCAATGGACACCGTTTCATCCTGGTGGCCATTGATTACTTTACCAAGTGGGTTGAAGCATCTTCTTTCGCCTCTGTAACAAAGAATGTGGTTGCCCGCTTCATCAAGCAGAACCTTATTTGCCGGTATGGTATCCCTGACAAGATTATTACAGACAACAGTACAAACCTGAACAACACTATGATCACCGCTCTGTGCGAGCAGTTCAAGATTCAACATCACAATTCATCTCCCTATCGGCCTAAGATGAACGATGCTGTCGAAGCTGCAAATAAAAATATCAAGAAGATCATTCAAAAGATGACAGTCACCTACAAGGACTGGCATGAGATGTTACCGTTTGCTCTGCATGGGTACCGTACCACGACACGTACATCAACTGGGGAAACACCCTATTCTTTGGTATACAGCATGGAAGCTGTTTTACCTATCGAGGTTCAGATTCCCTCCTTGAGAATCATGAAAGATGCTGGTTTGAGTGAAGACGATTGGATTCAGACCCGGCTTGATCAACTTAACTTGATTGACGAGAAGCGACTTACTGCTGTTTGCCATGGTCAGGCATATCAGAAACGGATGATCAAGGCTTTTAATAAGAAAGTCAGGCGCCAGGTATATAAAGTCGAGGACCTTGTAATCAAGCGGATCATCTTGCCACAAAGTGATCCCAGGGGCAAATGGACTCCTACTTACGAAGGGACATTTGTGATAAAAAACATCTTTTCTGGTGGGGCAATGATCCTGACCACCATGGATGGTGACGACCTGCCGCACCCTGCGAACCCCGACATAGTCAAAAGATACTACGTATAAACGACCCGACAAGTTGAAAACCCGAAAGGGCGACTTGGGCAAAAGTGGGCATCCCGGTGAATCGAAAACCTGAAAGGGCGGTTCAGGCAAAAATTAGGGATAAAATCAAAAAAATCTGTACTCCTGGCAAGTTGAAAACCCGAAAGGGCGACTTGGGCAAAAAAGGGTTTCCCGGTGGACTGAAAACCCGAAAGGGAGGTCCAGGCAAAAGTTAGGGAATTAAAGCGTATGACTATGTCTCGTTGGATCACTTCATGGACAATCTCTTCACCAGACAAGCTCCCGGTTTCTGATCAATCCAATCATCGTCGGACGACGCCACGAATGAACAAGATATTTAGAGTTACGAAGGCTATAGTAGAATGAGAACCCCATGGAATTTTTACACATAACCATCTTTCTTTGTATAAATTTTTCTCAATTTTTATGACAACGTTCTCTTACTAGGATGTCTGTATCCTTTGTACAAAATACTTACACAAAGTTAATACAAAGATACTTCAAAGTGCATAAAACTATTTGTCTTTTCTTTTTTTTCTTTACACTTATGTTTTATTTGAGAACGTCCAATGGTTTATTAAATGAGCATATGCATTTAAATATAATCATTGTTTACAAATAAACAAAATGTGAAATAATAATTACTGACAGGTTGAAAGGATAGGAAAACGTATTTAGGCTATTCCAAGAGAGATCCCCTGCAGTACATCATCTGGATCCCCAGCGGAGCTAAACCTTGAAAAACATATTCCCAGCGGAATTAAATTTCAAAATCCTCGCCAGAGTCGAAACTTCAAACTCCCAATCCCTAGCGGAGCAAAACTTTGAACTACAAACCCTCAGCGAAGAAAAAATCCTTCTTCCCCAACGGAGTCAAAATTTCCATACACGATCGAATCAGCATGTCATTTAGATCCCCAGTGGAGCTGAGACTATCAATCTACAGCAGAAACCATCCAGTTTCTCCAGATTCCCTAGCAAGTTGTCTTAAAGTCTGAGAATCAACCAAATAACAGTTAACTTTTATCCCCAACCTAGGGTAATTCCCCTAGTAGATTGACATACAACCCGAACTTCTGAACTTTTTCCAAACGGGAATAAGCTTTTCCTAGAATAGCTTACTCTCCAGCAGTATATTTATCCCCCACAGAGTTTTTACTCCCCCAACCGAATGAAGATTCTCGTTCTTGGTTCCCCAGTGAAGTTGCCGAAGTCTTCACTACTCCCCAGCGTGAATTTGTCAGAATTTTTAATCCCCTGTAGATCAAAGATTCTCATTCTTAACTTCTCAGCATGAAGTCCCCAAGGATTCAAATTCCCCTAGCAGATTGAAGATTCTCATTCTCGGTTCCCCGCAGAAGCCATCAGAGTTTTCCTTATTCTCCAACAGATCAAGGTTTTCCTTTATTCAATCCCAGGTAGAGATCACTAGAGTTTCCTTATTTCCGAGTCAAGTAAGGATTCCCTTTTGTGTAATCCCCAGCCATGGTCATCAAGGTTCTCGGGATTCCCCAAGCAGGATTTTTGTCAATACTACAACTTCAAAGACTTGAAGGATCCCTATGTCCCCAGGAAAGTTGTAAAGGATTCTCACATCCCCATAGAAGTTGTCAAAGTTTTTGATAATCCCCGCAAGCTGCCAAGGATTTTCTATCCCCAACAGTGGTCCAAGGGTTTCTCTTCCTCAGCAATCAAAGGTTTTGAATTTCCAGCGGCGGTCAAGGATTTATTTTCCCCGGCAGCAGTCAAAGATTTTATTATCTCCAGCGGTCAAGGATTTATTTTCTTCAGCAAGACAGCTAATCAGCTTACATGCGCATACCTTACCTTCATATATCATAAACATTGATAAAGCACATTTATTGCATCATACATTTCATGCAACATAACTTTGTGTTTCAGCTAACATTTTACCCTTTTCAGGATAAAATTAACAGCTATCTTTAACAGATATTCAAAGCTCAGAAAACAGCTTAGAGATGCTCCAGACACTGATGCTATTCTATTTGCTGATTCAAATTAATGCTCAGATTCCTGCTCCAGTTCAAGTTATGAAGCCCGGATTCGACCGGATAATATCTGGATTATACTGAAGCCCAGAGATCAACCGGAAAATAGTTGAGTCCCCAGCGATTTATTGTGAAGCCTGGATTTTGGCCAGATAGTAATTAAAGACTGTGAAGCCTGGATTTTGACAAGATAACAGTAAGATACACTGTGAAGCTTGGATTTTGACCAAATAGCAGTTTTCTCAACCAATTACTTTGAAGCCCAGATTCAACCGGATATTAGTAGGCCCCAAAATCAAAGGGAAGCCCGGAGGCGACCAGATAACCATTTGATTTCCTTCTGAAGCCTGGATGTTGACCAGATAGGAAGTAAGGTATCATGAAGCCTGGATTTTGACCAGATAGCAATACAAGACTGTGAAGCCTTGATTTTGTCCAGATAACAGTAAAGTACACTGTGAAGCTTGGATTTTGACCAAATAGTAGTTTACTTGGCTAATTACTAAGAAGCCCGAAATCGACCGGATATTGGTGTGCCTTAAATTCAAGTTGAAGCCCAGAGGCAACCGGATAACAATTTATATTTCTTCTGAAGCCTGGAGTACAACTAGATAAGAATGGAGAAATTGTGAAACCTGGATTACAACCAGATAGCAAGTTTAATCTCATCCCCCCAGTAAGTCACTGTAAAGCCTGGAACACGACCAGATAGCAGTTCATTTTCACCTTTTCAACCAGGAGATGATTCCCCAGTAGAATAACGGATGACTAAAGCTCCTAAAATTCTATTTCTACCACGACAGAGATCAGCATTCCCCGACGTAATTCTCCTCAACAACAGGAATACAGGCTTTCGTAAAGGAATCTCTTATGCAATCAATGATTTTGAATGGCATCTTTAAGCCCATTCCTTCAACTATGCTTTGACGAGTGCAAATTTATGGGCACTCTTGTGTCCAATCATATTTTACCTTCGAGTCACGAAAGGCAATCTCTCCAATCTAACTCTTCAGGTTCAAGAAGATTGAACAGTGGAAGCTGTTGTACCCCAAAATTTGCCCTCCCTATTTTACAGAAAATCACGACCCTAGGGTTTCTCAGGTATTCAAGAATGGCTCAGGAATCGATCAGACAGGTTTTCTCCTATGGCAGTAAATCAAGAATTAGGGTTTTTCTCGCATTTCTCAGAAGAAACTGAATCCTCAGAAAGTCAATTGGCTGTCACATATTTTCAGGCTCTCTCAAATTTACTGGAAAAAGGAAGTGTTTGTTTGATCCAGGTTAACCGGATAATTGGCGTCTTTCAAAACATTTGCTCGTTCAGGGAATAAATGTTTGCTTGTTTATTGGAATACACAGTGCGTATTTTGACTGGAATACAATTGCAAGGCTACAAAGTTATTGGATTACTTGAAGTTTAAGTTATCTGGATTGGAATTATTGGAATGCAGTTCAATTATTTTGATCAGGGAATCTTAAAGGATTAGTGAAGATGCAAAGAAAGAATTACAAGTTACTGACGGTAATGGATTATTTTGGATATCAGATTATCTCATAAAGACTTTCTTTATTTATTTCAGATGTTGTTACAAAAATAATTTATTATTCAAATGCTTTAGGTTTTACAACTTATAGTACTTGAAAAATAAATTATTACAACTGATTAAAAATCTCTCTAAGTTACAAATCTAATCCTAAGCTTCCATTGCTCCCATACTCGCCATAAAGTCTCCTACTTCCTCTGCTTTGTCACCATCCAATTTGCGCTCACATGAAAGAAAGACGGAAAAAAAGATTAGTACAATTAATTGAACATAAATAAAAATTTCAAAAAAAGAAAGAAAGATGTTCATCATTAAAGTTTGCCTTTGGAATCAGAGGGGCTATTTTCATTTCATCATGTTTTTATTTTTCTCTTTGCAAATCACAAGAAGATTGCTCTTCTTGGTTCAAAAAAAGAAAAATAAGAATGCAAAGCAAATGGAAATATATTCCAAACAATGCAGCAAGTTGTCTTGGCAAACTAAACAAGGCGCCAAACTAAATGTAACAAGGCCAAACTGAATGCAACAAGGCCAAACAAGCAAGTAACACAGCAGGCGCGCAAATGCAACAAGGCAAACTGAACAAAGCCAAACTCAATTGGATAAAGTACAAGGCAAGTACAATGCAGCATGGCAAGCAACTAAGACAGGCAGCATAGCAGCAAGAATGCAACAAGGCCAAACTCAATGCAGCAATACAAGCAAGATAGCACAGCAGCATGGCAAGTACAAATAGCAGGAACAAAGTACAAACAACATGGAAGAAAGAAGATTGCAGTATGGTAAACCAAATCACAAGCAAAGCTTGTTGCAAAAGCCTTTCATCATTTTCCAAGAATTGTGGTAAACTTTTCAGAAAAAGTGAAAAAGCATTTCTGCTTTTATCATTGAGAGAGGAGAGGAGAGAGAGAAAAGATATCACCTATTTTGATGGGATTGTGCAGTTTTTCTACCAAGGCCCACAAACTGTCACAAGTTACAAAACAAAAAGAAAAAAAGAAATAATACCAAAAAACTGTAAGAAGTGGAGATAGCACTTTGTCAAAAAAATCCCCAAAGCTTGCAGAACCAAAACTGCAAGAACAACTCTCCAAAACCTGTTAACAGTTCTCAAAGAAAACCTTCAAACCTGTTAACCAAAGCCTAACCAAACTGTAAAACAAACAGCAACAAATAACAAAACTGTATAACAGTTTCAAACAGGGCCAAACCATAAAGACTCCCAGGCCTGCAAACTGTCTACAAAAACACAGTTTGTCAAACAACAAAAAATCTATTATCAAACCAAAACATTCAAAAGCATTCAAACTGCAGAACAACAAAACTTGTAAACTGTCAAAACATTCAAAAGCCATTTTCAACTATCAAGCAAAACACAACAAACAGTTTCCAAAACCTTTCCAACATCCCAACATTTCACCAACATCACAAAAACCTGTTAACAATTTTAAACAGCCTACCCACAACTGTAACGACAATAAAAACTTACAGAACCAAAAAACTGCATAGCAAGTTCAAATATACAAAACCTGCATAGCCATTTTCAAGCACCAAAACCAAGTTTCCACTGTCACAAATCATGTTCATTACAACCACAAATTGAAACCATTCCAACAACAAACAAGTCTCAGAAGCAATCATTATCATTAACCAACAACAAACAAGCCTCGGAAGCAATCATCATCATTAACCAACAACAAACAAAATCAGAAGTATCATCATCATTTAGTCAAAGGTCAAGACAAAGAAAAAGTACCAAAAGTGCGCATCCTTCGTCATCATCTCTTCCTCCTTGCCTGGCCCATCACCGGGGAGCCTCTCATCATAAAAATATCACTTATCACAGAAAAGATCCAAAAAGGTATATTTCTTGACAAATCACTTACTGCATCTCAAGCATACGCCACAATAGGATTAATAGAGAAAACGTGAATAAAGCATTCAAACAACAAAAGCTCGTTTAACCATCAAACAAATCGTAACAAAAAATAAAGTCATACCTTTTCAAGAACAGAACCATTAGCATAGGAAGTGAGGAGTGAGATACTCCGGCAACCGTAGGCGAGAGGAAGATCAGAAAATGTGTTTCAAAACCCTTTTTGATAAATCCATCTCATAACTTAGTTTTTTTCCCAGAGAAAACGCGTTTCACTTATGATTCAGTAACGATTAAGGGACCCAGAGCGAGAAAGATGATTGAATTTGAGAGATGTGAGAGGAAGGGACATAAGCGGCACCGCTGTAAACACAAACCCCAAACCCTAATTTTGCAAGCTTCCCCTAATCAAAAAAGAACCCTAAACTGAGTTATGTGCATTGGGCCAGTCCGCCCCCAAACTCAAAAAGCCCATACAAATTGCTAGCTCCCCCCCCCCCTTTTGAGCCTTTTTTGTTTCAGCAAGGCAATGTTTCCTTTGGGCCTAACCTCTTTGATCTTCCCTAAAGCCCATTCTTACCTTTTTTATTTATTTACTTCTTTTTGAAAAAAATTTCATAAAAAACTCAATACTCTTTTTTATCAAATTAAATTAATTTTGAAGTTAATTTTCTTTTTCTTCTTTTAATTTATCTTTGTTAATTTGTTATATATAATAAAAACATCAAAATTTTAATTTAATTAGTTTGCTTTCTTTAAACTTTTTTTAATTATTTAATAAAAATGCATAGAAGAATAATAATATAATTTTTTTAATCTTTTTTAATCTTTTTTTAGAATAGATTTTTATTTATTCCTTTCCAAGTAAATACATACATCTCATGCTTTATTGATTTTATTTCCGTAAATTGTCTTATCTTGAATCGCATAACAATTCGGTTTGGTTGTAATATTTGGACATTGCTATTTTTATGTGACTCATCCCTATTTGTAATAATTGTACCCCCATTCCCGGATACTTTTGTAATAGCTTAGACTTTTAATTTCCGCAATTTATCGCTTTCGATATACTGTGTAGTAATTAGGCATGTATGGCAAGATTCAAAAACCAATCGCTAGATGACCTAACCTAAGAATAAATAACTTGAAATTAACACACTTCTCACACGCACACCTCTAGGGTAACCTCGCTTGTTGCCTCGGAAATACAATCATGTCCCTCGAATATGAGACACTCTAGCAAATGACCCTTCGATAAACAAAGATCCTAGTCCCTCAATGACCTTCGATGTTGCCTTCGATAAAATGATCTCGTCCCTTACAAAATTGCTAGAGCGTCCTACAAGTTGCTTTCAATGATTGTATACGATGACCCGCGTCTGTCCCGTTTAACATCCAAACATAAGTTTGTTTACCAAATACAATGGTAAAACAACAATGTCAAAGGATTAAAAATGTGTAGGAAAGATCTTTGAGTAGATAGGGTAGACAAATCTTAGTTACTTGATCAAAACTTGCAAACATCCTTACTAATTTCAAAAACACACAATTTCAAAACATTTCCCAAAATAAACTTTCAAACATTGAAACATCTTTTCAAAAGACAAACACCTTTGTATACATTCAAACAAGAATCATTACAAAGGTTGCCACAACGATGGCCTCTTTTCAAAATATTTTCAAAACCATACACAAAGCACCATTTCAAATAATTGAAAAGCAAAAGCAAGTGATCTGAAACAAGTAACTAAGAGCCCATGGAAAACCATGGATGAAAAGGGTGCTAGCACCTTCCCTTTTCATAACCTACCCCCCGAACCCAAGAAAACATCTCAAAGGTCTTTCATGTGCTTTTTGACCTTTCCTTTGGATAAATAAAAAGTCGTTGGTGACTCTTGCTAAACTGCACAAGTGCGAACATAAACACAAAACCTCGAGTCAGTTCTCCCACCGCATTATAGCTTTGATCATGCATTTTTGGTACATCTGACCGTAACAAACAACCCAAGCCTTTTATCATTAATCAAGTTTACCTGGTCACGCCAAATATGAATCCATTCGTTTTCATCTAGACCTACGTCTTTCATAATCCTTAGGGAAGGAATATGGACTTCGACAGGTAAGACATCCTCCATACTGTAGACTAGAGAGAACGGGGTTGCACCGGTTGATGTATGTACTGAAGTGCGATAGCCATGAAGAGAAAATGGAAGAATCTCATGCCAATATTTATACATTACTAATATCTTCTGCAAGATCTTCTTGATGTTCTTGTTGGCGGCTTCCACTACACCATTCATCTTCGGTCGATATAGAGAAGAATTATGGTGTTCAATCTTGAACTGTATGCAGAGTTCCGTGATCATAGTGTTGTTAAGATTGGTACCATTGTCCTTAATGATCCTTTCGGGTATGCCATGCCAATATATAAGGTTGTATTTAATAAACCGGGCCATAACATTCTTAGTAACGGAAGCAAACGAGGTTGCTTCAACCCACTTCGTGAAGTAATCAATAGCGACCAGGATGAAATGATACCCATTAGAAGCGGTAGGCTTAATCTCTCCAATCATATCAATTCCCCATATTGCAAATGGCCAAGGAGAAATCAAGACATTCAAAGGAATCGAGGGCACATGTACTTTGTCAGCATAAATCTGGCATTTGTGACAAGTCATGGAATGACGATGGCAATCAATTTCCATGGTCGACCAATAATAACCTGCTCTCATGATTTTCTTAGCCATCATGTGTCCACTGGAATGAGTACCAAATTTTGGATTAAAAATATCCAGTGTCAACCTTAGGGATTCGAATGGCTTAACATCCCACCCATCGGCGCTTAGTAAACTAGGTGCAACCCCTGAAAATGCTCGTACTATATGGAAATAAAGTTGCACCTTGGCTATAAGCATTTGCTTTTAGCTCAGCGGTAAGCCCTTGATCCTACAAGTGGCATCAGAGCATGGTCATGGGTTCGAATCCCCCTCGGCTGACACTGGGGGGGGGGGATTGTTGGATTAAAAATATCCAGAGTCAACCTTAGGGATTCGAAGGGCTTAACATCCCACCCATTGGCGCTTAGTAAACTAGGTGCAGCCCCTGAAAATGCTCGTACTATATGGAAATAAAGTTGCACCTTGGCTATAAGAAATTTCTTTTAGCTCAGTGGTAAGCGCTTGATCCTACACCAAAGAATCCATCATGCATATCTTCCATAATCTTCTCCGCTTCCTTCTTGTCTACACAACGAAGCAAAGTTGAATTATGGTTGCGCTTGTACAAAATTCCGTTGCTCAGAAAGAACTTGGCAGATAACCTCCATAGAAATTTCTTGTCATTGATAGATGCTCCTTCAGGATACTCCTGAGTCTTAAGATATCTCTTTACTTCGTGAAACCAAGGCTTTTCCTCTACTCCATCAATATCAACTTCGTAACAATACGCTGCTTCGTCTAGTCTCTCAATAGTAATTCGAGGAGCTTCATTATCCCATCGGACTTTGAACATAGATAACATGGTAGCTAATGTGTCCTCCAATTGATTCTCTTCTCGTGGAATATGTTCAAAAGTGACTTCCTCGAAGTACGGAATTAATGTCAACACATGCTCTCGATAAGGAATGAGATTTAGATGCTTCGTATCCCAATCTCCCTTAATCTAACTGCTACCAGGGCTGAGTCCCCATATACATTCAAGAACATGATTCTCATATCGATCATAACTTTGCTAACCATGATGCATACTTCGTATTCGGCCATGTTGTTGGTACAATCAAAGCAATGTCTAGCGGTGAATGGCATATGCAAACCTTTGAGAGAGACAATCACAACACCAATTCCATTTCCAAGCGCATTGGAAGCTCCATCAAAAACCATAGTCCATCGGGATCCCGATTCAGGTCCTTCATACGGTCCAGGTTCTTCGTAATCTGTAACTAGCATAATATTCTCATCAGGGAACTCGAAATTCATAGACTGGTAGTCGTCTACAGCTTGATGAGCCAAATGATCTGCCAATACACTTACTTTGATTGCCTTATGAGTAGTATACTGAATGTCATATTTTGTCAAGACCATTTTCCATCTTGCTATTCTTCCAGAGATAGCGGGTTTCTCGAATACATATTTTATTGGATCCATCTTAGAGATCAACAAAGTAGTATGAGTCAACATATACTCTCTTAGTCGGTGAGCAGCCCATGCCAAAGCGTAGCAAGTTTTCTCGAGCATTGAGTATCTTATTTCACAGTCGGTAAACGTTTTTCTAAGGTAGTATATTGCATGCTCTTTTCGACCAGACTCATCATGTTGCCCTAATACACACCCCATTGAGTTCTCTAACACTATTAGGTACATGATCAGAGGTCTCTCTTCAACTGGTGGCATCAGTATCGAAGGCTCTTGGAGGTACTCCTTAATTTTGTCGAAGGCTATCTGACAATCTTTGTTCCACTTCACTACTTGATCTTTCTTTAGTAACTTGCATATTGGCTCACAAGTAACAGTCAAATGGGAAATGAATCTGGCAACTTAGTTCAATCGTCCCAAGAAACCTCTAACTTCCTTCTCAGTATGGGGAGCTGGTATTTCTTGAATGGCTTTAACCTTGGCAGGATAAACTTCAACACCTTTATTATTGACGATGAAACCTAGGAGCTTACCAAATCTTACCCCAAAGGTGCACTTGTTCGGGTTCAACCCCAACTTGTACTTCTTCAATCTCTCAAATAGCTTGTGTAAGTGGTCAAGTTGTTCTTATTTAGTCTGAGACCTGGATATCATGTTGTCGACGTAAACCTCTATCTCATGATGGATCATGTCATGGAACAAAGCTACCATAACATGCTGATACGTTACACCGATGTTCTTCAAACTGAAAGGCATGACTTTGTAATAGAAAGTGCCCCACTGTGTGACAAAGGTAGTCTTTTCCATGTCTTCAGGTGCCATCTTGATTTTATTATACCCAGAGAAACCATCCATTAAGGAAAATACTTTATGCTGGGCGGTGTTATCAACCAAAACATCGATAAGTGGAAAGTCATCTTTGGGGCTTGCCCTATTCAGATCCCTATAGTCTACACACATTGCCATCCTTCTTAGGTACTGGATCCACATTTACGACCCAATGAGGATAGGATGCAATGGATAAGAAACATGGATTGAACTGCTTCATAACCTCAACTTTGATTTTTTCAGACATCTCAGGACGCATACGACGAACCTTCTGCTTTATTGGAGGACAACCTTTTTTCACTGGTAGACAGTGAACCACAATATCAGTATCGAGCCCTGACATGTCTTTATATGACCAAGAAAATATCTCAACATAGTCACACAACATCTGGATTAATCCCTTTTTAACACTGTCTTCTAGGTTGGCACCTATCTCGACTTCTTTCTTGTCCTCTTCAGTACCCAAGTTCACAACCTCGGTTGGCTCTTCATGAGGTTGTATGGCTCTTTCTTTCTGCATTAACAACCTAGCAAGCTCTCCAAGTACTTCACAATCTTTCTCACCTTCGTCCTCGGCTTGGTAGATCGAATTTTCAAAGTCTTATATGGCAATAGCATAATTTTTATCATTGGCATCCAGGGTGGATATGGATCTGCAATTTGTTGTATGGGTGTGTGTAAGAGCACATAGCTATTGTGAAAGCAATAAAGTAAAAGAAAGACAAAGAGCGCAAAATTTGAATGCAAACGTCCAATGATTTATTGAATGAAAATATGTGATTGAATTATGAAAACCCTAACAAATGGACCGTTGTGCCCCGGGCAAGGCACAAGGCTTAAAGTTATTATTTAAAATTACATAACCAAAACTTGAAAGAAAGTAAAAAGAAAATAGAATTTACTCCTGACTAAAGGAGATTGAGATAACGTCTTTAGTCTTCACATTTGTTGAGCCTATTGCCAGTGGTAGGAAAAATCCAAATGTCTAGGTCATAATCACTATCAACATCTTCCACGGTGTTGACTCCATTACTATTGATGCGGAATGGTGGTCTTCTAGCACGAGCACGACAGACATCCCTCTGAGCCTCTACAGTGAAACCCAAACCAAATTTATCAGACTTGTAAGGAATGTCGGGAAGCTGACCCCAAGTAGTGAAACCACCTTCTTCTACCACAACTCTAACACCTTTCAGAGAAGCCATTCTGGGAAGAACCCTGGTAACCTTAGGAAAAGCAGGAATTTCTTCAATAACCATAGTTGTCCAAGGAATAACCTCAAAGTTCTGGCAGGGACTTTTGATGAATTCGTCGTCCATCTCAACATACTTGAAGGAGTTCAAGTGGCTCACCATGTATTCTTCTTCACCACAAACTGTAACAATCTTTTCTTTAACGGGATATTTTAGCTTTTTGTGTAAAGTAGAAGTAACAGCGGCTACCCCATGAATCCAAGGGCGTCCAAGTAAACAGGAATAGGCTGGACAAATCTCCATCACATAGAAGGTAGAGTTGAAGACCTGTGAACCTACTTTGATTGAAAGATCCACCTCTTCATGCACCATCCTTTTTGAACCATCAAAGGCTCTGACCACGATATCATTGGGTTTCAACACAACCCTTTTATAGTCAAGTTCTTATAGAGCACCTTTCAGCAAAACACTCAATGAAGAACCCGTGTCAACCAACATATGAGATAAGGTAGTATCCCTGCACTCAATAGAGACGTACAAGGCCTTGTTATGGTTCCTTCCTTCAGGAGTCAAGTCAGCATAAAAAAAACCTAACCCAATATCAATCGTCAGGCTAGAAACATAATTCTCAAACTGATCAGCAGAGATTTCCCGCGGCACATGAGCAGATTTCAAAAGCATCACTAAAACCTGAGCATGGGCTTCAGAGTATAACAACAGGGATAACATGGATATATTGGAGGGAGTCTACCCTAGTTGTTCAACAATCTTATAGTCGCTTTTTCGGATGATTCTTAGTACTTCCTCCATCTCTTGCCCGAAGGTATCTTCACCAGTAACTTCTTTAGGTGCCTCTGTCTGGGCAGGCTCAGTCATTTGTTCTTTCCCTCGAGCCGCATTAGTTGATTCAGTAGTAATAACACAAACTGGTGTAGCAACAGTCTTTGGAGAGATCTCTGGAGAGAAAACCCTTCCACTTCTAGTAACTTTGTTGGTCCCAGGAATATTGTTAACATCGGGATCAGTAACTTCATTATTTCCACTTTTGACAATTAATGGTTCTTTCTTGACACCATGGTAGTAAACATCAGCTCCATAATTCCAGGGGATAGCCTTGTCAGAGGAATATGGGATTGGTCCTGGTGCGGAAATGATTAGAGGAGAAACCCTAGGCTCGACAGTAATCTTCACAGGACCCTTAGAAGTGATCCTCACAGGAGTTCTAGAAACTACATATACCCCTTTAAACTTCAAGTCATGAAACAAATTCTCCATGGAAGGAGTCTTCTCAAATAGAATTATATGGTTATCAATTAGACGCTGAATACCTTCTCTCAACAGTGCAAAACCATTGGATTGGGACGTATGATAGTAGCAATTTCCAATGCAACTCGGAACTAAGCCAACTTGCAACAAATTTTTCTTAACAATTATCAGAGGAGTAGTCAAGTCACTTACAACAGAAACATAAGAAACATCATCAATAGCATTAACACCTTTGTCATGGTTAGGCATAGGTGTAATGATCACATTGGGAGTCTCGGGAGGATCAAATTCAATTTCTTTAGAGTCGATCATATCCTGAATCTTATTTTTCAAAGCCCATCAGCCATTTGTGTCATGTCCGGGACTATTAGAATGATAGGCACACCTTACATTAGGATTGTACCGAGGAGATGAGGTGTTGGAATTTTGAGGAGGATTTGTCAATGTAATCAGCTCTGCCTTCAACAAATCTTATAATGCCTGAGACAACGACATGTTGATCTTGGTAAATTGTCTCCTAGGTGCGTCCGGTCTATGCTGATTGCCTTGTTGATGTTGTGTTTGGGCAGGATTAGAGATTAGTGCTGCCCTCATAGATTGGTTGCGGTCACCTCTACTACGAAATTTCTGGCCATACACAACATTAGCTTCCTTCTTACTGTTGAACGACTTCTTCATAGTACTTGAAGACACAACCACCTGAAATTTTCTACTTCTGATTCCACCTTCAACATGTTCCCCTGTTAATATCAACTTATTGAACCCGACTGAAGAGCTTCCAATCATATGATTAAATAAAGGACCTATCAAAGTTCCCATAAACATGTCAACCAACTCACTATCAGACAAAAGGGGTTGAACTCTTCCTGCTAGGTCTCTCCATTTCTGGGCATACTCTTTAAAGCCTTCGTTAGAGCCCACAGTCATACTCTGTAATTGCACACGGGTTGGTGCCAGATCAACATTATACTGGTATTGCTTATAGAAAACAACAACCAAGTCTTCCCAAGTATGGATATTGGTCCCTTCTAGTTGATAAAACCATTCCAACTATGTTCTAGATAAGCTTTCTTGAAATAAATGCACCCATAACTTTCTGTCAGCAGTGTGTGGTTGAATCTTCCGGACATATGACCTCAAATAAAGCTTTGGACAAGAAATACCGTCATACTTTGAGAAAGTAGGGACCTTGAATTTATGAGGAATGACAACTCCTGATACTAAACCAAAATCTAAAAATTCCAACCTAGACACTTTCCGGATCTCCATAGCATTGAGACGATCTTCCAGCTGCTTGTATTTGTCATCAGCGGGAGGATATTTTTCATCCTAATAGTCTTCTTCTTCTTCATCAGAACCATTGTTTGAACCCTAGTTGTTATTTTCCTCATCCTTCACACTCTTACCATCTTCACCTGGTCGTCATCTTCATTTAACGGGATATCACAGTCTTAAGCTCGCTTGATAGGACCTCTGAACCTTCTTCCCATGTGTAGCGGTAGAAATATTAAGACTAAGCCATTGGATTTGACTTGACTCACACAAATTAAAATAAAAATCTCCACCACGCTTCATTGTTTCCAAAGGAATGGGAAAACAGCGAATAACCCAAAAGAGGGGAGAAAAATTCTAGGTAAGGGGGTTGGTTATGAAAAGGGAAGGTATTAATACCATAAACATCTACGGTACTCTGCAAGAACCTCTTTGTAAAATCTGTATGTTTTGGCTATAAAATGTTGTATGAAAATAGATTGTGGTGGTGAGAAAAGAAGTATATTTTTTATGATTTTTGCACCCGCCGCGGTTGTGAACCTTTAATGCCTACATACCACCTTCCATGCATTAGGGGATCATGGTACACGTAGTTCCTCTTTTAATTTAAAAAAAAATACAAGTGTGTTGGTTAATTTTAAGAGACAAGACATCATTGTCATTGTCCGTGTGGAAAACATACTTACTACCCACAATTATGAGAAAGGAGAATTTGCGTCATCTCAAAGTGGAGGATATGGCTTGGATTTCAAAATCAACAATGTCTCACTCAACACCCAAGTGGAAAATATCTCACTTCACTATATATTATAGAAGTATAGTTGTTTACATCACTACAAGGATTGCCAACAGTCCAATCTTTTGAGAAAAGTTTTTAAAGATAAAAGCCAAGATGGCAAAATAGTCTGAATGATATTTATTGACTTTTAGTCTTCTCACAAAAATGTCAGAGTATTGTTAAGTTGATTGAAATTTGATTAAGAAATAATTTTTGAAAATGCACGGACATAAGTCCAAGTTTATTATGAAAGTGATTCAAGTTTTAAAACAAGAAGAGTTTTCAAAAGGAGGGAAAAGATTTTTGAAATTAAAGAAGATGGGAGGAGATGAAGAGAATATCCTAAAGAATAAGGTAAAAGCTAGGTAAAAAGAACCATCTAACCAACAAGAAGTCAACATTTGACACAATGAGTCAATGTATAATTCCCATCCTTTGGATTTGAAACCAAACAAACAACTACAAAAAAAGGGACCTCTTAAGGAAACCAAACTCCAATTGCATTAAGTCTTCACAAAAATTGGACAGAGTAACATCTGTATACAGGTGAATTCCAGATCACAGACTAAGCATGTAATCCCAATAATCTGCACACAAAACAAATAAACAACCCAATATCTTGGGGTAAACCCCAAGAACTCCAGATAAGATAATAATCAAGGTCATAAGGTCTCAAGGTAGGCCAACAACTTCTAATCCTAAGTCCAAGAAGTCCATCACTCCATAATTCCAAGGATAGTAACCAAATAGTCCAAGTAACATTAAAGCTTTTTAGGGTTCAAGTTAATTATTAGGTATCTTCAAAAAGAAATGAAAAGCTCAAATGAGCAAAATAAAAATGACACGAAGATAAAGGCTCAAGTGAGTAAAGATAAAAAATAGCATGAAATGTAAATGCTAAAGTAAATGGTACATAAAGTAAAAGCATAAAATAAAAGCATAAAAATAAAGTCAATTATTAGGAATTAGTAGTTAGTTGGATGTCCATCTTGAAACTTGCATTTGGAACTCATTAGAGGATTGGTAGAACCAAAGCCTCTCAACAACAAGTTGCATTTGCTTTTTGTCAAATATATCATCCATTTAAGAATTCTTGAGATAACACTTAATGATCAATGATATTTAAGTGATCCACTTTGACCAAAATTGATAAAGTTCCATTAGAGGATTGGTAGAACCAAAGTATCCTAATAATGGATCTCAAGATTATTGGATTAAAGGGTTCAAATTTACATACTTGGGCATGCAAACATAGGTTTGGGTGACGAATGATCATTTTCTCAAATCGGGACAAAATTTAGCGCTATGTTAAGCAATCGTAAGTGGACTTATATAGAAGCCGCACATATTTTGAGACCGATCAATAGCAATCTATGAACCTCATGTTTTGAGACATGATATGTAAATCATGCTCCAATAACATTTGGTTCAATAAGAATGGAATAAGATGAAGAGGGAAGGGGAAATGAATAAACCACATTTGAACCAAAATTTAATCAAACTATTATTAAAATTATTCATCCATTTTTACGGAGTTAGACTCAACACCATGGATTCAATGATGTTAATAAAATTCATGATCAAAATTTTAATCCAAGATCAGCCAGAACATATACAAAAAATAAAATCATATTTTAAAAAAGAAAAAAAGGTTTTTAAAATGATTATAAAATGGAAATAAGGGAGAGAAATAGCAACTATATTTAAATTAATCAAGGAAAAGTAAGTAAAATCATAGAAAAATCAGGAATGAACTCAAATATTTTTATAAAATTTTCGGTAATTTTTTAAAGCCAGAAACTATTTTTAAAATTAAAAGAAATAGGTGAAATAAACCAAAATAAATAAATAAATAAAAAAGTCAGAAATAAAAAATAAATGAGGTCACCAATATTTTTCAAAATGTCATTGGATCCTTCCCTATTTTTTCAGAATTTAAAAATGAAGAAAAGTATTTTTTAAACATTTAAAACAACTCAAATAAAATGAAAAATTATAAAAAAAATACCAAAACACAAAATAAAATTGTGAAAAAATAAAAGTCAGAAAGAGAAAAATCAAATGTATTTTCCATAATTTTTTCAGATTTTTTGGAGTTAAAATGATTTTTCTATGAATTTTTGAAGTTTAAAACAATTTAAATATAAAAATCAGAAAAATAAAATAAAGTCAAAAAAATATGGACCGATGGATGAGAGTTAAAATACATTAGTAATCAAATCCAAAGGATCTGGCGCGCTGTGTATATCATGGTCATTACTGAATAAAGCACTGAATTGAATATAAATCAGATTTTCAAAAATTCCAAATGGCACGCCATCATTGGTTGGAAGATGACACGTTGGTCATCTTTAACCTCCAGCCAACGTGAAACACAGGTCCCTCAAACTGTAAAATCAGAAGCCCAGACCTATGCCATTCGCTTCGTCTCATTAAGACGAAGACAACCACACCTTCGCAAAAAATTTATATAAACTGTAGCTCAAACAATTTGGAAGAGAAGTTTTCAAAAGGGATTTGAGATTTCGTGTTCAAAACATGCTTCCAGTTAAAAACAAGTGTTGCAACTAGAACCAAGATGATGAAAGCTTCACAATAGTATCAAAGTTTGAGAGAATTGGTGAAGGAATCTACCTATTGAAGTTAAGTTGCAGAGCTCTGAAACTGGACTTGGCTAGCACGATTCATGGAGTTTTAGAGCTTAATTCTTCTTCTGTTAGCTTCAGTGAGGTTCAAGGAAGGTGAATTGACAAAGAAAAATGATTGAGAAAGGATGTAAAAGCAAATTCGAAGTTACAAATATTGAGTTCAAGAAAGAGTTTGACAGGGTGATTCTGGCTTTCCAAGCTTTAGGAAATGAATGAGGGATGACCCTCTATTTATATGGAATCAAATGGGATGTTCAAGCGTGTGAAATGATGAAGTTTGGAGGGAAATCGTGTGAACCTGATACACGAGCAAAGTGTGATCTATTTTGTATCAAAACTTATCCAATCCTTACGTTTTGATGCACTAGTCACTTCTGGAAGTTCAGTAAACATGTTTAGAAGCAAAAATACGCAACAAATTTGTGATTAGAAGACAAAACAAGAGTTTCAAATTTCTGACTTGGTCAAAAATTCAATTTCAAATTTCCAAATTCAAACCCATGGCATTTTCAACTCAAGGGGTCTTAGGATATGATTCTTGAAGCTTTACAAAAAGGAGATTACAAGCTTTGCAATGTGCAAAGAGGTTGACTTTCTATACTTAGAAATTTTTTAATTTTTTCTTCAAAAATTACTTGTAATGTCTTGCATTCAAACATGGCTTTCCACTTGAAATTTTCTCTTGACCAAAAAATATGGAATGAAATAGATCTCTTGAATGACATTTTGAAACTTGAACCATTCAAAATCTCCAAAATTTTAGGGAGTTATGATTTGTTGAAGTTGGAAAAAATTCATGAAATGACCTATAATCTTTTGCATCCTCAAGGCACTTTCCATCCATTTTCACACTTTTCACATAAAAGAAAGGTTGAATTTCACATATTCAAGATCATTACGGAAAAATAATGGGTTCATGGTGATAAAAATTGATCAAGTTATGGTCATTTGAAGTCACATAAGGGAATTTGAGGGTTCATTTGGAGGACTTGTAAACTTTCTTCATCATCAATTTTCTTCCACACACAATTTATTTAAATTTTTTGAAGTTATTTGTTAATAACCCTCTTAAGAGAAGGATGTCTTTGGAATCACTCAAAAATATCAAAATATGAGCAAGATATACCCCTTTGAAGTTCAAAACCCTAGCTCCTAGAGCAAGAAAATGCCTTGGGAAACCTTTGCAATTTTTACCAATATTTTTGCACAAATACCTTTGTTATGTGCTTATAAGTTGTTGAGTATGATAAGTAGAAACCAAAGCAACCAAAATCACTTCCAAATCTTGAGAATTGAAGGAGATATGCACTTGTGATCATTGAAATTGAAGACTTGTCCATTTGAGTCAAACTTCTTCAATCAACCCTTGTACTTTTGAACTAAATTTAACAACTTGAGGTATGATGAATCATAAAATACTTTTCCATGATATTACTTCAAAACATCTTTAATTATGAGACTTGAATCTCAATGAAGCTTTATTGAGGAAGGCACAAAAATGAACTCATGAATCCCTAGATCAATCTTGATGGAATGTATTGTGCTTTCACCTACAACATAAAAAATTGGGGCAAACACTCAATGTGTTTATTATTTAAAAGATGATAAATACAAAACATAGATGATCATACAATACAAGTCAAGGTGATTGGTGATTCCTCCTAGAGAAAAAGCTAAAGATAGGTAGAAGAACCAAACCCTAGTGTGTGACCTTGTTGTGACTGAATTGATATGATATGATGAAGGGATCTTAGGGGAAAAAATTGGGGTACAACACCATGTTAAGGATTCCAGATGGTTTCTTAGTCTTTTTCTTCCTCTCTTTGGTGATTAGTGTCTTCAGCTCTTCCTGCCCATTTGCTAAGTTGAGGAACATCTGTTGAAACTGAGCATTCTGGGCTTGAAGATCTTTGACTGTTTGTTCGAGAGCCATCTTTATGCTGAAATAAACAGCAAGAAGATGAGAAAACCTGTAATGATGTGTATGACATGTATATGTATATGCAATGTTTTCAAGTATCTCGCATGATAAATGAAAATTGAAATGTTAGAAATTGAGTCTGGCTGCAGCTTTGTCTAAAGAACTTTGTGTCTATGTTTTTGAACGTCCTTCTATAAGAATCAAGCTCACCATATCAAGTGGGTCGTAGCTTTTGACTCAAGGTAATGTACTTTGATCTTGACAGCATCTTGTTAGAGGAAAATAAATCCTCTTGCCCCCTTGCTAGCAGTCCGACTTATGATAACCCTGCATCAAAGGTCCCTAAGATCCTTGAAATGGTTAGAAAAAATGCCATGTCATGATGATATGATATTGTGATGTCATGTTTAGACAAGTAGAAAACACAAACAAATTACACAAGAGCCCTAGGTTTAAAGGCTTGCATGAGGTCCACACGTAAGTACCCTTCTCTATTGAAGTTTAGTTGGCTCAACTTGTCCTAAGATAGTAACCAGGTTATAGAAGTCTCAATATCACCAATATTTCTCGCAGGTTTTATTTTAGCACGACAACTGACTTGCCACCAAAAAATCCCGAAAGTCGAATCTCAATGAGCGTAGCTTCGAGTATCAACCAACCTTGGACTTCACCAAAGCCGACTATCTCACTACCTTCTGATGGCCAAGATGGGTTAATTAAGGTTCTAAAAGTTAGTTAGTACTTATGACACCACGCGACAGCCCGATGTTATCCTCGACTGACCCAAGGAACATCAATACAAACCAAAGTGTCACACTAACGTAGCCATCACTTCAACCATATCGGTCTATGCCATACAATTTCTATGATCTATTGCTATTTACCTAAGGCATCCCAAGATCCCGGTGTAGGATCTTGCAAGAAATTAAAACCAAACAACCCTTAAATTTAAAGCAAACAAAGGAGGCAAATAAAGCAAGTAAAAGTGATCTAAGACTCTAAGTTAACCCCTCTTTTTTAAGTATCCCCATCAGAGTCTCCAGTTCTGTAATACGGTGGGAGAGCTGACTTGTTTAGTGTTTTATTATAAATGTTGCAGATAACAAGAGTCGCCACCGACTTTTCTTTTATCCAATAAAGAAAGGGTGAAAAGAATAGGAAAGACCTTGATAGATTTTGAGTTCGGGGGGTAGGTTATGAAAAGGGAATGTGTTAGCACCCTTTTCATCCGTAGTTATCTACGGGCTCTTAATCACTTAGCTTACTTTTGAAAATTTTATTTTTTGTGTGTGTGATTTTAAAATATTTTGAAATTTTCCAATGTAAGGCGAAATTTATAATAACTCTTGTATCGGTCCTTAAGAATGTATACAAAGTGTTTGAAAATATTTTGTTTGAAAAATGTGATGTGAGAAATGTTTTTGTTTGTGAGCAAGCAATTAAGGGTTTCTTACCCACTAAAAGTATTTCATTTTCTTTTCCTTCTCCTTTAGAGATGGTACTATCCATACCATTAATTGGTAGGAAGCTCTACCTATTGGATGTTAAGGGACAAGCGAAGAGTCATTGTACGATCATCAAAGGCAACTTGTAAGGATGCTTTAGAAATTTCTTAAGGGACTAGATCATTTTCGTAGGAAACATTGAAGGGTCATTGAGGGACTATGATCTTTTATTCGAGGGTCTTTTGCTAAAGCATCCCTACTTTTGAGGGACATGACCGTCATTCTGAAAGGCAATGAAGAGAGGTTACCCTAAAGGTGTAAGTGTGCAAAGTGTGTTTTATTCAGTTATGTTTATCTTGAAATTAGGGTTTTGCTATCGGTTGGTTTTTGTCTTGCCATACAAGCCCTAATTACTAAAAAAAGTATAGTAGCATAAGATAAAGAGCGGAATGTAAACCTAAGACTATTACAAGGCTTTGGGACAGTTACATAAGAATAAATGTGCGAGAAATAAAACCTACAACTATTACATACTAGGAGCAGTTACATAATAGAAAAATGCGGGAAAAGTAAATTTAAATTATTACATTATAACACGCCCTATACACTTGATCTAGGAAATATAAATACGAATGAAAGAAAAATAAAAGTAGAAAAAAGTAGAAAAAGCAACTCGAATGTTCATTAGGGGTTTTTTGTGAAAAAAATATTTATGATGATAATTAATCAAAGACCTAACAATTCTAATTAATTTTAGTATTAAAACAAACTGCTAATTAATTAATTAATAAAAAAACAAAAGGATTAAAGGTTAATTGAAAAGAATAAACCTAGTTAATTAGGGGTTTTATAAAAAGGTTTATTTTTAGGTTAGTTAAAAATAAATTAGGGTTAGCCAAAAAATAATTAGGGAAAGAAAAATCAAGGAAAAACAAGGTTAGAAAACAAAAATAATACAAATGCTAGGGGTGGGTGTTGAACCCACGCCCTTTTCCTTTTGCCTTACATAGCTTGCCACCAGGCCAAGCATTGGTTTGTGTTTGAGGAATAGGCACCACTCAAAATGTAATAAACCTGCAAAGATTAAAAAAATATGAAGAAAAAAATTAGCAAAAGGCAGGGATCAAACCCACGCTTTGATAGACTAATGACTTAACGCGCGCTTCCTTGCCACTAGGGTGGCTGTTTCATCCAGTAATTTTATGAAATCAAATAAATATAAAATAAACCCAAATGAATGGGCTAGAGAGGCTCCGGAGCCCTTGCTCCGGTCGTCTTCTCTAGTGATCTCGTTTCTTGTACCTGCAAAATAAAGAGCGTTAGTGATCTAGGAAGACCCCACCCCCTAATTTGGCCCTTGCGAGTTCAATGGTGGTATTGGTTTTCACTAATTCTTCCTGCATGAGGAGATTCAAACAAGATAACATAAAACGGTTTAAACATGGCAACCCCTCATCTGGGCATTATGGGACCCCTGCAATGGCTTAGACCTGTACTAATACACCTCAGAATCACGCTAGCAATGTTAGTTTGAAGCAAAGCACAATAGAAATCAAAATACGAATTAGAAAAAATATAGAAATTAGAGATGCATGGGATGCCCGTTTCATGCATTTTGGATCATCACAATTGATCCATAATTCCTCTATAAAACCTCCAGAATTGATTGGGACGACTAGCTTGCTTTGAGAAAGGCTGAAAATAGGGTTTGAAGTTTGCCCTAGTTTGGATGATTTTTGAAGTTTTGGAAGGTGATTTCTCTTGCAAGGTTTCATTTCCTCTCTTTTTGTCTAAATGTGAGGAATATATAGGGAAGGATTAGGTCAAAGGAGTGGGCTTAGACCTTTGTATGAAAACTTTGATTTTTTATTTAATTTAATTTTGAACTTAAATGAATAAAATCAAAATAAATGAAATAAAAATCAAAGAGGTGTATGAATAGATTTGGAGGTTAATTATGAGGTCTAAAACACGTTTGGACCTTGAAAGATAAGCTCATTAGCCCAAAAATTCAAGTTTGATCAATTTGGGTTTCATGCATTTTCTCAAAATTGCCCAACTTGTACTAATCATAACTCTCGATTTTTATCATATGAAGGTGATCTTGGACTTTTTGGAAATATTAAGATGTCCTCTACAATCTCTATGTTGATCATATTTCATTTGGAGACTTTATCTTAATGTAAATTGCTTTGACAAAAAGTATCTTTTTTTTTTACTTTTGAAATGAACTATAATGTTTTGGCCCATATCTCTCAAATGATTCATTTTTTGGACTTGAGCTTAGAGAGTCCAAGTTGTAGAGAATTGAATTTCCTTCAAAATGAGCTTTGGTTGAGAAAAATATGATGAAGTATGTGAAAGTTATGCTTGGTCAAAGTTTAGTTGACTTCTCCTTAAGAAAACCCTAATTTGGTAACTTTTGACTTTTGGTGATTCTTGAGTTTTCTTGATGAATCATGATCAACCCTTGATCAAATAATGAATGATACTTCAAGATCTTGATGTTGACCAAAAATCTTTAAGTTTGACTATATGTTGACCACAATTGACTTTTTATCCAATACAGTTGATTTTCAACCATCTGAGCAATTGACTGAGCAAACTTGTGATGCAAGGCTTGAAATTTGGTATGAGCATTCTTAGATACATGTGAGAAACCTTGAAATCCACTTGAGGCATTAGAATTCCAATTTCCCTTTATAAAATCAAAACCCTAGTTGTAGGTCAACTGCTTAGGAGGAGGGTTTGTCTGGTCCAACCTTAAGTAGTCTTGAGCAATTGAGAACCCTAGAAGCATGAGGAGTTATCTTGAAGAAAATTTGAGGGAAAATTTTGGGGTACAAAAATGCCCTAACTATTTTTTTTGTAAATGTTTTTTGATATTCTCTCCTTTTAAACCATTAGTTCTTTTTCTTTTGTGTCACTAACTCTCCAACGTTGTATGTTGCATTGTTGTGGTATCTTTGAGTTAATTTGAATAAGTGTCAGCAAGATTTTGATATTCGTATCGCATGTGTATGTGTAGGCATGGCCGTAGTGTACATAAGCGTGGGTGTGGCCATGGTCGTAGGCATGGACATATGCGCATATTTTCTTTCGATGTTTTTTCTAACCAAAATGCTTTTTGATGTTTTATCAATTGCTTCTATTTTTTTGTCAAATCCCCAAAATGGTTTCAACACAGTATTCACAAGAAATAATCGTAGTATTTTGCAAACAAGTCTGAAAAGAAAAGAAAAAACACAAATTTAAAAAGTAAATGTTTTATTGATAAACATGCCTTTGAATAGGCGAGAGTACAAGATGAAATTCCTAGAAAGAGGTAATCACAGAAAGTTTTGACAAAAACAGAAAATGGAAATGAAAATGATAATCGCTACTGGTGTTTCTCCAATGTCCTTTTGATAACTTCAATCTCCTTTGCTTCCGAGTCAAATGTTTTGGATTAATCTCTCTCCTTCGTGGTCGTGGTTATTAGATCACAATCTATTTGTTCTTTATTTTGAATAAGATCCCTAACTTTTGCATGGACCGCCCTTTTGGGTTTTCAATCCACCGGGATAATTTTTTGTTTATGTCCCTAATTTTTGCCTGGATCTCCCTTTAGGGTTTTCAATCCACCGGGACACTCCTTTTTTCCTAAGTCTCCCATTTAGGGTTCAAACTTACGAGCTTTTTATACATAGTATTTTTTGACTGTGGAGGAGTTCGTCGGATGTGGCAGTTCTTCCCCATCCATTGTTGTGAGGATAAGACCACCACCAGAAAATGCTGTTTTTTTACCATATACGGACCTTTGTAGTTGGGTGTCTACTTACCTTGTGAATCAAGGAGAGGTATTAGAATCTTTTTGAGCACCAAATCTCTTTCTTTGAACACCCAAGGACAAACCTTCTTGTCAAATGCCTTCTTCATCCGCCTTTGGTATAACTGACTGTGGCGTAGAGCTGTCAAGCGTTTTTCTTCAATGAGGTTAAGCTGACCAAGTCACGTCTGAATCCTCTCCGATTCTTCAAGCTTTATTTCCATTATAACTCTTAGCGATGGAATCTCCACTTCAACAGGGAGTACTGCCTCCATGCCATATACGAGAGAGAAAAGAGTTGCACCTATTGATGTACACACGAAAATACGATAGCCATGTAATGCGAAGAGGAGCATTTCATGCCAATATTTATATGTTTTCACCATTTTCTGAATGATTTTCTTGATATTCTTATTAGCAGCTTCCACAACCCCATTCATCTTGGATCGATATGGTGAAGAATTATGATGCTTAATTTTGAAGTCATCACATAACTCCTTCATCATTTTGTTGTTCAAGTTGGACCCATTGTCTATAATAATTCTTATAGGAACCCTGCATTTGCATATAAGATTATGTTAGATGAACCAAGTAACCACATGTCTTGTCACATTTGCATAGGACACAACTTCCACCCATTTAGTGAAGTAATCGATGTAAACTAGTATAAACCAGTGTCCATTAGAGGCTTTTGGTTCGATCATTCCTATCATAGCAATTCCCCACATCGAAAATGGCCAAGGAGAACTTATGACATCCAGAGGAGTCAGTGGTACATGCTTTTTGTTAGCGTAGATTTGGGATTTGTGACATGTCTTTGTATAATGGTAGCAATCAACTTCCATTATCAGCCAATAATAACCTGCTCATAAGATCTTTCTAGCCATATCATGTCCATTTGTATGAGTTCCAAAAGTACCTTCATGGATTTCTCTCATAAGTGTATCCGCTTCATGTTTATCCACGTACCTGAGCAACACCATATCATAGTTTCTTTTATACAACATACCACCATTTAGAAAAAACTTTGAAGCTAGCTTCCGTAGAGTTCGCTTGTCAATCACAGAGGCATTTTCTGGGCATTCTTGCTTCTCGAGATACCTTTTGATGTCATAGAACCAAGGCTTGTTATTTGGTCCTTCTTCAATGGCAAGGCAATGTGCAGGTTCTTCAAAATGTCTGATTGTAATACGTGGTTTGTGGTTTGACCAGATTACTTTGAACATGGTTGATAAAGTTACCAAGGCATCTACCGTCTGATTTTCTTCTCGCAGAATATGATTGAGGTAATCTCAGTAAATTCTGTAGCTAGCTTCAAAACATGATCCTGATATAGAATCAGTTTGGGGTGTTTAGTGTCACATTCATCGTTGACTTGGTATATGACCAACGCTAAGTGTCCATACACTTCGAGGTGTTTAATTCTTAGATCAATAGCAACTTCTAGACCCAAGATATAAGCTTCGTATTCAACAATATTTTTGGTGTAGTCAAAACATAACCTTGCAGTATAAGGTTTGTGAAAATTCTTCAAAGAAGTCAAGACTGCCCCAATACCATGCCCTAGTGTATTTGAAGCACCATCAAACATGAGCGTCCAACATGCCCCCGGTTCCAATCCTTCGTCAAGTCCTGGTATTTCATAGTCACCTATAACCATGACATCTTCGTCTGGAAAGTTGAACTTCATTGATTGATATTCTGGCAATGACTAATGAGCTAGGGGATCAGCTAGTATACTACCTTTGATGGCCTTTTGGGTAACATACTAGATGTCGTACTCAAATAGTAACATCTTCCATCAGGAAATTCTTCCTGTAAGAGTTGGTTTTTCGAACACATACTTCAAAGGATCCATTCTTGCTATTAACCACATGGTATGAGTTAACATATACTGCCTCAATGGTTTTAGTAGCCCAAGCCAATGCATAACAAGTCTTCTCGAGGAGTGAATACCTGGTTTCACAGTCAGTGAATTTCTTTCTAAGGTAGTAGATTGCATGCTCTTTTCTATCTATTTTATCGTGTTTCCCTAATACACATCCCATAGAACCTTAAAGAAATGTTAAGTACATGATGAGCGGTCTTCCAGGAACTGGAGACATCAAGATTGGTGGTTCTTGTAAATATTTCTTTATCGTCTCGAAGACTGTCTGACAATCATCATTCCATACCACTATTTGATCTTTTCAAAGTAATTTGAATATAGGCTCGCATATAGCAGTTAGATGCGATATGAACCTCGAGATGTAATTCAATCGTCCTAAGAAACCACAAACCTCTGTTTCGGTTTTTGGAGCGGGCATTTCTTGTATGGCATTCACCTTGTCGGGATATACCTCAATACCACGCTGACTTACAATAAAACCCAGTAACTTGCCTGACCTAACACCAAATATACACTTGTTCAGATTCAACCTCAGTTTGAACTTTCATAGACACTCGAATAATTTTTGTAAATGTATGATGTGATCCTCCTCTATATGAGATTTGGAAATCATATCATCTACGTATACCTCAACTTATTTGTGGATCATATCATTAAATAGTGTGACCATAGCTCTTTGATAAGTTGTCCCTACATTCTTTAGACTAAAAGGTATCACCTTGTAACAGAAAGTGCCCCAAGGAGTCATGAAAGTAGTCTTTCCATATCCTCGGGTGCCATTGTGATCTGATTATAACCTGAGAAACCATCCATGAATGAAAATATCGAAGCTTGAGTTGTATTATCCACCAAAACATCTAAGTGAGGTAACATAAAATCGTCTTTGGGACTGATAACTGCAAATTGTAGTTATTTTTGTATATACTTTTTGTTGCACTTATCGACCTTTTGTTGTTAATATCGTTGAATAAACCCGACTTTTGTGTAAATATGTTTAGTTTGTGTTTATTTGTGTTTTTATGTACATAGTGTACCGTTTGATGTTTTCCCATTCATTTTGTAGGTATTTGTTGCATTTTGGAGCATCGAGGAATAAGGTGTCGAAGGCACGGCTCCAGATGCGCATTTTTGAAATAAAAGACCAGAGGCCGCTAAGCACGAGTGCGCCCAGCGCATTTTGTAGTGTGTTGCTTGCATTTGGAAAATTTGGCATAACCAATGTTTTGAAGCCCGCTTAGTGCGAATAGCGCGTTTAGTGCGGTTTAAGTCGGTTTAGTGTGTGAAATAAGGAAGTCCCGCTAAGCGCGCCAGGCCCGCTTAGCATGGTCTGCAGAGATTTGTTTTATAACTTTCTATTTCAGTTCATTTTTAGGGATGGTTTTGGGGAAGTTTTTGCTCCCAACTCCACCAACCTTTAATTTTGTAAGGATTAGCTTAAAAAAAACTATGGAGCTTGCATACGATGATCCGGGGTGGACTGCTCTTCGATTAACGCTGATAAACCAGTAGATTTGCGATTCATTTCTATTTTTATTTATGTATCTCTATTGGTTGGGTTTGTACATGTATTTTCTTTGAACTCATGTATATTTGTCTCCCTTGGCGTTATATAAAACCTACTTTACAAATCTTTGTTGATTGTTATCCTTGATTTTTGCTCTGTGCTAGAGATTTGAGTTGCTATAAACATATACTGCTTAAATTCTTATCGATGATCATCTAATAGTGTCTGAATTATAGAGATAGATTTAGCGCTGTTATTCACTTATGGTGTATGTGATTAATGCCTCAGTGTTGTTTGTGTCGTTCTAATAGATCGTCGACAGAAGCGAGCACATTTGACTTCTGTGTTTTTGAGGTGGTTGAGAGATTGCTACCGAGGTGATGCAGTCGGCCTCTCAATTCGAGTTAGAAATGACTTAGGTTGTGAGTTACATGTAATGATATTGACGAATATTGTAAGTTTAGTATAACAGGTCGATACGTTTAAGTCTGTGAGAAGGGGCATATATGCATGCTTGATAAGTTATTTCTTTTTCCTTTTTATATATTTTTTTTCTGTTGATACTTTACTTTCAACCCATTTATCCTCAAACTCATTAGCAATAGAATTGTCAAACGACGAATCAATAACCAATATATGTGGACATGATACGATATAACTTATATCACCCGGTAAATTAATAACTTACTTTTTGCTTGCCTCTATACCGCTGCAACAAAATGGTGCCGTTGTCGAGGATTGGTGTTTATTGTTTTGCATTACGATAGTTTCTTTGTTTTTGAGTTTTGTAATTAATGTATATGTTTTATAGAATGTATACATAAACTTGTCTATTTTTACTTGTACATGTTTTGTGTTTACTTTCCATACTTGTGCATATAAGTTTTTTCTTTGTTTTCACGTATTGTTATGAATTGTCTCATTTTTGTAACGTTTGTTATATGGATGTTAGGACACTTTCTTTAGGTTTGTGTGGTGTGACAATACCATGGCATGACGAGAGAAGGTTACTAGCTCGCACAATAAAGGCATCGAGCTTATGACGTAAAACAAGCATGTTTTGTTTGTATTCGTTTATGTATGAGTTCACTTGTGTTTTGACAAGTTGAAATTGGACCTATTTTAAATTCTTAAGTTTTCACTTTTCAACTTGTTAATTCACTTTCACCCGTTTGTTTCGTTATGTCAATTTGTATTTTCCGCATGCTTGTCGTGTTTAGCTTGAGGAATTTTGTATGTTGTAAATATTCTGTACATCGAGGTTGTGTAGGTGTAAGTGGAGCTTGCATAGCAGCTGCACCAGTTGCTGTCCTATATTTCTGCAACTGGTGTAGCGCGCTTAGCGCGCTCTGTGCCACTTAGTGCGCCCTACTGTGCAGAGCCAGTGAATTCTTTTTAATTTCTCTCTTGGCTTTCCTTTTTCTCACTTCCGTCTAGGCTTTAAATAGTAAATAATATTAGTATAACTAATTCTTTTATTGTTGTTTGGACTGAATTTTGGTTCGATAGCTTGAAGTCTCTTTTGGTGATTTTCCAAGTTTGAGTGTTTCAACTTGCGAATGCGTGGTAATGATTTTGTTAAATTTTTTTTACATGTTCGAGGTTTGTGTTTATCGCTTTCAATACTTTAGCATATTCACAATACTTAGACTTTTTACAATTTTTATGCCATTCATTCTTTTGAATACTTATTTATTTATGAATCACTTTAGTTCCTACCATTTTTGTGAGGTAGCTTTCCGTTGTTCACATATGCTGGAGACCATAACTCTTGTTTTAACTGATTTTATTATGCTTAATCTTTTGTTTGTATTGTTTGTATGAAAGCATGAACGTGGTCAAAGCATTTTTTGTTCCATTTTGTGCACAACTACCCTAGCCAAATAGTCAATTCACCTTGTGAGTGTGTGATCATTAGTAACCCCTTTGAGCTTTTTGTCGATAGCCATGTTGTTTTTGCTAAATGCTTGTCTATGAGTGTTTAGTTCATCTTTTTGTATGGATATTGATTCTTTATTTTCTTGAACCTTTAACTATGAGTTATAGTTTGAATTTTTACCTTGCCTTAGAAAGTAAGGAGTATCCACAATATGATATGGTTGAATTTAAGTTGGGGAGAGAAATGTTTATGTGCTTGTGTGTATTACTATGAGGTTGAGAAAGAAAGAAAAAAAAAGAAAGAAAAAGAAAAAAAAGTGAAAAAGAAAAAAAGAGAAAAGTTTTGAAAAACAAAAACAAAAAGAGTATGGAATAATGTTGTGTTAATAAGTGATGTGTGTTGGTGGGAAATTTGGAATGAAGAAGAAGTTTGATTAAAATTATTTTACTTGAGTCTTTGTGAGTTGATCACTCCCTTAAGATTAGGCAAGTTTTTGTTTCGATTAGCTTTAGGATTTATCTTTCGTTTGTTAACCAAGCAACATTACAACCTTGAAAAGCCATTGAGATTCTTTTCTTTGTATTTTTAATACGAGTTTTTGGATGAATGCATAATTTAGTCTTTTGTTTGCAATATTGTGGATGAGTGAAAATACCTTATTTTGTGTGTTTTTCATCTACCGATGATTGTTTTTGCTAGGTGTGATTCATTTGTGAACTAGTGTTGTTTTATAATGTTTGGCATGTTCTTTGTATTTAGCATTTGTTTCATGTTTATGTTATCGTCGTAGTTTAGTGGTAAGTATGTTTCTTTGTGTGTACAGTTTTTTTATTTGAACCATTGCATCTGTTTTACATTTTCAAAACTTGTTGACTCATCAAATTTTGGTTGATTACTTTAGGTTCTTTGAGTTGTTTGGCCTTGTTTAAGGACAACAAAGTTCAAGTTGAGGAGAGTTTGATAAGTGCAAATTATAGTTATTTTTGTATATACTTGTTGTTGCACTTATCGACTTTTTGTTGTTAATATCGTTGAATAAACCTGACTTTTGTGTAAATACGTTTAGTTTGTGTTTATTTATGTTTTTATGTACATAGTGTATCGTTTGATAATTTTCCATTCATTTTGTAGGTATTTGTTGCATTTTGCAGCATCGAGGAATAAGGTGACGAAGGCACGGCTCCGGATGCGTGTTTTCGGAATAAAAGACTAGTTTTGCCCAGGAGAGCCCGCTTAGCGTGCATAGGCCACTAAGCATGAGTGCGCTCATTGCATTTTGTAGCGTGCTACTTGCGTTTGGACAATTTGGAAAATTCAATGTTTTGAAGCCCGCTTAGTGCGGATAACGCACTTAGCACTGTTTAAGGAGGTTTAGTGTGTGAAATAAGAAAGTCGCGCTTAACGCGCCAGGCCCGCTTAGTGCGGTCTGTTGAGATTTGTTTTATAACTTTCATTTCAGTTTATTTTTAGGGATGCTTTTGGGGAAGTTTTTGCTCCCAACTCTATCAACCTTTAATTTTGTTAGGATTAGCTTAGATAACAACTATGAAGCTTACATACGGATGATCTAGGGTGGATTGCTCTTTGATCGACACTGAAAAACTGGTAGATTTGCGGTTCATTTCTCTTTTTCTATGTGTATTCTCTATAGGTTGGATTTGCACATATATTTTCTTTGAATTCATGTATATTTGTCTCCCTTGGCGTTATATAAAAGTTGCTTTGCAAATCTTTGTCAATTGTTATCCTTGATTTTTACTTTATGCTAGGGATTTGAGTTGCTATAGATATATAATGCTTAATTTCTTATCTAGGATGATTATCTAATATTTTCTGAAATCTAGAGATAGATTTAGATCTGTTATTCACTTAGGGTGTCTGGGATTAATGCCTCGATGTTGTTTGTGTCGCTCTTAGAGATCGTCGATGCAAGCGAGCACAATTGACTTCTGTGTTACTGAGGTGGTTAAGAGATTGCTACTGAAGTGACGCATTCGACCTCTCAATTAAGGTTAGAAATGACTTAGGTTGTAGTGGCATGTGATGACATTGACGAATATCGTAGGTTTAGTATAACAGGTCGATAGGTTTAAGTCTGTGAGAAGTAGTATATATGCATGCTTAATAAGTTAATCCTTTTTCCTTTTTATACATTTATTTTCTGTTGATACTTTTACTTTCAACCTATTTATCTCCAAACTCATTAACGATTAAATTGTCGAACGGAGAATCAATAACAAATATCTGTAGACACTACACTATTTAACCTATATCACCCAGTAAATTAATAACTTACTTTTTGCTTGCCGCTATACCGCTGCAACATGGACTTGCTTTGTTCGGATTCCGATAACCTACATACATGCATACTTTTCCATCCTTCTTAGGAACTAACACGATGTTAGCTATCTAAGGTGGATAATCTACCACCGCTAAGAACCCTGCATCAAGTTGTTTAAGGACTTCTTCTTGAATCTTGCTAGACATGTCTGGACGAGTTCTTCTGAGCTTATGTCTATCTGGAGGAACAACCTTCCTTGAGAGGTAGTCTATGCACCACAATATCCATATCCAATTCTGGCATATCTCTGTAAGACCAGACAAATATATCCACATGCTCATGCAATAACTTGATTAGTCTTTCTTTGACGCTTTCCTCCAATATTACCTATAGCTTGATTTCTTTTGGATCCTCCTTTATGCCAAGGTTGATGGTCTCAATGGATTCTTGGTATGGTTGTATATTGCCAGCCTTTTGCTCTAATCCCCTTGCTAATTCTTCGGAGAGTTCAAGATCTTCATCATCTTCCTCTTCCAATTGGTTGGTGGATGCCTCAAAGTTATATCGGATAACAGCAGTAACATTATCGGTGGTTTTAGGCATGGATCTTCACATTTATGATGTTTTGGTGCAGGTTTAGTATGTGAATTTGAAAATGCATATGAAGAAAAGTATTTCCATTTTAAATCATAAGAGATAAATTCAAGAGAAAGACATGGATCTCAATTGAATGCGAAATATAACTCTTATTAATTAAAAATATTGTTTGAAACAAATCAGGGGACCCTTACAAGCTACCCCTATGCCTCGAGCTTGACATAGGTTCTTTTCAAAATAAGAAAAATTACTTTAGAAGAAAAAATATCTCTGGAATCTCACTGGCTGTCCAATTCTTGAGTTCTTCGCCTGGAGCGCATTCACGAATGAAGTCAGATGCTCTTTGGTGTTGCTTTTGTTGGATATCATTACCACTTTCCCATCATGCTCTACCCCTTTGTTGATGAAGGTTTCCCGGATGGGATGAAACTGCTCTTTGATCTCTCCATGGTCAGTAACTACTTTAATTGCATTCACAGTCGGACCACCATGTAGAGGCATGGGGTTCGTCTTGATATATGGCTTGTCAAAAGTGATATCTTGGGAATCCAACAAATCTTGAACCTTATGTTTGAAGGCCTAACATTTTTCTATGGTATGCTCCAGAGAGTTGGCATGATATTCACACCTGGCATTTGCATCATACTTTGGCGGGATTGCCCTAATTGGAGGAGCTAGAGGCTTCAGCTCTACCCCAAAGAAGATTTGAGTAAGTGCTGCAGTAATTGACTGTGAGGCATGAGGAGATAATCAAATTTTCTTGGAGGCCTTTCAAACCTGTTTTGTTGTTATTCTCGTGGAATCACCAATGGTTGTTGTGCTCTTGGATGTGATGCCACATCATTAATTTCTCCTTCCTTCTTTTTCGAGAAATTAGGAACATGCCTCTTTGAATTTTAAGGGGTACTGGATGATGCCACTTGTATCTTGCCACTTTTTATGCCCGCTTCAATTCTTTCACCGATAGTTACCAAATCAAAAAATATGGAAGAGACGCTTCCTAGCATATTATTATAATACAACTCTTGTAAAGTACCCATGAACATATCGACCAATTCTTTCTCCAAGAGTAGTGGTTGTACACGGGCTGCCATTTCTCTCCACCTTTGAGCATATTCTTTGAAGGACTCATCCTTCTTATGAGTTAAGTTTTGGAGTTGCATGCGGTTAGGCGCTATGTCTAAATTATACTTGTACTATCTTAAGAAAGCGTTGGCGAGATCTGTTCATGTTTAAATATGAACCCTCTCCAATTGCATGGACCAATTTAGGGATGCCCCACTCAAACTGTCTTAGAAACAATTGATCATCAGCTTCTGATCTTGGGCATAGGCATGCATTTTTCTGCAATACATGCATAGATGGTTTCTTGGGCATGTGAGCCCCTTATATTTTCCAAAGTCAAATACGTTGAATTTTGGAGGGATTACCACATCTGGAACTAGGCCTATCACAAGAGCATCAACATCGAAATCATCATAACCCTCCACAACTTTTAATCTTTCGTCAAGAGCTTTATACTGATTGAGCGCCAAGGGATTTTCAGTGACATGGGTATGGGTTATCTTTTGAGGTACTTGGTCGACGTCTTCTAAGTCATGTTGTCCATACTGCAAGTCTATGTAATTATCTATGTTGTGTGGATTGTTGACTGAAATATGTAAGGTATGAGATGCCCTTACCTTCAGTAGAGGTGGGACAAATCCTTCAGTATCAGCTTTTCTAACCTCTTGCAAAGCCACAATTGAATTTAGAGGTCCTGACTCTGGTTATCTTCTTGGTTGGGGACCGCTCGATGCACCAATAGTCTGGGCTACTTCTTCAAAGGCTACCTTAGGAATATGTTCTTTCCTTTCAATGATGTTCTTCAAGGCTAATAGAACTTGACTCATGTCTCCTTTCATTGATTCGATGCTACCCTTTACTTTCTCGAAATCTTCTTTGAAAGCATCCTGATTCTCTTTTATTTGTTCCATCACTTTCTTTTGATGGACTCTTGTTTGATATGGAGGTCGGAGAGACGGTGCTTTTTTATCAATGATTTAACTGGAGAATGATATTTTTTTTTGTTGAAAAATGTGAGCTTTATGTATGAAAATGTACTAAATGTGATGATTATGCATGAATGCGTATGAATATGCTAAAAAGTTTTAACCTTTGTCTTAATCACGTTGGATTCCTTTATATGTTTTTTCTAGGCTTTGTTTTGTATTTGTGAATATCTAAAAATAAACACACAATTGAGATATGGATACAAAAAACTTTTATTGAAATAAAAGTTGTCCTTAAAAGGGAATACAATTTAGATATTGAAAAATATTCGAACCAAAACATCAAATTTTAATTGTTGAAAGAAATAACAAAGGGAAAAACATCAATCTTCTAAGTGCGCCTGCAGATATCTGCTCTGAAACCATCAACCATTTTCCTATAAAGCTTGAGAAAGTCTTCAACATCTTTCGAGAGCGGGAACATCACATTTTCTGCATCTCTCCAACTTCTAGGGATGTCACCGAAGAGATTGTTGTCTAAGAAGGCGAGTCTTGCATGCTTGTCTTTGTAGAACCGATATTCCTGGTAGAGGTCCGAAATTATCTTGTGGTTATCCTTTCCTTCTTTAGCGATTTTTGCATGCTGATCTTCCCAATATATTTTTTCATTCCTCATCTTCGTATAGAGTCTCCTATGTATGAGGAAATTCTTTCGAAGGTCTTCTAACTTATGACAAACTTGCTCATACTCATCAGTCTTTTGGGCAAGAAGTCTTTCTGGTATCATCCTCTTGAGACGTTCTCCTACATCTGATTCTTGGCTATCTTAGTCTCGTAGTAAGATACTGAATTTGCTCTTGTTGATCTAAAGAAGCTTGGGCCAAACTTTGAATTTGAGCCTTCAAATTTTCTTCGATCTCCTTTTTGTCTTGAATCTCCTTTTCGTACCACTTATTTAGCCTCTCGATTTCACTAGCAGCATCCTCCAAATGTTGGTTGTGAGAATCCAAGTTGAAGGTAGCACTCAACAATCCTTCAGTTGAACGTTTCCGCTTAAGACTCTCCTTTTCAAATGCTTTAGGGTCTTTCTGAATCTGTTGGTCTTTTGACTCAAACTTATGTTACATCTGTCTTTTCCCCTTATCTAAGTTATGAAGGTTAAACTCCAATTCTTCTTTCTCTTTTTGAGCTTGATTCAAGGCTTTCTTCAAGTTGTCTATTTCTTCTAAGGATATAGGTAGAGGATCTGGGACATCTGACTTGTACTCAAGATCAATGTCAAATGGTAGCATAACAACCGACACCATATCTAAAACCCATCGAGTGTAAGTGTTAGAGCATAGTTTGGTTCTACATCCTTGTAATAGTTTTGATGATAACAAATACATGATATATATATATATATATATATATATATATATATATATATATATATATATATATATATATATATATATAACAAATATGCTCTCTAATAATGTATTTAAATATGCAGAGAAATTCTGATAAAAGTAGCATAAAAGATGATGAGAGATTTGCGTTTTGAAACTCTGATTAGACACAACAAACTTAGAAGAAAATCCGTGTAACACGATAAATAGAAGAGATTATGATGTTATAACTCCTGAAGCACCAACGCTGCAAGAAAAGCTCTGATATTATGATAACTAAAGTTCTGGAAGAACAAAAGAAGTCTCAACGCACTCATCTATACAATTCTTCTAAAGATTCAACACTTAAGCTACACTCTGATAGTAAAACTATGATATGAAAAAGAAGCTTAAACGTATCATCCAAGTTCTAATGAACATCAATAAACTCGGAGGATCTAAAGTCTCAACGGTAATATTCTTATTTTGATAAGATCCCAAGGAAGAAAAGTTCTGATATGTTATAACTCATTCATTAAAAATCAACAAGTAACGAATGAACCAAGACAAGATCCATATTTTTGGAAAGTGAATTAATAAATCTTTATCAAACTTCCAAAAACATCTTCTCATGTCCCTTATTCCTCTCCTATATAAAGAAGACTATGAAGAAGAAATCAAACACAACACTAGTGCACACTGAAAAAGAAATATTTTTACCAGTTCCATCTTGTGCTTTAAACTTGTGTATACATCACTGTTGTGATATAGTTTTTTTTAGAAACATCATTGTACACATCCTTATTTGACTTATTTTGTAATATCTGTTGCACCCCAAAATTTACCCTCTTGATTTAGGCTTATGTTTCACCATAAACATCATATTGCATTGCATTCATACATTGTGATGGGATCAAGGTATTTTGGGTTATCAAGTCTTCCTCAAGTTGTGGGGATTGATTGTGCTGACAAGTTGCTCAAGAAGAGCCTTATCATCTAAACCTATGGATCATTCAAGCCCAAAGGTACCACATATCTCAGGATATCTTATCCACCTCACTGGATCATCAAAAGATCTAAGATTGTGTTGATTATAAGGAGAATCACTTTCTTTTGATTCATCAGTCAAAATTAGGGTTTTGGTTGATAAAGGCTATTGATGTATGTGAAAGTCTTGATTTTGAAGCTACAACACCTCTTTGACATTGGAAATATCTTCGTGCAAGAAATTGGCCAAGATATCTAGAGGATTTGGAGTTTTGAAGATGATTCATCTTTCTCCTAAGGTATTGACCAAAACTAGGGTTTGGGATTTCATCAGGATATCTTGAGAATTTTGAGTTTAAACTTTGTACATGGCCTCTATATGTTTGGAAGATCATATGTTTGAAACTTTGATCATCAATTTTGAAGAGGAGTGGATCAATTAATTCAAAGGGGCAAAATGGTCATTTTGGCCAAAATTAGTCAAAGTCAAAGTTGGGCAAGTGATATTTTGTTCAACCATCAATTCAAGGGTGTACTTTTCATATTTCAATATCAATTTGGTCATAAAATTAACGTAAGTGAATTTTTGAGTTGAAACTTGTCCATGAAGAAATCCTAAAAAGTTTCTAAAAATGCAAAATAAGGATTAAACTTCAAAAATTCATATTTTATTCATCTTTGATCCAAAAGATGCAAATGAAATATGCTTGGAAATCTAAGAGGATGATATTTCACCCCCTTTTGGTATCATGTCCAAATTGTCAAGGAATCAAAAGTTATGGTCTTTGGAAGTTCATGCCTCAAGGTGAAATTATAGGTCATTTTCAAAAGGCAAGTTTTTCAAGCTCAATTTTGAGAAATTTGATGGATTCAAATGAAAAAACTCAAAACTACAAAGTTGTAGATATTTTCAAGATATTTCCAAATTGTACTCATAGGCCTCTTATTTCAAAAGCATGAGCTCAAATCAAAGGAGTGAAGTTGAGACTTTTTTGTGAATTCATGCACACCATGCAATTTGCAAATTCTTGGTAACCTGATTTGTGGATCTTTGTTTCACTTAAAACTTGGCCCATGACTCATTTGAAATGTACTAAGGCCCATCATGCCAAAGTTTAAGCTGCACATGGGAAAATGCAAGGGAAACCTATGGTTTTGCAAAAAGTGGCATGAAAATGCCTAATCACCAACACTTGATTAATACAAGGAATTAAGCCTTGATCGTTTGCTAACCTCTTTCTGAGATAAAAAGACCTGAAATGCACATGAAAGGCTTGAGAATGCACGAGATATTTGAGTGCTTCATATGCACACTTCACTTTTTCAAAAAATGGTATTCATTCTTTCTAACGGTTTTCAGTGTGAAAAGCCTATCCTACCCTCCTCCCCGTGCTCTATATATTGAGAGGCAAGCTTCATTGAGCCTCATGGGTGCTTCATTTTGTCCCTGAGCTTAGAAAACTCCATAGCCACTTATTCTGCAAATTTCTTTGATTCTCTTAATTTACTTGCGCGTTTTGAGTATTTCTTCTTGCATTCTCTTCTCCAAGTGATAAGGATTGTAGATCGAGGCTTGGTTTGCAACTGGAGTGAAGGAGATAGTAGATTCATTTTTGCCTAAAATGTTAGAATTCTTAACTTTGGATCTTGATTTCTAGTTGTGCATTGTGTGATTTGAGCTTTAATTTTGGGGAATTTTTTGCTCCCAACTCCATCAACCTTTAATTTTGTTAGGATTATCTTAGATAACAACAATGGAGCTTGCATACGAATGATCCGGGGTGGATTTCTCTTTGATCGGTGCTGACAAACTGGTAGATTTGCGGTTCATTTCTCTTTTTCTTTGTGTATTCTCTATTGGTTGGGTTTTGCACATATATTTTCTTTGAACTCATATATATTTGTCTCCCTTGGAATTATATAAAAGTTGCTTTACAAATCTTTGTCAATTGTCATCCTTGATTTTTGTTTTATGCTAGGGATTTGAGTCGCTATAGATATATACTGCTTAATTTCTTATCTAGGATGATTATCTAATATTGTCTGAATTCTAGAGATAGATTTAGAGTTGTTATTCACTTAGGGTGTCTGGGATTAATTCCGCGGTGTTGTTTGTGTCACTCTGAGAGATCGCCGATGCAAACGAGCACATTTAACTTCTGTGTTGCTGAGGTGGTTAAGAGATTGCTACCGAGGTGACGCAGTCGGCCTCTCAATTAGGGTTAGAAATGACTTAGGTTGTGAGTGGCATGTGATGACATTGACGAATATCGTAGGTTTAGTATAACAGGTCGATAGGTTTAAGTCTGTGAGAAGTAGTATATATGCATGCTTAATAAGTTATTCCTTTTTCATTTTTATACATTTACTTTCTATTGATACTTTTACTTTTAACCTATTTATCTCCAAACTCATTAACGATTGAATTTTCGAACGAAGAATCAATAACGAATCTCTGTAGACACGATACGATTTAACCTATATCACCCAGTAAATTAATAACTTACTTTTTGCTTGCGGTTATACCACTGCAACATGGACTTGCTTTGTTCGGATCCCGATAACCTACACACATGCATACTTTCCCATCATTCTTAGGAACTAGTATGATGTTAGCTATCCAAGGTGGATAATCTACCACCGCTAAGAACCCTGCATCAAGTTGTTTAAAGACTTCTTCTTGAATCTTGCTAGACATGTCTGGACGAGTTCTTCTGAGCTTTTGTCTATCTGGAGAACAACATTCCTTGAGAGGTAGTCTATGAACCACAATATCCATATCCAATTCTGGCATATCTCTGTAAGACCATACAAATATATCCACATACTCATGCAATAACTTGATTAGTATTTCTTTGACGCTTTCCTCCAATGTTTCCCCTAGCTTGATTTCTTTTGGATCCTCCTTTATGCCAAGGTTGATGGTCTTAATAGATTCTTGGTATGGTTGTATATTGCCAGCCTTTTGCTCTAATCCCCTTCCTAATTCTTCGGAGAGTTCAAGATCTTCATCATCTTCCTCTTCCATTTGGTTGGTGGGTGCATCAAAGTTATATCAGATAGTAGCTGTGAAATCAAGCTTTCCAAATGTTTTAATGAAGACAAGCTAGCATGCAAAAATGAATGGATCAAGATAGAAGATTTATCTCAAGAAAATATTCATTGATCAAGATCAACTTTTCAAGACTTATGGCTTAAGGTATATGAAATTTTTGATCTTATGCTCTTAGTGCTCAAAACTATTTTTAATCATGCATTTACTTTATTAAAATAATATTTTGAGTATATACTATGTATGATTGAAGAAGGATGTTTTAAATTGCTTCAAATCTTTGAAAATAATGATTTTTCAATTTTTTGTACACAAGCAATCGATTGTCATGCTAGGATAATCGGTTGCAGTCAAAAAACAAAAGTTTATGTCTTGACAACAATCGATTGTCATCTAGCAGCAATCGATTGTCATGTGTTCTGTTTTCAAATTTTTTGAACGTTGGCTTATGAGCAACCGATTGCTCCTCAATGACAATCAGTTGTCATAGTTTTATTTTTCAAATTTTTTAAACGTTGCTTTTACATCAATCGGTTGTTGCTTTAGTGCAACCAGTTGTTGTGCTTCAGATTTTGAAAATTTTCATTTTTCCAGCAACTTTTTGTAACACCTTTTCATGGCAATCTTTGTATCTTTTCAAATACATTGTTTTAGTAAAAATGGTTTAAACATTGCTATGATTCATTGAAGAGGTATTACTACACTATAAATTATTTCTATTTAGAATTTTGAAAATACAACAACAATCACTAACAACTATTACTTTCTATTCTTTTGATCATACTCTATATACTCAAGATTTTTGTTCATCATTTTCATATGCATACTGAAATTATTCTTGAGCACTTAGAAGAGTATTCCATCTTAAATTTCATATTGAATAGAAAAGATCAATCAAGTGATTGAAATTGCTCTTTCATTATTCAAACTCTTATACAAATCAAACAAACTATTGTATCCTAGTTTTCAGGATAATTGGAAACAAGAAAGACACTTAGGGAGGATTGTTCTCTTTGTGGTCTTAGTGAAAATCCAAGAGGATTGTTCTTGGTCCAAGAGGATTGTTCTTGGTTGTTTGGTAGTCTTTGTACAAATTACCAACTATAAGGAAATCTCTTTCATGTTGAAAGGGGACTGGAGTACTCTCGGATTGTAAGGGGAACCAGGATACATCTATGTGTTTTTTACTTTCCACATTTACTGCTTTCATCACTTATCAGAAAAAGAAAGAAAAGAAACTCGTGCAAAAAAATATTCATATAATTCATAAAAAGTTTTAAAGAACCTAATTCACCCCCCTCTTAGGCGCATCTGAACTTACAATTGGTATCAGAGCAGGTTATAGGTAACCTGTTCCTACTAGATCCATAATGGCTTCCGCAAACAACAATTATGTGTTCAGAGACAGTGGCAGTAGCAACAAGCCTCCTCTATTCTGTGGTGAATATTTTGATTTCTGGAAGATCCGTATGAAGGCTCATCTAGAAGCACAAGGAGAAGAAATCTGGGATGCTGTCCAAAATGGTCCTTTTGTTCCGGTAACTGTAGTAAACGGTGTTGGTTCATCAAAGCCTAAAACTACATGGGATGATGATGATAAGAAAAAGGTCCTGTATGACAAAAAGGCAATAAACCTCCTTCAAAGTGCACTTAGTATGGATGAATTCTTTCGTGTCTTAGCATGCACAACGCCAAAAGAAATTTGGGATACACTGGTTGAAACACATGAAGGAACAACTGAAGTTAAGAGATTGAGACTTAATACGTTAAGTCAAGAATATGAATTATTCCGCATGCAACCCGGAGTATCCATTCTTGATTTACAAAAGAGATTTGTGCATCTAACAAATCATCTAAGGGCACTTGGCAAAACATTGACTAATGATGAATTGAACCTAAAAGTGCTCAGATCCTTGACTAGAGAATTGCAATCAAAGGTAACGACAATCTCAGAAAAGAAGAGTCTCGCCACTATGACATCTGCAACCTTGTTCAGAAAACTTCAAGAATACAAGACAAAACTTGGTAGATTGGAAAAGCGTGAAAATCAAGAAAAGAAGTCTAAGAACATTTCCTTGAAGATTGACTCCAAGGAAGACGAAAAGAAAGATAATCATGATGAAGATGAAAACTTCATGCTTCTCGTTAGAAGACTTGGAAAATTCTTTGGTAAAAATGACAAAGCCTTCTCGCACTCAAAGAAGAAGAAACACTTCAAGAAGAAGGAAGGATCCTCATCAACTCAAGAAGTTACTTGTTATGAATGTGGTAAACAATGTCTCATCAAACCGAACTGTCCAAAACTTTAAAAGAAAAGTGGCTACAAAGGCAAGAAGGAATAAACAGATAAGAAAGGATATGTTGAATGGGAAGATGTTGAACTGAGTTCGTCATCCGACTCCGATAGCGACAAAAGTGCCAATCTTGCATTAATGGCCTCACACCACTCCGAAAGCGAAGATGATGAGGTTACTAACGTATTCTCTCCTTTTGATAGTGATGCACAAGGTGCTATAAATGAACTGTTAAATGAATGCAAAATTATATACAAAACCATCTCATCACAAAAGAAACAAATTTCATCGTTGGAAGAAAAATGTGGATCTATTGAAAAAGATCTCAAAGATGAAAAGCAAAAAGTTAGTGATGAAAAACAGAATTTTTTATGCACAAAGTGTGAATCTCTCTCTTTCCAAATTGTCCAATTGAAAAGGGTTCTTGAAAGGTATGAAAAAGGACAAATTGGATTGGAAGGTGTTCTTAGCCAACAAAGATACTCAAATGACAAAAGTGGTCTTGGATACTCAAAATTTTCAAAACCAAGTACCAACAAAACCATCTTTGTCAAGGCTAGCGATCAACCAACCAAAGAGAAAGAAATCACTCCCAAAATAGTTCATCACTATCCTAAAAAGAAAATACCCTCTAAGAAGAAATCTTATCCTTCTAGATATAGAAGTAGATTTGAACCTACTTGTTTTTATTGTGGTATTCGAGGACACACACATAATGCTTGTTATGTTAGAAACTTTGGCATGGCAAATGGGCATTATGTGTGGGTTAAGAAAGGAACTAATTATGAAGGACTAAAAGCAACTTGGGTACCTAATAAAACCTAATCTTGTTTTGTAGGTAACTTGACGACCACTTCAAATCTATGGTATCTCGATAGTGGTTGTTCCAAGCATATGACGGGAGATATCGACAAATTTTCACATCTAATGCTTAAGGCTAAGGGTTATGTGACGTATGGAGATAACAACAAAGGAAATATTCTTGGCATAGGAAAAGTTGGTGGTCCACCTTTCACATCAATTGAAGATGTTCTTTATGTCGAAGGACTAAAGCACAATCTTCTAAGTATTAGCCAACTATGTGACAAAGGTTTCAAGATCAAGTTCACTAAAGATGAATGTTTGATAGAAGATGAAGTCACACATGAGGCTAAACATAAAGGTAAAAGAGTAAATAATATTTTTATGATTTCCCTTAACGATTTGTCTTTGAAGTTTAAATGTCCCATGGGAAACAACAACGACTCATGGCTATGGCACAAAAGAATCGCTCATATTCATATGGAGCATTTAAACAAATTGATTAAGCATGACCTTGTTGTTGGACTGCCTAAAATAAAGTTCATCAAAGATAGACTTTGTGATGCATGTCAAAATGGAAAGCAAACAAAATCAACTTTCAAATCCAAGAATGTGGTGTCCACTACTAGGCCACTACAATTGCTTCATATGGACTTGTTTGGCCCTTCTAGAACAAGGAGCTTCGGAGGTAATGTATACGCTCTAGTTATTGTTGATGACTTTTCTAGATATACTTGGACACTCTTTTTAGTGCAGAAAAATGATGCATTCAAGGCATTCAAGAAATATGAAAAGCAAATTCAAAATGAGAAGTCACTATCTATTGCCTCCATAAGAAGCGACCATGGTGGAGAATTCCAGAATTCCTCCTTTGAAGATTTCTGTGAAGAACATGGAATATCACATAATTTCTCAGCACCAAGGACTCCTCAACAGAATGGAGTTGTAGAAAGGAAGAATAGGTCTCTTATTGAACTTGCAAGGACAATGATTAGTGATTCAAACCTTCCAAAATACTTTTGGGCGGATGATGTAAGCACAACATGCTTTGTAAGCAATAGAGTTAATATTCGACCTATCTTGAAGAAGACTCCGTATGAACTCTTTCGAGGAAGGAAACCAAATATTTAATTCTTTCATGTCTTTGGCTGCATATTTTTTGTCCTTAACAACGACAAAGACAACCTTGGTAAGTTTGATGAAAAATCAGATGAAGGTATTTTTCTTGGATACTCCTTATCTAGTAAAGCTTATCGTATTTACAATAAAAGAACTTTAACTATTGAGGAATCTATGCACATATCATTTGATGAATCTAACCCCTCCGAGGAGGATACTATTATTTTAAATAATGATGATGAGATTTTAGATATTCCTCAAGAAGATGGCTCCAAGACCAACAATGAGAATCAATTGGAACAACAAGAAAAACAAATTCCGAAAGAATCAAATGTCAATGATCTACCTAAGGAATGGAGAACCCATAGAGATCACCCTATTGATAAAATCATCGGTGACATCAGTCAAGGCGTTTCAACAAGATTGAACCTCAAAGATGCTTTCTTGAACATGGTGTTCGTTTCTCAAATCGAACCTTCCAAAGTCGACGACGCATTAGGAGACGACCAATGGATGATTGCTATGCAAGAAGAATTAAATCAGTTCGAGAGAAATCAAGTTTGGGAACTTGTTCCTAGACCAAGTGACAAACACATCATAGGTACAAGATGGGTGTTCAAAAACAAACTTGGTGAGAACAGTATAATTGTTCGAAACAAAGCAAGATTGGTAGCCCAAGGATACAACCAAGAAGAGGGAATTGACTTTGAAGAAACTTTCGCTCCGGTTGCAAGGTTAGAAGCTATCCGTGTTTTACTTGCTTACACTTGTTCATTGAATTTTCAGCTTTACCAAATGGACGTCAAAAGCGCATTCTTAAATGGCTACATCAATGAAGAAGTCTATGTCAAACAACCCCCAGGCTTTGAAGACTTCAAGAATCCTTCACATGTCTTTAAGTTGAGAAAAGCTCTTTATGGATTAAAACAAGCACCTAGAGCATGGTATGACAGACTCAGTACATTCTTATGTGAAAAAGGTTTCGAGAAAGGTAAAGTGGATAAGACCTTGTTCATAAAGAAGATCAAAGGTAACACTTTATTAGTACAAGTATATGTCGATGATATTATATTTGGTTCAACTAACAAAGATTTGTGTGAAGAATTCTCGTTGATGATGCAAGGAGAATTTGAGATGTCTATGATGGGCAAGATGAACTATTTCCTTGGATTGCAAATTAAGCAACTGCAAGATGGTATATTCATCAATCAATCAAAATATTGCAAGGAACTTTTGAAATTTTTTGATATGGATAATTGCAAATCAATGCATACGCCAATGGCCTCCGGTACTTATGTTAATAAAGATGAATCCGGTATTTCCATTGATATTACTAAATATCGAGGCATGATTGGCTCACTGTTATACTTGACGACAAGTCGTCCTAACATCATGTTCAGTGTATATCTATGTGCATGATTTCAAGAAAACCCGAAGGAATCTCACCTTATGGCGGTAAAAAGAATCATGAAATATCTCAAAGGAACAACCAATGTCGGCCTATGGTACCCAAAAGGTAATATATGCAATTTAATTGGTTATTCAGACGCTGATTACGCAGGATGTAAAATAGATAGAAAAAGCACAAGTGGCACTTGTCACATTCTGGGAAATGCATTAGTCTCTTGGGCATGCAAGAAACAAGCTTGTGTGGCTCTTAGTACGGCCGAGGCGGAATACATTGCAGCGGGTAGTTGCTGTGCGCAAATTCTATGGCTCAAGCAACAACTCCGTGACTACGGACTCGACCTTGGATGCATTCCACTCCGATGCGACAACACAAGTGAAATCAACATTACAAAAAATCTTGTGATGCATTCTAGAACAAAGCATATCGACATTCGACATCACTTTCTTCATGATCATGTACTTCAAGGAGATGTCGAAGTCACCTTCGTGGATACGCATAATCAACTAGTAGATATTTTAACTAAACCGTTGGCAAAAGAACCATTCTTCAAGATCCGAAGAGAGCTAGGTATCTTGGACGAAAATGACATTATCTAATTAAGGTACATGGCTATGATCTTAATCTTAACTTTATGGTAATATATCATGATCCATGTTTTTATTACTAAATTTTTGATATATGACCATGAAATCCCCAAAAATTAAGTATTTTTTCACTTTTTCACTAATGACAATCGGTTGTTGCTAAAAAAATTTAGATTCTGTTTCACAACAATCGGTTGTCACTCCACGACAATCGGTTGCTCTCTCAATTTTTTCGCCCCTGTTTGAATTTTTCAAAGGGTGCAATCGGTTGTCATCAAACAACAATCAATTGCACAGTTTAAAATTTTGAATTTTTTTATTTTTTTTCCAGTTACACTCTCTTTTATTCTTTCTCTTCCATTGCCATTACTATTATTTATTTTGTACCAGATTTTTATTCTCTTTTTGAATGCTTTAAGTGTTTGGTCAACAACTTTTTAATGCTTAGTCTTTTCCTATGACACAATATTTTGGATAGTCACACACTCAAGAATCTCTATGCTACAAGTCTTTATTGTCTTGACTAAACCATTGAATGCCTTACATATCCATTGAATGCCTATCCATCTATAAAAGCCCAACCAAAACCTAAAAACTTCATATATCCTCTTTTATCTGAAGAAATCCTAAAAACACCAAATACCCTTTTCCCCTTCCAATTCTCTCATTCCTCACCATGTCAACATCAAAGAAAGGCAAGGGAAAAGCTTCTTCCTCATCGCAAGGTGATGATGTCTCCAAACTCATTCCATCAAGAATCCAAATGGAAAGATTTGTGTCTCGCTTTCAGAAGAAGACGGTTCTTCTACCAAGGTTCGGTAATCTTGACAACTTCTATTCCGAATGCTTCAGTTTTCCAGCATTATTTAGATCTCAAGGGATATACAAGTTAATTGGTGTTAATGGACCCATTTACCCCACTTTGGTTAGGATTTTCTACAGCAATCTAACCATTAGTAGAGGATGCATGATCTCAAATATCAAAGGGGTTCATATAGAACTCACATTGCAGAATTTTGGTGAAGCTTTGGGTATTCCACATGATGGTGCTTGCATTAAACTTCTCTCAAATGCAAATCTGCTTGGCTACAGCAAAAGAGACTTCTACTATGGAATTACAAGAATTCCCGAGCGTGATTTTATTCAGAAAAGGCAAAGGCTTATTGGTGGAACTCCGGAGAGGAACTCTTGGTCTGCAGGAATTCTCACTATTGATGATCGTTTGATCCAGTACTTTTTGGCGTATGTTGTTATGCCAAAGTTTTCAAACATTTCCAACATTAACGACTGTGAGATGCATATTCTGTATGCGATGAAGAATGGGATTCAAATCAACTGGTCTTATGTGATTCTACATCACTTGGCACTCCATAATGAAAATGCTTCTGCTCTTCCTTATGGCTCCTGGCTTACCCTTGTGTTTGAGAAGTTCAATGTTCCCTTGTCTGGTGAATACATGGTGCCTATGACTAACCCCAAACATGAAATCACACCGAAGAAAGTATGTAATACCAAAACCGGTGTCAAATTTGATCCGATTAATAGAACCATCACATACATTCATACTCCTCCACAAAACCAACCTCCACAAGAATAACCACTTCAAAACCAACCTCCACAACCAATGGAAAACTCTTTCAATCAAGTTTTTGACTACCTTCAATACATGAACAACAACATGAACAATCAATTTGCTCATCTCTATGCCCATACAAATGTCCCTCCTTATGAAGTTCAACCCTATCATTACCCTTTCATTCAACCTCAAACCAATGAAGACAATGATGGTGAAGATCAAGATGATGAAGACTTTGTTGAAGGCATGGATGATTAGTTTTTAAGTTATTATATTTCTTAGTACTTTATGTTCTTATGTTTTATGTCGTTTTTCTAGTTTTGTTTAAGACACTTCATGTATTATGATCCCTTTCGTTTTGTGCACTTTGTTTCTGTTATATCTATGTATGCAAACTTTATTTATGCTATGTTGTTTCTATGTGCAAACTTTTTATGATCTTCTTTCCGATTCCTTTTTTCTAATGACAAAGGGGGAGAAGACGACTTTGTAGTTTCTTTTGTGTTTCTCTAACCCAAATTGCAGCAAGCAAGCAATCTTCAAAACCTTCATGCAATAGATCAAGGGGGAGTCTTTGACTTAGGGGGAGTTTTTTTAAACAACTTGATTAGAGAAAACCAAGATGCACTCTAAACTTCAAGCAATGGTTGTCATCATCAAAAAGGGGGAGACTGTGAAATCAAGCTTTCCAAATGTTTTGATGAAGACAAGCTAGCATGCAAAAATGAATGGATCAAGATAGAAGATTTATCTCAAGCAAAGATTCATTGATCAAGATCAACTTTTCAAGACTTATGGCTTAAGGCATATGAAATTTTTGATCTTATGCTCTTAGTGCTCAAAACTATTTTTAATCATGCATTTACTTTATTAAAATAATATTTTGAGTATATACTATGTATGATTGAAGAAGGATGTTTTAAATTGCTTCAAATCTTTGAAAATAATGATTTTTCAATTTTTTGTATACAAGCAATCGATTGTCATGCTAGGACAATCAGTTGCAGTCAAAAAACAAAAGTTTCTGTCTTGACAACAATCGATTGTCATCTACCAGCAATCGATTGTCATGTGTTCTGTTTTCAAATTTTTTGAATGTTGGCTTATGAGAAACCGATTGCTCCTCAATGACAATCGGTTGTCATAGTTATATTTTTCAAATTTTTTAAACGTTGCTTTTACAACAATCGGTTGTTGCTTTAGTGCAACCGGTTGTTGTGCTTCAGATTTTGAAAATTTTCATTTTTCCAGCAACTTTTTGTAACACCTTTTCATGGCAATCTTTGTATCTTTTCAAATACATTTTTTTAGTAAAAATGGTTTAAACATTGCTATGATTCATTGAAGAGGTATTACTACACTATAAATTATTTCTATTTAGAATTTTGAAAATACAATAACAATCACTAACAACTATTACTTTCTATTATTTTGATCATACTTTATATAATCAAGATTTCTGTTCATCATTTTCATATGCATACTCAAAATTATTCTTGAGCACTTAGAAAAGTATTCTATCTTAAATTTCATATTGAATAGAAAAGATCAATCAAGTGATTGACATTGCTCTTTCATTATTCAAACTCTTATACAAATCAAACAAACTATTGTATCCTAGTTTTCAGGATTGTTGGAAACAAGAAAGACACTTAGGGAGGATTGTTCTCTTAGTGGTCTTAGTGAAAATCCAAGAGGATTGTTCTTGGTTGTTTGGTAGTCTTTGTACAAATTACCAACTATAAGGAAATCTCTTTCATGTTGAAAGGGGACTGGAGTACTCTCGGACTGTGAGGGGAACCAGGATACATCTCTGTGTTTTTTACTTTCCGTATTTACTGCTTTCATCACTTATCAGAAAAAGAAAGAAAAGAAACTCGTGCAAAAAAATATTCATACAATTCAGAAAAAGTTTTAAAGATCCTAATTCACACCCCCTCTTAGGAGCATCTGAACTTACAGCAGCAGTAACATTATCGGTGGTTCTAGGCATGGATCTGCACATTTATCATGTTTTGGTGCAGTTTTAGTATGTGAATTTGAAAATGCATATGAAGAAAAGTATTTCCATTTTAAAACATAAGAGATAAATTCAAGAGAAAGACAGGGATCTCAATTGAATGCGAAATATAACTCTTATTAATTAAAAATACTGTTCAAAACAAATCAGGGGACCCTTACAAGCTACCCCTATGCCTCGAGCTTGACATAGGTTCTTTTAAAAATAAGAAAAATTACTTTAGAAGAAAAAATATCTCTGGAATATCCATGCTGTCCAATACTTGAGTTCTTCACCTGGAGCGCATTCATGAATGAAGCCAGATGCTCTTTGGTGTTGCTTTTGTCAGATATCATTGCCAATTTCCCATCATGTTCTACCCCTTTGTTGACGAAGGTTTCCCAGATGGGAGGAAACTGCTCTTTGATCTTTCCATGGTCAGTAACAACTTCAATTGCATTCACAGTCGGACCACCATGTAGAGGCATGGGGTTCGTCTTGATATTTGTCTTGTCAAAAGTGATATCTTGGGAATCCAACAAATCTTGAACCTTATGTTTAAAGGCCTAACATTTTTCTATGGTATGCTCTAGAGAGTTGGAATGATATTCACACCTGGCATTTACATCATACTTTGGCGGGATTGCCCTAATTGGAGGAGCTAGAGGATTCAGCTCGACCCCAAAGAAACTTTGTGTAAGTGCTACAGTAATTGACTGTGAGGCATGGGGAGATAATCAAATTTTCTTGGAGGCCTTTCAAACCTGTTTTGTTGTTGTTCTCGTGGAATCCCCAATGGTTGTTGTGCTCTTGGATGTGATGCCACGTCATTAATTTCTCCTTCCTTATTTTTTGCGAAATTAGGAACATGCCTCTTTGAATTGTAAGGGGTACTGGATGATGCCCCTTGTATCTTGCCACTTTTTATGCCCGCTTCAATTCTTTCACCAATAGTTACCAAATCAAAAAATCTGGAAGAGACGCTTTCTAGCATCTTATTATAATACAACCCTTGTAAAGTATCCATGAACATATCGCCCAATTCTTTTTCCAGGAGTAGTGGTTGTACACGGGCTTCCATTTCTCTCACCTTTGAGCATATTCTTTGAAGGACTCATCCTTCTTCTGAGATTAGTTTTGGAGCTGCATGCGGTTAGGCGCTATGTCTAAATTATACTTGTATTGTCTTAAGAAAGCGTTGGCGAGATCTGTCCATGTTTTGATATGAACCCGCTCCAATTGCATGGACCAATTTAGGGATTCCCCACTCAAACTATCTTAGAAACAATTGATCATCAGCTTCTGATCTTGGGCATAGGTGTTGTACCCCAAAATTTTCCCTCTCATTCTTCAAGGCCTTTCTCACAAGGATTTTCAAGGTTCAAGCTTGAACAAGTGCATTGGGATTTTCCAATACCAAAATTAAAATGAGACTATCAAATTTGGAGGAAAACAGGTCTCCTTCAATTCAGCACCCTTCGACTGACTCTAAGCCTCCTTCGAATGCAAGTTTAGGTACATCCTTCCTTTGGATTTGAAACCTCCTTCGAATGAAACTTGGGTACATCCTTCGTTTGGATTTGAAACCTCCTTCGAATCCACTTTCACCAAGGGCCTCTTGCAGACTTTGCCTCTCACAAGTTTCGTTTGAGCCAAGAGATATCTTCATACAAGATTTGACTAAGTTCTTGCTACCCTTGAAGGAACACCCTTCGACTCAAAAGCCAAGAACTTCCCTCACGCTAAAAGGAAAGGACTCCCTTTATGTTTGTTTCGATCCACATGCTTCGATTGGGCAACATGCTTCCTTCGAACACGAGCTTTCGATTGGGCAATATGTTTGTTTCGATCCAAGCTTCAACTGGGCATTAGCTTCCTTCGAGTAAGCTTGTTTCGACCACAAGCTTCGGCTGAGGCAAAGGCTTCCTTCGAACAAGTGCGCTTAGATCTCATTCTTTCATTCGACTCAAGACCTAATCTCATTTGCCAGGCTATGTTGCTTCCGAATCTTTACATAATCAGAGGCTTGTACAAGGGTTTTAAACTTTGTCTCTTGGATAATACTATCTTTGGTTAAAGGCTACATACCCTTTCTTTTCATAGAAGGTACTTTTATCACAAAAGCAGCTTTCAACCTGAATTTGGTATGAGCACAAGCAACGCCAAAAAGCATAATTCACATCTTCTGCACCCCAACTGCCAACAGGCCCCCCACTTGTACCTTTCATGTTACCTATTATTTTATTGTTTTGCAAGGCTGGCCACTTCAAACATGTACATTCTTTTTCTCTATAAATAGAGGAATTTTTGCAAAGCTAGAGGAGGATCTTTGGACCAGAGGAACGAATCCCCCAAATTTTCTCAAACACAACAAAACTCTCAAGTTCATCAACACTTGAGAAATAAAAAAACCAGAATCCTAAACACTCACCTCTTTCAATTCTGAAGAACACCCCACACATAGAAGTTTGTTCAAACCCAAAGACAACCTTCTGTGACAACTCCTCGAACCAAAAGCAAACCCCCTGTGACTACTCTTTGAATTCCAGAAACATCCAGGTAGCAGTTCAAGTTCGAATCCCACACACCAGCTTTGAGGTAAGTCTTTCTGACTTTAACTCTTTCATTTCAAACATCTTTATTGATTCACCTACTAAACCAACATGTAATAATCATGGCCTTCGATGTTAATCTTTTGTGTTTTCCTTTAAGAACTAATCTGTACAGTCCCCTAAAAATGTTGGAATACAAAATATGTATGCTTCGATATACTTGCTTCGGTGCATACGCATGCTTCGATACTGACATGTTCAGCACACACACACACACACTTACTTAGAATACACTGACCTGCAGGCCCAGACGAAAGACACTCCCTCACTACTTTCAGTCTCCAGTCGAAGGATGCAGAAAGGCAGATTGCACCTTGCATTAGTTCCAGGCCCAATCGAAAGGCACAACATGCTGACTCCTAAAGCCTGTCAAAAGAAATAGCAAGAAGGGTGAGTCGAAGGTTACCGGCTAACACTCCTGCAGTCGAAGGAAATAAAAAAAAGGCAGATTCGAAAGGGATCATGAAGATTTGAGTTGAAGGGTGCTACTATCTGGGTCGAAGAGCTCATTTTCCTTTCTTTTATTTTATTTTTGCCTTTACATTTTCTTGCCTTTCAATATGGTTGTAATAGTGTAGGATATTTATTTCCTGCATTTTTATTGCTTTATACAAATGCTAGTAATTAGGCGTGTATGGAAAGATAAAACCAGCAAGTAGACAACCCCTAATCAAAGACAAAATGCATGCAAATTAAACACACCATTCACACATGTACCCTTAGGGTAATTCCACTTGTTGCCTCGGAAATATAGTCATGTCCCTCAAACATGGGCGTTTTAGCAAAAGACCCTCGATAAAAGATCGTAGTCCCTTGATGACCCTCGATGTTTCCTTCGGTAAACGATCTAGTCCCTAAAACGACATTGCTAAAACGTCCCATATGTTGCCTTCTATGACTATACAAACGTCCCAATGCCCGTCCCTTCACATCCAACGATGAGGCTTCTTACCAAATCAATGGTAAGATAGCCACATCTAAAGGAGGAGGAAAAGCACATTTAAGACCTTTCGAGTAGGTAGATTCGCTCCTAGTTACTCGCTTGCTCACAACAAAAACATTTTTATACACCCACACTCTCATCTTTGAACTATTTTTCAAAACAAACACTTTGTATGCGTTCTTATAGAAATGAGAATCGTTACAAAGTTACATTTTCAAAATACTTTCAAAAACACATCTCACAAACACACCTTTGAACTATTTTCGAAACAAACACTTTGTAGGCGTTCTTATAGAAACGAGAACCATTACGAAGTTCCATTTTCAAAAATACTTTCAAAACACACACCACAAGCACATTCAAACAAAAGCAAGTGATCTAGCAAGTAACTAAGAGCCCATGGAAAACCATGGATGAAAAGGGTGCTAGCACCTTCCCTTTTCATAATCTACCCCCCGAACTCAAGAAAACATCTCTAAAGGTCTTTCCTGTGCTTTTTCACCTTTCATTTTGGATAAAAGAAAAGTCGGTGGCGACTCTTGCTAAACTGCAACATTTGCGAACACAAGCAAAAACAAACCAAGTCAGTTCTCCCACCGTATCACAATAGGCATGCATTTTTCTGCAATATACACATAAATGGTTTCTTGGGCATGTGAGCCCCTTATATTTTCCAAAGTCAAATACATTGAATTTTGGAGGGATTACCACATTTGGAATTAGGCCCATTACAAGAGCATCGACGTCAAAATCATCATAACCCTCCACATCTTTCAATCTTTCTTCAAGATCTTTATACTGATTGAGTGCCAAGGGATTTTTAGTGACATGGGTATGGGTTATTGTGATCGGTGGATCTGGAACTGACTGTTTAACGCTGGTTCGCGAAATGTCGCGGAAGCAAGAGTCGCCACCGTCTTTTATTTTCTCCAAATGGAAAGGACAAAAGCACAGAAAAATTCCTTATAGAGATTGCTCTCGGTTCGGGAGGTAGATTATAGAAAGGGAAGGTGTTAGAACCCTTTCTATCCATGGTTATCCATGGGCTCTTAGATACTTGCTCATTGTGTTTTCAAAATTGGTTTGTTTGCTTTTCAATTGTGGGTTTTAAAAAAGTTTCTTTGAAAATTTCAGTTCGACTCTTGTATCGGTCCTCAAGAGTGTTTGAAAAATTGCTTTCGAAAGCTTTTTGAAAATGTGTTGGTGTGAAAAGTATTTTTGATTTGTTTTGTTTTGAATTAGAGCAAGTATCCACGAGTCGTCTACCTACCCTAAGGAATTCGTCTGTGTAAATGTCCTTTAAAGTAGTGCCATCCCACCATTGAGAGGTAGGTAGCACCACCGTTGGAGGTGTTCGGGTCAATTCGAGGTTCGGGACATGGTGATCACCAGTTCAATAGGAAGACACCTTAGAAGCTACCCTCATGCCAGGTTCCCGGATCATGAGGACTTACTAAGACATTCTCTACTCGACGATCACCTTTCGAGGCAAGGCAACAGTGAGGCGTACCCTAGGGGTGGTGTGTGATTTGTGTGTCATGTTCAGTTATTTTATCTTGCCATGGTATAGGTGATCTAGCGCTTGTTTTTATATTTAAGGCCATTCATTCTTGCATGTATTTGTTTAGCAGTTAAAATATTGCGGAAAGATAAAATTCCTACGCTATTACAAAGGCGCGGGTCCACATCGTCAAATTAAAATCTAGGACCCGATTTGACGGAAAAATAAAGAATTGAAAGTGCGACAGATAAAAATGTTACATGGCCTTGGGAGAGATACATAAATATTAAAAGCAAATGAAATAAATATGCGAATTGAATAAGAATTAAAAACGAGGGCGTTGGGCCCTTTTTAATGGAATTAAATTAAATTACTATTAAATTAATAAAATTAAAAAGAAATTAGTTTTTGGTATTTTAAGATTTAAATGGGAAAAAGAATTAAATGCAATTAAACCTAATTCTACAATTTTTATTTTATTATGAAAATATGTTAAAGTTTAACCTAAAATTAACCCTAATTAATTTACATGCAATTTAATTACAAAAATAAATATTTAATATTTAATTATTATGAAAGAAAATAAAAAGGGATAAAAAATCAATTAAACCCTAATTCTACCAATTTTAGATTTTTTAAGAAAATATTACAATTAAACCTAATAACTAAAATTAATTAATGCAATTTATTTTAAAAAAATACTAAAATAAAATATTTATTATTTTTTTCATCTTTTCTGATTTTTTATGTGTTTTTTATATTATTTGTGAAAATACTAAGTTAAAGAAACTGATTAAAAAAATAATATTTGAAATAAGTAAAATAAAGAAAAGAAATAAAAATTCAAACCTAGGGGGGTATCTGTCCCCAAAGTGGAGGTGAAAGCCCAACAATTCTGGCCCATTACTGGAGGCCTTGTTGACTTTTTCAGGCAACGCGTGGTATCTTTGACTAGGGCCCACCATGTTCTTTAGGTCTGAACCCTTGGATGAATGAGATTGACCAAGTGGATGGCTTGATGGAGAGACGTATGATGGTCTTCAGCATTGAAACTGCATAGAAACATTGATTGAAAAATAACATGGAAATAGTGAGGACCTGGGGCTCGAACCCAGGTCATGAGGTTTACCAGTAACAAGTCTTGCCAATCAAGCCAAACGCGTTTTCTGTATATCACATAACAAACAAATATTATAAAAGAAAATAATGATTAATGGAATTTCCGCGCGAGAATTTGAATGAACCCATCAGCGCTAGCCACGTACTCTTCTTCTTCCTTAGCTTATTTTTTTTCTGAAACACAAAGACAATAAGCAACGGTTTTGAACCGTTCTATAACACATCATTAGAGAAAATAGCGAATAGGCCATAAGGCCTCATAAATTAGGCGCGAGGGTTTATTTCTCTTCGTCCAAACATGCTTGATTCAACGGTCCAGGTTTTGAGTGCCAATTTTTCCTTATTCAAGAACCCCTAATTTGAAAACTTAAGAACCCTAAAAAGAAACAATGGTGAATTCGCATACAGTGTATAAAAAGGCAATTAAAGTAGATGGTTAGCTTCAGAACACTTCAATTAGTAAGAATCCATTAAAATTATGCAATGAAAATGCCTGAATTGTAAAACACGATCATGAGAAAAAGGTGAGAAAACTTGATTTCTGTATACCGTTTCAAGGTGTTAGAATTGATGCTTTTGATCCAGGAAGGTTCCTTGATGTCCCAGGAATGTGATAGAATCGTTGTTTCACCTTGAAAAGCACTGGAATATGGTTTTCAGTTTTTGAGTTTTCAAGAGAAATTTCAAGTGTTCATGTGCTTTTTCTGCGCAGCTTAGAGTCAGTGAGCACAAGGGTTTTGATCCAGCTTATGTATGGAGTGAATTAGGTCAAAGAAAACAATCAAAATCCTTGGCATTCATGTCTTGCAAGATTTGATTTCCAAAAATCTTTTTCAATATTTTTTCATGCTATTTTGTACCAATCATGGCCAATTCTCTTCAATTCTTTCCAAATCTAGCTATGCACGAAATATTGAGTATATAATATGCATAAAAAGATTTAAAACCTAGGTTTAGTATTTTTCATGTATTTATTTTAATTTAAATGAATTATTAATAATAAAAATCCAAATAAATAAATAAAAAATGATAAAAACTTCCCTTTGGGCCAAATGGTCGTGCACATGCCTTGGATGATGAATTGTGGAAGAAAAAGATGCCCATTAGCAATTTTAGGTCATTTGAAGCAATGTTGACTTTTCAAAATATCCAAAAATTTCCCAACTTCCACAAGGCATAACTTGCTCAATTTTTAAGATTTTCTCATGTTCTTGGACATTTTGGAAAGGTCTTTGAGTCCTCTAACCAATGCCTTTGGTCCCATGTCATTTTGATTTACCAATCTCAAGTTATGGTCTTTGACTTAAAGTGCCTTTTTGTTGACTTTTGAAATTGACCTATAATGTAGAAATTGATAACTTTTTGTGAGAGCATTTCTTGGACTTGGAGTATGAAGATGAGTTGTAGGAAATGTCTTTCTCTTCAAAATGAGCTTTGGATGGAATTTTTCTGATAATCCATGTGAAAGTTATGCCCTGGTCAATTTACAGTTGACTTTTTCAACTGTCCAAATAAGGAAACTTTTGCATCTTGATGATTTTTGAGCCAAGCTTTGTGAATCATGATCAAGCATTGATCAAATGATGTTTGTGGCTTCAAAATGATATGTTGACCAAAAATTTGAACTTTTGACTGCCAAATGACCATTTTGCCCCTACAGTTGACTGTAGTGCAATTAGGGTTTTGACTGTGCAATTTTGTGCTGAAAGTCTTGAAACTTGGTATGAGGATGCTTGACCATATTTGTAGGCATGTGAGATTTGATTGGACCCTTGGAAACTTCATTTTCTTGATCAGAACCAAAACCCTAATTTTGACTGTTTAGGAGGCCCTTGAACTGTGCAACCCTTGGGGAGATTTTGAAGCTTGACTTGGAAATTCTTGAAGAATATGGGAGGGCAAATTTTGGGGTACAACAGTTTCCCCTGTTTAATCTTCTTAGACCTGAGGATGCAGATTGGCTGGCGTGCCTTTCGTAATCCGAGGGTGGAAGATGATTGAACACTAGAGTGCCCAGAAATTTGCGCTCACATAGTAGCAGTGTGATGGAAATGGGCTTATAGATGCCATTTAGAGATTGATGAATAGGATGATGGGCTTATAAATGCCATCTGGATGTTGATCGCGTAAGAGATTCCTTAGCGAGAACTTGCGTACCTGCAAAAAAGAAGATGATTACCTGACCTGTTACGAGGCTGGTCTTCAGACTCTTTGTATAGATGTGTCCTGACTGGTTACAGGAGCTGGATCTGGAGCTTCAAAAGATGATGAATGAACCAGGGGTGGTTACTACCTCAGCAGGAACGGTGAGAGAACCTTGGATGACCTTAACCTCAACAGCAATCGTTGAGAAAATCTTGGGATTACCACCTCCGCAGTATCGGGGAGAGAACCATAGGCGATTACAATCTCAATAGCAATCATTGGGAAAACCTTGGATGGAATTATCGTCTCCGCAGCATTGGGGAGAGAACCATAGGAAATTATATTCTCAAAAGCAAACATTGAGAAAAACCTTGGATGGAATTATCGTCTCCGCAACATTGGGGAGAGAACCATGGGAAATTATAATCTCAAAAGCAATCATTGAGAAAAACCTTGGATGGAATTATCGTCTCCGCAGCATTGGGGAGAGAACCATAGGAAATTATAATCTCAAAAGCAAACATTGAGAAAAACCTGGAATGGAATTATCGTCTCCGCAGCATTGGGGAGAGAACCATAGGAAATTATAATCTCAAAAGAAAACATTGAGAAAAACCTGGAATGGAATTATCGTCTCCGCAGCATTGGGGAGAGAACCATAGGAAATTATAATCTCAAAAGCAATCATTGAGAAAAACCTTGGATGGAATTATCGTCTCCGCAGCATTGGGGAGAGAACCATAGGAAATTATAATCTCAAAAGCAAACATTGAGAAAAACCTTTGATAACTTCTACTGAGTCTTCATCAGAAAAATCTGTTTGGGGTCGATTTAGCTGGACTAGAGAAGGCCTTGGACTGGATAAGAAATCTTTGGAGTCGATTAACTAAACCGGTCTAGGTCTTGAAACATGATTGAGAATCTAACTGAATCTTTCCTGAAAGATAGAGGTCAGTCATATGCAATGCATGATATGGGTCAAACAATGATGTTCTCAACATAAATGAGATTTGTATGATGCGTCTATGCATGCTATAATGTATGGAAGTGTGATGTTTATGAATGTATGTTTTTGTCTTAGGAAAATAAATCCTTGACGGGTGCCGGGAAGTCATATCCTGGGCTGCTGTTGAAGAATAGATTTCTCTTCCGCTGGGGATGATAGCGGCAAGAATACCGGTAGGAGAAGATAACTCCGTTGGGGGATAAACTTGGCGAATGGATAACTCTACAGGGAGAAAGGTACTCTAACGATCTTGCTGGGAAGCAATAATCTGTGGGGAGAGAGATATCTTGCTGAATTGTTGATAGTAACTTGCTGGGGATCCCCTTGTTGTATCGGAAGTGTTAATAGACTTCGCTGGGGATAAAAAGACTTCGTCGAGGACGCTCTTTCCGTGGCTTTTAGCTGAGGATAACCCAGTTATATCCTGGTAAGGAAATAACTCTTTGAATAAAGCCGGATGACACGTTCGTGCTCTGTGCGGATAAGCTTCCAGAATCTACTGGGGATAAGCTTACTGCTTGGGAGAAGTGGATTCCAACTTTCCTGGGGAACTGGATTGGACTCTCCTGGGGAAATTTTGAACTGCGGGGGAAGTGATTCCTTTGAGTGTTGATATGCCGCCGGGGAACAATCTTTAGACCAAGACTGCCGGGGATGCTTGTTAAGAATATATATGCTGCCGAGGAATGTTGAGATCTTGCTGGAGGATACCCAACTTCCTTAAGATTTGATAACTTTGCTTGGAGAAGAGTGCACTGACTTGCTGGCTCACTCTCTGGGGAATTAAGATGTACTGGTTATGTTCTTCGGCTGAACCTACCTTGGTACCTTAGTGGATAGAACAATTAGATTGTTTAGACAACTCTTGATTGCCCCTGTTTCTAATGTTACCTGTAATTAATCCTTCGTTTCGTATGCAATTTATTCATGAGTTAGCAAATTATTGTCAATGCATATATCACAAATTGAACCTTGGACGTTCTTCGCAAAACAAAACAAAAAAAGGAAAAACAATTGGCACTTTTTAACTGAAAAATATATTTGTATTGATTTTTGAATGGCCTGTAAATAGGCGTTTTGTGTCCAAGAGACTGACGTCCTAGTAAGAGAACGCCGCCGAACAAAAGAGTTTATACAAGTTTTGTACAAAAGAAAATAAAACAGCTGTGTGAAATGAATGATCCACTGGGTTTCAACTCTGCTATTGCCTTTATAACTCTGAGCGTCTCATCACTTGATGACCTAAACGAAGATGAAGCTGACTGATCGATGCCGTCTGAACTTGATGTAGATACCGGATTCTGGATGCAAAGTGATCCAATGAGACATAGTATTACGCTTTTATCCCTAACTTTTGCCTGGACCGCCCTTTCGGGTTTTCAGTCCACCGGGATACCCATTTTTGCCCAAGCCGCCTTTTCAGGTTTTCGACTTGCCGGGTGTACAGATTTTTTCATTTCATCCCTTCATTTTGCCCGAACCCTTTTGGTTCGACGGGAAGCCCTAATTTTTGCCTAGGCATGTCAGCCTAGCGGGTCTTTTTTCATGCGTAGTATCTTTTTACTATGTCTGCATTAGCGGGGTGAGGAAGGTCGTCACCATCCATGTTGGTCAATATCATTGCTCCTCCTGAGAACACATGCTTAACCACAAATGGCCCTTCGTACGTAGGGGTCCATTTGCCCCTTGGATCACTCTGCGGAAGGATGATTCGCTTGATTACCAGATCCCCAACTTGATATTCCTGTGGTCTGACCTTTTTGTTAAATGCCCTGATCATCCGTTTCTGATACGTCTGACCATGACAGATAGCAGCAAGTCTCTTTTCATCAATGAGGTTGAGCTGATCAAGTCGTGTCTGGATCCAATCATCTTCGCTCAGATTTGCATCCTTCATTATCCGGAGAGAGGGTATTTGCACTTCGATCGGTAAGACTGCCTCCATACCATAAACCAAAGAGAAAGGAGTTGCCCCGGTTGACGTCCTAGCTGAGGTACGGTACCCATGTAGAGCGAACGGTAACATCTCATGCCAATCCTTATAAGTCACTGTCATCTTCTGCATGATTTTCTTGATATTTTTATTCGCTGCTTCTACAACCCCATTCATCTTCGGTCTGTAAGGAGAAGAATTGTGGTGCTGTATCTTGAACTGCTCGCAGAGCTCAGTGATCATCTTGTTATTCAGGTTGGTACCGTTATCTGTAATAATTCTCTCAGGGACGCCGTATCGACAGATCAGATTATGCCGAATGAACCGTGCCACACCAGTCTTGGTTACCGTAGCGTAGGAAGCTGCTTCGACCCACTTTGTAAAATAATAAATCGCCACTAGGATGAAGCGATGCCCATTAGATGCCGTAGGTTTAATCTCGCCGATCATGTCTATACCCCACATTGCAAACGGCCAAGGCGCAGTCAGAACATTCAGGGGAACTGGAGGAACATGCACCTTGTCTGCATAAATCTGGCACTTATGGCATGTCCTGGAATGTTGATAGCAGTCAGCTTCCATTGTGGACCAGTAATACCCTGCCCGGAGGATCTTCTTTGCCATTGTATGTCCACTGGAATGTGTACCAAAGGTCCCTTCATGTAGCTCTTCCATGATCCTTTCTGCTTCAGTTTTATCCACACAACGCAGTAGGGTTGAATCATGGTTTCGCTTGTATAAGATGCCATTGCTAAGGAAGAACTTTATTGCGAATCTTCTCAAGAACTTCTTATCATTGACAGATGCACCTTCAGGGTATTCCTGAGCTTCCAAATATCTCTTCACCTCATGGTACCAAGGCTTCTCAGTCACCATTTCAGTCTCGAGATCGCAACAGTATGCCGGTTCGTCCAGTTTCCAGATGATGATCCGGGGAGCCTCATTATCCCATTTAACTTTGAACATAGAAGCCAATGTAGCTAACGCGTCCGCCAGCTGATTCTCTTCTCTTGGAAAGTGCTCAAAGGTTATCTCTGTGAAATGGGGGATCAGGGTCAACACACATTCTCTATAAGGAATAAGGTTCGGATGTTTCGTATCCCACTCTCCTTTGATCTGATTGATCACAAGAGCGGAATCTCCGAAGACACTCAGAAACTTAATCCTTAGGTCGATCGCAGCTTGAAGACCCATGATGCACGCCTCATACTCCGCCATGTTGTTGGTACAATTGAAACACAGTTGGGCAGTGTGTGGAGTATGAGTACCTTGAGGTGATATGATTATGGCGCCGATACCGTTACCCAAAGCATTGGAGGCTCCGTCAAAGTGCATAGACCATCGGGATCCTTCCTCAGGTCCTTCATCCGGTCCAGGTACTTCACAATCAGTCACTATCATGATGCTTTCGTCCGGAAACTCGAAGTTCATTGACTGATAGTCATCTACGGCCTGATGTGCCAAGTGGTCTGCCAATACACTTCCCTTGATGGCTTTCTGGGTCGTGTACTGAATGTCGTATTCCATCAAGATCATTTGCCATCTTGCAATTCTTCCAGACAGAGCAGGCTTTTCAAACATGTACTTTATAGGATCCATCTTTGAGATCAACAAGGTAATGTGAGTCAGCATATACTGTCTCAGCCGGCGAGCAGCCCATACCAAAGCGCAGCAAGTTTTCTCAAGCAGTGAGTATCGGGTCTCACAGTCGGTAAACTTTTTGCTAAGGTAATAAATGGCATGCTCTTTTCGGCCAGACTCGTCATGCTGCCCCAGCACACACCCCATTGAGTTGTCAAGTACTGTCAGGTATAGTATCAGAGGTCTCCCTTCAACCGGTGGCATAAGGATAGGTGGTTCTTGGAGATACTCTTTAATTCTGTCAAAAGCAGCCTGACATTCATTATTCCAACATACTACCTGATCTTTCTTCAGCAGCTTGAAGATTGGCTCATAGGTAGCGGTTAGATGCGAGATGAACCGAGCAATGTAATTCAGGCGTCCCAGAAAGCTTCTGACTTCCTTCTCTGTCCTAGGAACTGGCATCTCTTGAATAGCTTTGACCTTGGCAGGGTCCACTTGAATTCCCTTGTCACTTACAACGAAGCCTAGCAACTTCCCGGATCTTACCCCGAAGGTGCACTTGTTCGGGTTCAACCTCAGCTTATACAGTTTCAACCGGTCAAACAATTTCTGCAGATGATCTAGGTGCTCTTCCTCAGTCTGGGACCTTGCGATCATGTCGTCGACATACACTTCTATCTCATGATGGATCATGTCATGAAATAAAGCAACCATGGCACGTTGGTAGGTTGCCCCAGCGTTCTTCAACCCGAATGGCATGACCTTGTAACAGAAGGTGCCCCACTGAGTAACAAATGTAGTCTTTTCCATATCTTCAGGTGCCATCTTGATCTGATTGTAACCTGAAAAACCATCCATGAAAGAGAACACCTTATGCTGAGCTGTATTATCAACAAGGACGTCAATGTGAGGTAGAGGGAAGTCATCTTTGGGGCTGGCCCTGTTCAGATCCCTGTAGTCGACACACATTCTGACCTTACCGTCTTTCTTCGGTACCGGCACCACATTAGCAACCCACTGAGGATAAGAAGTCACTGCAAGGAACCCAGCATCAAACTGCTTCATAACATCGGCTTTAATCTTTTCAGACATCTCTGGACGCATACGGCGGACCTTTTGCTTAACCGGAGGGCAATCTTCCTTAGTTGGCAAGTGATGGACCACAATATCGGTATCCAACCCGGGCATGTCTTCGTAGGACCAGGCAAAGATCTCCATATAATCATGCAGCATCTGATTCAACCGTTGCTTCACGCTGAGCTCTAGGTTGGCACCAATCTTTACCTCTTTCCTGTCTTCTTCAGTACCCAGGTTTATTGTTTCCACTGGCTCTTCATGGGGTTGAATTGCCCTCTCCTCCTGAAGTAACAGTCTTGCAAGCTCGCCAGGCACTTCGCAATCATCTTCGCCTTCGTCTTCGGCTAAGTTGATCGGATTTTCGAAGTCATAATTGGCAGTAGCAGAGTCGTTATCAGTGAGATCCAGAGTGGATTGAAACCTGTATGAGTGAGTGTGTGTAAATACAGCTGTTTTGAAAAATATGTAAAGGAAGGAAAGACAGAAAAGGAGCATAAGATTTGAAATGCGAGAAAACGTCCAAGATTTTCATTTATGATATATGAAATGACAATTTATATGCCCTCACAAATAAAACCACGGTGCCTCGGGTAAGACACCGGGCCATAGAGTTTATTTATTGTTTATTACAGATACCAAAAACATAGGAATTCATTACTTAGTAACAAGAGAAACAGGCAGATTGTCCTTTGCACTCCAATTGTTATGTCCACTGTCGGTTGCCGGGTAAATCCAGCTATTGAACTCAGCTTCATCCACTTCCTCTTCGTCCCCAATAGCATTCACTCCATGAGCAGGCAGGGGAGCTGTCACCACATTAGGCTTCTCCGATGCCTCAAACTGTACCTCCTTCGCATCAATAAGGTCCCGCAGCTTGCTCCTTAAGGCCCAACAGTCGTCAGTGGAGTGCCCCGGGCTATCAGAATGGTAAGCACAACGAGCATTTGGGTTGTACTTGGGAGACGTAGTATTTGGAAACTTCGGAGCCTCTCTGGCGGTTACTAAGTTGGTTGAGAGCAACTGTGGTAAGATCTGCGACAAGGTCATGCTCAAACGGGTAAACTCTCTCCGGGGTCTTTCAGCCCTTTGAGGATTGGTTGGCCAAGGAGCGGCAGCAGGCTTAGCAATCATTACCGCACTGACAGATTGGCGGCGCTCAGATCTCTCTGGTCTCTTGGAACCATATACAGCACTAGCCTCCTTCTTGAAGGGTTTCTTCTCAGAACTAGACGATGCACCCTTCGGAATCTTACCAGACTTTAACCCAGCCTCAATTCTCTCTCCAGTCAGAATCAGATCAGTGAACCCTGCAGACGAATTCCCGATAAGATGGTTGAAAAATGGCCCAGATAGGGTCCCCAAGAACATGTCTACCAATTCCCGATCAGTCAACGGTGGTTGCACCCTGCCAGCCAGGTCTCTCCACTTCTGAGTGTACTCTTTAAAACCTTCACTTGAACCTAACGACATACCCTGGAGTTGGGTACGTGTAGGGGCAAGGTCGGCATTATATTGATACTGCTTATAGAAAGCAGTAGCCAACTCCTCCCAGTTACGAACCTTGGTCCCATCCAGTTGATAGAACCATTCGAGATGAGTCCCTGAAAGACTCTCCTGGAAGAAGTGGATCCACAAATTCTTATCCGCTGAGTACGGTTGAATTTTTCGAACATAGGACCTGAGATGTAGCTTGGGACAAGACGCCCCGTCGTACTTAGTGAAAGATGGTGCTTTGAACTTATGAGGAATAATCACGCCAGTAGACAAACCCAAATCTCCAAAATCCATCCCAGGTACCTGTTGTATCTCCATAGCATTCAACCTGTCCTCCAACTGCTTGTAACGGTCTTCTGCCGGAGGATATTGCTCTTCATCAAAATCAGTCTCGTTGTCGGAGACTACCGGACTAGGACCTTTTTCTGCTTGTGGAGTACTCTTGCCAATGGAAGAACCAGCCTCTTCATTCTGCAAAGTGTTGCCAAACCTTCGGCCCGAGCTAAACAGAACAGTTCTTCTCTTCTTCTTTTTCTCCTTCTTCAGGAGCAGAGCCTTCAGCTCTTCTTGGCCTTGAGCCAAACCCTTGATTAATTCCTGAAATTGCGCATTCTGCGCCTGAAGAGCTTTGATGGATGTCTCAGTTGAGGATGAGTCAGGATTCATGATGCTGAAATAAATAGCGAAGAACCGTAAGCAACCTGAAAAGAGGAAAAACCTGCTATGCACATGATGAATGATATGTGTTTATGCAATGCATTCAAGGGTTCGAAAGTTCGAATTTGTTGTAGACAAAAAGGAACACACGTTATCATTAAGGAAATAATTGTTTAGTACATCAAAGCCTCATGGGCAAAATAATACAAAAGCACATCAATCCCAAAATATACTACGCATCCTCTTCGGAGCTATGTAAGTGTTGAGATTCCTCTCCTCATGCAACAGGCGGGTGAGCTCCAAGACCTTCTTTTCACTGGCATGTAGACTGGTCTCAAGAGAATTCCGTTCTTCTTTGAGCTGGATCCAGCTCTTCTGCATCTCTTCCCAGGATGTGGGCATATCAGGGTGCTGAATAGTGTAGGACACTTCTCCTTCCAAGACTGGCTCTTTGATCACATGGAGCATATGAGGATAAGGCATCACTAACTTCTGGGAGCGGGCTCGTACCCACTTGAGATAAGGTTCCAACGGGATGGAGTTCCTGTGCCCCAGTGTCTTACTGTCTATCCTACTGGGCATCCTCCAAGCTCTGATAAATCTCTGGCGAAGTCCTTGAGTATCGTTGTCGAAGTAAAAAACTATGTCAGGAATTAACATGTCATGAGGACCATCCCTCAGAGCATAACCAAACTGTCTCCAAGCCAGGCATGGGTTGTAAGTAATACCTCCTCTGATTCCAAATAAAGGAACATTAGGGTACTCCTCGCAACGATCAATGATAGTGACATCTTCTCTAGACCTAGGGCACCAATGTATATCCGCATGTGTAAGAGTCATCAACCGTTGTGACCATCTCAAACCCCGCTCATTCTTCAAAACTGATTGTGGAAGGTGCGAAATAAACCACCTTCCCAGGAGAGGAGTGCAACACATAAGGACACCTCTTTTTCTCATGGTTCGAGTGTAACATGAGTGAAGGATGTCCCCCAGCAACGTAGGTATAGGATTCCTGGACATAAAGATCTGGACAGCACTGACATTAATAAGCTGATCTGGGTTAGGGAACAACACCAAACCATAGACAAGGAGGGCCACAACCTCTTCAAAGCTTGCAAGTCAAGGGAGTTCCAACATTCATGGGCCTTTTCAAACAGAAACCTGGCTAAGAACCCTTTGATACCACTTCTAACTTCCCAATGTCCCTTGAGGTCAAATGACTGTAGGTGCAAGGCTTTAGCAATCTCTTCAAGCTTAGGTTCCTTTTCCGTACCGTTGAAGGGTAGCTGATCAAGGATAGGGATCTTCAGGAGCCGGGAGAACTCCTCCAATGTAGGTACCAGCTGATAATCCAGGAAGGTGAAACAGTGATGCAGAGGGTCAAAGAACTGGAACAGGACCTTTATCATATCTTCCTCAATGTTGGTATTGACCAAGCTGATGAGACTTCCATGTCTTTCACTGAATGAAGAGTTCTCGGGAATCCTAGATATAAGCTCCTTAAGCTGAGGAGGGACCCTTACAAGGCTGATTTGAATTGTCTTTCTACGAACAGTTTCCATGTCCTACAAAACAAAGAACAAAGATGAAGATTCAAACCCCTGAAATGGTTAGTCAATGCATATGATGCTGGATGATGTCATGATGCTATGATTAAACACACCACAGATATTTACAAAGACAAACATGTAAGGCACACAAGGCACACAAGACAAGCCCTTAGGGTTTAAGGCCAGCATGGGGTCTGGGTAGTACCCTCTTGAAGTTGGTGGGTTCAACCTGTCCTATTAGAAGTAACCGGGTTCTAAGGATCCCAATATCACGGGATTGCTTTCATTGTTCATCGTTTCGATTTAGCCACTGAACTGGCGACCGAAATATTCCAGGAAAGCAACCCTCAACTGGGTGTAGTATCGAGTATCAACCAACCTCGGACTGCACCAAAGTCAGTTATCTCACTACCCTAAAGAGGCCAAGATAGTTCAATTAAGGTTCCTAAGGTCTGTTGATGCTTCATGACACCACGCGGAGGCCCCGTACTCTCCTTGACTGAACTCAAGGGTTACCGGTACACACCAAAGTGCCACATCAACGTAGCAGACTGCTTCAACCATGTCGGTATACCCCGCACAGTTCCCTCACAGCCTTGTTGCTACTTTCTAAGAAGGTATCCCCCAGATCCGGGTTAGGATCTATAGAACTCCCAAGCAACCCACAATAATAAAGCAAGCAAGGAAAGCAATTGAAAACACAGTGATCTTAGTCCTAAGGTACACCTCACTTTAAGATTATCCCCAGCAGAGTCGCCAGTTCTGTGATCGGTGGATCTGGAACTGACTGTTTGACGCTGGTTCGCGAAATGTCGCGGAAGCAAGAGTCGCCACCGTCTTTTATTTTCTCCAAATGGAAAGGACAAAAGCACAGAAAAATTCCTTATAGAGATTGCTCTCGGTTCGGGAGGTAGATTATAGAAAGGGAAGGTGTTAGCACCCTTTCTATCCATGGTTATCCATGGGCTCTTAGATACTTGCTCATTGTGTTTTCAAAATTGGTTTGTTTGCTTTTTAATTGTGGGTTTTAAAAAAGTTTCTTTGAAAATTTCAGTTCGACTCTTGTATCGGTCCTCAAGAGTGTTTGAAAAATTGCTTTCGAAAGCTTTTTGAAAATGTGTTGGTGTGAAAAGTATTTTTGATTTGTTTTGTTTTGAATTAGAGCAAGTATCCACGAGTCGTCTACCTACCCTAAGGAATTAGTCTGTGTAAATGTCCTTTAAAGTAGTGCCATCCCACCATTGAGAGGTAGGTAGCACCACCGTTGGAGGTGTTCGGGTCAATTCGAGGTTCGGGACATGGTGATCACCAAAGCAATAGGAAGACACCTTAGAAGCTACCCTCATGCCAGGTTCCCGGATCATGAGGACTTACTAAGACATCCTCTACTCGACGATCACCTTTCGAGGCAAGGCAACAGTGAGGCGTACCCTAGGGGTGGTGTGTGATTTATGTGTCATGTTCAGTTATTTTATCTTGCCATGGTATAGGTGATCTAGCGCTTGTTTTTATATTTAAGGCCATTCATTCTTGCATGTATTTGTTTAGCAGTTAAAATATTGCGGAAAGATAAAATTCCTACGCTATTACAAAGGCGCGGGTCCACATCGTCAAATTAAAATCTAGGACCCGATTTGACGGAAAAATAAAGAATTGAAAGTGTGACAGATAAAAATGTTACATGGCCTTGGGAGAGATACATAAATATTAAAAGCAAAAGAAATAAATATGTGAATTGAATAAGAATTAAAAATGAGGGCGTTGGGCCCTTTTTAATGGAATTAAATTAAATTACTATTAAATTAATAAAATTAAAAAGAAATTAGTTTTTGGTATTTTAAGATTTAAATGGGAAAAAGAATTAAATGCAATTAAACCTAATTCTACAATTTTTATTTTATTATGAAAATATGTTAAAGTTTAACCTAAAATTAACCCTAATTAATTTACATGCAATTTAATTACAAAAATAAATATTTAATATTTAATTATTATGAAAGAAAATAAAAAGGGATAAAAAATCAATTAAACCCTAATTCTACCAATTTTAGATTTTTTAAGAAAATATTACAATTAAACCTAATAACTAAAATTAATTAATGCAATTTATTTTTAAAAAAATACTAAAATAAAATATTTATTATTTTTTTCATCTTTTCTGATTTTTTATGTGTTTTTTATATTATTTGTGAAAATACTAAGTTAAAGAAACTGATTAAAAAAATAATATTTGAAATAAGTAAAATAAAGAAAAGAAATAAAAATTCAAACCTAGGGGGGTATCTGTCCCCAAAGTGGAGGTGAAAGCCCAGCAATTCTGGCCCATTACTGTAGGCCTTGTTGACTTTTTCAGGCAACGTGTGGTATCTTTGATTAGGGCCCACCATGTTCTTTAGGTCTGAACCCTTGGATGAATGAGATTGACCAAGTGGATGGCTTGATGGAGAGACGTATGATGGTCTTCAGCATTGAAACTGCATAGAAACATTGATTGAAAAATAACATGGAAATAGTGAGGACCTGGGGCTCGAACCCAGGTCATGAGGTTTACCAGTAACAAGTCTTGCCAATCAAGCCAAACGCGTTTTCTGTATATCACATAACAAACAAATATTATAAAAGAAAATAATGATTAATGGAATTTCCGCGCGAGAATTTGAATGAACCCATCAGCGCTAGCCACGTACTCTTCTTCTTCCTTAGCTTATTTTTTTTCTGAAACACAAAGACAATAAGCAACGGTTTTGAACCGTTCTATAACACATCATTAGAGAAAATAGCGAATAGGCCATAAGGCCTCATAAATTAGGCGCGAGGGTTTATTTCTCTTCGTCCAAACATGCTTGATTCAACGGTCCAGGTTTTGAGTGCCAATTTTTCCTTATTCAAGAACCCCTAATTTGAAAACTTAAGAACCCTAAAAAGAAACAATGGTGAATTCGCATACAGTGTATAAAAACGCAATTAAAGTAGATGGTTAGCTTCAAAACACTTCAATTAGTAAGAATCCATTAAAATTATGCAATGAAAATGCCTGAATTGTAAAACACGATCATGAGAAAAAGGTGAGAAAACTTGATTTCTGTATACCGTTTCAAGGTGTTAGAATTGATGCTTTTGATCCAGGAAGGTTCCTTGATGTCCCAGGAATGTGATAGAATCGTTGTTTCACCTTGAAAAGCACTGGAATATGGTTTTCAGTTTTTGAGTTTTCAAGAGAAATTTCAAGTGTTCATGTGCTTTTTCTGCGCAGCTTAGAGTCAATGAGCACAAGGGTTTTGATCCAGCTTATGTATGGAGCGAATTAGGTCAAAGAAAACAATCAAAATCCTTGGCATTCATGTCTTGCAAGATTTGATTTCCAAAAATCTTTTTCAATATTTTTTCATGCTATTTTGTACCAATCATGGCCAATTCTCTTCAATTCTTTCCAAATCTAGCTATGCACGAAATATTGAGTATATAATATGCATAAAAAGATTTAAAACCTAGGTTTAGTGTTTTTCATGTATTTATTTTAATTTAAATGAATTATTAATAATAAAAATCCAAATAAATAAATAAAAAATGATAAAAACTTCCCTTTGAGCCAAATGGTCGTGCACATGCCTTGGATGATGAATTGTGGAAGAAAAAGAGGCCCATTAGCAATTTTAGGTCATTTGAAGTAATGTTGACTTTTCAAAATATCCAAATATTTCCCAACTTACACAAGGCATAACTTGCTCAATTTTTAAGATTTGCTCATGTTCTCTGACATTTTGGAAAGGTCTTTGAGTCCTCTAACCAATTCCTTTGGTCCCATGTCATTTGGATTTACCAATCTCAAGTTATGGCCTTTGACTTAAAGTCCCTTTTTGTTGACTTTTGAAAATGACCTATAATGTTGAAATTGATAACTTTTTGTGAGAGCATTTCTTGGACTTGAAGTATGAAGATGAGTTGTAGGAAATGTCTTTATCTTCAAAATGAGCTTTGGATGGAATTTTTCTGATAATCCATGTGAAAGTTATGCCCTGGTCAATTTACAGTTGACTTTTTCAGCTGTTCAAATAAGGAAACTTTTGCATCTTGATGATTTTTGAGCCAAGCTTTGTGAATCATTGTTGTACCCCAAAATTTGCCCTCCCATTTCTCATTGATTTCTCCTCACAAAGCTCTTGAAGCTCAAGATCCAGTTAGGGTTTCATCTGCTCAAGACTCCTCCTTGCATTGCTAACCCCAAATTAGGGTTTGTGTTTGCACAAAGATGTTTTGACCTAAAGTGCCCAAGATGACTTTCTTGCTTCATATTTACCTCCTAAGTTTATCCATACCAAGTTTCAAGTCCTGATTCCAAATTTTGCCCAGTCAATTGGACAGTTGACCTAGAAATCAACTGTATTGGGGAAAAAGTCAACTGTGGCCAATTGACAGTCAAATCTCATGAAATTTGATCCACATCAACATTATGAACTCATATGAACCATTTGATCAAGTTTGGATCACAATTCCACAAGAAATCTGATCAGATCACTAAAAGGGTAAAATGGTCATTTTTAGGGTTTTGACTGTACAGAGGCAATTTTTGACTGTTTGACCTAGCCAATGGCAAACCAAGCTCACATATGGACTCAAGGACCCCATGGAATTATCTTGACATGCTCAACAAGTTCAAAAGATCCCAAGTACACAAGATTGACAGTTGAATTTCCCAGTCAATTGATCAGTTTTGACTGTATACTGAAAAGTCAAACTTTGACTTTTTAGTCAAAATCAAGAGTCAAGATTCATTTTTCATCAAAATATTCCAAATCATGAAACTTGTTCACCAAGAAATCACAAATTGCAAATTAGGGTTAGAAAATGGAATTTTTCATAACTTAGAATTTTTCTAAGTTATGAAAAACCCTAATTTTTTCCCAACTTTGCCCCACCTTTTCACCAAGATCCATTTGGATTCAAACAAAAGTCAAAACATGAAAGTTGTAGCTTGTTGCATAATCTACAACTTTGATTCACAAAGTTTTCTCATTTGAAGCTTGTATCTCAAGTTACAATTTTTTGAATAAGGGCACTAAACCATTTTTAACTTAGTAGAATTTTAACCTATTTTGACAAGGTTTTCTACCCCACTTCAAGGCCATTTTTCATACCCTTCCACTTGGAATTTCAATTTTCATTTCAAAGATGGATTGTAGTACACATTCCAAGCTTTCCAAAATGTCCAAGAACTTCTCAAACAACCTCATGGTTAGAGAGAATCGAATTTCACAATATAGCAAAAAACCACTTTGTTCATGACCAAGTTCCATGTCCATAACTTTGCAAATTTGAACTCAGCATGATTTAGGCTAGATTAAAGGTCCTTAAACCAAGTTACACTCCATAATTTAATGCTTGTTCATTGTGCCAAAGTGTTGTTCCATGAGTTCAAGCATTGTACACAAGATTGATCCATTTTTAGATAAAGTGAACTTTCCATTTTTGCAAAAGCTTGCTTTATGTCAATTGGTAAATCAAAGAAGTACATTGCAAATCTGAATGGCACAAGATTATGGATAAATTGCTCTGATCAAGAGAAGATTATGCAGCCCATTAGGAGGCCCCCTACATGCCTAGAACATCAAGTGGCATTTTGTTGCTTAAGAAAGAAGAAAGTCCCATTTTTTGTAACAACTCTCATACCAGCATTAGCACACAAGAACAAACTTACCAAACACACTCAAGACAACATAACCAAGCTGTGACACGAGCCATTTGCCTCCAAAACACCCTCCATCTCAGAATCATCCTCAAACTGCAAAAACAGGGTTGCCTCTGCAGTTTGAGTGCAAACTCCCATTTCCCTCGAGCATTCTTACCAAAATAAATTCATACACATTCCCTAGCATGTATGCAAGCTAACCATGACCTAAAACCTGACCTGTAATCCCTCTAACAGTTTCCACCATTTTCATTTTCTCCTTTTGCAGTTGAAGTTCCATAGCTTGATTCAGAAGCTTTCAAGACAAAGTAAACATTGGAACAACATCCCTGGACCTCAAGGAAGCTTTTCCAATCATCACCTTGCACTGAAAGTTCCTCATTCTCCAGATAGAAGATCAACTGAATAGGTAAAATTTTGAACTCGTATCTCTCTTATTATGCATTTTTAGTCTTAAGTTTGTGAAGAAACAAGGTTCTACTCATAGCCCTGAGCATGTCCATATCTTTACATTTCATTTCTTTTGCCTGAGTTGAGAGAATTTAAGCTTTGAAAATGGCAGAAAACTTAGGTTAAGATTTGGGATCACTAAAATTCTCTCTCATTTTTGAGAGTTAGGAGATGTTTTTTATATATTTGGAATCGTGGATTCATGCTTAACATCTTTTGTGTTGGAAGTTTGTTCAAAAAATCAAAGGATCAGGAGTTAGGAACTTGAGAAGCAGGCGCGCGTTTTTTTGAAATTGGTTGTCTGAAGGTTGAAGATAACAGCTTCCTGGGCTGGGCTTGTTGTTATTTCTTTTTGCACCCTGGTTTTGCTATTACACCCCCCAAGCCCATTTGTCTTATTTTTAATCCTTTTTGACTTTTTCTTTTTTTGTTTGACTTGTTTATTTTTTCTCAGCATATTAAAATTTTGAAAATAATTTTCTCATCATTTTTTGATTTTATTTGGTATTTATTTGATTTTCTTTTGATTTATGCATATATGTATATATATTATTATTTAGGATAAATAGAAAAATAGTGTAAATACATTCTCATTTTCATTTTTTATCTTATATTACCCTCTGAAAATATTTCATACAAAAAATACTATTTTCTAAAAAATATTAAATATTATTATTATTATTTATCCATGATACATATTTAAAATAATGTATATAAATACATATTTGTTAATATACTTAGAATAAAACATCAAATAATGTACATATTTTATTTTTTAATATTTAATACTAAAAAAGGCCTTTTTATAAATATACCATATTTTATTTTATTTTTGTATGCAAATAATAAATATTATGTGAATTAATTAATTAATATACATTTTGATTAAAATTAGGGTTTTTGCCCTAAATATGCAAATACTCAAAAATAATACCTTTTTATTTTCTTATTTTATTTTACATAAACAACATTTTTTCATACATATAAAAACTTTCTTTTTGCATTTTGCATATTTATTTAATTTCTATTTAATTATGCAATTTATTTACCTTGCAAATATTCAAAAATGATGTAATAATTTAGATTTAAATTCTTGTCTAAATATTCCCCATTTGTAAATTTGTACCCCCCTCCCTATATTATTATGTTGTAATAGCGTAGGAATTTAAATTTCGCACTTTATACGCTTTCTAATTATGCCATGTTAGAATTAGGGTTTGCATGCGAAAAACGATAAAAAATAGTTTGACCTAATACAAAGATAAATGAGCATGAAAATAAACAACACATCTCACACTTGCACCCCTAGGGTATTCCACTTTGTTGCCTTCAAATAAATGGGCCATGTTGTATGTTGAATTTCTTTGGGCAAAGCAAACAAATTGAATGATCATAGTCCCTCGATAAAACTTTTCAAAACAAAACAAAAACAAATGATCAAGTCCCTTAAAGAAAATTGCCCAAAGACATTTAACGCCGTTGCAATTATGGTCCAAACGATGACCCGCGCCTGTCCCTTTCACCTCCTAAGACAAGATTGTCCACCAAATGCAATGGTGGAATAAATTTGTCAAAAGGGCTTAAAACATGACAAAAATCGTTGAGAAAGCTTTAGGGTAGATAAACTCTTAAGTACTTGTCAATTTGCAAAGAAAACACTTGCCTAATTTCCAAACCCACTTCACAAACACTTTCACAATCAACTTTTCAAACCCTTGAAACATCTTTTTAAAAGATAAAACACCTTTTGTAAAACATTCGAGTAAAGAATTGTTACAAGGTTAGCCTAGCACAAGGCATCTTTTTAAAACATTTTCAAAACCACACACAAAGCACCATTTCAAACAATTGAAAACCAAGGCAAGATTGATCTAAGCAAGTACCTAAGAGCCCATGGATAACCATGGATAGAAGGGGTGCTAATACCTTCCCCTTCTATAATCTACTCCCCGAACCCAAGAAAAATCTCAAAGGTTTTTGCTGTGCTTTTTAAACCTTTCCTTAGGATAAAATAAAAAGTCGGTGGCGACTCTTGCTCAACCGAAACATTTGCGAAAACAAACGCAAAACCCTAGTCAGTTCTCCCACCGTATCACAGAACTAGCGACTCTGCTGGGGAGAATTCTTTAAGTGGAGTAACCTTAGGGCTTAGATCACCCTCTTGCATGACTAATTGTTTGATTTGCTTGCTTTATACTTGGGCTCTATGGTTTGGGTTTATAATCCTCCACCCGGATTTTGGGAAACATTCATAGATAGCAATACGTTGTGGAAACTGTGCGGGGTATACCGACACGGTCTAAGCAATAGCTATATTAGTGCGACATATTTGTGAGTACCGGTAACCCTTGAGTTCAATCAAGGAGAGTACGGGGCCGCTGAGTGATGTCACTAAGCACTAATGACCTAGAACCTTACTTGACCATCTTGGCCTTTTATTAGGGGTAGTGAGATGACCGGCTTTGGTGCAGTCCGAAGTTGGTAGATACTCGATACTACACTCATTGAGGGTTGTTTTCTTGGAATATTTTGGTCGCTAGTTAAGTGGCTAAACCAAAACAATGAACAATGAAAACAATCCAGTGATATTGAGCTCCTTAGAACCCGGTTACTATTTATAGGACAGGTTTTTAAGCCGACTACACTCAAGAGGGTACTTACCTATGAAACCCCATGCAAGCCTGAAGGTAGGGTTTGGTGTGATTTGCTTGTACATATGTCTTGTACATACATCATAAACATCATAAAGCATCATATGCATTCACTAACCATTTCAAGGGTTTGGATCTTCATCATTGTTCTTGTTTTGTAGGTCATGGAAATACCTCGCAGAAATACCATTCAAGTCAACCTTGTGAGAATCTCTCCTCAACTCAAGGAGATCACTTCAAGAATTCCGGAAAATTCATCCTTCAGTGAAAGACATGGTAGACTGCTCAGCCTAGTCAACACCAACATTGAAGAAGACATGATGAAAGTGCTATTCCAGTTCTTTGACCCTCTTCACCACTGCTTCACTTTCCCTGATTATCAGTTGGTCCCCACTTTGGAGGAGTTTTCTCAACTCCTAAGAATCCCTATCCATAATCAACTACCCTTCAACGGTACGGAGAAGGAACCAAAGCCTGAAGATGTTGCTCGAGCACTACATCTACAATCATCTGAAATCAAGGGGCATTGGGAAACCAGAAGCGGCGTCAAAGGATTCTTAGCAAAATTCTTGTTTGAGAAGGCACAAGAATGTTGGAACTCATTGGACCTACAAGCCTTTGAAGAGATTGTGGCACTCCTTATCTACGGGTTGGTCTTGTTCCCAAATCCTGACCAATTGGTAGATGTCAACGCCGTCAAAATCTTCTTGTCCAGGAATCCAATACCAACATTGCTTGGGGACATCCTTCACTCATTTTACACACGAACAATGAGAAAGAGGGGTGTTCTCATGTGCTGTACTCCTATCCTCACAAGGTGGTTTATTTCGCACCTTCCACAATCTGTCTTGAAGAATGACCAAGGTACAAGGTGGTCCCAACGATTGATGACTCTTACTCATTCTGATGTACATTGGTGTTCTCGGTCCAGAGAAAATGTCATCATCGTCGATCGTTGCGGAGAGTTTCCTAATGTTCCTTTGCTTGGAATCAGAGGAGGTATCACCTACAATCCTTGCCTAGCTTTGAGACAATTTGGATATGCACGGAGGGATGGCCCTCATGACATGTTGATTCCTAGCCTAGTTTTTGACTTCGACAACGATGCGCAAGGACTTCGCCAAAGATTCATCAGAGCTTGGGGAAAACTCAACAAGGTTGATAGCAAGACTCTGGGACACAAGAACTCCATCCCTCTTGAGCCCTATCTCAAGTGGGTACGAGCCCGAGCCCAAAGTCTAATGATGCCTTATCCTCATGTACTCCCAGTGATTAAAGAGCCTGTCAATGAAGGAGAGGTTCCCTACACCATCCTGCATCCAGACATGCCTACATCGTGGGAGGAAATGCAGAAAAGTTGGATTCAGCTCAAGGAGGAACAGAACACTTTTGAAGCTAGCTACTACGCCAGTGAAAAGAAGGTTCTAGAGCTTACCCGCCGACTCCACGAGCAAGAGGCCCTCAATACCTACATTGCACCAAAGAGGATGCGCAATGTCTTTCTGCCTTGAGAAGTTTATGTTGTAATATTTGGCCTAACAAATTTCTTCTTATTAATATGACGTGCGTTCTTCTTTGTCTGAAACAATTTTGAATGTCCTAAATCCTTGAGTGCATTGCATACATCAGCATACCATTCATCATGTGCATAAGCAGGTCTCACTCCAGGTTTCCTTATCTATCTGCTGTTTATTTCAGTAGGATGGATCTCGAGCAAACAGTTAAAGACCTACAAGCCCAGAATGCACAGTTCCAGCAACTCTTGATGACCTTGGTCAAGAGTCAAGAGGATATCAAGGCTCATCTGGAGAGTAGAGACCCAGTGAAGAAGAAAAAGAGGGTCGGAGTGGCTACTTTGGGGAGAAGATTTGACAGAGAAGCTCGGAGGGTGCTTGAATTTCCTCCTACTTCTGATGAAGGGACTAGTAAAAGAGATCGAGTTGCGGTGCCTTCCGAGTCTGATGCAGAGGAGGAAGAGGTTGAAGAGGATGAAGATTATTCTGACCAGCAGTATCCTCCAGCTGATGATAAGTACAAGGGTTTAGAAGACAAATTGGCTGCTATGGAATTGCAAAAGGTACCGGGTTTGGATTTTGAAGACATGGGCTTGGTCGCCGGAATTGTGATTCCCCCAAAATTCAAGGTGCCAGTGTTTGTAAGGTATGATGGGCTGTCCTGCCCCAAAATGCATCTCAGGTCCTATGTGAGAAAGATTCAACCCTATACAGCAGATAAAAATCTCTGGATTCATTTCTTTCAAGACAGCCTGTCGGGAGCTCAGTTGGAATGGTTTTATCAGTTAGAAGGGACTAGTGTCAGAAATTGGGAAGATTTGGCCACCGCTTTCTACAAACAATACCAGTATAATTCTGATCTTGCTCCTACTCGTACCCAACTTCAGGGTATGTCACTAGGAACAAGCGAGGGATTTAAAGAGTACGCACAAAAATGGAGGGATTTGGCTGGCAGGGTGCATCCTCCTTTAACCGATCGTGAACTCGTTGATATGTTTCTTGGGACCCTATCTGGGCCATTTTTCAATCATTTAATTGGTAACTCTTCCGCAGGGTTTACCGATTTGATCTTAACGGGCGAAAGAATCGAGGCTGGCATCAAGTCAGGAAAGATTCAGAAGGGTGTCGCTGCAAGTGTTGAGAAGAAGCCGTTTAAGAAGGAGACAACTATGGTATATTCTCAAAGAAGAGCAGGGAAGATGGAGCGTCGGCCGACTGTGGGGGCCGTAATGATTCAAAACACTCCGAGTGAGCAGCCTCGCTACAACCAATCCAGACCAAATCAGCAACGGGTGGAAAGGCCACAACGGCAGTTCACCCGTATTAATATGACTCCAGCGCAGGTGCTTCCCCATCTGTTGAAATTGAATCTTGCCACTATCAAGGAGGCGCCAAAGAATGTAAATACATCCTCTCCGCATTATCATGCCAATGCTAAGTGCGCCTATCATTCAGACAGTGTTGGACACGACACCAATGATTGTTGGGCACTCAAGCATAAGATCCAGGACCTGATAGAGGCTAAGGAGGTAGAGTTTGACGCTCCGGAGAAACCCAATGTGATATCTGCACCTATGCCAAAGCACGGTCGGAATGTCAATGCCCTTGAAGAGGATCTGTATGTTGCTAACGTTAGTGATCTGACTACTCCACTGTTAACCATTAAGTTGAATTTGTTAAGGGCCGGGATCTTCCCGGGATGTAAAGAAGACTGCTACTGTTGCCATTCTCTGCCGTTTGATTGTCCGCTATTGAAGAAAGGCATCCAAGGCCTTATGGATAGCCGACAAATTTTGTTCGAAAAAGTTCCTGCTGTTCCAGTTCATGTTGAAAATGTCTCAATCATAACCATTCACGCCAATCTTTCCGAGGCCGTCAAAAAGCCAGTTAAGATTACACCAGCTGCAAAGTCTATACCTTTGAAGATAACAACGCCGGGGCCTGTTCCCTATGTTTCTGAGAAGTCGATACCTTGGAACTATGGTGGTGACATCTACTACCATGGTATCAAGCAAATCGAGATAATTGAAGAAAATTCAGACGATGAAGAAGCCAGCATTAGCAATATTGCGGGCACCAGCAAAATCACCAGGAGTGGGAGAATATTTTCTCCAGAGATTGCTCCTCCAAAAGCAGTCTTTGGACCCTCATTAGCTAAAGAAGTCATCCCTGCACCAGTAAAACTCTCCGCTAGAACTCCTTTGATTGAAGAAATTTTCGTTCCTAGTACTGTCTCTCCTACCATTGCCGATAAAGGAAAAGGAATACAAGAAGAGCCCGTCAGGACGAGGACTCAACCTTTGGTGATTCCAGAAGCCTCCAAGAAAGAAATGGACGAGATTTTGAGGATAATCAAGAGGAGTGATTACGATGTGGTGGAACAGTTGGGGCAAACCCCCTCCAAGATCTCCATGCTGGCACTATTGCTTTGCTCAGAAGCGCACGCTCAGGCTTTGATTAAGTTTCTAAAGGCAGCTCATGTGCCCCAGGAAACCTCTGCAGATCAATTTCAACATTGCGTGGCTAGTCTGACTGCAGACAATGGATTAGGTTTTTCTGATGCCGACCTGACCCCTAAAGGCCGAAATCACAATGATGCGTTGCATATTTCAATCGAGTGTCGCGGAACCACCCTTGCACATGTTTTGGTTGATACCGGTTCATCACTGAATGTTTTGCCTAAGAAGGCCTTGGACCGGCTAGATTGCGAAGGGTTGGAATTGAAGCCTAGTGATATCGTCGTCAGAGCTTTCGATGGGTCGAAAAGAATGGTCCATGGAGAAGTTGAAATTCCTGTCAAGATAGGTACTGAGGTGTTTAAATCCACTTTCTATGTAATGGACATCCGTCCATCATATTCCTGCCTGCTAGGTAGACCTTGGATACACCACGCTGGGGCAGTCACCTCCTCTTTGCACCAGATGCTGAAATATCCTGTAAAGGGAAAGATCATTACGGTCCACGGCGAAGAAGAGTATATGATTAGCCATTTAAATTCTTTCCGATATGTGGAGGTTGAAGGGGAGTTCATTGAGACACCGTTTCAACATTTCGAAGAAGTGCTTCCTGAGATAGCAATGGCGAAGTTGGCAGCTGAGACACCGAGACAGATGGCCAGGATGGCATCTCTGGAGGATGCAAGGGCTGCAGTTAAAGAAGGGAAGAATTCAGCGTGGGGACAGTTACCCGATTTTCCGCATAAGGTTGATAAGCTTGGATTAGGTTTCACCACCGCTGGCCAGAAAGCTATGCGCCGGTCAAAGATTGAGAGAGCGCCAGTCAAAATTTCTCCTTACCGAATCAACGCCCTGGAAGATGAAGACAAAGAAAGCAACTTTGAAGAATGGATTCATCCAACTGTCAGAGGAGGGTTGAGCAATTGGGAGGCTAAAGACTTTGTCCCCATTACTTTTATTCCTCAGTAATTTATCTATCAAACATTTCCTATTTGATCTGTAATATTTTACTTTCAAACAATCCGTACACTATCTTTTCGCCTCCTGCCTTACCCGGGGCATGTAGGTCCACTTGTAAGGGTTTTGACTATTTTTCATATTCATATGCCATGTTTAATGATTCATTGGACGTTTTTCATTTGATAAACTGCTTGTGTTCATTTTCTTTCCTTTTGCATTTTTTGTTTAAGGATGGCTATCCCTTACACACACCCACACTCACCAATGCAGGTACCCATCCACTCCGGATTCCATGGGTGACTATTCTGCTGTATCTTTCAATAACTCTGAAGACCTGGTCAATCTAGCCGAGTATGAAGATGACGAAGGTTGTGAAGTACCAGGGGAACTAGCCAGACTCCTGCAACAAGAGGAAAGGGCCATCTTACCGCATGAAGAGCCATTGGAAACTGTCAACTTGGGAACCGAGGAGAATCGGAAGAAGGTGCAAGTGGGTGCCAACCTGGAACCAGAAGTTAAGGAACGCTTGGTACAATTACTGAATGAGTATGTTGAAATCTTCGCTTGGTCCTATGAAGACATGCCAGGTCTAGACACCGACATCGTGGTTCACCGTCTCCCCACAAGAGAAGACTGTCCACCAATCAAGCAAAAAGTTCGCCGAATGAGGCCTGACATGTCTGAAAAAATCAAAGCAGAAGTAATGAAGCAGTTCAATGCTGGCTTTCTGGCTGTTACGTCCTATCCTCAATGGGTCGCTAACATTGTGCCAGTGCCTAAGAAGGATGGCAAAGTCAGAATGTGTGTGGACTACCAGGATTTGAATAGAGCCAGCCCTAAGGATGATTTCCCGCTACCTCATATTGACATCTTGATCGACAATACAGCTCAGCATAAAGTGTTTTCCTTCATGGACGGATTCTCGGGCTACAATCAAATCAAGATGGCTCCCGAGGATATGGAGAAAACAACTTTTGTCACACAATGGGGCACTTTCTGTTACAAAGTGATGCCGTTCGGGCTGAAGAACGCAGGGGCAACTTATCAACGCGCCATGGTAGCTTTATTTCATGACATGATACATCATGAGATTAAAGTTTATGTAGATGATATGATAGCTCGGTCACAAACAGAGGAAGAGCACCTTGAGCATCTGGAAAAGCTGTTTGCCAGATTAAAAGAATACAAGTTAAGGCTGAATCCAAGCAAATGCACTTTTGGAGTTAGGTCTGGTAAACTCCTGGGATTCATTGTAAGCAACAAAGGCATTGAAGTCGATCCGGCAAAAGTAAAAGCAATACAAGAGATGCCTGCTCCCCGTACTGAAAAGGAAGTTAGAGGTTTCTTGGGGCGCATAAACTATATTGCCAGATTCATTTCGCATCTGACTTCTACCTGTGAGCCAATTTTCAAACTCTTGAAAAAAGATCAGGTAGTTGAATGGAACAACGACTGCCAAGCTGCTTTTGATAGAATCAAGGAGTATTTGCTAGAACCTCCTATTCTGATGCCACCCGTCGAAGGAAGACCATTGATCATGTATTTGACTGTCTTGGATAACTCAATGGGGTGTGTTTTGGGCCAGCATGACGAGTCTGGTCGAAAAGAGCATGCTACTTATTACCTTAGCAAAAAGTTTACCGATTGTGAGACTCGCTACTCACTGCTCGAGAAAACTTGCTGCGCTTTGGTATGGGCTGCTCGCCGACTAAGACAGTATATGCTGACTCATACTACCTTGTTGATATCCAAAATGGACCCTATCAAATATATCTTCGAAAAGCCCGCTTTATCGGGAAGGATAGCCAGATGGCAAATGATCTTGACCGAGTATGACATCCAGTACACCACCCAAAAAGCTATAAAAGGGAGTGTATTAGTTGACCATCTGGCTCATCAGGCTATCGAAGACTATCAACCCATGAGATTTGATTTCCCAGACGAGGACATCATGAATTTGGACAACATTAAAGGTGACGGACCGTATGACGGACCCGAAAAGGGATCCCGATGGACCCTGTACTTTGATGGTGCTTCAAATGCACTCGGAAATGGCATTGGCGCAGTACTCATTTCTCCGGAAGGATGCCACACTCCTTTCACGGCCCGACTTTGCTTCAGCTGCACGAACAATATGGCTGAATATGAAGCCTGCATCTTTGGTCTCAAGGCTGCTATAGACTTGGGGATCAAATCTTTGATCGTATTCGGGGACTCGGCTTTGGTCATCAGCCAGATCAAAGGAGATTGGGATACCAAACATCCTAATCTTATTCCATACAAAGAACATGTTCTGACATTGTTGCCTCACTTCGAGCAAATTACCTTCGAGCACTTTCCGCGAGAAGAGAATCAGCTAGCAGATGCTCTAGCCACAATGTCCTCCATGTTTAAACTCAATTGGGATAACGAGGCTCCCCAAATCACCATCGAGCGAATGGATGAACCCGCGCATTGTCACGAGATTAATACCGAAGAAGTAATGGAACAACCTTGGTTCCATGAAATCAAAAGGTATCTCGAGACTAAAGATTATCCTGAGGGAGCTTCCGTGAATGACAAGAAGTTCTTAAGGAAATTCGCTGCTAAATTCTTCCTGAGAAACGACATCCTTTACAAGCGAAGCCATGATTGTGTATTACTCCGGTGTGTGGATAAAACTGAAGCAGAGTTGATTATGACCGATATACACAGCGGACCATTTGGCACTCACTTGAGCGGGCATACAATGGCTAAGAAGATCCTAAGGGCAGGCTATTACTGGTCTACCATGGAGGCTGACTGCCATCAACATTCCCGTACTTGTCACAAGTGTCAAGTCTGTGCTGACAAAGTTCATATCCCTCCGGTTCCCCTCAACGTCCTAACTGCTCCATGGCCCTTTGCAATGTGGGGCATTGATATGATTGGAGAGATCAAGCCCACGGCTTCCAACGAACATCGCTTCATCCTGGTTGCCATTGACTACTTCACTAGATGGGTCGAAGCAGCTTCCTTCGCCTCTGTCACCAAAAATGTGGTTGCCCGCTTTATCAAACATAATCTCATATGTCGGTATGGTGTTCCCGACAGGATCATCACAGACAATGGTACAAATCTGAATAATACAATGATCACTGTATTATGCGAACAGTTCAAGATTTATCATCACAATTCATCTCCCTATCGGCCGAAGATGAACGGTGCTGTTGAAGCCGCGAACAAAAACATTAAAAAGATTATTCAGAAAATGACAGTCACTTACAAAGACTGGCATGAGATGTTGTCGTTTGCGCTGCATGGATACCGTACGACGATACGTACTTCAACTGGGGCAACCCCATTTTCTTTGGTTTATGGCATGGAAGCTGTTTTGCCTATGGAAGTTCAGATCCCGTCTCTAAGGATTATGAAGGATGCAGGTTTGAATGAGGATGATTGGATGCAGACCCGACTTGATCAACTCAATCTGATCGACGAAAAACGACTTGCGGTTATATGTCATGGTCAGACGTATCAAAAACGGATGATCAAGGCCTTCAATAAGAAAGTCAGACGTCAAGTGTATCAAGTCGGAGATCTAGTGGTCAAGCGGATTATCTTGCCGCAAAGTGATCCCAGGGGCAAATGGACTCCTACATATGAAGGACCATTTGTGATCAAAAGCATATTTTCTGGTGGTGCGATGATTCTGACCACCATGGACGGCGACGATTTGCCGCACCCTACGAACGCAGACATAGTCAAAAGATACTACGCATAAAATAACCCGACAAGTCGAAAACCCGAAAGGGCGGCTTGGGCAAAAATGGGCATCCCGGTGAACCGAAAACCCGAAAGGGGGGTTCAGGCAAAAATTAGGGATAAAAACAAAAAAAGTTGTACACCCGGCAAGTCGAAAACCCGAAAGGGCGGCTTGGGCAAAAAGGGGTTTCCCGGTGGATCGAAAACCCGAAAGGGCGATTCAGGCAAAAGTTAGGGAATTAAAGCGTATGACTATGTCTCGTCAGATCACTTCAAAGACAGTCTCTTCATCAACCGGTTCCAGGTTTCTGATCAATCCAGCCATCATCAAACGAAGCATTGAATGGACAGATGTTCGGAGTTGTGAAAGCTACAGCAGAATGGAATCCCATGGAATTATTTCACATAGCCATCTTTGTTTTGTATAAATTTTTCAAATATTTACGACAAGATCCTCTTACTAGGATGATTGTCTCCTTTGTACAAATATACCCAAAGAAAATCAATACAAATACTCTTCCCAAAATGGGTGTCATTTCCCTTTTTCTTTTTCTCTTGCACTATTTGTTTTATTTTGAGGAACGTCCAATGTTTTGTTAAATAGGCATATGCATTTGAAACATGATCACTTCCTAATTGAACCTAAGAAAAGGATTACTGATAGGATGAAAGTACCAACGGATATTTTGACACCCTTTCAAAGGAAAACCCTCAAGATCTGTAATCCACATCCCTGGCAAACCCTGGGGTCTATCTCCAGCAGACTCTCGAAGCTTACCCCAGTAAGATTCTGAAAGGTATTCCCCGCAGAGTACGGACGTCCCTTCCGAGTTTTATTCAAAGTTATTCCTCACAAAGGCTTATAACTGGGTTATCCTCAGCTAACCACCAGGGGAGATCGCGCTCGCCAAAATTCTTCCCATCCCCAGCGGAGTTCCTCAAAATTCCCCCAACAATAACTTATCAATACTATCCCCGGAGGAGTTTATCTTTGCAAATCCCCAGCCAGAGAATTTTCCGGAAATCATTTTCCCTCAGAGTTTAAGCTTCGGTATCCCCAGCAGATCAAAAGCTTCAAATGGACAGTCCCCAGCGGAGTCAGACTTTTAAACCTTTTCCCCACAGAGTTTTAGGAAGAAAATCTTGAGTTCCCCAGTAAAATCTCCAGAGATACTTCTCTCCAAGCTGAAGATTCTCAATCTGGCCTCCCCAACATGAGTCTACTAGTTTGGTACTCCCCAGTAGAAGACTTCAGGAATTCCCCAGAAGATTGGTATACAACCCAAGCTCCAGGTTCCCCAGTAACGACCCAGGACTTATTTTCCCCGGCAGCAGTCAGGATACTTCTATCTTCCGCTGTCCCGGATTCATCTATCCTATGCAAGACAGCTCTCCAGCTTACATGCACATCCATTTACATTCATAACACCATAATATACATTGTATCATGCATCATAGCATTGCATCCAACTAACTCTTTGCCTTTTTCAGGTAAGATCAGTCGACAGACTAAAATCATTCAAATCTTAAGATTTCTGAAAACAGTTCACGGGTTCTCCAAGTAAACGGATGTTAACCTATCACTTGTTCAGATTCTTCCCAAGACTTCTGAAAACAGTTCATGGATTCTTCCCAAGTAACGGATGTTAATCTATCAGCTTGTTCCGATGCACCTTTGAATTCAGTTTACGGAAGCTTCCCAACAACGGATGCTGCTCTATTGCTGATTCAATCTCAAGATTTCTGAAAACAGTTCACGGGTTCTCCAAGTAAACGGATGTTAACCTATCACTTGTTCAGATTCTTCTCAAGACTTCTGAAAACAGTTCATGGATTCTTCCCAAGTAACGGATGTTAATCCATCAACTTGTTCAGATGCAATTTCTTAAAGACAGTTTACGGAAGCTTCCCAACAACGGATGCTGCTCTATTGCTGATTCAATCTCAAGATTTCTGAAAACAGTTCACGGGTTCTCCAAGTAAACGGATGTTAACCTGTCACTTGTTCAGTTTCTTCTTCCAGACTTCTGAAAACGGTTCATGGATTCTTCCCAAGTAATGGATGTTAATCTATCAACTTGTTTAGATGCGACTTCCTGAAAACAGCTTGCAGGTTCCTCCCAACAACGGATGTCAACCTATTGCTTGTTCAGACCCCCAATTCAGAAATGGTCCAAAGCTTGGACACTTTCCTGATATTCCCTTCCAGATGGCATCTTTAAGCCCATCCCCGACAAGTTTCTGTCGCTCTCCCAGATGGCATCGTTAAGCCCATCTCCAAATGGCATCTCTAAGCCCATTCCCGCATCCAGTGCTTTGATGAGTGCAAATTTCCGGGCACTCTAGTGTCCAATCTCCTTTTACCCTCGAGTCACGAAAGGCAAGCTTGCCAATCTAACTCTCCAGGTCCAAGAAGATTGAACAGGGGCAACTGTTGTACCCCAAAATTTGCCCTCCCATTTCTCATTGATTTCTCCTCACAAAGCTCTTGAAGCTCAAGATCCAGTTAGGGTTTCATCTGCTCAAGACTCCTCCTTGCATTGCTAACCCCAAATTAGGGTTTGTGTTTGCACAAAGATGTTTTGACCTAAAGTGCCCAAGATGACTTTCTTGCTTCATATTTACCTCCTAAGTTTATCCATACCAAGTTTCAAGTCCTGATTCCAAATTTTGCCCAGCCAATTGGACAGTTGACCTAGAAATCAACTGTATTGGGGAAAAAGTCAACTGTGGCCAATTGACAGTCAAATCTCATGAAATTTGATCCACATCAACATTATGAACTCATATGAACCATTTGATCAAGTTTGGATCACAATTCCACAAGAAATCTGATCAGATCACTAAAAGGGTAAAATGGTCATTTTTAGGGTTTTGACTGTACAGAGGCAATTTTTGACTGTTTGACCTAGCCAATGGCAAACCAAGCTCACATATGGACTCAAGGACCCCATGGAATTATCTTGACATGCTCAACAAGTTCAAAAGATCCCAAGTACACAAGATTGACAGTTGAATTTCCCAGTCAATTGATCAGTTTTGACTGTATACTGAAAAGTCAAACTTTGACTTTTTAGTCAAAATCAAGAGTCAAGATTCATTTTTCATCAAAATATGCCAAATCATGAAACTAGTTCACCAAGAAATCACAAATTGCAAATTAGGGTTAGAAAATGGAATTTTTCATAACTTAGAATTTTTCTAAGTTATGAAAAACCCTAATTTTTTCCCAACTTTGCCCCACCTTTTCACCAAGATCCATTTGGATTCAAACAAAAGTCAAAACATGAAAGTTGTAGCTTGTTGCATAATCTACAACTTTGATTCACAAAGTTTTCTCATTTGAAGCTTGTATCTCAAGTTACAATTTTTTGAATAAGGGCACTAAACCATTTTTAACTTAGTAGAATTTTAACCTATTTTGACAAGGTTTTCTACCCCACTTCAAGGCCATTTTTCATACCCTTCCACTTGGAATTTCAATTTGCATTTCAAAGATGGATTGTAGTACACATTCCAAGCTTTCCAAAATGTCCAATAACTTCTCAAACAACCTCATGGTTAGAGAGAATCGAATTTCACAATATAGCAAAAAACCACTTTGTTCATGACCAAGTTCCATGTCCATAACTTTGCAAATTTGAACTCAGCATGCTTTAGGCTAGATTACAGGTCCTTAAACCAAGTTACACTCCATAATTTAATGCTTGTTCATTGTGCCAAAGTGTTGTTCTATGAGTTCAAGCATTGTACACAAGATTGATCCATTTTTAGATAAAGTGAACTTTCCATTTTTGCAAAAGCTTGCTTTATGTCAATTGGTAAATCAAAGAAGTACATTGCAAATCTGAATGGCACAAGATTATGGACAAATTGCTCTGATCAAGAGAAGATTATGCAGCCCATTAGGAGGCCCCCTACATGCCTAGAACATCAAGTGGCATTTTGTTGCTTAAGAAAGAAGAAAGTCCCATTTTTTGTAACAACTCTCATACCAGCATTAGCACACAAGAACAAACTTACCAAACACACTCAAGACAACATAACCAAGCTGTGACACGAGCCATTTGCCTCCAAAACACCCTCCATCTCAGAATCATCCTCAAACTGCAAAAACAGGGTTGCCTCTGCAGTTTGAGTGCAAACTCCCATTTCCCTCGAGCATTCTTACCAAAATAAATTCATACACATTCCCTAGCATGTATGCAAGCTAACCATGACCTAAAACCTGACCTGTAATCCCTCTAACAGTTTCCACCATTTTCATTTTCTCCTTTTGCAGTTGAAGTTCCATAGCTTGATTCAGAAGCTTTCAAGACAAAGTAAACATTGGAACAGCATCCTTGGACCTCAAGGAAGCTTTTCCAATCATCACCTTGCACTGAAAGTTCCTCATTCTCCAGATAGAAGTTCAACTGAATAGGTAAAATTTTGAACTCGTATCTCTCTTATTATGCATTTTTAGTCTTAAGTTTGTGAAGAAACAAGGTTCTACTCATAGCCCTGAGCATGTCCATATCTTTACATTTCATTTCTTTTGCCTGAGTTGAGAGAATTTAAGCTTTGAAAATGGCAGAAAACTTAGGTTAAGATTTGGGATCACTAAAATTCTCTCTCATTTTTGAGAGTTAGGAGATGTTTTTTATATATTTGGAATCGTGGATTCATGCTTAACATCTTTTGTGTTGGAAGTTTGTTCAAAAAATCAAAGGATCAGGAGTTAGGAACTTGAGAAGCAGGCGCGCGTTTTTTTGAAATTGGTTGTCTGAAGGTTGAAGATAACAGCTTCCTGGGCTGGGCTTGTTGTTATTTCTTTTTGCACCCTGGTTTTGCTATTACACCCCCCAAGCCCATTTGTCTTATTTTTAATCCTTTTTGACTTTTTCTTTTTTTGTTTGACTTGTTTATTTTTTCTCAGCATATTAAAATTTTGAAAATAATTTTCTCAGCATTTTTTGATTTTATTTGGTATTTATTTGATTTTCTTTTGATTTATGCATATATGTATATATATTATTATTTAGGATAAATAGAAAAATAGTGTAAATACATTCTCATTTTCATTTTTTATCTTATATTACCCTCTGAAAATATTTCATACAAAAAATACTATTTTCTAAAAAATATTAAATATTATTATTATTATTTATCCATGATACATATTTAAAATAATGTATATAAATACATATTTGTTAATATACTTAGAATAAAACATCAAATAATGTACATATTTTATTTTTTAATATTTAATACTAAAAAAGGCCTTTTTATAAATATACCATATTTTATTTTATTTTTGTATGCAAATAATAAATATTATGTGAATTAATTAATTAATATACATTTTGATTAAAATTAGGGTTTTTGCCCTAAATATGCAAATACTCAAAAATAATACCTTTTTATTTTCTTATTTTATTTTACATAAACAACATTTTTTCATACATATAAAAACTTTCTTTTTGCATTTTGCATATTTATTTAATTTCTATTTAATTATGCAATTTATTTACCTTGCAAATATTCAAAAATGATGTAATAATTTAGATTTAAATTCTTGTCTAAATATTCCCCATTTGTAAATTTGTACCCCCCTCCCTATATTATTATGTTGTAATAGCGTAGGAATTTAAATTTTGCACTTTATACGCTTTCTAATTATGCCATGTTAGAATTAGGGTTTGCATGCGAAAAATGATAAAAAAATAGTTTGACCTAATACAAAGATAAATGAGCATGAAAATAAACAACACATCTCACACTTGCACCCCTAGGGTATTCCACTTTGTTGCCTTCAAATAAATGGGCCATGTTGTATGTTGAATTTCTTTGGGCAAAGCAAACAAATTGAATGATCATAGTCCCTCGATAAAACTTTTCAAAACAAAACAAAAACAAATGATCAAGTCCCTTAAAGAAAATTGCCCAAAGACATTTAACGCCGTTGCAATTATGGTCCAAACGATGACCCGCGCCTGTCCCTTTCACCTCTTAAGACAAGATTGTCCACCAAATGCAATGGTGGAACAAATTTGTCAAAAGGGCTTAAAACATGACAAAAATCTTTGAGAAAGCTTTAGGGTAGATAAACTCTTAAGTACTTGTCAATTTGCAAAGAAAACACTTGCCTAATTTCCAAACCCACTTCACAAACACTTTCACAATCAACTTTTCAAACCCTTGAAACATCTTTTTAAAAGATAAAACACCTTTTGTAAAACATTCAAGTAAAGAATTGTTACAAGGTTAGCCTAGCACAAGGCATCTTTTCAAAACATTTTCAAAACCACACACAAAGTACCATTTCAAACAATTGAAAACCAAGGCAAGATTGATCTAAGCAAGTACCTAAGAGCCCATGGATAACCATGGATAGAAGGGGTGCTAATACCTTCCCCTTCTATAATCTACTCCCCGAACCCAAGAAAAATCTCAAAGGTTTTTGCTGTGCTTTTTAAACCTTTCCTTAGGATAAAATAAAAAGTCGGTGGCGACTCTTGCTCAACCGAAACATTTGCGAAAACAAACGCAAAACCCTAGTCAGTTCTCCCACCGTAAGATTATCCCCAGCAGAGTCGCCAGTTCTGTGATCGGTGGATCTGGAACTGACTGTTTAACGCTGGTTCGCGAAATGTCGCGGAAGCAAGAGTCGCCACCGTCTTTTATTTTCTCCAAATGGAAAGGACAAAAGCACAGAAAAATTCCTTATAGAGATTGCTCTCGGTTCGGGAGGTAGATTATAGAAAGGGAAGGTGTTAGCACCCTTTCTATCCATGGTTATCCATGGGCTCTTAGATACTTGCTCATTGTGTTTTCAAAATTGGTTTGTTTGCTTTTCAATTGTGGGTTTTAAAAAAGTTTCTTTGAAAATTTCAGTTCGACTCTTGTATCGGTCCTCAAGAGTGTTTGAAAAATTGCTTTCGAAAGCTTTTTGAAAATGTGTTGGTGTGAAAAGTATTTTTGATTTGTTTTGTTTTGAATTAGAGCAAGTATCCACGAGTCGTCTACCTACCCTAAGGAATTCGTCTGTGTAAATGTCCTTTAAAGTAGTGCCATCCCACCATTGAGAGGTAGGTAGCACCACCGTTGGAGGTGTTTGGGTCAATTCGAGGTTCGGGACATGGTGATCACCAGAGCAATAGGAAGACACCTTAGAAGCTACCCTCATGCCAGGTTCCCGGATCATGAGGACTTACTAAGACATCCTCTACTCGACGATCACCTTTCGAGGCAAGGCAACAGTGAGGCGTACCCTAGGGGTGGTGTGTGATTTATGTGTCATGTTCAGTTATTTTATCTTGCCATGGTATAGGTGATCTAGCGCTTGTTTTTATATTTAAGGTCATTCATTCTTGCATGTATTTGTTTAGCAGTTAAAATATTGCGGAAAGATAAAATTCCTACGCTATTACAAAGGCGCGGGTCCACATCGTCAAATTAAAATCTAGGACCCGATTTGACGGAAAAATAAAGAATTGAAAGTGCGACAGATAAAAATGTTACATGGCCTTGGGAGAGATACATAAATATTAAAAGCAAAAGAAATAAATATGCGAATTGAATAAGAATTAAAAACGAGGGCGTTGGGCCCTTTTTAATGGAATTAAATTAAATTACTATTAAATTAATAAAATTAAAAAGAAATTAGTTTTTGGTATTTTAAGATTTAAATGGGAAAAAGAATTAAATGCAATTAAACCTAATTCTACAATTTTTATTTTATTATGAAAATATGTTAAAGTTTAACCTAAAATTAACCCTAATTAATTTACATGCAATTTAATTACAAAAATAAATATTTAATATTTAATTATTATGAAAGAAAATAAAAAGGGATAAAAAATCAATTAAACCCTAATTCTACCAATTTTAGATTTTTTAAGAAAATATTACAATTAAACCTAATAACTAAAATTAATTAATGCAATTTATTTTTAAAAAAATACTAAAATAAAATATTTATTATTTTTTTCATCTTTTCTGATTTTTTATGTGTTTTTTATATTATTTGTGAAAATACTAAGTTAAAGAAACTGATTAAAAAAATAATATTTGAAATAAGTAAAATAAAGAAAAGAAATAAAAATTCAAACCTAGGGGGGTATCTGTCCCCAAAGTGGAGGTGAAAGCCCAGCAATTCTGGCCCATTACTAGAGGCCTTGTTGACTTTTTCAGGCAACGTGTGGTATCTTTGACTAGGGCCCACAATGTTCTTTAGGTCTGAACCCTTGGATGAATGAGATTGACCAAGTGGATGGCTTGATGGAGAGACGTATGATGGTCTTCAGCATTGAAACTGCATAGAAACATTGATTGAAAAATAACATGGAAATAGTGAGGACCTGGGGCTCGAACCCAGGTCATGAGGTTTACCAGTAACAAGTCTTGCCAATCAAGCCAAACGCGTTTTCTGTATATCACATAACAAACAAATATTATAAAAGAAAATAATGATTAATGGAATTTCTGCGCGAGAATTTGAATGAACCCATCAGCGCTAGCCACGTACTCTTCTTCTTCCTTAGCTTATTTTTTTTCTGAAACACAAAGACAATAAGCAACGGTTTTGAACCGTTCTATAACACATCATTAGAGAAAATAGCGAATAGGCCATAAGGCCTCATAAATTAGGCGTGAGGGTTTATTTCTCTTCGTCCAAACATGCTTGATTCAACGGTCCAGGTTTTGAGTGCCAATTTTTCCTTATTCAAGAACCCCTAATTTGAAAACTTAAGAACCCTAAAAAGCAACAATGGTGAATTCGCATACAGTGTATAAAAACGCAATTAAAGTAGATGGTTAGCTTCAGAACACTTCAATTAGTAAGAATCCATTAAAATTATGCAATGAAAATGCCTGAATTGTAAAACACGATCATGAGAAAAAGGTGAGAAAACTTGATTTCTGTATACCGTTTCAAGGTGTTAGAATTGATGCTTTTGATCCAGGAAGGTTCCTTGATGTCCCAGGAATGTGATAGAATCGTTGTTTCACCTTGAAAAGCACTAGAATATGGTTTTCAGTTTTTGAGTTTTCAAGAGAAATTTCAAGTGTTCATGTGCTTTTTCTGCGCAGCTTAGAGTCAGTGAGCACAAGGGTTTTGATCCAGCTTATGTATGGAGTGAATTAGGTCAAAGAAAACAATCAAAATCCTTGGCATTCATGTCTTGCAAGATTTGATTTCCAAAAATCTTTTTCAATATTTTTTCATGCTATTTTGTACCAATCATGGCCAATTCTCTTCAATTCTTTCCAAATCTAGCTATGCACGAAATATTGAGTATATAATATGCATAAAAAGATTTAAAACCTAGGTTTAGTATTTTTCATGTATTTATTTTAATTTAAATGAATTATTAATAATAAAAATCCAAATAAATAAATAAAAAATGATAAAAACTTCCCTTTGGGCCAAATGGTCGTGCACATGCCTTGGATGATGAATTGTGGAAGAAAAAGAGGCCCATTAGCAATTTTAGGTCATTTGAAGCAATGTTGACTTTTCAAAATATCCAAAAATTTCCCAACTTCCACAAGGCATAACTTGCTCAATTTTTAAGCTTTTCTCATGTTCTTGGACATTTTGGAAAGGTCTTTGAGTCCTCTAACCAATGCCTTTGGTCCCATGTCATTTTTATTTACCAATCTCAAGTTATGGCCTTTGACTTAAAGTCCCTTTTTGTTGACTTTTGAAAATGACCTATAATGTTGAAATTGATAACTTTTTGTGAGAGCATTTCTTGGACTTGAAGTATGAAGATGAGTTGTAGGAAATGTCTTTCTCTTCAAAATGAGCTTTGGATGGAATTTTTCTGATAATCCATGTGAAAGTTATGCCCTGGTCAATTTACAGTTGACTTTTTCAGTTGTCCAAATAAGGAAACTTTTGCATCTTGATGATTTTTGAGCCAAGCTTTGTGAATCATGATCAAGCATTGATCAAATGATGTTTGTGGCTTCAAAATGAGATGTTGACCAAAAATTTGAACTTTTGACTGCCAAATGACCATTTTGCCCCTATAGTTAACTGTAGTGCAATTAGGGTTTTGACTGTGCAATTTTGTGCTGAAAGTCTTGAAACTTGGTATGAGGATGCTTGACCATATTTGTAGGCATGTGAGATTTGATTGGACCCTTGGAAACTTCATTTTCTTGATCAGAACCAAAACCCTAATTTTGACTGTTTAGGAGGCCCTTGAACTATGCAACCCTTGGGGAGATTTTGAAGCTTGACTTGGCAATTCTTGAAGAATATGGGAGGGAAAATTTTGGGGTACAACAGTTATCTTTTGAGGTAATTGGTTGACGTCTTCTAAGTCATGGTGTCCATATTGCAAGTCCATGTAATTATCTATGTTGTGTGGATTGTTGACTGAAATCTGCAAGGTATGAGATGCCCTTACCTTCGGTAAAGGTGGGACAAATCCTTCAGTATCAGCTTGTCTGACCTCTTGCTAAGCCACAATTGACTTTAAAGGTCCTGACTCTGGTTCTCTTCTTGGTTGGGGACCGCTCGATGCACCAATAGTCTGGGCTACTTCTTCAAAGGTTGCCTTAGGAATCTGTTCTTTCCTTTCGATGATGTTCTTCAAGGCTAATAGAACTTGACTCGTGTCTCCTTTCATTGAGTCAATGTTACCCTTTACATTCTCGAAATATTCTTTGAAATTAGCCTGATTCTCTTTTATTTGTCCCATCACTTTCTTTTGATGGACTCTTGTTTGATATGGAGGTCAGAGAGACGGTGCTTTTTTACCAATGATTTAACTGGAGAATGATCTTTTTTGTTGAAAAATGTGAGCTTTATGTATGAAAATGTACTAAATGTGATGCTTATGCATGAATGCGTATGAATATGCTAAAAGTTTTTAACCTTTGTCTTATTCACGTTGGATTCCTTTATATATTTTTTCTAAGTTTTGTTTAGTATTGGTGAATATATAAAAATAAACACACAATTGAGATATGGATACAAAATTTTTTATTGAAATAAAAATTATCCTTAAAAGGAAATACAATTTAGATATTGAAAAACATTCGAACCAAAACATCAAAATTTATACCTTTTGATTTGATTTGAGCTTGGAATCATGTTGTTTGAGGTTCATTAAGTGTTTCTGTAGCTTTAGACCTTTTGATTTGATGAGATGTGCATGTATGATGCATCTTAAATTTTCTGCTCAGTGATTTTTTGCTATTTTCATGAGATCCGTTCTTGATCTATGGTTAATTATTTAATGTGATTCGAATAGCATAATGTTGATGTCGTTTCTAGCTTTGCTTTGCACAAAATTTCATGAAAAATGGTGTAGAATTGAGCATGTTATGTTGATCAGAACATGAGGTGATGGATCTGGTCTTGTGCATGTTTTTGCCCTATCCGGAGGTTGAAGATGATAGCGTGGCCTCTTCTGGTTGGCTGGTTTGTTTTTTTTTAATTTATTTGAATATTGTTTCATAACCTGATTTTCATGATTATATTTCTTGCTCAAAAATGGTTTAAAAATTATGAAACATTTCAGGAAACCTAAAAATAATATTTTTGACCTTGTGCATTTTTTCTATAATTTTTGAAAATGTTTTGATTGGTTTAAAAATTCGTGTGATTATTTAATTGTTTGTGTAATGTTTTTTTATTATTTAACATTTCCTTTAATCCAAAAATTCCACAAAAAATTGTTTCAGACTCCTAAAAATACTTGGAAATTGATTCTTAAATTTGTTTTTTTTTTTTTCATTTTTGTTCAGAAAATTAATTTGAGAGTTTTATTTGGTTTAGTTGGTTTCATAATTTTTCTTTTCATATTTTCTTTAATCTAAAAATTCTAAAAAATTTCATAAAACTTAATAATATTTCTGACTTTGTTTAATTTTCTTGGAAATTTTAAAAATGTTTTGATTGATTTTTAAAATTTGAATGACTAATTATTTGTTTGTTGATATTTGATTTTTATTTTGACTTTTTTTAATGCAAAAATCATGAGAAAATTCATGGAAGCTTGTTTGGGTCAGAGGAATCATAAAATAATTTTGTTTGGCATGAAGTTTGTGTTTTGATCATAATTCCATTTTTGTTGATTAAATAATTGCTTAGTTATTTAATCAATTAAAAATTATTAAATTTTGAACTTCTTATTGGTTTAAAAATATTTAAAAAAATGGTCCCCCTGACCTTTTGAGTTTCTTCATGACTGATGTGTCCTTGTTTTGAATTGTTTGGGCTTTGATCTTAATTAATCAATTGTTAAGATTAATTTCCAAATGATTAGGGTTTTGTTGCTTACTTAGCAAGTTTCCATTTCAAAATCAACTCACCTTCAGTTTCAATTGAAATTAGCTCTTGTCTGAAGTTCATAGATGGATTGAGAGTCTAAAAATGACTTTTCTTGAATTAATTGACTTGGTTTGATATTTTTTCCTCAAATCATTTTGAAAACTTGTCTAGTTTGACATTTTGGTCAACCAATTTTGATGCTTGAAGCTTGTCTGACCTCCTCCTCATTTATACATGAACTTGAGACTTGTTTTCTGACCTCTATACATTTCAAGGATGTTGAGGAAATTTTGGTTTGAATTATTGAAGTTCCTTTCTATTTTTTGATGAATTCTCAAAGTGAAGGTGTCCAATTGATGTTGCATATCTTGTTGCAATTGGATTGATGGCCAATGAATTCATGTGGGGCCTATAATTTGATACTTAATGATCATGTTGCTTTTGTTTCCGCACACTAATTCAAGTCAACCCTCTTGATTTCTCATAATTTGTTGATGAGTCCTTTTTATCCATGCTTCCTAAATAATGATTCACTTTTTGTTCTTGCTTTGAATTTTGAATTTTTGCCTTGAGTTTGAGGTCATCAAATGACCAACGATGACATGTTGAGGAATGATACATCAAGGATAGTCTCATAAAGACTTGAGATCACTTGACCTTTAATATTTGAACCAATTTCATGAACGTATGAATTTGATGTTCCTTTCTTCTTTCCTTTTTGAATCTTTGAGGTATATTGAAGGAACTTGTGACACACATATGAGAATCAACTTTCTAAAATTTTTATCATATCCTCATAGCATGTTAGAAGCTTGATTTCAAATATTTGAATGGTTTAAGCCTTCTAACTTTGTTTTGTTTGACCTTCTTTCATTGCTAACTTGTGATCCAAGCTTTGTGATACATTTTGTAGAATCCCTCTTCTATTATGCTTGTGAACCATAATTAATTGAATATGTATGGTTGAGTAATGTTTTCTACTGACTTCTAAGGTATTTGATTGTATTATTCTCTAGCTCCTTTGATCCTTGACTGCTACTTACTTGTCAATTCAACATGGTGATAAAAAGGAGCAACAATTCTTTTAGCTTTGACCTAATTGTTGCCTATGCCTAGTTGGTGTTTCTCATGTCTAATGCTTTGATATTTTCTATCATGTTTTCCCATTGCCTTATCATGCCATCATCCATCCCTTATGTGATTCATCATTTTTTGTGAGATCACTAATTTGTATGTTGAATGTGCAAGATACTCTGAGAAAAGTTTCCCATTTTTTTGACTTGATGTTGCAGTGTTCCAATTTATTTGTGGAACACAATTAGTTATGCTTGCTCCATTATTGTGCTTTTCATATTTGATAGTCTTTGCAGTATATATGTGACTATGACTTCTATACATCACCTACGGGATATGTTTATATTTGAAGCCTTAGTGCTTATATGTGACGGCATGATTCCTGACTTGATTTGTTTGCTAATGCTAGCTTGCTTGAAGATTCTCTTGGTTTCTTTTTCTTGCTCAGTTGCTACGGACAATTATCCGTTTGGTATTGCACTACTTCTTACTGTCTCTTCCATTTATTTCTTTCTAGAAATCATGTGAAGTAGGAGGCAGGAAATAAAGAGCGTGTGCTCGAAGTCACTGTTTAAAGACCTGTAGAAGGCATTCCTCACTTCATTTTCTATATGTGTTGTGCTTGTGTTTGTTTATTTCTTGTCGATCGACGAGTCACTCAATTTAGAAATTGAGATCACGACTTCGCTCTCATTGCATGCTCCCTATAGGACCTATTTGTTTTCCTTTATTTCTTGTTGATAGATGAGTCACTCAATTTAGAAATTGAGATCAGGACTTCCCTCTCAACGCATGTTCCCTATAGGATAGTTTTTGTTAGACTCCCTTTGGCATACTAACCTAGATAGGATCCCTCTAGGTGTGCTCTCTCGAGCTTTTTGGCTTGTTTGCTTGATTTCATCTTTGTGTGTGTATTTTGAGATGATATTCCCTCACCATGTTCCCTTAGGATCGCTCGTGTAGGTCTAGTCCTCGAGTTAGACATTAGGATAGGTATCCATGCATGCTAACATAGGATAAACATTTCCTCTTTCATCCTCAACCTTAGGGTCAATCGTTGTCTGATAACATTAGGGGTAGTTCTAGGTTAGTCTCCCTTAGTTATTTTTCCTTTCTTTGCATATTGCATCTTAAAACTAAAACTTCTTCTTGGCAAATCATAAAACATCTTTAATAAGCTTAAATCTTTCTTCAAGGTAAAAGATACAAACCAATCTTATTTGTTTGTGCGCCCTTCGACTTTGTTTTAAACCATGTTAGTGATATTTTTCCATCCTTACCATGATGTTTTTCCATCCTTATAATTGACGTTTTGCCATCCTTGCCATGATATTTTGTTATCTTTTAGCTGATGTTTCGCCATCGCACACATGTTTGTTATCCTACTTTGATTCTTAATATCATTGTTAGGTGTGATGTTTTATCATCTAGTTTGTTGATGTTTCGTCATCTTTTCCATGTTATATTTGTGCCGATGTTTTGCCATCGCGCACATGTTTGTTATCCTACTTTGATTCTCAATATAACTGTTAGGTGCGATGTTTTATCATCTGGTTTATTGATGTTTCGCCATCTTTTCCATGTTATCTTGCTTTCTTTTTGCCGATGTTTTGCCATTGCACATATTCTTTTTCCGATGTTCCACCATCACATATGTTTGTCATCCTACTTTGATCCTCGATATCATTGTTAGGTGTAATGTTTCATCGTCTTGTCTGATATTTTGCTATCATGCTGATGTTTTATCATCTTATTTGAGTTTATGTTTCCATGCGATGTTTTGTCATCCTTTTTGTTGCTTTATCATTGCAGTTGATGTTTTGTCATTTATCTGATGTTTTGCCATCTTGATTGTTTCTTTTTTCTTCTTAACTAAAAAACAAAAACCAACCAAAATATATAAGCCGAACTACGGCTGCTCTAATTCCTTAAAAGGGATACGTAGGCATTGGAATAGGGCCCAGGCGAGCACAACTTTTATTTTCCCTACATTCTTTTCTCCTTTATTTTGCATGCATTTCCTATACAACTTAGATATAGATTTTTACACACCCATTAGATTAGACAACAAGAGTGGATACCATAGGGTACTACGGGCGTGTGGGGTGCTAATACCTTCCCCTCGTGTAACAGACTCCCTTACCCGATATCTCGGTTGCAAGACCGTGATTTCACCCTTCTCAGGTTTTCTCGATGTTTACCTTTCCCTTCTTACGGGATAAAATACGTTCGGTGGCGACTTCATTGATTTTATTATCGGATTATGGTTCAGCCGGTTGTTTCAGCAGGTGACTTCACTGGGGAAATGATTGACCTATTTTCGGTCCATCCCGGAGTCGATCCTAGCTCTTGTTTGTTTATTTCTTCGGGTGTTTATTTATTTCTTGTTATTTACAACTTTATATACACTGCTTGCATATGTTTGTGCATACATTTTATCTGTTGTGCTGACTCTGTTGTCATGTTGGGTGGGTGTTACAAGAGGTAAAAGGCCCAATACCCAGGCCAAGTGACAACCATAGGAACCTTAGGAATAGAGTGGAACATGAATGGCTAGTCGACTCTGGTTTGCTAGTGCGGTCATGTCATCCACGCTCAGATGAGATTACAAATGGGGTGTTATCGTTTCACATTGGTGTTTCGATGATAGTGGCTTCAGGCGTACCCATGATTCTGAGTTACCCTTGCCTTACCCTGACCTAGTTTACACCTGTGAGCGGGGAGGGAATGTTAAACCTTACAGGTACCGTTGGTGACTCTTTTTGGTTGGTAACTGGATTTCTAAAAAGGAATGATTGGTTATTTTACAAAGTTCTGGATCTTGGTTTCCCAGCATATTCAGAACAGCATAGTAGATACCTTGATTCCTATATGTTTACATCACCTCATGGCATATTTATTTTCTAAAAAAATGCAAGAAAAAATGTATGTATGTCTAATTCACATATGCATGTTATTTCCAGGGTATTTAGAGGTTGTCATTGGCATCCGGATGAATAACAACATGAGCACGAGTGCAAAAACTCAGGAAGAAGGCTGTCTATCAGTTTATGTTTTGTGGGGGTCGATTGTGAGAGTTGGGAGCCCTTGTGAATGGTCCGAATGAAACCATTTTCAGGAATCGGCATGGGAACTTGTTGCCACTGGTGAACGATTTTTATGAAGAATTGGTGTTAAGAGTACTTCTTTAGTTTTATGATCCACAACTACATTGCTTTACTTTTCAAGATTACCAGCTAGCACCAACTCTTAAAGAATACGCATATATTTTTGATATAAAGATCATAGACAATATTCCTTTTGCTCAAATGCATGAAATTCCCAACTACATGGCTATCACTAAAGCTCTTTATTTGACCGTTAGCGAAGTGGAAGGCAATTGGATCAAGAAATGTGACGTACAGGGTATTTCTCGGGATTATCTGATAAACAAAGCCAAGGGATTTGCAGAAGAAGGAAAGTGGACGGATTTCAATGCGTTATTAGCCGTGCTAATTTATGGTTTGGCCCTCTTACCTGTGGCAGAAAGGGTGGTGGATTTGGAAGCAATTTGTGTCTTTATGAATGACAATCTGGTACCAACATTATTGGCTGATACTTACCTTACTATTCCTTCTCGACATCGTATGAGAGGGGATGTGGTATGCGGTACAGATTTACTTTACAAATGGTTCATGATGCACATGCCCACCAGGGGACCATTTGTCGACACTTCTGAGACGTCTCTTTGGGCCCCACAGATCATGGGACTCACTTCTTACGAAATTGTTTGGCACAACATGGGAATTCTGAAGGAGTTCATTACGAATTGTGGTGAGTTTCCTAATGTTCCACTCATGGGAACCAAAGGTTTCATTAATTATAATCCCACTTTGGCACGACGCCAATTTGGATTCGTAATGACAAATGGACCTACTGAGCGGGAGGTGAGGAAAACCGTTTATTTCGGCAAAGGAGGAGATACTGCTATGTTTGAAAGAGTAAAAGTCTCCTGGAAACACATTCATCGAAAGGGAAAGCAGTCTTTTGATAGAAGCGGAGGTACGACTCTTAACGCCTATTCAAGATGGATTCATGGTCGAGTGAAGGTGTTGTTGTTGCCTTATAAGAGGGAAGAACCATTGGACCCGCAGCCTGTGTATGATCTGCTGGTAGATAATTTACCATCTTATGGAAAGGAGGTTGATCACCTTTCTCATGGCAGGACATCTTCTAAGCAATCCGCGCCAGGAGAGTCCGAAGTTGTACCAATGGTGTGCCTCAAAAACGCCAAAGCTGAGAATATTAAGCTACAAGTTGATCTGGAAGATAAGAATATTGAAGTTTCCTTTGCTCTACAAGAAAATAAAATACTTTGGAGGGAGAATCGGGAGAAAGATCATATACTTGAGGGTCGTGGATCATGTTAACAATCAAAGAAGTCGAGGATTGAGAAGTCCAGCTTAACTAATATTCAAGACATGGAACTTCTAAAAAGTCAACAAAAGGTTAAGAGTCTTCAAGTAGCAGAAGCAAAGTTAAAAGCATGTCATAGGAAGAGGGTTAAAGAATTAGAAAGCAACTCAATGAAGTCAGATTGAGAGATCAGAAGCGCGAAGAGCAGATGACTCGTGTAAGGGAAGAAAACGCTAAGCTCCAAAGTAAGATAGAAGAGCTGTAGAATGCACCTATACCTATTTCTCCGCCAGAATGCAAAAAATGTGATCACTTTCTGGAGCAATGTCAGTACTTAGAAGAACAACTATTCCAAAAGGATGTTATGATTAAAAGCCTTGTTGAAGAACGTGACTTCCCAAGGACAAGACAACTATTCCAGGAGACCAAGGAGTGGAGTGAGGAGCATTTCCAGGAGAAGGGACCTTTATTTCATGTTGGGATGGGAGACTCACCCCTTTGATTTTTTTAATCTTTTCTATTTTCGTTAAGCGATCACCATCATTCTTGTTGGATGAGATCTTTTTATCTTATACAAATTATGTGGATTTTGAGAATTGGTATTTTGATGTTTTTGTAAATAAAGAAGTTTGTGATTGCATTATAATCTTTATTTCGTTATTTGTCTTTTATTTGTGCTTGGTTGTTATTCCCGATGATTGACAAAACTTGTAAAAAACCTGGAAATAACAAAACATATCATGCATATCATGCATTTCATAACATGAAAAGTTATCTCAGGATGGTATTCTTATTATTCTGCTTTTCTTATTCAGAATTCAAGACGACTACTCATCGGTATTCTACTAGAAACAATTTTCCAAGACAGATGGAACAAGTCCAAGCTGAACTCGCTGAAATGAGAGCCCAGATGGCTACTCAAATGACCCAGTTCATGGAGGTCATCACCAATGTAAATCGCCGACAAGAGGAATTGACTACCATTGTCAACAATCAATGCCGCTATCCAGTCGATGGTGGGAATCAAGGGATTTATGAAGACATTTTTGTAGCACTAGAGGATGTACAAAGATCAGCCCATCGGGAATTTTCACGGGTCACCTAGCAATCCTTTTCTGCGCAACATGGGGAAATTTCCATCTTCTCCAGGACCTCGTCTTGTAGGGAACAAAAGAGATAATCAGGGCGGTGTAAGGAACTATCAGGAGCAGGATTATGATTATGATCAGGATGAAGATCAGCTTTCTGTGTGGCATTCTGAGCTGGAGGTTCAGGTTTAGGATAGAAGGTATCAGCTGTTGGAAGAACGGTTATAAGCTGTGAAAGGGCAAGGAGTCCTTGGTATGGATGCTAATGATCTTGGGCTAGTATTTAGGGTGAAAGTTCCTCCAAAGTTCAAACCACCTATGTTTCAAAAGTATAACGGTTCATCATGTCCCGTTACTCATGCAACTGCTTATTTCTGAAAGATGTTGGTGCATACCGAGGATCAGGGGCTCTTAATTCATTTCTACCAGGATAGCCTGTCTGGGGCATCCCTGGAGTGGTACATGAATTTCGAGAAAACCTATATTCGTTGCTGGAACGATCTTGCTCGGGATTTTGTCAAACATTATCAGTACAATATAGATATGTCGCCTAATCGCACTCAGTTACAAAGTTTGTTGCAAGGACCAAAAGAATCTTTTAAGGAGTACGCCCAGAAGTGGCGTGAGCTGGCTGCGAGGGTTCAACCTCCACTAATGGAGAGAGAACTCATTGATATGTTCATGAGTACCTTGGAAGGGTCGTTTTATGAGCACATGATAGGAAGTGCTTCAACAGGATTTACGGACTTGGTTATGGCTAGTGAAAGAATTGAGGTGGGTCTGAAATTGGGGAAAAATCAGATTGGAGGTTCTAGCGGCTTATCAGGGGGTGGTAAGAAACCATTCAATAATTACCCTAAGAAAAGGGAAGGCGACACAAGTGCAGTTTACTCTCCTGGAGGAAGAAGAGAGGATCGTCAACACCAGTAAATAATGTTGTTTCTATTCTTGTTAATGCTCCTCCGCAGCAGAGACAAAATCCGACACCTCAACAACAAAAACAACAAGATGCTCCCCGTCAGTATAATAATCAACAACAGAGACAACTGGGAAAATTTGATCCCTTTCCAATATCTCTCACTGAAGCACTCCACCATTTGCTCGATTTGAAATTGGTTAGTTTGAGAAATATGCCACCATCCATCGAAAGACTTCCTCATAACTATAATGCTAATGTAAGATGTGAACTCCATTTTGGAGGAGTTAGTCATTCTACTGATAATTGTTTCACGTTAAATTGAAAAGTACAAGACTTATTAGATGCCAAGGCAATTGAGTTTACTCCAGTGACTAGTCCAAATGTAGTCCAGAACCCAATGCCTAGGCATGGAGGGGGGTGTTGTTAATATGATTGATGATAGTGGAGAAATGCTGAATTTAGTCATGAATGTGGAACAAGTATCTACTCCGTTGTGGTACGTTAAGAGGTATTTGCTTGACAACTCTATTTTCCCGGGCTGTGCTTCAGACTGTGCCAAGTGTAGAGAGAAACTGAAGGGCTGTGATGATTTGAAAGTTGGCATCCAATTGATGATGGATGAGGGTTCCCTACATTTCGACAGAAGACCAAGATACCGAAAGGTTACCGAAGAGGATGTTGTTGTGGTATCTATTCCTTACACCCCTGTGCGTATTCCTACCCCATCTAGGGCACCTCCTTTGATGATTATGGTACCTGACCCCATGCCATATACTAGTGAGAAGGCCATCCCATGGAATTATGGTGCTGATGTTTATTACCATGGGATGAAGCAGGAGATAAACCATCGTTCTTCCGAGGAAGAATGTACCGAAGGCCATGAATGGGATGTTCATAATTTCTCTGGTGTGGGTCGAATGACTAGAAGCGGGAGAGTGTTTGGTCCTTCCAATATACAAGATGTGGCAGATGCTTCTACAAGAGAAAAAGGAAAACAACAGGTGATCATTGGCAATACGAGGGTTACACCAACCAATGTGACTCAACCAATTCCGGTACCAGAAGCTTCTTCAGCTCCTGATGAAGTTTAGGAGTTTATGCGAATAATCAGTGTGATACGGTGGGAGAACTAACTTGGGTTTTGCATTTGTGTTTGCAAATGTTTTGTTTTAGCAAGAGTCGCCACCGACTTTTTATTTTATCCTAAGGAAAGGTCAAAAAGCACAGGAAAGACCTTTGAGATGTTTTCTTGGGTTCGGGGAGTAGATTATAGAAAGGGAAGGTATTAGCACCCTTTCTATCCATGGTTATGCGTGGGCTCTTAGTTACTTGCTTAGATTACTTGCTTTGCACTTTCAATTGTTTGAAATGGTGCTTTGTGTGTGGTTTTGAAAGATGTTTTGAAAAGAGGCCATCGTTGTGGCAACCTTTGTAATGATTTTGAATGTATACAAAGGTGTTTTTGTCTTTTGAAAGGTTTTTAATGTTTGAAAGTAGGGTTTTGAAATTGTGTTGTGGAGTGTGTTTTGAAAAGTAGCAATGATGTTTTTGCAAGTTTGATCAAGTAACTAAGAGCTTATCTACTCTAATTTACTCAAGGATATTTCTTATGTTTTTAACCCTTTTAACAGTGTTGTTTCACCATTGTATTTGGTGAACAACCTTGTGTTAGGATGTAGACGGGACAGGCGCGGGTCATCGTATAGACCATGATAGCAATAGTGTCAAGTGTCTTTGGCAATTTTCTTTAAGGGACTTGATCATTTTGTTTAGGCAACTCCGATAGCGTCATCGAGGGACTATGATCTTTTTGTTTGTTTTTGTTTTGCCAAAGTACCCAACATGCAACCATGACCCATTTTTGAAGGCAACAAGTGGATGGAACCCTAGGGGTGCAAGTGTGCATTGTGTTTGTTTTTCATGCATTGTTATCTTTGATTTTTGGGTTGTCTAACTGTTGATTTTATCTTGCCATACACACCTAATTACTAGCATTTGTATAAAGAAATAAAAATGCAGGAAATAAATATCCTATACTATTACAACCATATTGAATTGCATGAGAATATAAAGGCAAAAATAAGATAAAAAAGAAGAAAAAATGAGCTCCTTCGATTTGGGCAGAAGCAGCCTTCGATTGTCATTTTTAGGCTTCCTTTGATTGGGAGTTCGCACCAGTGAGGTCATGGCCTTCGATTGGGCTTTGGCACCAGTCAGGTCATGTACTTCGATTGGAGGCTGGCATCAGCATGGGAGTGCCTTTCGTCTGAGCCTGGACTTAGTGCAAGTGTGCCTCTGGCTGGGCCTTTCTGCCTTGTTTCCTTCTTCGATTGGGCCAGTGAAACCAGTGTGAGCATGTCTCTTGCTGGGCCTGGAAGTCAGTGTGGAAACCAAAGGCTTCGTTTCATACTCTTGTCTCCTGTTTCTTTCGTTTGAACTTTTTGAACAGCAACATGGCATAAGGCCATGCTAGTATTGCCTTACAATCAGTTAATACTTAATGCATATTTAAGTAAACAAGCAGCAAAACGAAAGGGGTTAGCTCTGAAAACATATTAAGTAGGTGGAAACGAAAAGAACCAAAGTGTTATGTACATATTTTGAAATGAAAGGGAAGATTATTTACATACTATGCCATGAAACGAAAGGTTCAGGGGTAAGAGTGACTTACCTTGCTTCAGGCCTTGAATGGATGTGGGATTCGAACTTGAACTGCTACCTAGACATTTCTGGAATTCGAAGAGTAGTCACAGGGGGTTTTCTTTTGGTTCGAAGAGTTGTCACAGAAGGTTGTTTTTGAGTTTGAAAAAACTTCTATGTGTGGGGTGTTCTTCAGAATCAAAGAGGTGAGTGTTCGGGATTCTGGGTTTTTTTTATTTCTCAAGTGTTAATGAACTTGAGAGTTTTTTTTGTTGTGTTTGAGAAAATTTGGGGGATTCATTCCTCTAGTCCAAATATCCTCCTCTAGCTTTGTAAATGTTTCTCTATTTATAGAGAAAGAATGGACATGTTGCCCAAAGCCAGCCTTGCAAATAAATGATAAAATAATGTAATGTGAAAGTACATGTGGGGGCCTCTTGGCAGTTAGGGTGCAGAAAATAATAAAATAAGGCTCAACTGGAAAGTAAATGTCCACTTGTGCCACAAAAGCAAGATGAATGGTTCAGATGGGGGTTGCTTCCTTCTGAAGGAAAATAGGCGCAAGGCTCAAGACAAACTTTTCTAAAAGGTAGTACTGTGCTATTAAGTGCAAGTGGTCTTAGACAACAAATGGGTAAGGGCCTAAAAAGGGAGGACACATGGCCTAGCCTATGGGTCTAAATGTTCAACTTGATCTTTTGATTCGAATCCTCCATCTTTCTACACCTTTTGACCAGACTAGGACAACATGGCATTCGTTTTCACCAGCTGTGTATCCTTCGAATGGACCAACTGTGTGTTCTTCGAATGGCCCTTTTCAGAAGGTTATTAACTTCTGAATCGAAAGAAGCTTTTAGAAAGTTATTGACTTTTGAATTGAAGAAAACCAAAAGGAAGCTTTCCCTCAGTCGAAGCTTGTGGTTGAAACAAGCTAATGGCCAGTCGAAGCTTGTATCGAAGAAAACATACTGCCAAATCGAAAGCTCGTGCTCGAAGGAAGCATATTGCCCAATCGAAACATGTGGATCGAAACAAACATAAATGGAGTCATTTCCTTGTGTCTTTTTTAGCATGAGGGAAGTTCCTGGCTTCTGAGTTGAAGGGCGCTCTTTCAAGGGAAGCAAGAACTTTGTCATATCGAAATTTATCCAAACGAAGCAAGCATGCAGGCAACAAACTTGTCCAGTCGAAGAGGCTTGTAGGCAGTAAACTTGGTGAATCGAAAAGGTTTCCTTACAGGGGGCATGTGTGGCCAACATGTCATGGCCTTTGATTGCAACCATGTAGGTAGCACACTTGTCTAATCCAAAGGCTGAATCGAAGGAGGTTTCAAATCCAAACGAAGGATGTACCTAAACTGCATTCGAAGGAGGATTTAAGTTCAAAATGAAGGATCTAATCCAAGTTGCATTCGAAGGAGGCCCTTTCTAAAAATGAAGGATGTAATCCAAGTTGCATTCGAAGGAGGCCAAGAGTCAATTGAAGGATGTAGAATCGTAGGAGACCTATTTTCCTCCAAATTTGTCAAAATGTTATTTTTATCTGTTTTCTCCTTTTTTGACAGTTTCCTGTTAATTTTGGTATTGGAAAATCCAAATGCACTTGTTCAAGCTTGAACCTTGAAAATCCTTATAAGAAAGGCCTTGAGAATTGAGAGGGCAAATTTTGGGGTACAACAGTTGCCCTTGTTCAATCTTCTTGAACCTGAAGAGTTAGATTGGAAGTTTCGCCGTTCGCGACTCGAAGGTAAAAGATGATTGGACACTAGAGTGCCCAAAAAATTTGCACTCGTTAAAGCGTAGTTGAGGGAATGGGCTTAAAGATGCCATTTGGAGATGTGACAGAATCTTGTCGGAGATGGGCTTAAAGATGCCATCCAAGAATGTTTGTTGAATTGTATGTCGTTGGTGAGTGGGTGAGTATCAGAAAGGTGTCCATGTTTTGGAACATCTCTGAGCTGGGGGTCTGAATAAGCAATAGATTAACATCCATGTTTGGAGAACCCGTAAACTTTTTTCAAAGGTTGAGTTTGAACCAGCGATAGATTAACATCCGTTTTTAGAGAATCCGTAAACTGTTTTCAGAAGTTGAATTTGAATAGTGATCAATCCGTGTAGAACTTCATTCGAAGTTTTCTGAAAAGGAACCTGTGTAGAGTTGCTTTATGATGAATCCGTGTAAAACTGCATCTGAATTTGAGAAGGAACCGGTGTAGGGTTGCTTTATGATGAGTCCGTGTAAAACTACATCTGAATGTGAGAAGGAACCGGTGTAGGGTTGATTTATGATGAGTCCGTGTAAAACTGCATCTGAATTTGAGAAGGAACTGGTGTAGGGTTGCCTGATGATGAGTTCGTGTAAAACTGCATCTGAATGTGAGAAGGAACCGGTGTAGGGTTGCCTGATGATGAGTTCGTGTAAAACTGCATCTGAATGTGAGAAGGAACCGGTGTAGGGTTGCTTCATGATGAGTCTGTGTAAAACTACATCTGAAATTGAGATCTGTATGAGTAGCAGAATGACTTCTGTGTCTGGAGTGTATCTGAAACTGTATTTTGAATGAGTGAAGAATGACATCGGAATCTGGATCGTATCTGGACTGTATTTGGAGGTCTCTGATTGCCTGTCATTAACTGGAAGAAATAAATCTAACCAGAGCAGGTCTTTGGTTGCTTGTTTTAACTGGAAGAAATAAATCTAACCAGAAAAGGTCTTTTTTGATAATGATGTGTGATGAAGGAATCTGAGACGATTGCTACTCCAAACAGATGATGAAGGAATCTTGGACGATTACTACCTCAGCAGGATGATGAAGGAATCTTGGATGACTACTACCTCAGCAGAATGATGAAGGAATCTTGGATGACTACTACCTCAGTAGGATGGTGAAGGAATCTTGGATGACTACTACCTCAGCAGGATGATGAAGGAATCTTGGACGATTACTACCTCAACAGGATGATGAAGGAATCTTGGATGACTACTACCTCAACAGGATGATGAAGGAATCTTGGACGATTACTACCTCAGCAGGATGATGAAGGAATCTTGGATGACTACTACCTCAGCAGGATGATGAAGGGATCTTGGGCGATTACTACCTTAGCAGGATGATGAAGGAATCTTGGATGACTACTACCTCAGCAGGATGATGAAGGAATCTTGGATGACTACTACCTCAACAGGATGGTGAATGAATCTTGGATGACTACTACCTCAGCAGGATGATGAAGGAATCTGGGATGACTACTACCTCAGCAGGATGATAAAGGAATCTTGGATGACTACTACCTCAGCAGGATGATGAAGGAATCTTGGATAACTACTACCTCAGCAGGATGGTGAAGGAATCTTGGATGACTACTACCTCAGCAGGATGATGAAGGAATCTGGGATGACTACTACCTCAGCAGGATGATAAAGGAATCTTGGATGACTACTACCTCAGCAGGATGATGAAGGAATCTTGGATGACTACTACCTCAGTAGGATGATGAAAGAATCTTGGATGACTACTACCTCAGCAGGATGATGAAGGAATCTTGGACGATTACTACCTCAGCAGGATGACGAAGGAATCTTGGATGACTACTACCTCAGCAGGATGGTGAAGGAATCTTGGATGACTTCTACCTCAAAAGGAAATGAAGGAATCTTTGACGACTGCTACTCCAAAAGGTAATGACTTTTATCTGTCGATCGATCTTTCCTGAAAAGGTAAAGAGTTAGTTGTATGCAATGTCATGATGTATGCATTGTGTAATGATGTTCTCAAAATAAATGAGATTTATGTTATATGTATTTTGTATGCATATGTTATGAATGTTGTTGAAGTGTAATTTTGTCTTGGAGAATAAATTCTTGACAAGTGTTAGGGGGTTATTAAGTCCTGGACTGCTGTTGAAGAGTAGGTATGTCTTCGAACTTTTCTTAGAATGTTTCCACTGAGGATCCTTGTTTTGTTAAGGATAACTCCGTTGGGGAAAGTTGTGAACTCTGTGGAGAGTATTGATTCATTCTTGGGGAACAAGTTCAGGAGTCTCGGTTGTCCGTTGCTCTACTGGGGAATCAAAGTTAAACTGACATCTGGTCGGGTCCAGGTTTCACAGTAACTTGCTGGGGATTGTAGAGTAGTCTACTGGGGAAGAGGAGTTGTGGTCCTTTAATTTGTAGTAGTCGGCGAGGCAAACTCAAGCTGGGGATTTCTGCCATTTGTTAGAGAAATAAACCCTGTCGTCAGTCCGCTAGAGAGGTGACATCATCGTTGGGGGAAGTCCTCGAGGATTCTTGAGGTTGATTCAGCTGGGGAAAGGGGGTCAGAGATTATACTCTTGCTGGGGAATCATCCTATGAGAAGGACTTTGGGGAGACTTGTTATTGCCCCTAGTATCAAATGTTTGTGGCACTGCCAGGAAATTTAGACTGTACGTAACCCTTTGATGAGATTGACGTTTAATGCCCCAAGTGATGGAGATAGAGACTTGCCCCAGGTTAACTGAACTTTTAAAAGATTTGTTGGAATCTTGACTCGACTGCCCCAGGTTTATTGGACAATGCCATGCCAAGTCCCCTTTTATTGATAGGAGATTTTTGCAATGGAAGTGTCATCCTACTTGAAGTGATTTTATTCACCGAGAGAGTTTCCGTTCATCGAACATTCACTGTTGTGAATTTCTTTGCTGTCAAACAAATAAACATGTGCAAACAATGATATTCAAATAATGCAAAGTTTATGCTTGTCTCGAAGTTTTGGAAAATGCGTTTTTTAGCAGAAAACTTTTTATAAGACAAATTCAACACAAGATTAGGGCAAAGCCTTACAGGAGTCAGGATACCTTTTGTAACAGTATGCTTTCGAACTAACCCATGCTTCAATTAGGACTTTCGAAGGGTTGTAACGTGGCTTGGTTCACGGTTTAAGAAACAAAGGATAAAGGCTCAAAGTATATTTGTACCCACCCGCTCTTCGTGATGTTCTTCAATCCTAGACTCAGTTAATCTGTGCGTTGGACACTATTCGAGTTTGGAACGACATTTTGGTGATGGTTTACACAAGTTGAATTTATTGGTAGGCAGTCATCCCTCTTTTTTTTTTGCAACATTTTTCATGTTGTTGAGGATTTATAATGACCTTTTTCTTTCAGTTTATTATCCCTGACTTTTGCCTGACTGTTCCTGTTTTCGAGATTACAGTCAGCGGGATGCCCCAGCTTTCTTAAGTCTCCTTTGTAGGTTTTGGCTCAGTGGGCTTTTCTTTTTTGAGAGATAATGACTGCCTACGAGATAAAGAGCCATCACTGTCTTTTGATTCCAAAGGAAGGTTTTTTGATGTCGTTCATCGTATTACAGGATGAGAGTTTGCGACTTTACGCACATTTGAATTAACTGAGAAACTACCCTGCCCCAGGTTTGATTAAAGTTTCAATTTATGTTTAAACTAGAAAACTTCTACTTCTTTGGCTCGAAGGGGTTGACTAGGGATTATCTTCCTTATAACTCCAGTGTTTAGGATTTGAAAGAAACGCCTGTACATCATCAGTAAAGTCTGTCCAAAAGCATACTGTATGAGATTATGGCATTGTTTTCGTCATCCTCCCTCTAAAGGCTTGTAACTTTTAGAAAGAGTTAAATGTCAAAAGTAGAAAGCATAATTATAGTGAAAACGAATGGATGAATTCAAGACAAACATATGCAATGCATTAATGAAACAAAGTTTGACATTAATAGATAATTGTTTGAATAACAAAAGAGATTACAACTTGAAAATTCAAATGAAACAAAGACATTCTCAATGATTTGGCATAGGAGCAGTGATCACATTTGGGGTCTCCGGAGGGTCAAACTTGATCTCCTTGGCATCAATCAAGTCTTGAATCTTGTTCTTCAAAGTCCAACAGTTGTTTGTGTCATGCCCTGGGCTGTCAGAATGGTAGGCACATCTCACACTTGGGTTATACTTAGAAGAGGAAGTATCAGGATTTTGAGGAGGATCCTTTAGCATGATTAGCTTCAACTTCAGCAAATGTTGTAACGCTTGAGACAAAGGCATGTTGATGTTAGTATGCTGCCTTTCTTGATATCTTACCCTACACTTATTGCTCTGTCTTTGTTGAACAGGTGTGGGTTCAGAGATCAGGATTGCCCCTACGTGTTGGTCATGGCGACTCTTTTGACTGTACACAACATTAGACTCTTTCTTCCCACTGTAAGGCTTTTTCTGAGCATCAGAAGGTGTAGCTTCTTGAATCTTCCCACTTTTGATGCCAGCTTCGACCCTTTCGCCGGTCAGTATTAGCTCGGTGAACCCGGCTGAAGAGCTTCCGATCAAGTGTTTGAAGAAAGGCCCTGTCATTGTTCCCATGAAGATGTCAATCAGCTCCCTGTCAGTTAAAGGGGGTTGCACCCTACCAGCCAGATCTCTCCACTTTTGGGCGTATCCTATGAAGCTCTCGTTGGAACCCATGGTCATGTTCTGCAATTGTACACGAGTTGGTGCAAGATCAGCATTGTACTGATATTGTTTGTAAAAAGCAGCAGCTAGATCCTCCCAGGTGTGGATGCGAGAACTCTCCAATTGATAAAACCACTCGAGTTGAGTCCCTACTAGGCTTTCTTGGAAGAAATGGATCCAAAGCTTTGGATCCGTTGTGTATGGTTGAATTTTGCGGACATAAGACTTTAAGTGCATCTTAGGGAAAGAGACTCCATCGTACAGGGCAAAGATAGGGACTTTGAACTTTGGCGGGATGACCAATCCAGAAACTAAACCCATGTCTCCTAAATTCAAGCCAGGTATTTGTTGGATCTCCATAGCACTGAGGCGATCCTCCAACTATTTGTACTTGTCATCAGCGGGAGGATATTGTTCTTCGGAGTAGTCAGCTTCAACATCATCGATCTCCAAATTATGGTCTTCTTCAAGACTATCCCCTATGTTGGACGGAGTTGAAAGATCTAGGGTTTTAGGTCTTCTTCTCAAGTTCAGGACACCTACTGTCTTCTTGGATTTCTTCTTCTTGTCTTTGAGAAGGAGAGATTTCAGGTCTTCTTGCCCTTTACCCATAGCCAGAAGCATTTGTTGGAATTGAGCGTTTTGAGCTTGGAGATCTTTCACCGTTTGTTCCATATCCATCTTACTGAAATAAACAGTAGGAAGATAAGGAGACCTGTATGGGAGAAACCTGTCATGATATGATGCATGATATGTGGATGCATGTTTTCAAGGATCTCGCGGGGTAAACACAAGAAAATGTTAGAGGTTGAACTTTGATCAACATCTTTGATTGGAGAACTTTGTAATGGTGAATGTCTTTCCACGAGAATCAAGCTCACCATGTCAAGTGGGTCATAGCCCCTGATTCAAGTTGTTGCACTAAATCTTTGATGGCGTTTGTTTAGAGGAAAATGAAACCTCTTGCCCTTTGGTAGATGTCTGGTTCAACGTGCCCCTATATCAAAAGACACTCGAGATCCTTGAAATGGTTATTGAAAATGCTATGGTATGATGTTATGATGTTATGTACATGTATGCAAAAGTAAGCAAGTGTATGTACATGTAATCATATTCACACAAAGCAGACAAGTCCTTAGGTTTAGGCTTGCATGGGGTTTGTAGGTAAGTACCCTCTTGAAGTTAGTTGGCTCAACCTGTCCTAAAATAGAAACCGGGTTCTAAGGAGCTCAATATCACTAGATTATTTTCTGTGTTCATTGTTTTGGTTTAGCCACTTAACTGGCGACCAAAATATTCCAAGAAAACAATCCTCAATGAGTGTAGTATCGAGTATCTACCAACTTCGGACTGCACCAAAGTCGGTCATCTCACTACCCCTAAAAAAGGCCAAGATGGTCAAGTAAGGTTCTAAGAGTTCGTTAGTGCTTCATGACATCACTCAGCGGCCCCGTATTCTCCTTGACTACTCAAGGGCTACCGGTACCCACAAATATGTCACACTAACATAGCTACTACTTCAACCATGTCGGTATACCCCGCACAGTTCCCTCACAGTTTATTGCTATTTACCTAAAAAGGTGCCCCCAAATCCGGGTGTAGGATTTAAAACAAACCCAAGCAAGGAACCCAAAAAGTAAATCAATCAAAGCAAACAAGGTAAGCATGTAAAGGTGATCTAAAACCCTAAGGTAACCCCACTTTTAGAAATACTCCCCAGTAGAGTCGCCAGTTCTGTGATACGGTGGGAGAACTGACTTGGGTTTTGCGTTTGTGTTCGCAAATGTTTCGGTTTAGCAAGAGTCGCCACCAACTTTTTATTTTATCCTAAGGAAAGGTCAAAAAGCACAGGAAAGACCTTTGAGATGTTTTCTTGGGTTCGGGGAGTAGATTATAGAAAGGGAAGGTATTAGCACCCTTTCTATCCATGGTTATCCATGGGCTCTTAGTTACTTGCTTAGATCACTTGCTTTGCACTTTCAATTGTTTGAAATGGTGCTTTGTGTGTGGTTTTGAAAGATGTTTTGAAAAGAGGCCATCATTGTGGCAACCTTTGTAATGATTTTGAATGTATACAAAGGTGTTTTTGTCTTTTGAAAGGTTTTTAATGTTTGAAAGTAGGGTTTTAAAATTGTGTTGTGTAGTGTGTTTTGAAAAGTAGCAAGGATGTTTTTGCAAGTTTGATCAAGTAACTAAGAGCTTATCTACCCTAATTTACTCAAGGATATTTCTTATGTTTTTAACCCTTTTAAAAGTGTTGTTTCACCATTGTATTTGGTGAACAACCTTGTGTTAGGATGTAGACGGGACAAGCACGGGTCATCGTATAGACCATGATAGCAATAGTGTCAAGTGTCTTTGGCAATTTTCTTTAAGGGACTTGATCATTTTGTTTAGGCAACTCCGATAGCGTCATCGAGGGACTATGATCTTTTTGTTTGTTTTTGTTTTGCCAAAGTACCCAACATGCAACCATGACCCATTTTTGAAGGCAACAAGTGGATGGAACCCTAGGGGTGCAAGTGTGCATTGTGTTTGTTTTTCATGCATTGTTATCTTTGATTTTTTGGTTGTCTAACTGTTGATTTTATCTTTCCATACACACCTAATTACTAGAATTTGTATAAAGCAATAAAAATGCAGGAAATAAATATCCTATACTATTACAACCATATTGAATTGCATGAGAATATAAAGGAAAAAATAAGATAAAAAAAGAAGAAAAAATGAGCTCCTTCGATTTGGGCAGGAGAAACCTTCGATTTTCATTTTTAGGCTTCCTTCGATTGGGAGTTAGCACCAGTGAGGTCATGGCCTTCGATTGGGCTTTGGCACCAGTCAGGTCATGTACTTCGATTGGAGGCTGGCACCAGCATGGGAGTGCCTTTCGTCTGAGCCTGGACTTAGTGCAAGTGTGCGTCTGGCTGGGCCTTTCTGCCTTGTTGCCTTCTTCGATTGGGCCAGTGAAACCAGCGTAAGTGTGTCTCTGGCTGGGCCTGGAAGTCAGTGTGGAAACTAAAGGCTTCGTTTCATACTCCTGTCTCCTGTTTCTTTCGTTTGAACTTTTAGAACAGCAACATGGCATAAGGCCGTGCTAGTATTGCCTTACAATCAGTTAATACTTAATGCATATTTAAGTAAACAAGCAGCAAAACAAAAGGGGTTAGCTCTGAAAACTTATTAAGTAAGTGGAAACGAAAAGAACCAAAGTGTTATGTACATGTTTTGAAATGAAAGGGAAGATTATTTACATACTATGCCATGAAACGAAAGGTTCAGGGGTAAGAGTGACTTACCTTGCTTCAGGCCTTGAATGGATGTGGGATTCGAACTTGAACTGCTACCTGGACGTTTCTGGAATTCGAAGATTAGTCACAGGGGGTTTGCTTTTGGTTCGAAGAGTTGTCACAGAAGGTTGTCTTTGAGTTTGAACAAACTTCTATGTGTGGGGGGTGTTCTTCAGAATCAAAGAGGTGAGTGTTTGGGATTCTGGGTTTTTTTTATTTCTCAAGTGTTGATGAACTTGAGAGTTTTTTTTTTGTTGTGTTTGAGAAAATTTGGGGGATTCGTTCCTCTGGTCGAAAGATCCTCCTCTAGCTTTGTAAATGTTCCTCTATTTATAGAGAAAGAATGGACATGTTGCCCAAAGCCAGCCTTGCAAATAAATGATAAAATAATGTAACGTGAAAGTACATGTGGGGGCCTCTTGGCAGTTGGGGTGCAGAAAATAATAAAATAAGGCTCAACTGGAAAGTAAATGTCCACTTGTGCCACAAAAGCAAGATGAATGGTTCAGATGGGGGTTGCTTCCTTCTGAAGGAAAATAGGCGCAAGGCTCAAGACAAACTTTTCTAAAAGGTAGTACTGTGCTATTAAGTGCAAGTGGTCTTAGACAACAAATGGGTAAAGGCATAAAAAGGGAGGACACATGGCCTAGCCTATGGGTCTAAATGTTCAACTTGATCTTTTGAGTCGAATCCTCCATCTTTCTACACCTTTCAACCAGACTAGGACAACATGGCATTCGTTTTCACCAGCTGTGTGTCCTTCAAATGGACCAACTGTGTGTTCTTCGAATGGCCCTTTTCAGAAGGTTATTAACTTCTGAATCGAAAGAAGCTTTTAGAAAGTTATTGACTTTTGAATTGAAGAAAACCAAAAGGAAGCCTTTCCCTCAGTCGAAGCTTGTGGTTGAAACAAGCTAATGCCCAGTCGAAGCTTGTATCAAAGAAAACATACTGCCAAATCGAAAGCTCATGCTCGAAGGAAGCATATTGCCCAATCGAAACATGTGGATCGAAACAAACATAAAGGGTGTCATTTCCTTGTGTCTTTTTTAGCATGAGGGAAGTTCCTGGCTTCTAAGTTGAAGGGCGCTCTTTCAAGGGAAGCAAGAACTTAGTCACATCGAAACTTGTCCAAACGAAGCAAGCATGCAGGCAGCAAACTTGTCCAGTCGAAGCAGGCTTGTAGGCAGTAAACTTGGTGAATCGAAAAGGTTTCCTTACAGGGGGCATGTGTGGCCAACATGTCATGGCCTTTGATTGCAACCATGTAGGCAACACGCTTGTCCAATCCAAAGGCTGAATCGAAGGAGGTTTCAAATCCAAACGAAGGATGTACCTAAACTGCATTTGAAGGAGGCTTTAAGTTCAAAATAAAGGATGTAATCCAAGTTGCATTCGAAGGAGGCCCTTGCTAAAAATGAAGGATGTAATCCAAGTTGCATTCGAAGAAGGCCAAGAGTCAATCGAAGGATGTAGAATCGAAGGAGACCTGTTTTCCTCCAAATTTGTCAAAATGTTATTTTTATCTGTTTTCTCCTTTTTTGACAGTTTCCTATTAATTTTTGTATTGGAAAATCCAAATGCACTTGTTCAAGCTTGAACCTTGAAAATCCTTATAAGAAAGGCCTTGAGAATTGAGAGGGCAAATTTTGGGGTACAACAGTCAGGAAGAGTGATTATAGCATAATTGACCAGTTAAGTCACACCCCTTCTAAGATATCTATCTTGTCTTTGTTGATTTATTCAAAACCTCACAGAATTGCTTTGATGAAGTTATTGAAGAATGCATTCGTGCCGCACGAGATAACAGTCAATCAGTCCGAGAATGTTTGTGCTAACATATCTGCTGGGAACAATTTGGGCTTCACAGATTTTGATCTTCCTCCAGAAGGGCAAGATCATAACAAAGCGTTACATATTTGTATGGAGTGCAGGGGAACTGCTCTATCTCGAGTTTTGGTGAATACAGGGTCGTCTTTGAATGTACTACCCAAGTCAACATTAATGAAAATTGATTATTCTGGCCTGGAGTTACGTCCTAGCGATTTGATGGTAAAAGCCTTTGATGGGTCTCGAAGTGAAGTATTTGGGGAGGTGGTATTACCTACCAAGGTGGGTCCTCGCACTTTCAATGCTACTTTATTTGTGATGGACATACATCCAGCGTATTGTTGTTTGTTGGGGCGGCCGTGGATTCACAAGGCAGGGGAAGTCACCTCTACTCTTCACCAGAAGCTAAAATATTCTAGAGGGAAAAGTGATAACTGTATGCGGCGAGGAAGAGTATATTGTGAGTCATTTGACATCATTCTGCTATGTTGAAGTTGAAGGTGAAATACAAGAGACTCTATTTCAGGCATTTGAGACAGTTCATGCAGTCAATTTTCCTCCTCCAGAACATTAAAGAAACCCGGAAACTGTTATGTCTTCTCTCAGGGATGCTAGAGTGGTGGTAGAGAACGACAACCTTGAAGGATGGGGTCGAGTGCTGGATGTTACCCCAAAATTCAACAAATTCGGTCTTGGTTGCATCCCGGGTCAGCAAAATGCAACTTCTAGAGCTTCTAGTTTATCTACTCCTGTGAGATTCTCCCGTCCTAATGCTACTCAAGAAGGATGCACCAATGCAATTGGTGACGATAGGGCTGATGGATACAATATTGAAGATTGGAGCCATCCAAGCATTCCAGGCCAAGCACTCAACAATTGGACTTCTGTGGATGTTATCCAAGTTTCAAGCGCTGAGGAGTAATTTTCTTGTTTGCTTTTATTATCATATCATAACTCTTATGCTCTACCCAAGGCGTAGTGGATCATTTGTGTAGGGCCACCATGTTTATTTTCAAAATTTTGTCATGAATAAAGGACGTTTTTGCATTCAAAAATCTTGTTCCATCCTTTTATTTTTATTTTATTATTTTCTTTTAAACAACAATGTTTCCCTTTTCACACACACCGTCACTAAACACCAAAATACCATTTATACAGATGCACCGGCACCACGGATTATGTTGATAACGATTATGCTATCGTGCACTATGACTTTGACAATCCGATATATCGAGCTGAAGAAAAGGCATATGAGGATTCTGATTTTCCTGAAGAATTAGCAAGATTATTAAAACAAGAAGAGAAAGTTATCTAGCCTAATCAAGAGTCAATTGAGGTGGTGAATATTGGCATAGAAGAGGTAAGAAGAGAGGTCAAGATAGGGGCAGATCTCGAGGAAAGTATGAAAGTTAGATTAATTGAGCTACTCCGAGAATATTATGATATCTTCGCTTGGTCTTATGAAGACATGCCAGGTTTAGATACAGATATTGTGGTGCATCGACTACCGCTCAAAGAAGGTTACTCCCCTATCAAGCAAAAGCTCCGAAGAACTCATCCTGAGATGTCCAAGAAGATTAAAGAAGAAGTTCATAAACAATTGGATGCGAATTTCTTAAAAGTTATCAATTATCCGCCATGGATTGCAAATGTTGTGCCTGTGCCTAAGAAAGACGGAAAGGTCAGGATGTGTGTGGATTATAGGGATTTAAATAGAGCTAGACCTAAGGATGATTTTCCTCTTCCTCATATTGATGTGTTGGTCGATAATACTGCTCACTCTAAAGTGTTTTCCTTCATGGACGGCTTTTCGGGTTACAATCAAATTAAAATGGCTCCGGAGGATATGGAGAAGACAACATTTATCACGCCTTAGGGAACCTTTTGCTATAAGGTGATGCCGTTTAGTTTGAAAAATTCTGGGGCAACATATCATCGTGCCATGGTTACCCTCTTTCATGATATCATTCACAAGGAGATTGAGGTATATGTGGACGATATGATTGCTAAGTCTGACATGGAAGAGGAACATCTTGTTCGAGAGACTAAGGCAATTCTTGTTGAGGCTGAATCCAAATAAATGCACCTTTGGGGTGAGATCCGGCAAGTTGTTGGGATTTATTGTAAGTGAAAAAGGCATCGAGGTTGACCCTGCTAAAGTGAAAGCGATACGGGAAATTCCCGAACCAAAAACTAAGAAGGAAGTCAATGGTTTCTTGGGGAGGTTAAACTACATTTCTAGGTTTATTTCTCATCTCACGGCCACATGTGAACCTTTATTCAGATTTTTAAGGAAAAATCAGACAGTAAGGTGGAATGAAGATTGAAATTCTGGCAGCAGATACTCAATGTCACAGTGAATGTTATGACACCGTATCTGACTTTCTATAAGACAGTAAATAAAAAAGCAGTAAAGAACATAGTCAATTGTTTACCCAGTTCAGTGTAAAACAACACCTACTCTAAGGGCTACCAAGCCAGGGAGGAAATTCACTATAAGAGATATTAATTCAGGAATAAACCAACCAGTTTATCTCCTTCACTTAAGACCTACCCAATGCAACTTCAATCTAAGTTTAACTTAAACCTGAGTTCCTACTCACTCCCCCTCAATCACAGCAGTGATACTAAACAATTGACTAATGAAATTATGAAGACACTCTTCATAACATACACTTGATTATGCTTCACAGCTTTTAATCAAGTAACACAAACACTCGTGCTTCAAAGCTTTGAGTGATACATAAACCTAACTTGACCTTGCTTCAAAGCTTTAATCAAGTGACACAAACACTCGTGCTTCAAAGCTTTGAGTGATACACAACCCTTACAATCAAAACCTACTCCAAGTCACTTATCACAATGATACTTGCTTGGATTACTGTAGTTAAAACTATACAGCCCCTTGTTGATCTTCTGTCAAAAAGTTGAGTTCACCAACAGCCTTCCTGTTGAATATATAGGCAGTTATTCTTCAGTTAGGGCTTCCACGAAAATAGCTAGGGTTAATTAGGGTTAACCTCAAGACTTGGTCACAAGACTTTATCAACCAGATTAGGGTTAAGCCAAGTTAACCTAAAGTCCACGTGAGATTCTGTTCTGGAATGTATGAACCATATTCCTGAAAAATCTCAGAATTAACAAAACTGCATAACTGTTAGATCAGTACAGGATGTCTTAACATTGGTTATGACAACAAGAATCCTGTTTACTGATTTTGGTAGAATGTAATAAATGTGATCATTACATAATGATCAGCTACACACTCATAATGAGCAGCTACTGTATGCCATTCTTTTTCTGCAGAAAGTACCTTGTAACCCAGAATGTTATGACATCAGTCATGACATTCACACACCTGGTTTTACCAAAAATACATGCCAATAACCAAACACTTACAAACTCCCCCTTTGGAAAATTTTTGGCTAAAACCCCTAAACAATCAGAGATTAGAGAGCAGCAGAAATAATATGTCTGCAGAAAAATAATGTCTACCAAGTATAATTAACACAAAATCTTCTCCCCCTCTTTAGCCATAAATAGGCCAAAGATACATGTACTTTTAGGTTATACAGTCATCCAAAATGAATAATAAAAACAAAAAAATCTGAAATCACTTGCAGCAACAGGTACCAGCAGCAAGCTTGACAACTCCACTGATCTTCAAGCACTGTCATCTTTAGAGGAGGCACTATCTTCAGCATTAAGCTGATCTTCAACAGCATCCTCTTCCCTTCTTTGTCCTTCAGTCTCCTCCTGTTCTAGTCTAGCAATTAGGTTCTCAAGAGTCCTTTTCCTTGTCTCCAGCTCTTTGCAGGTTTCCACAGTATTCATTAGACCAGCAGTTTTGATTAGGTCCATGATCTCCTTACATTCCATGGCACTATTGTTCAGTTCTCTTTCCAAGGCTATTCTTTTTAAACAAACATACTTCCATCTGTTAGCATTTTCAGGGTGGTGAAAAGAAATGTTGTCAGTGGGGACTTCAGGAACTTTAGCCATTTTACTTGATGGGAGTTTCCTTCTGAGAGGAATGTCTTCAGCATCAACTTCAAATTCTGATTCCTCATCAGAATCAGAAGGTTCAGGCTCTTTCCTTTTCTTTTCTATTGGTTGTCTCACAGGCTTTGAGAGACTACCAGCAGGTACTTGGCTTTTCACCTTCCCTTTGGACAATCCAGTCTTCACAGTTTCTACACCAGTCTTGTCTTCAGACCTGGTTTTCTTATGAACAACATCAGCAGTCTTCTCTTTGGTCAGACATTTTGCAGCATCCTGCTTTCCTTTTTTGTTCATCATCCTTCTAGCTATGCTAGGGTTGATATTTGCAATTAGATCATTGTCAGAGTATTCTTCATCCACATCAATAACCGGGGGTTCAACATCCTTCTCTGAAGGGTTCTGGAGATCATCAAGATTTTCAGATGATTTCCGAATGTTGTCATCTGGTGTCTCAACATTCTTAGTGACATCTGGATTCATTTCAACATTTGGACTAGCAGATTCTTGATTTAAAGGAACAGAAATGCCAGGTACCGAGTGGTTCTCATTCAGAATTCTTGTAACAAGTCTAGCTATTGCTTGATGAACATAAGATGAGCCTTCCCTATTTGCTATTTCTGAGGGAACAGAAGATGATGGTTGAGAGGGATTACCAGATGAAGAAGCTTGAGACCTTCCTGCATGCCTTGTTCTCAGCTTTTTAACCTTAGAGGGGTTAGTTGCCAGTTCTCTAAGAGGAGTAATCTCCAGAACATCAGAATCCATGCAGGTTGTGATTGCCCTAGGTTCTCGATCAGAGGATGCGGAAGAAACAGTCGTCTTTGAAGAGGATGATGTCATGGATAGTTGAGACATTTTGAGAGTCTTAGAAAACCAGTAACAACGAGAGTGAAATCTTTGATTGAGAGAATGGAGATTGTTGCAGAGCCGAGAGAGGAAGGAGGTAAATGAGTGTCTATTCAACTTCTTAATAATTTTGAAAGAAATAGGGAAACATATGATTAACCCAATCAAAATAGACTTAACACAAAAATCTCCTTCATCCCTTGTTTTAAGCAAAATTAATTGCTACATTTCCTCATGTTGGCAAATACCCAACTTGCCCCTCAAATTTTCAAATTGATTTGCATCAATTGCCTTGGTAAAAATGTCAGCCAGCTGTAGTTCAGTGGCAACATGTTCCAGTTTAATCGTCTTCTCCTCTACAAGATCTCTGATAAAGTGATGTCTAATGTCAATATGCTTGGTCCTGCTATGCTGAATAGGATTCTTGGAAATGTTGATTGTACTCATATTGTCACAGTATAATGTCATAACATCTTGTGTGACATTATACTCAGTAAGCATCTGTTTCATCCAGATCATTTGAGAACAACTACTACCAGCTGCTATGTATTCAGCTTCAGCAGTAGAGAGAGACACACAGTTCTGTTTCTTGCTGAACCAGGAGACCAGATTATTTCCTAAGAAGAAACATCCTCCAGAGGTGCTCTTTCTATCATCAGCACTTCCAGCCCAATCAGCATCACAGTAACCAGTCAGAGTTGGTTCACAACCATAAGAGTACAACAAGCCATAGTTGTAAGTTCCACTTACATACTTCAAAATTCTCTTCACTTGGTTGATATGACTGACTTTGGGATCAGCTTGGTATCTTGCACATACTCCAACTGCAAAAGCAATGTCAGGTCTGCTTCCTGTTAAGTATAGCAGACTTCCTATCATGCTTCTGTACAGGCTTTGGTCCACCTTAACCCCACTTGAATCTTTGGATAGATTTAAATGAGTAGGTGCAGGAGTCCTTTTGTGACTGGCATTCTCCATTCCAAACTTCTTGACAATGTTCTTTGCATACTTGCTTTGAGACAGAAACATTGAGTCTTCCATCTGTGTGACTTGCAGTCCAAGAAAGTAGGTCCATTCTCCCATGAGGCTCATTTCGAATTCAGCCTGCATCTGGTCAGCAAAATGTTTAACCATTTTATCTGACATTTCCCCAAACACTATGTCATCAACATAGATTTGAGCTACCATTATCTTTCCTCCTTCATTTTTGACAAAAAGGGTTTTATCCAAGCCTCCTTTTCTGTATCCTTTGTCAGAGAGAAATTTTGTCAACCTGTCATACCATGCTCTAGGAGCTTGTTTCAAGCCATATAAAGCTTTCCTAAATTTGTAGACATGATCGGGGTAGTTTGGATCCACAAATCCTTTAGGCTGTTCCATATAAACTTCCTCATTTAAGTACCCATTTAGGAAGGCACTTTTTACATCCATCTGAAATAACTTGAACTTCAGGAGACAAGCAATTCCCAATAGGAGTCTGATTGATTTCAGTCTGGCTACAGGGGTAAAGGTCTCATCAAAATCAACCCCTTCAACTTGAGTGTATCCTTGAGCAACAAGTCTTGCCTTATTCCTGGTGACAACTCCTTCAGCATCTGATTTGTTCTTGTAGATCCATTTTGTGCCAATGATGTTTGTTCCTTCTGGTCTAGGAACTAACTCCCATACTTCATGTTACTTGAATTGGTTCAATTCATCTTGCATTTCTCCAATCCAGTATTCATCAGTTAAAGCCTCCTTAACATTTCTTGGTTCAATTTTAGACACAAAGTAAGAGTTTGAGATGATTTCTCTAGATCTTGTAATGACTCCACTGTTAGGATCTCCTATGATGAGTTCTTTAGGATGATCTTTCTGAATTCTGATGGAAGGGTTTTTGTTAGCTTCCTTTGATTCAGAGTCTGATGCAGTAGTGTTAGGTAGATCATTCTATTGAGTTGAAGTCTCAAAGAATGTCTCAACATTACAAGGGACATCTGTTTCCTCATGATAATCATCAACTATGACATTTATTGATTCCATCATGACTTTGGTCCTGGAATTGAATACCCTATAAGCTCTGCTGTTGGTGGAGTATCCTAGAAATATTCCTTCATCACTTTTAGGGTCCAGCTTTCTCCTTTGTTCACGATCTGCCAGAATATAGCATTTGCTACCAAATACATGGAAGTACTTCACGGTTGGCTTTCTTCCTTTCCAGAGTTCATAAATGGTGGATGAGGTTCCCTTCTCAAGGTGACCCTGTTATGGACATAACAGGCTGTATTCATAGCTTCAGCCCAAAAATGAATAGGAAGTCTTTTGGCATGTATCATTGCTCTGGCAGATTCCTGTATGGTCCTGTTTTTCCTTTCTACAACTCCATTTTGTTGAGGAGTTATAGGTGAAGAGAATTCATGATTAATTCCTTCTGAGGAACAGAACTCATTAAACTTACTATTTTCAAATTCCTTGCCATGATCACTTCTGATTCTGACAATGCACCCTTCTTTTTCTCTTTGAATTCTTTTGCACAGTTCTTTAAAAACTTCAAATACATCAGATTTTTCCCTAATGAAGTTAATCCAGGTGAATCTGGAAAAATCATCCACAACAACATAGGCATATCTTTTTCCACCAAGACTTTCCACCTGCATTGGTCCCATCAGATCCATATGTAGAAGTTCTAGAACCTTAGAGGTGGTCAGATGTCTTGACTTTGGATGTGACATCCTAGTCTGCTTACCAACCTGACATTCACCACAGACTCTCCATTCATCAATTTGCAGTCTTGGAATCCCTCTGACTGCCTCTATGGATATAATCCTTTTCATTCCTCTTAGATGTAGATGACCAAGTTTTTGGTGCCACAGTTTCACTTCTTTTTCTTCTTTGGCAATAGAACACACAGTAGAGTAATTAGTGTTCTCAGGCTCCCACAAGTAGCAGTTGTCTTTAGATCTGACTCCTTTCATTACAACTTCTTGTTTCTCATTAGTTACAAGACATTCAGATTTGGAGAAGTTGACCTTGAATCCTAGGTCGCATAATTGGCTGATACTTATGAGATTAGCAGTCAAGCCTTTTACCAGCAATACTTCATTTAGATTTGGAACTCTAGGGCAGTCCAAGTTTCCAACTCCTTTGATTTCTCCTCTAGCACCATATCCAAAGGTCACATAACTAGTGGTGTGAGGTTTAATATTATTGAGAAGATTCTTGATTCCAGTCATGTGCTTAGAACATCCACTGTCAAAGTACCAGTCTTCCTTTGCAGAGACTCTAAGGGAAGTGTGAGCTATCAGGGCAGTAGCCTTTTTCTTCTACTGTGGAGTATATGGTACCTTGTTAGACTTAGGTTTGACACCTGGGTTCTGATTGGGATATCCATATAATCTGAAGCAGAATGGCTTTATGTGACCAAACCTCCCACAATGATGACATCTCCATCTTTGATACTTTTTCTTCATATTTCTCTGTTCTCGATGTTGAGTGCTATGTTGTGACATCTGCTTTGACATTTGTTTATCAGGCCTGATCTTCTTGTCTATACCAGATTTCTTTGCTGCCACAAATCCTAGACCAGACTTGTTTCCCACATTTTGTCCAACCTGAAGGATTTCTTCCAATTTGTCAGTTCCATTTGTCAGCATCTTGACAGATTTGGTCATCTGGTCCAGTTTTGAGTTTAGCATTTGAACTTCCCCTTCTAGATGACTTATAGTATCAATGTCTGCCTTTTTCTCAGCCTCCAACTTTATTATGAGTTTTGTTTGTCTCTCATTTTGATGACAGACTTCAGCACTTCTGATACATAATTTCTTGTAGGAATCAGCTAGTTCTTCAAATGTCACTTCCTCATCACTAGAGTCACTATCAGAGTTACAAATACCAGTTGGTGCAGTAACTAGTTTGGCAGATTCTTCTTCAGAATTACTTTCTGAATCACAGTCAGACCAAGTAACAGACATTCCTTTCTTTTGTTTCTTAAGAAAGGTAGGACATTCAGCTCGAATGTGCCCATATCCTTCACATCCATGGCATTGAATTCCTCTGCTTTGATTTCCCTTCTCTTCAGACTTTGGTCTTCTGCTGGAGTCATAAGATCTGTTAATGTCAGAAGGAATATTCTTAACATTTGACCTTGACTTTGGATCCATTCTCTTGATGAGTTTGTTGAATTGTCTTCCAAGCATGGCTATAGCTTCTGAAATATTTTCTTCTTCATCCTCCTTGTTTTCATCTTCAGTATTAGATACAAGTGCTATGCTCTTGTTTTTCTTGTCGACATTGTCACTGATCCCCATCTCAAAGGTCTGAAGAGACCCAATGAGTTCATCCACCTTCAAATTGCTGATATCCTGGGCTTCCTCTATAGCAGTTACCTTCATTGCAAATCTTTTAGGCAAGGATCTGAGAATCTTTCTCACCAGTTTTTCTTCTGACATCTTTTCTCCCAATGCTCCTGAGGTGTTAGCAATCTCCAAGATGTTCATGTGAAACTCATGAATGGTTTCATCTTCCATCATCCTTAGGTTCTCAAATTTGGTAGTCAGCATCTGAAGCCTTGACATTTTTACTTTGGATGTGCCCTCATGGGTAGTTTTGAGAGTGTCCCAAACTTCCTTGGCCAGTTCACATTGATGTACTAGTCTGAATATGTTTCTATCAATTCCATTGAACAAGGCATTTAATGCTTTGGAATTACCCAGGGCTAACTCATCTTCTTCTTTGCTCCATTCTTCCTCAGGTTTCAGACTGATTGTCCCATCTTTCTCAGTTATGGTGGGATGGTTCCATCCTTTGTCAGCAACTCTCCAAGCCTTTTTGTCCAGTGATTTTAAGAAGGAAATCATACGAGGTTTCCAGTAGTCATAATTTGATCCATCTAGAATGGGTGGTATGTTTCCAAAAACTCCTTCTTTGTCCATAGAGCCAGAAAGTGATATCCCTAGATCTCACCCAGTAAGACAGGCAGGGTGCCCGCTCTGATGCCAATTGAAATTCTGGCAGCAGATACTCAATGTCACAGTGAATGTTATGACACCGTATCTGACTTTCTATAAGATAGTAAATCAAAAATCAGTAAAGAACACAGTCAATTGTTTACCCAGTTCAGTGTGAAACAACACCTACTCTGGGGGCTACCAAGCCAGGGAGGAAATTCACTATAAGAGATATTAATTCAAGAATAAACCAACCAGTTTATCTCCTTCACTTAAGACCTACCCAATGCAACTTCAATCTAAGTTTAACTTAAACCTGAGTTCCTACTCACTCCCCCTCAATCACAACAGTGATACTAAACAATTGACTAATGAAATTATGAAGACACTCTTCAGAATATACACTTGATTATGCTTCACAGCTTTTAATCAAGTAACACAAACACTCGTGCTTCAAAGCTTTGAGTGATACATAAACCTAACTTGACCTTGCTTCAAAGCTTTAATCAAGTGACACAAACACTCGTGCTTCAAAGCTTTGAGTGATACACAACGCTTACAATCAAAACCTACTCCAAGTCACTTATCACAATGATACTTGCTTGGATTATAGTAGTTAAAACTATACAGCCCCTTGTTGATCTTCTGTCAAAAAGTTGAGTTCACCTACAGCCTTCCTGTTGAATATATAGGCAGCTGTTCTTCAGTTAGGGCTTCCACGAAAATAGCTAGGGTTAATTAGGGTTAACCTCAAGACTTGGTCACAATACTTTATCAACTAGATTAGGGTTAAGCCAAGTTAACCTAAAGTCCACGTGAGATTCCGTTCTGGAATGTATGAACCATATTCCTGAAAAATCTCAGAATTAACAAAACTGCATAACTGTTAGATCAGTACAGGATGTCTTAAGATTGGTTATGACAACAAGAATCCTGTTTACTGATTTTGGTAGAATGTAATAAATGTGATCATTGCATAATGATCAGCTACACACTCATAATGAGCAGCTACTGTATGCCATTCTTTTTCTGCAGAAAGTACCTAGTAACCCAGAATGTTATGACATCAGTCATGACATTCACACACCTGGTTTTACCAAAAATACATGCCAATAACCAAACACTTACAAAGATTCTCAGAAGGCTTTTGGCAAAATAAAGGAGTAATTGCAGGAACCTCCAATACTCATGCCGCCGGTGGAAGGAAGGCCACTAATCATGTATTTAACTGTGTTGGAGAACTATATGGGTTGTGTCCTCGGTCAGCATGACGAGACAGGGAATAAAGAGCAGGCCATTTACTACTTGAGTAAGAAGTTTACAGAGTGCGAGTCGAGGTACTCATTGCTAGAAAAGACGTGTTGTTCACTTGCTTGGGCTTCCAGATGTTTAAGACAATACATGTTATCTCACACCACCTATTTGATATCTAAAATGGATCAAATCAAGTACATTTTTGAGAATCTGGCTCTTACAAGCAGGGTACCCCGTTGGCAGATGATACTCACTGAATATGATATCCAGTACACTACTAAAAAAGCAATCAAGGGTAGTATACTGGCTGATCATCTTGCTCATCAGCCCATGGATGATTATGAACCGATGAAATTTGATTTTCCAGATGAGGAGATAGTGTATATTCAGGATTGTAATATACCAAGCCCATACGAAGGACCCGAGCCAGGATCATGTTGGACGCTTGTGTTTGACGGTACCTCCAATGCCATGGGCAACAGCGTCAGAGCTATTATCACCTCCCCTGAGGGATTCCACATTACTTTCACGGCTCGTATTTGTTTTGATTGTACTAACAATATGGCCGAATATGAAGCTTGAATTTATGGTATTGAAGCGACAATTGACCTGCGAATTAAGTTTCTGAAAGTTTACAGGGATTCCAATCTTGTTATCAGCCAGATTAATGGAGATTAGGAGACTCGTCATCAGAATCTGATTCCCTATCGTGAGAATGTTATGAAGTTGATCCCGTACTTCGAAGAAATCATGTTTGAGCACATTTCTAGAGAAGAGAACAATCTAGCTGATGCACTGGCAACTTTGTCCTCCATGTTCAAAGTTAAGTGGGCTAACGAAGCACCTTCCATTACCATCAGAAGGTTGGATGAGCTAGCTTTTTGCTTTGAAGCCAATTTGGAATCAGACGATAAACCTTGGTTTTATGATGTCAAAAGATATCTTGAAACACAAGAATACCCTGAAGAGGAATTTGTCACAGAAAAGAAGTTCTTGAGAAGATTTTCAAACAAGTTCTTTCTCAGTGGTGGTCTGTTGTATAAGAGGCATCATGCTGGTTTACTGCTCAGATGTGTTGATAAGAGAGAAGCAGCTAGAATCATTGAAGAGATACATGAGGGAAATTTCGGGACTCACTCCAGTGGGAATTCCATGGCTAAAAAGATTTTGCAAGCTGGTTATTATTGGTCCACCATGGAGACTGACTGTTATAATCATGCACGGATTTGCCACAAATGTCAAGTCTGTGCTGATAAGGTACATGTGCCACCCGTACCACTGAATGTCTTGACTTCTACTTGGTCGTTCGTGATGTGGGGAATTGATATGATTGGCAAGATCGAACCAACAACATCCAACGAACATTGTTTCATCCTGGTTGCCATCGATTATTTCACTAAATGGGTCGAAGCTACGTCTTATGCCAATGTTACCAGACAAGTGGTAACCCGGTTCATTAAACACAATATTATATGTCGTTACGGAGTGCCTGAAAAGATCATTACCGACAATGGGTCTAATTTAAACAACAAAATGATGAAGGAGCTTTCCAATTCATTAAAAATAAAGCATCATAACTCTTCCCCGTACCGATCGAAGACGAACAAACGCTATTAAAGCGGCCAATAAAAACATTAAGAAAATTGTACAGAAGATGGTGATAACCTATAAAGATTGGCATGAGATGCTTCCTTTTGCTTTACATGGTTATCGTACTACTGTGCGTAATTCGATTGGGGAAACCCATTTTATCTGGTTTACAGCATGGAAGCAGTGTTTCCTATAGAAGTCGAAATTACTTCTATTATGATCATGAAGGATGTTGAGCTTGATGAAAGCGAGTGGGTATAGAATCGGCTGGATCAGTTAGAACTCATCGATGAGAAGAGATTGACGGCTGTATGTCATGGTCAGGTATATCAGCAAAGGATGAGGAAAGCTTTTGACCAGAGAGTACGACCTCAGTGTTACAAGCCAGGTGACCATGTGAAAAAAAGGATAATTATTCCCCAGGGGGGTCCAAGAGGCATGTGGGCCCCGACTTATGAAGGACCATTCGTGGTCAGAAAAGTTTTCTCTAGTGGAGCGATGATTCTCGCAACCATGGATGGAGAACACTTCCCTCTTCCTATGAATGATGACATAGTTAAAAAATACTTTGCATAAAAAAAAGGAGAACCCGCTAAGTTGAAAACCCGAAAGGGTAGCTTAGGAAAAAAGAGGGTGTTCCGGTGAATCGAAAACCCGAAAGGGAGATTCAGGCAAAAGTTAGGGACTTAAAGTAAATGACTATACTCAGCATGAGTTCCTTTGTTTTTCATTCGCTTGGTAGCAAGTGCGAAGATAGTCCAAGAATGTTTTGTCAGAAAGCAGGAAGACAAAAGCGTTAAAAGTCATAAGAGTTATATCAGAGTCAGAACTTGATGGATATTCGTATTCACATTGCCATTTGTAAACACTTGTTTGTTTTGATTTTGCAATTAGCTGCTTCCAAATGTAAACGCCTTTTTCACAGACTGATTTCCCAAATCAATAAAAGATCCTCTTTTATCTGTTCACATAACTTCCTTTTCCTTTTTTTTATTGTTTTATTTCCAAAAACGTCCAATATTTTGATAAACATGTGCATATAAACTTTCTTGGCTCTACATGAACGTGATAATTTAAGTTATAGTTGCTTGAAATACAGATAATAAGTACAACAATCATTCTATGCAAGGGGGACGCTTAGCTTTTCTTCTTGATAGAATGCTCATTTGATTACTGATGGATGTTTTACTAAGCCGTTTCATGACTCTGTACTTAGGGCAAAGGTTTATCTCTCCCCTTTTGAATGCTCATTTCTTCGAAAAGACACAAGAAAAACCATTTGCAACTTCCCTTCATAATAAAGAGATCATGTGTCAGGATAGTGGCAAGTTTTCGGTACATTGACAAGTTCAGATAGAGATGATTCTCTTCCAGGGTGGCATTTTTTTCTCTCCTGCACTTTCATGTGTATTTTGATTGACTGATTTAACATTGTCTGCATGCAGGAAATTGTTTGTTTTTGAATGTCAACCCCGATCCGCTGAATATGTTTGCCTTGAAGTGTTTCTTTTGTTTTTTTTACTTAAACCATTCATTACCACTCTTTAAATGATTTTCTAGCATTTTGATACCAATTGGGCCAACTCTTTTGCCTAGTCAAAAGAATAGAGGAAGGGCGGTATCTCTGATTGTATACTTTTGAGTAGAACCTTGTTGACAATGTACATGCCTTGTTTCAATCCCTAAACACCAGAGATATAAGGGAGATAGACCCTCGTTAACCCCTATGAGCCTTCGAAGTAGGAGTTTCTATTTTGCACGAAAGAAAACCCTTATTTTAACCCGGGGCAGGGTAAATGTTCAGTTAATTTGATCAAGCATTCAAATTTCAGAAGGAGTGTCCCCTCTGAGGATCACCACATTTTATCCCTCACATTATGAGGTCGGAAAAAGATCAAAACAACATTGGTTATTTCCCCAGTAAAAAAAATAACAAACAACAAAAAAAAATCCTAAGGTCGAGATCAAATTGATACAACAAAGATTATCCCTCGCCGACCAAGGAATAAGGCAGTTACTTTATTCCATAAAGTTCAAAAAACTTAGGGTCACACGACTTGTTCAAAATGGAAAGTATGAATAAGAAAGAAACAAAAAGCCCCGCTAAGTCAGAACTTGAAAAAAAAGTCGCTTAGGAAAAAGTTAGGGCATCCCGCTGGACTTCCAAATTGAAATTCAAAAGAATTTGTCCAGGAAAAAGTTAGGGAAAGCGAAAATATGAAAATCCTGAAAGGAAGAAAAGGATTATCCGATAAAATCTTCATCAAAAGAAAGGAAAAATCGTGTGATCAAATACAAAAAAAACAAAACAAAGGTTAAGTGACGATCGTGTCAAGGAATTTGTCGTGATTACTCAACCATTATGAACCCTTTTTGAGAGATGAATGCTTGTGTCAAGTCAGCTAAACTTAGGACCAGAGAACATCATAAAGAGGGTGGGCACCAAATAACTCGGGCCTTAAATTTTTTTCTAAAAACCCTGAACCAGGCCACGTTACAACTTTTAAAAGTCCTAACTGAAACATGGGTTTAACTCGAAAGCATACTACAATAGGATATTAGTTCCTAAACTCCCAAGTATGTGTTGCATATCCATATTGGTATCTTATCGCCTGCGTCATGATTCGTTTTTAAAAAAAAAGAATTTTTTTTTGAAATTTTGCACTCTAGCTAGTGATTCATTCGCAACAGAGATGCGACATCCTTTTTCAGGGTTTTTAACTTCAAGGCTTAAATAATTGTCGCATCAGAGTTGTCATCCCCGTAGTAAAAATCCTTCTGCATACAGAACAATTATTTGACATCAAAAGAGCTTACACAATGAATATCAGTAAAGAGCTTAATGTTTTTAGGAGAGGAAGATTCAACTATATTCGTTGGACTAAGGCCATTCATGCCATGAAAGAATATTAATGTCAAAGTAACCCCTTACTATCCTCGGTAGTGTTGATGTTAGGATGAAACTTCCAATTCCCTAGTAAGGATGATTGTTCTACGACTATCTTTGTGGTCTATTCTATGGTTGCGTACCGAGGGTTCAGAAATCCTCAGCAAAACACTCTTCAACAGAGTTTTAATTCCTCAACAAAGTTCCGTTCCCTCAACAAATGTTGTTTCCCCAGTGAGGTTTTAACTTCTCACATCTGATCCATTATCCGGGTGTCACTCTCAACACGGCTGCACGTTGTCCTTTCCAGAGATTTATAGTCTTGCCCTTATCTTCTTTCACAACGCCCAATCTTCATTTGGTATCCCTTCTTGAAGTTGATCAGTTTCGACTTGATCTTATCCAACAAAGTTTGCAATTTATTTCTGCAACTCCTCTCAGTATTTGTAGCCTGTTTCTACTGGTTACTCAGTTGTTACTCCCGATGGAGTTTCAGCTCTTCAAGGGTTTCCCTCCAGCAGTTCTCCATATTTTTCTTCTCCAGCAGATTTTGCAATTTATTGGTTGTTGCCTGCTCGTTTGGCCATTCCCCAGCGAGACATTGAAACATGCATCATTACATTGCATCTACCCAAGACGCGTAGCATTTCCATTATATGGAGCATTGCGCTATAATTTTTTTTTTCAAATATCCATCGGAACATAAGCCATTACTGTTTCTATTATCCCCAGTGTTTTTTCCATAACTTCAAGTTGTAACCCCAACGAGGTCTTCTTCCGCATTATCTCAATTTTCACCCTATACAAATATCATTTTAATTTTAATCATTTGATTGTTTGAGTGTCTACTCTTGATCGTATTTCAGTTTTCCCTGGCACAGTCTTCTTGGGTTTAGTCTTCACTACCCTCACTGGTTCATTCCGATGTTTATTGATCTACCTTTCGAATACCAGTTTCGTCCTGATATTAACTTTCAGTAGGTTTTTAGGTGTACGCCCTAATCACTTTGCTTTGGGTCGAGCTCAGAGTTTCGTCTCCTCACCGGCGCTTGAAATCCAGTTTCATCCTAGTACTCACCTAGTTCCGTTTCGCCTAGCTAGTTATAATGAGTCGAGTTTCTCCTAGTTTTTGTTTTCATACCTTGGACATTTATCAGTGTTTATTTACTGAACCCTTTATCGATTTTCGTTTATCAAGTCTCTTTGTGGTGTTTATACTGCGTCCCTGGTTGAATTCAGTCTCCTTTGTTCCTTGGATTCTTCTATAAGTTTTCATTATTGTTTATCCATTGATCTGAGACCGGCAGGTGCTCTGAGAAACATGCGCTCTTATCACTTTTGCTATGGGTCGAGTTTCGATCTCATCGCATGTGCATGAAATCCAGTCTAATCCTGGTACTCATCTTGTTCAGTGTCGCCTAACTGGTTATTGGGTCGATTTTAGTCTCGTTTTTTTCCTCACTCCTTGGATTCTTTCAGTTCCTTCATACTGTCTATCTTAGGTTGAGATTAGCAAGTGCTCCTAGAATCATGCACTCTAGCCACTTTGCACCGCGTACTTTTCTGGAGTTTATTTTCGCCTATTCTCTGTAGTTTGAGTCTTACCTCGCCCCTTTTTGTGATCCAATTTTATCCTGGCTCATTTATTCTGAAATTTGGTGTCGTCTACTCTTCTAATATTTTTGTTTCAATTTTGTTAAAAAAACTGCGTTACTGCTTCTTTATGACATTAGTCTTGGGGTTTTTTCTTCAAGAGTGTAAATTTTCGGGTTCTTTCGTATTCAATCATCTTCAACTCTGAATACTCGAAAGCTATCGCTTTTCTCGCTTATCCAGTTAAAGATAATTGAATAGGGGCAGTTGTTGCACCCCAAAATTTACCCTCTTGATTTAGGCTTATGTTTCACCATAAACATCATATTGCATTGCATTCATACATTATGATGGGATCAAGGTATTTTGGGTTATCAAGTCTTCCTCAAGTTGTGGGGATTGATTGTGATGACAAGTTACTCGAGAAGAGCCTTATCATCTAAACCTCTGGATCATTCAAGCCCAAAGGTTCCACATGTCTCAGGGTATCTTGTCCACCTCATTGGATCATCAGAATATCAAAGATTGTGTTGATTATAAGGAGAATCACTTTCTTTTGATTCATCAGTCAAAATTAGGGTTTTGGCTGATTAAGGCTATTGATGGATGTGCAAGTCTTGATTTTGAAGCTACAATACCTCTTTAACATTGGAAATATCTTTGTGCAAGAAATTGGCCAAGATATCCATAGGATTTGGAGTTTTAAAGATGATTCATCTTTCTCCTAAAGTATTGACCAAATCTAGGGTTTGGGATTTCATCAAGATTTCTTGAGAATTTTGAGTTGAAACTTTGTACATGGCCTCTATATGTTTGAAAGATCATATGTTTGAAACTTTGATCATTAATTTTGAAGAGAAGTAGATCAATTAATTCAAAGGGGCAAAATGGTCATTTTGGCCAAAATCAGTCAAAGTTGGTCAAGTGAGCTTTTGGTAAACCATCAATTCAAGGGTGTAATTTTGATATTTCAACATCAATTTGGTCATAAAATTAAGGGAAGTGAAGTTTTGAGTTGAAACTTGTCCATGAAGAAACCCTAAAAAGTTTCTAAAAATGGAAAATAAGGATTAAACTTCAAAAATTCATATTTTATTCATCTTTGATCCAAAAGATGCAAATGAAATATGCTTGGAAATCTAAGAGGATGATCTTTCATCCCATTTTTGTCTCATGTCCAAATTTTCAAGGAATCAAAAGTTATAGTCTTTGGGAGTTCATGCCTCAAGGTGAAATTATAGGTCATTTTCAAAAGGCAAGTTTTTCAAGCTCAATTTTGAGAAATTTGATGGATTCCAATGAAAAAAACTCAAAACTACAACATTGTAGATGTTTCAAGAGCTTTCCAAACTTTAATCATAGGCCTCTTAATTAAAAAGCATGAGCTCATATCGAAGGAGTGAAGTTGATACTTTTTTGTGAATTCATGCACACCATGCAATTTGCAAGTTCTTGATAACCTGATTTATGGCTCTTTGTTTCACTTCAAACTTGGATCATGACTCATTTGCAATGTACTAAGGCCCATCATACCAAAGTTTGATCTGCACATGGGAAAATGCAAGGGAAATCCGTGGTTTTGCAAAAAGTGGCATGAAAATGCCTAATCACCAACACTTGATTAATACAAGGAATTAAGCCTTGATCTTTTGCTAACCTCTTCCTGAGATAAAAAGACCTGAAATGCACGTGAAAGGCTTGAGAATGGACGAGGGATTTGAGTGCTTCATGTGCACACTTCACTTTGGCAAAAATTAGGATTCATTCTTTCTAACGGTTTTCAGTGTGAAAAGCTTATCCTACCCTCCTCCTCGTGCTCTATATATTGAAAGGCAAGCTTCATTGAGCCTCATGGGTGCTTCATTTCGTCCCTGAGCTAAGAAAACTCCATAGCCACTTGTTCTGTAAATTTCTTTGGTTCTCTCAATTTACTTGCGCGTTTTGAGTATTTCTTCTTGCATTCTCTTCTCCAAGTGATAAGGATTGTAGATTGAGGCTTGGTTTGCAACTGGAGTGAAGGAGACAGTAAATTCGTTTTTGCCTCAAAGGTTAGAATTCTTAACTGTGGATCTTGATTTCTAGCCATTCATTGTGTGATTTGAGCTCAGAATCATGTTGTTTGAGGTTCATTAAGTGTTTCTGTAGCTTTAGAGCTTTTGATTTGATGAGATGTGCATGTACGATGCATCTAAAATTTTCTGCTCAGTGAGTTTTTTCCTTTTTCATGAGATCCGTTCTTGATCTATGGTTAATTATTTGATGTGATTCGAATAGCATAATGTAGATGTCATTTCTAGCTTTGCTTTGCACAAAATTTTATGAAACATGGTGTAGAATTGAGCAAGTTATGTTGATCAGAACATGAGGTGATGAATATGGTCTTGCGTGTGTTTTTACCCTAGCCAGAGGTTGAAGATGATGGTGTCGCCTCCTATAGTTGGGTGATTTGGTTTTTTTTAATTTATTTGTATTTTGTTTCATAACCTAATTTTCATGATTTTATTTCTTGCTCAAAAATTGTTGAAAAATTATGAAAAAATTCAAGAAACCAAAAAATAAAATTTCTGACCTTGTACATTTTTTCTATAGTTTTTGAAAATGTTTTGATTGGTTTAAAAATTCGCGTGATTATTTAATTGTTTGTGTAATGTTTATTTTTGATTTAATATTTCCTTTAATCCAAAAATTCCACAAAAAATTGGTTCAAACTCCTAAAAATACTTGGAAATTAATTCTTAAATTTGTTTTTTTTTCTTTCATTTTTGATCAGAAAATTATTTTTAGATTTTTATTTGGTTTAGTTGGTTTCATAATTTTTCTTTTCATATTTTCTTTAATCTAAAAATTCTAAAAAATTTCATGAAACTTAAAAATAATATTTTTGACTTTGTGTAATTTTCTTTGAAATTTTAAAAATATTTTGATTGATTTTTAAACGATGAATGACTAATTATTTGTTTGTTGATATTTCATTTTTATTTTGACTTTTTTTTAATCCAAAAATCATGAGAAAATTCATGGAAGCTTGTTTGGCTCATAGGAATCAGAAAATAATTTTGTTTGGCATGAACTTTGTGTTTTGATCATAATTCCATTTTTGTTGATTAAATAATTGCTTAGTTGTTTAATCAATTAAAAATTATTAAATTTTGAACTTCTTATTGGTTTAAAAATATTTAAAAAAATGGTTCCCCTGACCTTTTGAGTTTCTTCATGATTGATGTGTCCTTGTTTTGAATTGTTTGGGCTTTGATCTTAATTAATCAATTGTTAAGATTAATTTCCAAATGATTAGGGTTTTGTTGCTTACTTAGCAAGTTTCCATTTCAAAATCAACTCGCCTTAAGTTTCAGTTGAAATTAGTTCTTGTCTGAAGTTCATAGATGGATTGAGAGTCTAAAAATGATTTTTCTTGAATTAACTGACTTGGTTTGATATTTTTCCTCAAATCATTTTGAAAACTTGTCTAGTTTGACTTTTTGATCAACTAATTTTGATGGTTGAAGCTTGTTTGACTTCCTCCTAATTTATACATGAACTTGAGACTTGTTTTCTGACCTCTATACATTTCAAGGATGTTGAGGAAATTTTGGTTTGAATTATTGAAGTTCCTTTCTATTTTTTGATGAATTCTCAAAGTGAAGGTGTCCAATTGATGTTGCATATCTTGTTGCAATTGGCTTGATGGCCAATAAATTTATGTGAGGCCTATAATTTGACACTTATGATCATGATGCTTTTGTTTCCTCACACTAATTCAAGTCAACCGTCTTAATTTCTCATAATTGGTTGATGAGTCCTTTTTATCCATGCTTCCTAAATAATGATTCACTTTTTGTTCTTGCTTTGAATTTTGAATTTTTACCTTGAGTTTGAGGTCATCAAATGACCAATGATTACATTTTCAGGAATTATACATCAAGTATAGTTTCATAAAGAGTTGAGATCACTTTACCTTTAATATTTGAACCAATTTCATGCATGTATGAATTTGGTGTTCCTTTCTTCTTTCCTTTTTGAATCTTTGAGGTATATTGAAGGCACTTGTGCAACACGTATGAGAATCAACTTTCTAAATTTTTTATCATATCTTATAGCATGTTAGAATCTTTATTTCAAATCTTTGAATGGTTTAAGCCTTCTAACTTTGTTTTGTTTGACCTTCTTTTATTGCTAACTTGTGATCCAAGCTTTGTGATACATTTTGTAGAATCCCTCTTTTATTATGCTTGTGAACCATAATGAATTGAATATGTATGGTTGAGTAATTTTTTCTAATGACTTCCAAGGTCTTTAATTGTATTATTTTCTATCTCCTTTGATCCTTGACTGATACTTACTTGTCAATTCAACATGGTGACAAAAAGGGGCAACAGTTCTTTTAGCTTTGACCTAATTGTTGCCTATGCCTACTTGGTGTTTCTCATGTCTAATGCTTTGATATTTGATATCATTTTTTCCAATTGCCTTATCATGTCATCATCTATCCCTTATGTGATTCATCATTTTTTGTGAGATCACTAATTTGTCTGTTGAATGTGCGAGGTACTCTGAGAAAAGTTTCACGCTTTTTTGACTTGATGTCGCAGTGTTACACTTTATTTGTGGAACACAATTAGCTATGCTTACACCATTCTTGTGCTTTGCATATTTGATAGTCTTTACAGAATATATATGACTATGACGGCTATACATCACATATGGGATATGTTTATATTTAAAGCCTCAATGCTTATATTTGACGACATGATTCCTGACTTGATTTGTTTGCTAATGCTAGCTTGCTTGAAGATTCTTTGGGTTTCTTTTTCTTGCTCAGTTGCTACGGATAATTATCCGTTTAGTATTGCACTAATTCTTACTGTCTCTGCCATTTATTGCTTTCTAGAAATCATGTGAAGTAGGAAGCAGGAAATAAAGAGCGTCTGCTCGAAGTCGCTGTTTAAAGACTTGTATCGGGAATTCCTCACTTCATTTGCTATATGTGTTGTGCTTGTGTTTGTTTCTTTCTTGTTTATCGATGAGTCACTCAATTTATAAATTGAGATCACGACTTAGCTCTCATTGCATGCTCCCTATAGGACCTCTTTGTTTTCCTTTATTTCTTGTTGATCGATGAGTCACTCAATTTAGAAATTGAGATCACGACTTCGCTCCCATTGCATGTTCCCTATAGGATAGTTCTTGTTAGACTCCCTTTGACATACTAACCTAGATAGGATCCCTATAGGTGTGCTCTCTCTAGCTTTTTGTCTTGTTTTCTTGATTCCATCATTTGTGTGTATATTTTGAGATGATATATCCTCACCGTGCTCCCTTAGGATCGCTCGTGTAGGTTTAGTCCTCGAGTTAGACATTAGGATAAGTATCCATGCATGCTAACATAGGATAAAAATTCCCTCTTTCATCCTCAACCTTAGGGTCAATCATTGTATGATAACATTAGGAGTAGATCTAGGTTATCCTCCCTTAGTTATTTTTCCTTTCTTTGCATATTGCATCTTAAAACTAAAACTTCTTCTTGGAAAATCATAAAACATCTTTAATAAGCTTAAATCTTTCTTCAAGGTAAAAGATACAAACCAATCTTATTTGTTTGTGCTCCCTTCGGCTTTGTTTTAAACCTTGTTAGTGATGGTTTGCCATCCTTACCATGATGTTTTTCCATCCTTGCCATGATATTTTGTTATCTTTTCACTGATGTTTCGCCATCGCGCACATGTTTGTTATCCTACTTTGATTCTCAATATCATTGTTAGGCGTGATGTTTTATCATCTGGTTTATTGATGTTTCGTCATATTTTCCATGTTATCTTTTTGTCGATGTTTCTCCATCACGCACATGTTTGTTATCCTACTTTGATTCTCAATATCACTGTTAGGTGTGATGTTTTATCATCTTGTTTATTGATGTTTCTCCATCTTTGCCATGTTATCTTGCTATCTTTTTACCGATGTTTCGCCATCACACATATTCTTTTGACGATGTTTCGCCATCACGTATGTTAGTCATCCTACTTTGATCCTCGATATCATTGTTAGGTGTAATGTTTCATCGTCTTGTATGATATTTTGCTACCATATTGACGTTTTATCATCTTATCTGAGTTTGTGTCGCCATGTGATGTTTTGTCATCCTTTTTTGTTGCTTTATCATTGCAGTTGATGTTTTGTCATTTATCTGATGTTTTGCCATCTTGATTGTTACTTTTGTCTTCTTAACTAAAAAACACAAACCAACCAAAATATATAAGCCGAACTACGACTGCTCTGATTCCTTAAAAGGGATATGTAGGCATTGGGGTAGGGCCCAGGCGAGCATAACTTTTATTTACCCTACATTCTTTTCTCCTTTATTTTGCATGCATTTCCTGTAAAGCTTAGATATAGATTTTTACACACCTATTAGATTAGACAATAAGAGTGGATACCATAGAGTACTACAGGCGTGCGGGGTGCTAATACTTTACCCTCGCGTAACAGACTCCCTTACCCGATCTCTCGGTCGCAAGACTGTGATTTCACCCTTCTCAGGTTTTCTCGATGTTTACCTTTCCCTTCTTGCGGGATAATAGACGTTTGCTGGAGACTTCATTGATTTTATTATCAGATGACGGTTCGGTCGGTTGTTTCAATACCTTGTGAAAACCGAGTGGTAGTTTAGACTCAAGAAGACATTGAAGATAGTCATTGTAATTGTAATCAAGATTTGATTAGTGGATTAAGACCTCGTTTGAGAGAGGTGAAATCATCTTGTAGGGTGGACTGGAGTAGTTTGAGTTCAAAAGAACTAGGATAACCAACATGTCTACTATTTTAATTTTTAAAACCCCAATTCAAACCCCCTTTCTTGTGTTTTTCCATCCTTCAATTGGAACCAGAGCGCATGGTTTTGGGTGAAAATACTTAACTATGTCAGAAAAAGATCCTAACAAGAAAAACACTATAGTGGGATCAAGTCAGATCATCAGTGTGATACGGTGGGAGAACTGACTTGAGGTTTTGCGTTTGTGTTCGCAAATGTTTCGGTTTAGCAAGAGTCGCCATCGACTTTTTATTTTATCCTAAGGAAAGGTCAAAAAGCACAGGAAAGACCTTTGAGATGTTTTCTTGGGTTCGGGGAGTAGATTATAGAAAGGGAAGGTATTAGCACCCTTTCTATCCATGGTTATCCATGGGCTCTTAGTTACTTGTTTAGATCACTTGCTTTGCTTTTCAATTGTTTGAAATGGTGCTTTGTGTGTGGTTTTGAAATATGTTTTGAAAAGAGGCCATCATTGTGGCAACCTTTGTAATGATTCTTGTTTGAATGTATAAAAAGTTGTTTTTGTCTTTTGAAAAGTTTTCAATGTTTGAAAGTAGGATTTTGAAATTGTGTGGTGAAGTGTGTTTTGAAGATAGCAAGGATGTTTTTTGCAAGCTTTGATCAAGTAACTAAGAGTTGTCTACCCTATTTTTACTCAAAGATCTTTCTTATGTTTTTAACCCTTTTGACAGTGTTGCTTCACCATTGTATTTGGTGAACAACCTTGTGTTAGGATGTTAAACGGGACAGGCGCGGGTCATCGTATAGACCATGATAGCAATTGTGTCTAGTATTTTTGGCAATTTTCTTGAGGGACATTGATCATTTTGTTTAGGCAACCTAGATAGCGTCATCGAGGGACTATGATCTTTTGTTTTGTTTTTGTTTTTCCAAAGTACTTGACATGCATACCATGACCCATTTTTGAAGGCAACAAGTGGATTGTAACCCTAGGGGTGCAAGTGTGCATTATGTTTATTTTTTCATGCATTTTTGTCTTTGATTAGGTCAAACTATTTGTTGGTTTTGATTTTGCATACAAACCCTAATTCTCTAATCATGGCATAATTGAAAGCTTAAAGGTGCGAGAATTTAAATTCTACACTATTACAACATAATATAGGGAGGGGGTACAAATTTGAATAGGAGATTATTTTGCAAGAAATTAAACCCTAAATTATTACAACCAAATTGAATTTGCAAGGCATAATATTTAAATGTACAATATTTAAAAAAAATACAATAAATAAATATTAGATAAAATGTATTATGTAAAAAAAGGTTTCTTATGTATTTAAAGTATCTTTAAATGGAAAGAAATATAAAGAAATAAATAAAAAGTTAATTTTAATTATTTTTAGGGTAAACCCTAATTCCTTAAAGAAATGGTGTTATTTAATATTTATATACAAAAAATGTATCAATATGTACAAAAATAAAAGTATATTGAAAAAAAAGTATTTTTTAGTATAAAATATCAATAAAAATAAAAATGTATTATTTTTGTGTTTTTTATTCTATGCTTTTAATAAAATAAAGTATATATGAATATATATATATATATATATATATATATATATATATATATATATATATATATATATATATATATATATATATATATATATATATATATATATATATATATATATATATATATATATATATATATATATATATATATATATATATATATATATATATATATATATATATATATATATATATATATATATATATATATATATATATATATATATATATATATATATATATATATATATATATATATATATATATATATATATATATATATATATATATATATATATATATTAAGTGTGTAAAAAATAAAATAAATTATTTATAAAAATGTATATATTTCAAGAAAATATTTTCAAATGTGAATAAAAATAATAAATGAAAATAAAAGTATTTTTTACATTATTTTTAAGTTTTAACAAAATAATATAAAGTATTTAAACATTTTAATGTTGGAAATAATTAAAATAAATACCAAAAAAATGTAAAAATTTATGAAAATATTTTTTAGGCATTTTTATGTCTGGAAATAAAATGATAAAGTCATAAATGAAATTAAAATGCAAAAATAACAAATATACAAAGAAATGGGTCAGGGGGGGTGTGAAACTGAAAATGAGGGTGTCAAAAGTAGGAAGTAGCCAGGCCCAGCCCAGCTACTTCATCTTCTTCCTCTGTTCAAACAAAAACACGCGCCTTCTGTGTACAAACTGGCAACTCTTGGAAACGTGATCCTTTGACAAAACTCAAAACATGAAACTTGTAGAGCATCAAACAACGAATCTAACCATATAAAAAACTTAAGCTAACTCTCAAAGACCAGAGAGAATTTCTCTGGCCCTAATTTCTAACCTAGTTTTTTCAGAAAGTTCATGGATGAAATTCTCCTAGCACGATTAATATAAATGAAAACTAAGCACGTGTATGGTTTCAGAGCAATGAATACAACATCTTTCATTCACAAACCTAAGGCTAAATGTTCCTAAATAGAGAGATAAAAGTTCATGAAATACCTATTTCAGTTGAGTTCGAGCTGGACAATGCAGCAACTTTCAATGAGGCCTGAGGTTCTTTTGAGCTTGCTCGATGTCCCTTGAACCTTTCCCAATGCTTAGTTTGTTTTGAAGTGGCCTGAATCGTGCTACAGAACTCAACCTGCAAAGTTTTCAAACAAAAATGGTGAACACTGTAAATGGAGTTACAGTTGGCAATGGAGGTTTGGGATATTTTGAGTGAGTTGAATGGAAGGTATTGGAACAAGTTGGAGGCAAAACGCACGAGGCAAAGTGAAGATGGAAGTGATTCTGCAGGGCTTGCCCTATTTTGCAAGAAAATGTGGTTTTTGAGTATGAGGAGGTTTTAGAGGTCAAAGTCTCGTGCTTCTGGCTTGAAAGGATGTGAGAAACTTGTTTGAAAACTTGGCTTGAGTTCAATATCTTAGATGTGTGAGTTATGAGCTTTTGGCCATTTGACTTGTTTTGAAAGCAAAGTTTGAAGTGAAATGAGATAGGCCTGTACAGGCTATCTCCAAGCATGCACCAACTTCTTGTACCTTTACCTAAGTTTGTGGAACTTGTTTGCTGCAAAGAAAGAAGTTCAAAGCTCAAGAAAGACAACTTTGCAAAAGTTATGCTTTATGAAAATGGAAGTGTGATCTTTATGCCCAAAATGGAATTATTCAATGTACAATGCTCCCTTGATCAGGACAATGCCTCTAACCAATGTATCTGCATTCAATTTTTGAGTGTTGAAGGGTTTAGAGACCTGTAATTATGTACTAAGCTAGTTTGATCAGATTTGCAACTTGGTATGAACATGTATTGGCCATGGTTACAAAGTGAGTTTTTGCCAACTTCAAGCATTCGATTCTCCCTAACCACAAAGGTGTTTGAGGAGTTCTTGGATAATTTTGAAAGCTTGCAACATGTAATATAATATATCTTTGAAATGCAACTTAAGACTCCAAGTGTAACTATGTGAAAAATGGCCAAGAAGATGGGTCAAAATCCTGCCTAAACTAAGGCAAAAATTCTCTAAGTTGAAAGTTTTAGGTACCCTTGTTCCAAAAATCATAACTTGAGATCCAAGCTTCTTTTGAGAAAACTTTGTTAATAAAATTTGTAGACTTTGTTATGGAATACAACTTTCATGTTGTAAGTTTTCTTTGAATCCATTTGCATCTTGGTGAAAATATGAGACAAAGTTAGGAAAAATTTAAGAAAATTTCTAAGTTATGAAAATTTTCAATTTCAAACCCTAATTTGCAATTTTGGGTTTCTTGATGGAAAAGTTTCATAATTTGACATGTCTTGATGAAAAATGACCCTTGGCACTTGATTTTGACCAAAAAGTCAAAGTTTGACTTTTCAGTGTACAGTCAAATTTTGATCAGTTGACTGAAAAATTCATCTGCCAATCCTATGCATTTGAGATCTTTTGAACTTGTTGAATGGGTCAAGACAATGTCATTGAGTCCTTGTGTCCATGTTTAAGCTTGATTTGTCATTGGCTAGGTCAAACAGTCAAAAATTACCTTTGCACAGTCAAAACCCTAAAAATGACCATTTTGCCCTTTTGGTGATCTGATCAAATTTCTTGTGGAATTGTGATCCAAACTTGATCAAATGGTTCATATGAGTTCATAATGTTGATGTGGGTCAAAATTCATGAGGTTTGACTGTCAATTGGCCACAGTTGACTTTTTCCCCAATACAGCTGATTTCTAGGTCAACTGTCCAATTGACTGGGCAAAAATTTGAATCAAGGCTTGAAACTTGGTATGGACAAACTTGTGAGTCCAACATGAAGTATGAAAGTCACTTTGGGAATTGTAGGTCAAAACATCCATGTGCAAACTCAAACCCTAATTTAGGTCAACAGTGCAAGGAGTTGTCTTGAGCAGAGCAAACCCTAGCTTGATCTTGAGTTCCAAGAGTCTTGTGATGAGAAATGTTGATGAAATGGGTGGGAAAATTTTGGGGTACAACAATCAGCAATGATAACCATGACGAGAAAAACATAATTAATGGAAAACCTCCAATCTTTGATGATGAGAACTTCGATTACTGGAAAGACATAATTGAAAGTTTCTTTATAGCTCATGACGCTGATCTCTAGGATATGGTGAGTGATGGATACATTCATCCAGTTGACAAAAGCGGTTAGAAGATCGACATAAAGAAAATGACAGATCAACAAAAGAAAGAATTCATAAATCATCACAAGGCCAGAACAATCCTCATGAGTGTTATCTCGTACACTGAGTATGAGAAGATAACGAACAAAGAATCAACTAAGAACATGTTTGACTCTCTGAGAATGACGCATGAAGGCAACACGCAAGTCAAAGAAACCAAAGCTATTACACCCATTCAGAAGTATGAGGCCTTCAAAATGGAAGAAGATGAAACAATTGAAACAATGTTCTCAAGGTTTCAAATTCTGGTTTCTGGGCTAAAAGTTTTGGACAAAGGGTACTCAGCAGCATATCGTGTAAAGAAAATCATCAGAAGCTTACCCAAGAAATAGAGACCCATGGTCACATCCTTAAAACTAGCCAAATATATAAATAAAATATCTCTTTAAAAACTTATCAGCTCCTTGAGAAGTCATGAGATAGAACTATAAGAAGATGAGCCCCAGAAGCATGGTAAGTCTCTTTCTCTTAAATCTAATAAAAAATATGAACCTAAAGTTTTTCAGGAAAAAGAAGAAAACTCTAGTGGATCCTTATTAGAAGAAGACAAACTATCTATTCTCTCCAGAAGAGTAAATCAACTACGGAAGCACAGACAGAAGAAATTTAGAAACCCTAGAAGAACATGAAATCACTTTGAATCATCTTCTGGATACAGAAAATCTAGAATCAAAGATATTGTATGTTAAAAATGCAACGAACCAGGTCACTATAAAAGCGACTTCCTACATCTTCAAAAATAAAAGCCTAAAAAGAAGTTCTCTAAAGAAAAGAAGAAAAGTCTTATGGCAAACTAGGATGAATCATAATATTCTGAAGCGGAAACAAAATCAGAAGATGAATAAGCCAACATAGCCTTAATGGCCAACATATCAGATGACACTGGATCATCAGAATCAGAATCATACTCAAAGGCAGAAGATATTTATTTAACAACAAAGTTGAAACACCAATCTTGGTACCTGGGCTCTGGATGCTCTCGACATATGACTGGAAGAAAGCATATGTTCCAAATCCTGGAACTTAAATATGGAGGCTATGTAGGTTTCAGAGGAAATCAAAAAGGAAAGATTATTGGCTCTAGAATTATTGGTAACGGTACACTTCCCTCTATAACTAATGTTCTGATAGTAGATAGATTAATGCATAACCTGTTATCCATAAGTCAATTAAGTAATAACGGTTATGATATAATCTTTAATCAAAAGTCATGTAAAGCAGTTAGTTAGAAAGATGGATCTATCCTTTTTAATGGTAAGAGAAAGAACACCATATATAAAATTAAACTTTCTGAATTAAAAAGTCAGAATGTAAAATTCCTTATGTCTGTTAACGACGGGCAATAAGCCTGGCACAAAATATTGGGACATGTTAGTATGAGAAGAATATCTCATATTAACAAACCCAATATGGTCAGAGGACTTCCCAACTTGAAGTTCAGCTCAGATGCTCTGTGTGAAGCATGTAAAAAAGGGAAGTTTGCAAGACCTATTTAAAATAAAAAATGTCGTTTCTACCTCTAGACCATTAGAACTTCTACATATATATATATATATGTTTAGACCAGTGAAAACTACATCCATTAGCGGCAAGAAGTATAGATTAGTGATCGTAGATGACTATAGAAGATAGACATGGTTAAAGTTCTTAAAACATAAGGACGAGTCACACTCTGTGTTCTCTACTTTCTCTAACCAAGTTCAAAATGAAAAAGAATTTAGAATTGTTAAAATCTGAAGTGATCATGGTGGGGAATTCGAAAACAAAAGATTTGAAAACTTTTCTAACGAGAATGGAATCTCTCATGATTTCTCTTGTCCTAGAACTCCTCAACAAAACAGAGTTGTAGAATGAAAGAATAGAACTTTACAAGAAATGGCCAGAACCATGATCAACGAGACTAACATTGCTAAAAACTTCTGGGAAGAAGCAGTTAACACAATGTGTTATATTCATAATATAATCTCAATAAGACCTATTATGGATAAGACTCCATTTGAATTGTGGAAGAACAGAAAGCCCAAAATCTCATATTTCCATCCACTTAGATGTATTTGTTTTATTTTGAGCATTAAAGAACATCTGAACAAGTTTGATTCTAAGGCACAAAAGTGTCTCATGTTAGGATACTCTGAATGCTCAAAAGGTTATAGAGTATATAACACAAAAATGAATTGTGGAAGAATCTATTAGTGTCAAATTTGATGATAAGCTTGTCTCTAAAAAGTAAAAGCAAAGTAAAACTTTTGCAGATATAGAAGTTCAAATTACAGGTACTAAAGACAGACCGTCAGAAAATCAAAATACAGAATCTCAGCCAAATACAAAAGAAGATGTTACAAATACTACAATAGCTTCTAAAGAATCCATATAGAAAAGAAAATTCAGAAATAGCTTAGCACATCCAGAAACCATGATTCTGCGAAAGAAAGATGACCCAATAAGAACAAGATCTACATTCAGAAATTCTGAAGAATCACTCATGGGATTAGTATCTCTGATCGAGCCAACTTCCATTGACGAAGATCTTCTAGAAAATGACTGTATCCTTGCAATGCAGGAAGAACTAAATCAATTTACTAGAAATGATGGGTGGGATCTATTCCCTAAACCTAAAGGCTTCAACATCATTGGAACCAAATGGGTCTTCAGAAACAAGTTAAACGAACAAGGAGAAGTCGTCAGAAACAAAGCATGACTGGTTGCAGAAGGTTATAGTCAGCAAAAAGGGATAAACTATACATAAACCTTTGCTCCAGTCGCCATGTTAGAATCTATCAGACTTTTAATTTCTTTTGTAGTAAATAACGACATCACTCTCTATCATATGGATGTTAAAAGTTCTTTTTTAAATGGCTACAGTGATGAAGAAGTTTATGTGCACTAACCCCCTGGCTTTGAAAATACAAAACATCCAGAATATGTTTATAAACTTAAGAAATTGTTATATGGTCTAAAACAAGCTCCCAGAGCTTGGTATGAAAGACTAAGTAACTTTTTGTCAGAAAATGATTTTACCAGAGGGAATATGGACACAACATTATTCTGTAAACTATTTAAAAATGACATTCTGGTCAGTCAAATTTATGTAGATGATATAATTTTTAGATCTACTAAATCCTCTTTGGGGAAAGAATTTTCTAAGTCTATGCAGGCAAAATTTGAAATGAGTTTGATCGGTGAACTCAAGTTCTTTCTGGGTATCAAAATCAATTAAACTCCAGAAGGAACCTACATTCATCAAAGCAAGTATGTCAAAGAAATTTTGAAGAAATTTGATTTGTCAGAATGTAAGCCATCTATAACTCCTATGCATCCTACATGCGTTCTGAAAAGGGAAGAGGTAAGTAAGAAAGTAGAACAAAAGCTCTACAGAGGTATGATTGGTTCTCTCTTATATTTAACAACTTAAAGACCTGATATTCTGTATAGCGTTTGTCTTTGTACCAGATTCCAATCAGATCCTAGAGAATCCCACTTAACAGCAGTTAAAAGAATTTTCAAGTATCTGAAAGGTACTACTAATCTTGGTCTTTGTTATATAAAATCCAGAGAATATAAACTAGTAGGGCATTATGACGCTGACTTTGCCGGATACAAAATAGAAAGAAAAATTACTTCTGGAAGCTTCCAGTTTCTGGGAGACAACCTAATCTCATGGTGCAGTAAAAGAAAATCCACTCTTGAACTTTCAACTGTTGAAGCTAAATATATAGCTTCAGCTGGATGTAGTACACAGATGCTCTGGATGAAGAGTTAGCTTGAAGATTTTAACATTTATGAGAGTAACATTCCTATCCTCTGCGATAATACGTCTACTATATGTATTTCTAAAAATCCTATTTTACATTCTAGGTCTAAATATATAGAAATTAAACACCATTTTATTAGGGACTATATTCAGAAGGGAATTCTTTCTTTAAAATTGATAGACACAAACCAACAATGGGCCGACGTCTTCACCAAACCCCTTTCTGAAGATAGATTTAATTTCATTATGAATCACCTCAATATGGAATTATGCCCAAAATGAAAATTTAGTTTATGTATATTTAATCCTCATAAATTTCTACTTTAATTTTTTTTGTGAACATCTGAACAATATTTCTTCAAAAGTGAGAAGGAAAGTTGTATCAGAAACTATCCAGAAAATCTGAATGTTTTCCAAAAACGTTTCATTTCCCTCTAAGGCTGAATAAGTGTTCAAAATCTGAAGGAATTGAAACGGTTGAGTTGATGCATTTAGGCGCGAGTCAAATCGGTAAATGTTCAAAATCTTCACACTATCCCTCTTTTTTAGAAATCATTAATGCACTTAATCATTGTTTTTATTTATTTTAATTAAAATTAACATTCCTGTTTTCTTCTGTTGGCTATTTATACCCCACTCTCTCACAAACACTCTCTCATCTTCACTTTCACTCACTTTTCTCTCTTCATTTGTTCCTCTTTCAAAACCCTAAAAGTCTGTGAACAAAGAATTCCTCTCATCAAATTTCTCAAGATTCTCAAATCAACATTCCTGATTCTTCATCTTCTAATAAAGAAAGGTACGTTGAACCATCAAGAACTCTTCTCACTCCTGTTTATTCTCTGGAAGTTCTATGTGAACTTGTTGTTGACTTTGTGAGTATGAAAGAAAATGGGTATGACCTAACACCCGATGTTGAGTTCCAAGGATGGATGAAATACTTTGATTGTCTAATAGGTCCAATTTTTCCAAAATTAGTGAAAGAATATTGAATCCATGCCACAACTTCAAATCACCAGGTTACATCTTATGATATGGGAAAGAAGATCGTCATCACTGAATATCTTATTGGAAAGCTCATAGGTCATGACGACGGCGGTATAAGATGCAGTGAAATGGTAGAAAAAGGTTTTGACCTAACCATCGTCTCAAAATAAATATTTTCCTATGGACAACCCTCAAACAAAATCAAATATCTGAAGGATTATCTCAAAATTTGGTCTAAAATAATTCTGGGGTGCATCAATCACAGAAAACCAACCAGATCTCTTGGCTACATCAACATTGATCAACAGTACCTTCTATACTTCATATCCACTAAAGCCAAAGTTAATCTTCCTCATATTCTGTTCAACCATCTGAAGACAAGTGTCAAAGAAACAAGAGAAGAAGAAAGAACCAAGAGAGATTGGATTCCTTTGGGAAGAATCATTTCAGATATTCTGACAGAAAACAGACTGATAGAACATCTAACTGAGGCTCAACAAACAAATGTTCTGGAACCATGTGCTGGAAAGCCTCTAAATGCCAAGAATCTGAAGAAAATGTAGATAATTGAAACCATCAAGAAGGATCCAACACTCACCACCAAGGAAGTCATCACCACCAGAAGAGTGCCTCTGAAGGATTTTCCTCTCTTTACTCAAGCAGACTCCTCTCCAGAAATTATCCTCAGGTATCTGGAAGCCTGCAAGAGTGACGGTACGATCCCAAATATGAATATTCTTGATCTAAGGCAACAACCTCTGGAAGTTGCTACCAGAAATTCAAGAAAAGGAAAGCTGCTGGAGAAGGAACTTCTCAGAAAATCCCCAAAGCTGCCAAAAGAAAGGTAACTCGTCTTTTGTTTTTGTTATTGAATCATTATTTTTATCAACATTTTAAACCCCCTCATCTCCAAAACCCGCTGAAGATCCATCTCCTTAAACCCTTGATGATTTTGACCTAGAAATTAACACCTCAGATTAATCAACCTTCTACCTAATTTGATCAGACTCAGCCAGAACTTACACAAGTTCTTTCTAATATTGATCAATTTGATCCACTGTTAGAAGCTCCCCAAACCGAAAATCCAAATATTGACTCTAATATCACGTCAGTCATTCCAAGTATCACTTGCCCACTCATGATCTCTCAACCACCAATGATTCCCGCAACTACATCACAAGCTTTCTCCATTCCAGATATTCCATCTCCCTATAATTCAACACCACCTAACTCACCTATAATTCTTTATGACTCTTCCACTCCCACTAAATACCCAAAATATCCCCTCAAAACAATCATTGATTTAGAAGCTTGATACAATCTTGTCACAAATTCTCAGAAAATAGACGTTCCATAACCAACACCAAAAATATCCAAATCAGATGTTGGTAAAATCTCTACTGATTTTTAAAACAGAAATACAGGAATGGGTTAACTCCTTGAAGCAAGCATGCTTGGAAAATCTTAATCCAGATGCTTCTGATTCCCCCTAGAATCAGTTCAGAAAATGGTTTAATTCTGAATCTCTGAAGTTAAAGGAACTCAGCTATGAAATCGCTCAACATAACTTCTGCAATCACTTGAAAATCTTTAAAGATCTAGTTTTATGACACTCAGTAAAGAAACCCCTCCTTCTTCTGGACAAAACTTCTTGGGAAGCCTCTCAGGAATCAGAATGTAATGAATCGTCTCTTGAACCTCAATCTCTTCCTCTGGGGATGTTTTAAGACAAAGGCAAGAGAGTCGAAGAATCTCTAGAGCAAGAATTTGTTGCAGTAATTTTTGAGAATATGGGTTCTTCTGTTGAAACAACAACCTCCTCTCTTGTGTTGAAAACTCTGGAGGAGTTGAAGAAAGAAAACACAATGTTTAAGGAAAGGCTATACAAACAGGATGAAACGAGCAAAGAAATTAAGGGCATGCTTGGGAAACAAGAGGAATCAAACAATCAGATCAAGAGTTTATTGGAAGCCTTATTCAAACGACTTCTACCTCCTCAACCTTAGTTCTTATATATTGTTTTGTTTCTTCTATGCTTGCTTCTTATTTCAATCTTCTGTTTATCTACCTATGTCTGTTTATCTACCTCGGTCTGTTTATCTTAATCCACTTTAAATATAAAATCCTTTTTGTTATATTTACGTGTTTTTATTTCTTTTTGATTTTTGACAAAAAAGGGGAAAACGTAAGATATTTTGAATATAACAGTACCGAGAATTATTCTCAAATTTTTTGAATATTATAACTTCTGTTTTATCTTCTGAAAACAAATAGGAAAAATCTCTTGAAAGTAACTTAAGTCACATGGACTTATCAAAACTTCCATCACAAAGCTCTGATCAGAACATCTTCAGGGAAGTATTTTTTTTCTTTATTTGAGTATTTAACTCAGGGGGAGACTCTAATTCTTTATGCTCTTAAGTAATCTATCAAAATATACATGTTTTTGTCATCATCAAAAAGGGGGAGATTGTTTGAACATAGTTTGGTCCTACATCCTTGTAATAGTTTTGATGATAACAAATACATGATATATATAAAGAACAAATATGTTCTCTAATAATGTATTCAAATATGTAGAGAAATTATGATAAAAGAAGCATAGAAGATGATGAGATATTTACGTTTTGAAACTCTGATTAGACATAACAAACTTAGAAGCAAATCCGTGTAACATGCTAAATAGAAGAAGTTCTGATGTTTTAACTTCTGAAGCACCAACGCTGCAAGAAAAACTCTGATATTCTGATAAGTTAAGTTCTAGAAGAACAAAAGAAGTCTCAACGCACTCATCTATACAATTGTTCTAAAGATTTAGCACTTAAGCTACACTCTGATAGTAAAAACTCTGATATGCAAAAGAAGCTTCAAAGTATCATCCAATTTCTAATGAATATTAAGAAACTCTGAGGATCTAAAGTCTCAACGGTAATATTCTAATTTTGATAAGATCCTAAGGAAGCAAAGTTCTGATACGTTACAACTCATTCATTACAAATAAAAAAGTAACGACTGAACCAAGACAAGATCATATTTTTGGAAAGTGCATTAACAACTCTTTATCAACCTTCCAAAAACATCTTCTCATGTCCCTTATGCCTCGCCTATATAAAGAAGACTATGAAAAAGAAATCAAACACAACACTACTGCGCACTGAAAAAGAAATATTTTTACCAATTCTATCTTGTGCTTTAAACTTGTGTATACATCACTGTTGTGATATAGTTTTGTGTAGAAACATCATTGTACACATCCTTATTTGAGTTATTTTGTAATACCTTGAGAAAACTGAGTTGTGGTTTAGACTCAAGAAGACATTGATGGTAGTCATTGTGTCTGTGTAATCAAGTTTTGATTAGTGGATTAAGACCTCGTTTAAGAGAGGTAAAACCACCTTGGTGGGTGGACTGGAGTATGTTGAGTTCAAATGAACCAGGATAACCAGCGTTTCTACTATTTTAATTTTGAAAACCCTAATTCAACCCCCCCCCCCCTTTCTTGTGTTTTTCCATCCTTAGTAAGGTTCTTTCGCCACAACATTCTTTCTTTCAGCCTTCCTTTTGTTAACCCTATTCCAAGTTCGGATGATCTTGTTGAGCAATTCTCAGTCATTTTTGCCCATGTCGTGAATGATTATTTATTGAAGTTGTTCATCGGAGGGTTTATCCTCCAAAGGGTACCTAAGTTTCTGCAAATCCAAAGTAGGGTTGTAATTGATGCAACCATATGACCCAATCAATAGAACATTCAGAAAATCTTCGCAATTGTAAATGATATCTCCATTGTTTAGCTTCCTTGCATACCACAACACATAATCAGTGGTAAGAGACCTTAATTTTAGAGGCCATTCATATCGTGTCAAAGTTTTAATCATGTAGTCTTCCTTATAAAGGTGAGCCATAAACCAAGAGTATAGAAGCGGGATACCACAGTTCAGCGTACCCCTCCCCTTTTCATAATGAGTGTGAAGAGCATAATAAATATCAACAAGTAAAGCAGGAGTTGGGTCCACATTTAAGGCTTTCGCGCCCCAAAACACACTAATAGCTGCAGGGTCAATATAGTCTAAAGTTCACAGAAACAAAATTACACCAAAGACCAGTAGTCCTAAACAATTAGCACAAGACTCCCATTCTTTCTTATTAGAAAAATAAAGGGATTTAGCATCCAAATGTTGTCTTTTAATCCCTTGTACATCCCCTTCTTTTTTATAATTAAGTGAGAACTCAGGATAAGAGATCCGTAAACCTTTTACTAAGTCCTTAACATCAATTTTTTGTCCAATTTCCACATAAGATTTTTCCTTAGAAAAATTTAAGAACCTATCAAATTCTTCCAAAGTCGGCGCTAGTTGAAAGCTTTGAAAGGTAAAACACCTCAACGGAGAATCGTAGAACTGAGCCAAGGCAGAGATGGCATCCAATTGTACATACACTTTTATCAACTAAAGGGTATTCTCATAACGGCGAGTAAACATCTTCAAATATATTTCAGATAGTTTCCCTTTGATGATCTTGATCTTCGTCATATCTGGCTTGACGACACTAACACAGATAAGTTGTTTCCCTCTGGCATCCATTTTCAAGAAACTCACCAAAAACCTTTGATTATTTTTAAATCCCGTGAATAAGACAAACAAAGAGAGTGGAAAATGATGAATATGTGAGATGTATGAATGCATGATGATGCAACATAGTGACATAATTTATGAAAAGGTATCCTTAGTTGGTAGGTTCCTAGTTTTGGCCTACGGATAATCTACCCTCCCCATAAGGTGACTTTCTTAAGGGTATCATGGATTACACTAGAGGGAAAGGCACTAGATCCTCCCTTAAGCGGAGCCTCTTTGTAGAGAGAAACTTTCGTCTCCAAGGTCGTAAAAGGTCTCGCCATGAGATTTTGGTTTAGGCTTATAAAAAGAGTCATAGGTTTCATTCCAAACTCTTATCCCCCAAAAGGCTAGCTCTTGTGACATATTCCTTTTTCGGAATTCCATCGACTCTAGGAAAAGTCGTCACAAAAACTCATAGGAATGATGTATCTCTTTGGCCAATAGACGATCCTTCTTTTTAAGGTTTTTGAAGGATTGTGAGAGTATTGTAGACTCTCTTTTATTTGATAAGACGTTGTTATAAGTTGTTGGAGTTGATGACTAAATTTATTCTTAATTTTTTTATGTTGGATTAATAAAACAAAGTTGAACACCATGTTGATTATGTTGTCGGTTCATCCGAAACAGTTGTGTTATGTATCTATTTGTTAATGTTTGAGCAATTTTTGAGATGATGAAATGTGATATCCTATTTTGATGTTGATTGGGAAATTTTAATTATTCTAATTTCATTTAATTATTCGATGGGGAAAAATAGGGTGTTACACTTGCACCACACTTAGCCCAACCTTCTACTCTTTATTTCCATCCAAAAATTGCATCTTGAAGATTTATTTGTCTTTCAATGCTCAATGCTTCAATAATGCGAACAATTCTACAAAATAAGGAAAAAAATGATTAATCTATACAATATTTACATGATACAACTATAAAGCTATTATTTACATTAAAGTTGAGGTTTAACATGAATATGCAATGAATTGAGTTAAAAGGTACCATTAAACTATACTAAATATTAACACAATTTGGCCCCTAATAATTCTTCAGATGAGTCTCAATTTCCTGTGTGATCTAATCTTAAAGTATTTGCATTGATTCTTTTTATTTTATATTCTTGATAATATTTACCTCATTTTACATTTCCTAAAAATTATTAACACATATTATTTCTCTATATTTTAGTATCGGGTTCATTTCCAACATCATTCCTTAAGTCTTATATACTTTTGAAAGTATTGCTAAGAATTTTAACACTTGATAATCATATTTGAAGATTTACTTAATTTTAATTTGGTATATTTAATTCTTGGTCTATAATGTTCATATTTTCTTTTTTGACATTAGTAGTAACTTCATGGATCATTTCAAGTATCTCCCACACTTCTTTAGGAGTTCTACATTTATAAACATTATTGCAGTATACAATTCTTAACACATTTATCATCAAGTACATAACTTTAACACCTTTCTCACTTTTTTATTTTTCTTTTATGGTCCATGAACTTCTTGGTTTGTTAACTAGTTCATTATTATTGAAATGAGTAAGAACAAACAGATCATCTAAAACATTATCCTATAAATTAAAACCTATAGCATCTAAAACTATCCGCATTCTTGTTTTCCATATGGTAAACCCTTCAACATTAAAGGGTCTAGATTTGTTTATATAAAGACTCTTACTGAATAAATATTTGAAGTCAACATCCTATCTCTTAAGACGATTAGTCTTATAACAATAATTAGGTTGTGATGCCACTTTTTGAGCAATCGACTCCAAACACAAGAGAGGGATATTTGTAATATTCATATTTTAAAAACATGCAACCAAGGCATGACACTAAATAGAAAGGAGATAGAAGTCACATTAGAAGTTAATGTTTCCTACCTCAAAAAAGATGACGACCAACTACCATAATGGAAGTCCAGTGTGCCCAACAGTTACACCATGAATTGTTGTAACTTGGTGAGTGCAGGTGGCAACAACCATAAAATAATTCAAGTTCTATTTCCAATAAACAATCAAAGAATAATGTTGAAGAAGTATAGAGCCCACCTTTACAAGCCGACCAAGGATCACTTAGACCAATAAATAGTGACTATGTCACTTTGGTTAAGTACTTTTAAATCATGCATTTAAAAGCCCACATTATCATGTAGCCTTTTCTTTTATCAATGAATAAGTTTTTCACCAAATTCTCTTCTTTACGGAGATACGAAGAGAGGTACGAAAAATGGACGCTATCATAAACACCATGGGTATACGACTAAAGAAATGAAAACCCCACAAAAAAGTCACACAAATAAAGACAACATAAAACAAAACAAAGTAGTGATTTGGGCTCATCCACTCTTGGTAGCTAGTCACTCCATAATGTAGGGGTGATTCCCTATATGCCGGCCTCGAACCAAGTCCAAACTTGGGTGTAGGGAAGAGGAGTACCCCCTTGGTCGTGCGTGCTCCTAAAATACATCTAATAAAAAATTTGAGCACCACCTCAAACAACAACCAGATGCCAAAGAAGCTAGATCAAGAGTTGTAATGATACATCTAGAAGGTAAATACCATTATAATTGAATAAAGAGACAATATATCACAATGAAACAAATATAACGACAACACACAATCATTCATTCAAAAAAAAATAACACTCATGCAAAATTATCCCATAAAAATATGAATTTGGCTTGTCAACAGGATTCATCAACCCCTCATTAACTATTTCTTGCTCAAGATGGACATGTTCTCTAAATATTCACACCCCCGAGGTGGAAAAACCAACCTGCTTCAATGTGTTTTCAAAATTGGCTTGCAATACATAATAACCATGTTCTACTGAATTTTCATACTTTTTCGACAAATCGATATTTTCATAATGCATCTCCAAAAGGTCATTTTAATCATTATTTCAGCCTTTTCGAGCTTCATTCAAGGATGACTCTAGCTCATTTATTGTCTATCAAGAAGAATCTAAATCCATGTTTGAATTATCAAAGGAGGTCTTAGTGTTAGATAATGCCTTTCAAATTGACAACAACACATCGTGCTTCTCTATTATCCCTTGAGACAGTGCCTACACCTTTTAGCCAATATATAAGGACACCCGAAATCTTGCACCTCATCATCAATTTCCATCAAGAGATTTCTTGACTTAATGATCTCATCAAGAAACTTGTCCCTTTCTATAATTAGAGCGCCAATATGCTCCGAGCACATATTTATCATTTCGAAAATGACCATGAACAAAGACTTTCATTTTACCTACAACAACAAAGGCCAAGATGATTGATTCCTTACACATAAGGTATGAAATTTCATCCATTTCTTATTGATGCATAGATTTGACCTTGCTCTAGGAACAATAGTGACAAGCTAGCTGGGGCCATTAACAAACTCCCACCAAGACCCGACCTTCTCAGCTCTGACTCCACTCTTCAAGGAATTTTTAAGAACAATTCCAAAAAAAGGTGTGCTTTGTTAACTTCTCTCCTCAAGGGACACTTTATAGTTATGTATGACATTGGGTTCAAAGAATTTTCTTTCACAGGTTAATGAAGAGGGTTTTACAACTCAAACTGCACTAAAACAAGAGAAACAAAAGATGTCAGATTGACACAACTCCCCAAAGTATGAAATCCATCCAAAACTAGCGAAGCAACACCTTTAGGATGATAAGGAGTAATTATGAGTCTCCTCTTCATTTGAAGCATCATTTTTCAAAAATCCATCTTATATGTAAGCCAAAGTTAAATAAACAATACAACACTTGCTTTGAAATGAAAGGACAAAGAAAAATAAATGTTCCACCCCTCACCATATATGCCACGCCATTCCATACCTTTCTTCTTTGATGGAGGCCTTCACTAGCAGGCACTTTTTTATATATCGTTTCTTATATTTCTTCAATGCTGTTGTAGAAGACTTGATTCCATCAGCAAATCACAAACTTTCCTAAAAATCTATAAACTTGTTCTTTAAATAAGCTACTTATTTGGAAAATTCATCAAGGAGATGGGCATAAGTTTGTGACGTGACTAGAAAGTGGTTATGATGCTAAAATTTTGGGAATATGTCAAAACATCTAGAAGGAACACCGGGATCAACATCACATATACTTGCATGGTAGACCTTACTCAAGGGCGTAAGCAGGTAGTATGGGTCCTTGAAACTATTCATACTATCAATATACACCTCTAATATCTTCCTACCTTGCCTTAGGGAGAGTAAACCTTGGACACACCCTGAGTCAATTAAACTACATTGGATGTTGAAAAGATACGAAATTATAGTCAAGGTTAGCACACCCTTTTTGTACTCGCACCATTATTGGAAGACCTTGTTGTTGGCCTAACTTACTAGATGAAATTATGAAGAGGAAATCCCTAGTTGGTTGAGTACATCTACTTCAAAATCATTGAAGGGAAGTCAAAAAACTATCCGAGAAAACACAAATTCATGAAGGGGAAAGAAACATATTTCATACTTTCTACATAACTTTTTTTGTCTTATTTTAGAGGGAACACCCCCAGTCTGAGGAGGAACCCACCTCGATAAAAGCATGGTCCATGTCTCATTTATCGGTAAATACGAAAGTATTGTCTAATATCTCGTAATCCATCCATACCATTGGGTCTTTCCCCCTTGCGTCTTAGGTAGTTTGATAAATATTTTGATCAACTTCAAATTTACTACAAAGACATAAAAATAACGCTCGTAAGAATAAGCATAAGATTCATATTACAATTACCACATTACTTCATTATCTATAGGGTCATAGCCAAAAGTGAGACTAAGTGCCCTAATATAAGTATGAGCCTTTCGTTTTTACTTGAATTCATTCATGACAATTGCATTTGTCAAGAGAAAAGTTGGAAAAGTGAAACCCCTAACAATTTCCCTAGAGTAAAGACCACAAACCTTCTTTCCATTATCTACAGTAATATATCTTTTCTATTATTCCATAACCACCTTTGTAGAGTCCTAACAAGCGATAAACAAGTAAAAAATGGAAAGAGTTGATGTTAATTACCTTTTAAGAAGGGATATTCTCAATGTGTGTGCAAGTTAGACCACAAGAACACCTTGAGAGGTGTCCAAATATTAATTGGTAAGAAACAATAATAAAAGATAGGTTTAAGTACATAAAGAGCAACAAAAGGATATCTAAAGCTCAAAGGCAGAAGAAGTTGAAAGAAGAGGAAATGTACCATGTAATCTTTATATAATGTTTTATAAACTACAAAACAATTAATGTTAGAAGACATAGGGAAAATACACATGCCATCAAAGACCTTGATCAAACCTCGTTTTACTTAGGTCCTTAGGTACCCTAAAAAGGTCACTTTTTATTTCAGACCTAGAGCCACGTGTCATGTTCACTCTACAAAACATTATGATTACAATACATGCATTTAATACGCGTGTTCGCGAAGCCACCTACTCCAACTCACCAAACTTTTTTTCCAGCCCGAGTAAAATACGAAGACATCATAGGACGGTCTAATAATGTTAAAGCTTGTTTAACCAAATATCAATAAGGACTTGGGGAGAATTCTTACGAGCCTAGAGGACTAAATAAGAAGACCCGATTTTGGTATTTGATCACATCCAATAATGCATCATCTATCATGGGATTTGATCAGATGACGCTCCTCATCTTAGATCGAGTTAGACATAAGCAATTTTATTCATCATCCATATATGAACCAAACAACGTGAAATTTGAAGTATTAACTCACCCTCACTCTAAAATTACATCTCTTTGACTTTAATGACTTGAGTGTTAGAGTTATAAACTTACATGTATTCCCCACTCTGCCTTAGTTAAAGTCATCGTTGATGCACTAGAAGAGCTTATTTATCTAACATTACGTGTTTCTCGCTTCACCTCATAACATAATCTTAACTAATATTACTAGTAAATTATTTTACAATATGAAAAAAATTAAAAGTGTGAGAAGAAAGTAAGCAATAATAAAAAGAAAAACATAAAATATAACATTTATATGAAATGATATTTCATAAATTACAAGACTTGATTAAGCTATTTCCATAATGATGTGTGAGAAGTTGCTTTCACATATATTGAAGATCTAACCAAGTGATTTCTTCTAACAAAGTGATACATAAAAGAGAAAAATAACAAAAATATAGTTTTGAAAAAGGAGATGATAAATATTGTGCTACAATCATGGAGATTGATAAGCCAAGAGGAATCGCTATAATGATAAGGATGACATTGATAAGATTAAATTAGGGTTCCAATCCAAGAACCTAAAAGAGGAGACCAAGATCACTCATCATTCTGATAAAAGGGAAAAACTCAATTCATTTCAAACTTATCTCAAATGAGATTACAAATGCTTACTTATAATAATACTTTCCTAAGCTTAGATGGCCATAAACACCACATTCAAAATCCATATTGGGTTACATCATATTTTCCTAAAATAAGTTAAACGAAGAAAACATCATTCTTAATTAAAACTAGTATAATCCAAAATTAAAACTAAATAAAATTATTAAAAAACAAATTAAAATAAAATATTTAATTATCTTCTTCATTCCCTTGTTGGTCCTCATCGTTCCATCCTTCTTGAAGAAATTCGACCCCGAATTTAAGCTCCATTATACTCTTTGTTGTACCCCAAAATTTGCCCTCCCATTTTTTATTCAAGATACTATCCTAGGACTTCTTGAATACTCAATTTGGCTCTGAAGTTTGATCAGACATATTCTTTTCCTAGGCAGTAAGTCAACAATTAGGGTTTGACGTTTCTCAAAGAAAATTGATTCTTCAAGGTTGATCAGACAGATTCTCTTCCTAGGCAGTAAGTCAACAATTAAGGTTTGACGTTTCTCAAAGAAAATTGATTCTTTAAGGTTTTAAATGGTCTTCATAGATATTCATGTCTCCTCAAGGGTGTTCATGCCGAGTTTCAAACCTTGCATTGTAAGTTTGCTCAGTCAGACGACTGAAAATGACTCCATTGACCTAAAAATCGAACTTTTGTGAGAGCAAATTCAAGCGATTGTAACTTCTTCATTATTCAATATTTTTAAGCGTTTCTTCTTGCATATGACTCTCCTCGATGTCATCTCCAATTTTTCTTCAAAAATCAAGAGTTGATTATGAGTAGAAGATAACCAAAATTTGAATGCGTTAGAAGTCACTTCATGGATTTTGACCTAATCGTAAGTAACTGTCGCCTGATTTCTAAGAATTGTGATTTCCTCAAATTACGAGATCTTGAGACGATTATTTCTGCATATGGTCATAAGTATGTCGCTCACAAGTTTATCTTCAAAGATCGAAAGAAAATTGCATTGGGAAGACTTTGAAAGTTATCGAATCATCGCAAGTCATTTGTTTGATTTCAAGTGTTCTTAATCACCATTGTTTTTGAAATTTGTTAATTCTATAAGGTTGATGATTATTCTCAAAGCATGTTTGTCTGGCAATGAAGTTCCATTTTAATCGAGTATGGTGCGCGAGTTCATTTTGAATGCAAATTTGGTTTAGACAAGAGTTGAAGATTAAGACTGTCATTTAGATGGCCATGGCTTTGGGTTTGAGTTAACCAAGTTAGAATTGAATTCTTAAACATTTATTTTGTTTAGAAATTTGATTGGAGTACAAGGCGCATTGGTTTATTTGATCATTTTGTGATTGCTTGAAGTTCAAGTTACCAAACCAAGATGTTTTATTCAAAGTATTCAATTGAGAATTACAAAGTTTAAATAAAATCAAGATTGGTACGATAAATTTCATCATTTACAAATTTATTCAAGGCCTTGTGTTCATTACATCACAAATGAAATAAATTACACATTTTTTGTTTTGTTTACAAAGAATTACAATATTTGCTTTGACTACAAAGAGAGAAATTTTATTTTGTTTCTTCAAGTCTCCATTGCTTCATCTTCAATCAATCCTCGCTTTCCATCCACGCCTCATGTTCATGAAACAAAGAAGAGAAAGTTAGCAATTCAAGCAAAGTGATGTGTAAAGAAAAGAAAATAATTCATCACTAGGGTTTGTATGTAGGAATAAAAATTAAAGATGGTTCACAAAAAAGGGAAAAAGAAATTTGCAAACATTTTCTACTACAAAAGCAAAGTCAAACTGCAAACAATAAAAACAATCACAGCAGCCCAGGAGTATTATACTGCAACACAACAAGCCAAAGGAAGCTAACAGCAACAGCTGCAAGCTAGAAACAAACATACAAAAATAGCAAGCAGCAAATATATGGGCAAGCAAGTTGTTGGCAGTACAAAACGGAAAAGATGCCAAACCAAGCAAGCAAGGTCAAACAGCAAGGGAAGGCTGCAATGCAGCTGAGTAGGCTGTCCAAAACATGCAACAAATATAGCAGCAGGCAGCAAAGACAACAAAATATGCAAACAAATAAAACAAGTCAAGCAAGCAAGGGCAGGCTGTAATGCAGCAGAGTAAGGCACAACATAACCTACAACAAAATGTTACAGTAGTACAAAGAAGGCAGCAACAGGTAAAAAAATTGGAACAAGGCAAAATAGCAAGCCTGCTGAACACACCACCTTACGTCATCATGTTCCTTAAGTCATACAAACCCTTCAGATACTTTTGAATAAAATCAAGTTTGTTTTACATCATTGAAAGATGAGAGAGGAAAGGATATCACCTAAGCATACAACAGTCCAAACAACCTCAAAATTGTACCAAGTCAGCCCTGTCCAAACCTGCATCATATAGTCTACACATGACATTAAAATAGGAAATCCCTAAACCTGCTGCTTCCCTGCATCATAAACAGTCCAAGAGTTGCACTAAAATGGAAAAACATCAACCTACATCAAGAAAGGATCAAAATAGTATATCATAACAGTTCAAACTTATCATTCTTTTCCCCCCTAAAACATCATTGATTCCACTATAAAATATACAATAACACAGAGAAAAAGGGGAACTGATACATACAAACCACAACCCAAAGCCAAACTTCAACCTTAACCTCATATAACACAACCTGCAAGCTAACTGTTAGACAACAAAAAACCATATTCGGAAAACACACTTACTTACCTCTACACCATCACCTTTTTCCTTTTATGTTCATGCGATAAAGAAAACAACTCTATTTTCTTTTATGATAACCCCTTTTGTTTGTAAACTAGCAAGTTCCAACAAACATCCATCTCCATCACACAAACCCAGCCTTCATCCATCCAACTGCCAGTATACTCCCTCTCTCCACAATCAACAAAAAAACACGGAGAAGACAGAAGGAAGAAGCAGTGCAAATTACCTGAAGCATCGCGGATGTATCTTCAATGAACTCACAGTTGAAATACCATCAGAGCTACTTCAATCTGTAAGCTTTTGTTTCCTTTAGAATTTCATTATCTAGTGATACTCCAGTTCTTCATCTTGCATGCGTAAATATAATTTTGGACTCGTAAGATTTCTAAGTGTAAACCTAGAAAGAGCGGGTTGCTGTTATTGATCGGTCAAGGGTATTATGAGAGAGAGATTGTGAGGATTTGTTTGAAATTGACGCGAGATTGAGAAGAGTTTGAATGTTCATTGTTGTTGTTAACACACGAAATCAAGAGAGAGGATACAAGAGCGAGCAGATAGGGGAGAAATCCCATCGTGAGAATAGGAAGAGAGAGGGGTTAAGAGTCTTTGTGATTTAATTGAAATTCAAACATAACTTTCCTTTTTTCCATGAACTCCCAGCCGCGCCTCCTTGTTTTTGTTTTAGGGTTTCTCAACCTTCCCTTGTCCATTCTGAACCGTGTCAACCCCCTATTTGGCCTCTTGGCCCAATCACCCAATCCAGTTATCTTTTTCCTTTTGTATTATTAGGTTAATAATAATAACGAACAAGCAGGTTAGCTCAGTTGGCAAGGCATTGTTTGCAGTGGCTAAGGGAACCCGGGTTCAACCCATGTTGGGACCTATTTTCATTTTGTTTGTTTCATTTTCTGCTTTTTTGTTAAAACAAAAAAACTCCTTGGGCTTTAACCTCTAAAGCCCATACTTTCACAAACAGCATCACCCCTATTTCAGTTTAACACCACCCTTCCTTTTTGTTTTATTTTAATATTTGGTTTGGTTCTAGTTGTGTTTACTAATTTAAATAACTCATGAAATTTTGTTAGATAATTTTCTCAATTAGCTTAGTTCTAAAATTTAAGTTAGGAAAAATTTTGTAAATATTTTTACTAATTCATTTTTATATTTTAGTCTTAATTTGTTTATTTAATTTCTTAATAATAAAAACCCTAAAAGACAAAATACATGCATTCGATTTAATTTCTTTAGCTAATTAATAGAATAGTTTTTTTCTATTTTTCTTTTCAAACTTTTTAAACAAAAAAAACAAGAATTTTATTTCCTTATCTTTATTTTGTTAATTAATTTTTACTTCATAAACTTGTTGTAATTTCTATTGATTACTCGTTTCGACTTGGTTGTATTGTTTTCCTATTTGGACATTTAATTGTACTAATCCATCCCCATTTGTAAATTTGTACCCCAATTCCCAAAAGCTCTGTAATAGCGTAGAATTTTAATTCCCGCAATTTACTGTTTTCCTTACATTGTATAGTAATTAGGCGTGCATGACAAGATTCAAAATCAATCGCTAGATAACCTAATTTCAAAGACAAAATAACTTGAAGCAAACAAAATTTTTCACACGCGCACCTCTAGGGTAACCTCGCTTGTTGCCTCGGAAACACAGTCATGTCCCTCGAATATGGGACGCTTTAGCAAAGACCCTTCGATAAAAAAAGATCGTAGTCCCTCGACGCTGCCTTCGTTAAAATAATCTAGTCCCTTACGAAAAATTGCTAAAGCGTCTCATAAGTTGCCTTCTATGACTGTGCAAACGTCCCACGCCTGTCCCTTCACATCCAACGATGGGGCTTCTTACAAAATCAATGGTAAGATAGCAACATATAAAGGAGGAGGAAAATAAAAATTTAAGACCTTTTGAGTAGGTAGATTCGCTCCTAGTTGCTCGCTTGCTCACAACCAAACATCTTACGTCAACACTTTCACATTAAAACTTTTTTTTTCAAAAGACAAAAGCTTTTTGTATACGTTCTTAAAGAGACGAGAACCATTACAAAAACATCTTTCCAAGAACCATTAGAGGATTGGTAGAACCAAAGCCTCCACACAATGAATCTCAAGGTTATTGGATCAAAGAGATGAAATTAACATACTTGGGCTTGAAAACATAGGTTTGGGCCACGAATGATCATTTATTCGAATCAGGATAAAATTTAGCGCTATGTTAAGCAATCATAAGTGGACTTATGTAGAAGTCGCACCTATTTTGAGGCCGGTAAATAGCAATCTATGTACTTCATGTTTGGATAAATGATATAGAGATCATCACTCCTTAATATGTAGCACATTTAAAAAAAGAAAGGGATAAGATGAAGAAGGAGGGGAATGATAAGCTAATTTGGATCACCACCTCAAAATTCAATCACTCCTCTAGATGGATTAAAGCACTAAACATATTATTAATCCAAAGTACCAAAAATGAATTAAATAATTCACTCTTTGGTAGATTTGAATTGATGAACATTTATCCAACTTCATCTACATCACAAAGTCCATTGAATTTAAAGGGAAATTGGACATTTGAAATTGCAATCCAAACCAACAATCAAAAGAGATGAGTAGAAAAACATTTATGGATCAAAATAGCCCCAAAACAAGGCAAAAAATGCATTGTGTTTCTGTGCAAATCGATTGCACTACAGTGCAAATCGATTTGCACAGTGCTTTTTTTCAAAATTTTGCATGAAATGCTTCTGTGCAATCGATTGCACCAGGACATCAATCTATTGTACACTGTTACAGTAGGAAAAACAACATTTTAAAAGGCCAAATCCTTGTTCAAACTTTCCATCAAACACCTTATGATCATGGATCCAATTGAGCACGAAAATTCCATCAAATTATGAGAAAATAGCACCAATGGAATCACAAAACAATGCTTAATGAATCAACCCAAAGATCAACAAGAGATCACATTGTGAAAGATGGAAAATCCAGCTTACCAAAGGTAGATCTAGAGAATTATCAAAAGAACTTCAAGAATTTGCTTCAATTCAACCACAAGAATCAATTACCCAAGCTTGGATGTAGAGAATTGATGAAGAAAAAGTGTTTGGATGAAGGCTTAGCTCAAATATTAGTAAGCTTCAATGCAAAGCTTACTAACTTTTCTTGAAAATGGAGCTTTGAGTGAATTTGGTAGATGGAGAGAATTGAGAGATTTTTTAGCAAAGTGATTTTGGCTATCAAAAGCTTAAAATTTAAATGAAATGAGGGCTCTACTTATAGAGTTTAGGATTGGGATTAGTGGTAATTTGGTAATTGATTCTTGGAGCCAAAATTTGAATTAATGATAATTCTTTCAATAATTAGAGAAAAATTGGAGCCAAAATTTGACAAGCTTGAAATTGCTGATTTTTTTTCAAATTTTCACGGTGTGCAATCGATTGCACTACAGTGCAAATCGATTTGCACAGTATATTTTTTCAAAAATTGCGCAAAATGCACTTTGTGCAATCGATTGCACTCTAGGAGCAATCGATTGTACAGTAAAAAAATGAAATTTTTTTAATTCTTTTTCTTTGCAAATAGAGATTTTAGGGAAATAATACCGGAAAACCTTATTTGCCAGATGCTTTGACTCGGTGCCTACGAAACACAAATATACAAAGACAAAGACAAATATTTTTTGTATTTTGATTCGAAGTTAGTTAACAATACAAGAGAAAACTTAAAGATAGGATGAAAATGTGATGAATGGAGCTATTTATTAATGATTGTGACCAAATGACAAAATATGATATGAAAGTGCGACTGAAAAAGTTAGGGGCGAAATTTAGGGTACAACAATTGCCCCTATTTAATTATCTTTCTGCCAGATAGGAGGAAAGTAATTAAATACAAACAAACCTGAATTTTGTCCCTGATGCGATGAGATGATAGTGTATGTTATGAATGAATGCATGGACTCTTTTTTGACATATATTTTTTGAATGATGTATGAGATGAGACGGACTCTGTGGGAATATGGAAATACTCGAAACTGGAAACTTGTGGTAGTTTAGATGAAATGACGTGGAAATACACGCTAGGAAAACAACAAGATTTTTCTGGATATCTGTCAGGGTGACAAAGAGTAACCATCAATACTTGGAAAAAAGATAAAACCCGAGAAGGCGAGTAGCGACATCCAAGAATGGAATTGAATGAGGCGAGAAACTCTCTGGAAAAGACAATCAGAAACATATAGAAGAACAATAGATGTGGGATGAGACCAAATCTGAAGCTACATCAGAGTCATCCAGGAAAGACGCTGGACAGAAAAGAAACACCACATCCAATACTGGCTTTGAATGAAAGGGAAAATTTAACGTCTAATAATGGCTTTAGACGAGGGAAAAGATCACAACATCCAATACTGGCTTTGGATGAAGAGAAAGCTCAACATCTAATAACGACTTTAGATGAGAGAAAAGATCACAACATCAATATTGGCTTTGAATGAGGTGAGACAAATCATCATGACATCCAATACTTGCTTTGGATGAATGGAAAACTCAACGTCTAATAATGGCTTTAGACGAGAGAAAAGATTACAACATCCAATATTGGCTTTGAATGAGGTGAGACAAATTGGGGCACACAATGATGGATTTGGACGGCAACAAAATATCATGGCATCCAATATTGGCTTTGGATGAAAGAAAAGGGAACAACATCCAATATTGGCTTTGTATTGAAACAAAAGATAGCAACATCCAATATTGGCTTTGGATGGAAATTAAAGATCCTAACATTCAATATTGGCTTTGAATGAAAGAAAAGATGGTGGCATCCAATATTAGCTTTGGATGAAAGAAAAGGGAACAACATCCAATATTGGCTTTGAATGGAAGAAAAGGTAACAACATCCAATATTGGTTTTGGATGGAAAAAGAGGTCTTGACATTCAATACTGACTTTGAATGAAGGAGAAGGTAACAATATCCAATACTGGCTTTGGATGGAAAAAGAAGATAGCAACATCCAATATTGGCTTTGAACGGAAAAAGAGAGACAACATATCCAAGATTAGCATTGGATGGAAAGAAATATAGCTCATCCAAAATTAGCATTGGACGAAAGAGAGACAGCTGAACTGACATTTGCTTTGGTAGGTGCCAAGTAAGTTGGACTTTGATCTCAAGGTGACATGTCAACTGCAACAAGACCTCGAAAAATACAAATGAGGATGAAAAACTCTTGTTATGCATTACATATGAATTTTTTTATGCATAATATGTGAATGATCTATGCATGTAATGCCGACGTTTACGACAATGGAGTTTGACTCTTTTGTGGAGGTAAGATTGGAAGTTTGATTCCTCAACACGGAGAACTCTGCCAAATTTGCATGGAAAGAAAATGTCTTGAACCCAAATTTATCAAACTGGTAAACAGTATTGAACTGATGATCTTCTGAGGAAAGACATGGAGTGCTGCTTGGGGATTTGTCCCAGATTAGCTGACTATTGAAGATAAACTGATCATGGCTTCAATCGAAAGTTGCTGGAAATGAGTTGATCATGGTTTCAACTTTGAAATGATTATTGGAGATAAACTGGTCATGGCTTCAGTTTTTGAGATAATTGTTGGAAATAAACTGATAATGGCTTCATTTATTGAAATGAATGCTGGAAATAAACTGATCATGGCTTCAGTTCTTGAGATAATTGTTGGAAATAAACTGATCATGGCTTCAGTTCTGAAATGACTGTTGGAAAGGAATGCCCCAGTATGAGTCTTGAAAATGATCTTCTGGCTAACCAATTCTGATAAAACTCGCACTGAGCAACAAATCTTGAATTGATTCACAACTGGACCTGAAAGATACTTGCCCCTGATAAGAGTCACTGACCAAGTTTCTGAGCTATTTGAAATTCCTTGACGAGTAAAGCTTGTTTGCAACCAAAATTGTTTATTCAAACATGGTAATTTTAATGCAAAAATCATGCAAAAGTTTTGAATTCAAAATCATTTTTGAAATGATATTATTCATGTATGGAAAATGCATCACTGGTTAAAACTCAGTGGTTTATACTTTTAAAGTGAAAGAGAAAGCAAAGGTATGATACCAAAACAAATGATTCGCAAAAGATCTTAGGAGTCAGTTTATGCAACCTTGTTGTAGTATGCTTTCAAAATAAACCTGACTTTAATTAGGTCTTTTGAGGGTTGTAACATGGTCTGGTTCACGGTTTAAGAAATAAAGGATAAAGGCTCAAAGTTTATTTGTACCCAACCCAATCTTCGTGATGTTCTTCAGCTCTATGTTCAGTTAATTCAGACTATGCATTCAGGTTCCAAGAGATTCTGGAATTGCACTGACGGTAGCAATGACGATGGCTCAGAAGCTAAAGGATTCTTGAGAATGACAGTCATTTATTCTTACATCTTTTTGCTGTTTTGAGGACTTTTGTCAACTCTGGTGGAGAATTTTGAGGATTTGAAGACCTCTTCTGATTGAATTTATTATTCCCAACTTTTTCCTGAACTGTTTCATTTGAGATTACAGTCAGCGGGATGCCCCTGTTTTTTTCCTGAACTGTTTCATTTGGAATTACAGTCAGCGGGATGCCCCAGTTCTTTCCTAAGTCTCCTTCAGAGGTTTTGACTTATCGGGATTTTTATTTTTATTTTTCTTTTCATTTCATTTTTCTTTTTGGAAAGATAATGACTTCCTTGCTCAATGATTACGCGGAACCATCTTTGTCATTTTTTGTTTGAGAGCATCTTCGACACTTCTTGTTGTGTGCGAAGGAAAGCTTGATCGCGACCTTTTTTGAAAGGTGTCTTGCACAATTTCTCTTGTAATTGAATGCGCAACCAAATTAAATGAGAACTACCCATCCCCAGGTTAAGATTGCGGGTTTTTTCGTATAGAAAGAAACTCCAACTTCTAGGCTCAAAGGGGTGTACGAGGGATTAACTTCGTTATTTCTCCGTGTTGTATCCCAAAATTTTCCCTCGCATTTTACTCAATAAATGTCAAGTGAGGTCCCCAAGTTGCTCAAGGAAGTCCAAGAGTTGACCAGACAAACTCTCTCCTAAGACAGTATACCTCAAATTAGGGTTTCCCTTTTCATCAAGATGTGTGAACCACAAAGGACTCAAATTCTTCCCAAGGTTATAATATGTTCCCAAGATCATCCATGTCAAGTTTAATTCCTTTCACAAAGAAGTTTTCTCAGTCAACTGCTCAAATGCTTGAGAATCGACTATATTAGGTCAAAAGTCAATTGTGGCCCACATACAGTCAAACCTCAAGATTTTTGGTCAACATCAACATTTTGAAGTGACTTCCATCATTTTATCAAGGGTTTATCATTATTCATCAAGGAATGCTCCATATTCATCAGAACCCAAAAGTTGCTAAATTAGGGTTTTGTAGGAAAAGTCAACCCACCTTTGACCAAGCATAACTTCTTCATACTTTATCAAAAAATTTCAATCCAAGCCTCATTTTGAAACGGATGCAATTCCCTACAATTCATCTTCATCCCACAAGTTCAAAATATGCACTCATCAAAATATATGAATTTTGACATTATAGGTCCTTTTGAAAAGTCAACAAAAACACCTTTTGGGTCAAAGCTTCATACATTAACATGGAAGATCCAATTGAAATGAGTCCAAAATGGTTGCTTAGGGGACATCCTAAGCTTTCTAAAAAGTCCAAAAACACCTCTCTAGGGTTAAAATTTTAAGAGATATGCCTTGTTAAAGTTGACATTTCTTGAGAAATTTCCAAAAGTCAAATATGCTCAAAAGTGCATTTTTTACCAAATGGGCCTAGCATTTCATGATTGCACCTCACTTATAGCATGGTCCACGACCCAAATATCCAACCTCATGATATTTTCTTCATTTTTCAATTTATTTGGATTTTTTGTTAATTAAAATTTTAATTAAATCAAATAATTGATGAATAATGGAAAAGATATGTTGTGATCTAATTTTTGGACAGGATGTCAATCAAATAATGCAAGGATATCATGATCAATTTGAATCAAGGCTAATTGGAAAAAGAAAGGTATAATTTGGCTCATTATAGCAAGTTTACATATGCCATGAAGATCAAATCAAATCTTCAAAACTTTCAAAGATATGATTTGTTTTTACAACCCTAATTCACCCTATGATATATATTGAACAAATACAAGTCAAAAGACAGGTTTTTGGAGTCGTGAAAAAGGCAGAGCAAAGTAAAAAATTCAAGGAAAAAGTGTGAATCGGTTTCCATTCCCCAGGCCATCTCAAGCTGTTCAAGTTATCCCAATCCATTGTTAGACATCTCAGGAAGCTATTCCCACCATTTGCAAGGTCTGAAACACCCAGAAACACCAATTGTAACTCACACGGTTTGCGTTTTATTTCAGAATCGATTATCCCAATTCTTGCATCATTAGCAATTTTAATTGTCATATTTGTGATTATTATCATGTTTGCAAGCTAACTGAATGGTTTAATTGCATTTTTGAAGCCTTTACACGCAGATGCCATTGTTAGGGTTTTCACGTTGCTTTTAGGGTTTTCGTCCACAGGGAAAATTGGGCCATGAATGAGGTACCATGATACTCGTGAGACCAAGACGAGTTGATTGGTACCATCACAATAGATTTATCATGCTTGTATTGAATTTTTGAATGACACGGGTTTTTAGCAATGGATATGGTCTGTAGGTATAGGTTATGTACCTAAAACGACGGGCTGGAGGTAGAAGAAGGTGATTTGTCATCACCCCGTTGTTTCATTTGAATTCAGTGCACGCAGTTCTTTGTTCCAGGGACATTGAATTTGTTTTATATATTATATATTCTCTTTATTGTGTTAACAATTAACAATCATAGCTCAGCTGGCAGCGTGGCATTGGATTTAAGCGTAAGGACCTGGGTTCGATCCCAGGTCCCAACGCTTTCTTTATTTTCTTTTCCTTTACCAGATCTTGCGCGCCACAATCTCAAGCGCCTTCCATACGACCTCAACGTCCAGCCACTGGATGCACTTCTACCCAGATCTAACGCTTCCAACCTGAAGGTCCATGGTGCATGTTCAAGTCAATGCCACACAAAACCCAGTGCTGACTGGGCCTCAGCTTAATGGGCCTGGGAATTTCAGTTTCATACACCCCCTCTTCAGCAAGGCAACAAGCCCATTTGGTTATTATTTTCTATTCTTTTTTAATTTCTCTATTTGTTTTCTTTAATTATTTTCTTTTTTCTTTTAATTAACAAAAAATTATTTTTTATTAAATTAACAAATCACAAATCACAAAAATATTTTTTAATAATATTTTTATTTTTTAAATTAGTTATTTTAATTTAACTTAGAGCAATTTGATCTTTTTTTTTATATAATTAAAAATAATTAGACCTAGGATTTTAATTGTACATAACTTAATTCATTTTCTTTTTCCTTAAAAATACACCAAGATCCTTTTTCTCATAAAATATTTATTCCTTTAATTGATTAATTAATTAGCAAATTAGGTTAATTTAATTTCTTTCATAATTAAAAACAATTAGAAATTAGGTTTAATTAATTTGTAATTTAATTGTTTTCTCAAATAAAAATCCACAAAAAAAAATACTTTTCCTCACTTAGAGTTTTAGGTTATTTTTCAACCGTCCACGCATTTAATTCGCCGCGCGCTTGTTAATTATTTTTCCATTATTTTGTAACTGCTAAGGGTTTGTAATAGTTAACCTAGGGTTTTTATTTACTGTTCAATCCCCGTTTTTTGTTTATTTAATTAATTCCCCCTCCCTGAAGCCTTGCAATAGCTAGGTTTATTTTTCGCACTTTAAATTCCCACAATCTTTAACTGTCTAGATGCATGGCTAATAGGATTGTATGGAAAGAATGCTTGAAATTTAAAACGGTAGATCACCTAATGTGCAAAGACTAAATAACTGAAAAAGTTCACATGCACATATTCACCCCTAGGGTTTACCTCACTTCGGTTGCCTTCGGTAAACAATCATTAAGCATATGAGATTTTAGTGGTTGCCCTCCAGTCTAAAAGATCAAATTGCCCCATTCAAATGTTGCCTCAGAAATGTTGCCTTAAAAAGATCTTAAGACTCTAGGGTTACTACTAAAGTTTTCTAACTATTGCTTAGTGATTGTACTTGTCCCTTTCGAATGTCCCTTACAACTCCAACGACGGTGCTACCTACTCCTTAATAGTATGATAGCGCTGTCTAAAGGAAACGAGAACGACTAATCTTTTTTCGAGTAGGTAGAATCTTAAGTACTTGCTCAATAAAAACTTGTCACACAAACCCCTTTCAAAACAAATTTTCAAAACAAACTTCGTCACACCCTTGAGGACTGATACAAGGGTTATCACGAAGTAAAACATTTTCAAAGCAAGCACACACATAAGCAATTTTAAAAAGATGAGCAAGTACCAAAGAGCCCATGGAAAACCATGGATGGAAAGGGTGCTAGCACCTTCCCTTTCTATAATTTACCCCTCGTACTCAGAAATCTCGAAAAAATGTTTTTTCTGTTCTTTTTCCTTTTCCATGATTGGATGAAATAAAAGTCGGTGGCGACTCTTACTTACCGTAACATTTTGTGAACAAAAAACGCAAAACACAAACCAGTAAAAATAGTCGATTCTGCCACCATATCACAGAACTGGCGACTCTGTTGGGGAATTCTATAAAGTGGGGTATACCTTAGGATTTAGATGATTTTAAAATTACTTCTCTTGATTATCTTGATTGCTTTACTTTTGAGGGTTTATTCGGGGTTACTATAGATCCTACACCCGGATCTGGGGAACACCTTTTAGGTAAGTAGCAATAAACTGTGAGGGAACTATGTTGGGGTATATCGGCACGGTTGAAGCAGTAGCTACGTTAATGTGACACTTTGGTTGGTACCGGTAACCCTTGAGTCAATCAGGGAGAGTATGGGGCCGCCGCGTGGTGTCGTGAAGCATCAACTAACCTTAGAACCTTTAATTGCACAACTTGGCCAGTAGGACGTAGCGAGATGGCCGGCTTTGGTGTATGCCCAAGGTCGACAGATACTCGATGCTACACTCATTGAGGTTTGACTCTTGAGTTTTGTTTGGTTGTGAGTCCATCACCCATTAAACGAAGTTGGGGGAAAGATCAGTGATATTGAGATCCCTTTTAGAACCCGGTTACTATTTATAGGGCAGGTTGAACCAATCCAACTTCAAGAGGGTATGACCTTAAAACTCATGCAATCCTTAAACCTAAGGACTTGGTGTGACTTGTTTGTTGTTTGCTATACCTGTGATTTTATAACCTAATCATGACGTCATAAGCATAGCATATCATGACTAACCATTTCAAGAATTCCCTAGGGCTCATTTTTCCTCTGTATTGTAGGACAAGGCATCTGCCCGTAGGAACACTATACAGATCAACCTTGTGAAAGTGTCTCTCCAACTAAAGGATCTGGCATTAAGGGTTCTCGAAGGTTCTCATTTCATTAGAAAGCATGGTCAGTTGCTCAATTTGGTCACTGCAAAACCTAATGAAGAGTTGTTAAAAGTGTTGTTTCAATTCTTCGATTCGGTGCACCATTATTTCACCTTCCTGGATTACCTACTATTGAGGAGTTTTATCAGTTGTTAGGGGTACCTATTCTTGATCAGTTGCCTTTCAATGGTACGGAAGAACATACAAAGCCTGAAGAAATTGCTAGAGCTCTGTCTTTACAACGATCTGACATAGTGGCAAATTGGGAGACTAGAGGGAGTGTCCAAGGAATTCCGGTTAAGTTCCTATTTAAGAAGGCATGTCATTTTTGGGATACCTTAGACTTACAAGCTTTCGAAGAGGTTCTGGCACTTCTCGTTTATGGGATGGTACTTTTCCCTAATGCTGATCAACTCGTAGATGTGAGCACTATCAAGGTTTTCCTGTCTCATAATCCAGTACCTACATTACTCGGGGATATTTTGCACTCTTTACATGCTCGCACTCTAAAGAGAAGGGGAACCCTCCTATGTTGCACTCCTCTATTGGCTAGGTGGTTTATTTCCCACCTACCCATGTCTGTTTTGAAGAATGAGCAGGGTTTGAAATGGTCTCGCAGGCTGATGTCTCTTAAGCATTCAGACATTCATTGGTGTTCACGGTTCTCGAAAGATGTTACCATCATCGATCGTTGTGGTGAATTCCCTAATGTCCCCCTCTTAGGCATTAGGGGAGGAATCACTTACAGCCCTTGTTTGGCACTGTGTCAGTTTGGTTATGCGAGAAGAGATGGTCCTCATGATACGCTTATCCAAGGAATCGCCTTCAATTATGAGAACAACGTTCAAGGCTATCGTAGAAGGTTCATAAAAGCTTGGGGCATGGTACATAAAATTGATAGCAAGATGCTAGGGAACAAGAATTCCATTCCTTTTGAGCCTTATCTGCGATGGGTACGAGCTCGCGCTCAAAGTCTGATGATGCCCTACCCTGCTGTCCTACCAATAATTGTAGAACCAGTTGCTAAAGGAGACACTGCTTCTTTTGTTCATCACCCTGACATGCCAACTGATCATGAAGAATTACAGAAGTCTTGGGTTCAATTCAAAGAAGAGCAGGACACGTTTGAAGCTTAGTTCTATGCCAGCGAGAAGAAGGTCTTGGAGCTCACTATGCTACTTCATGAAGAAAGGAACATAAATGCCTACATCGCACCAAAGAGGATGCGCTCCTAGGTGACCTAGTTTCTTTTTGCTTTCAGTTTTGTTTTGTTTATTTGTAAGCCTAAAGGGCATTCTTTTTAACAATTCTAACTTATCAATGCAATTAACGTGTGTTTCTTTTGGTTAAACGAATTTGAGCCTTTAAGAATCCTTGAAATCATTGCATACGCATATCATCCAAGACATTGCATAAACAGGTACCATTACAGGTTTCTCATCTTCTTCGTTGTTTATTTCAGCAGAAATGTCTTCTGAACAAAGCATCAAGGATCTTCAGGCACAAAATGCCCAGTTCCAACAAATGTTCATAAGTCTGGCAAAAGGGCAGGAGGATCTGAAAGCCCTCATTCTGAAAGAGAAGAAGAAAAAGAAGAAGGTTGTCGGTATTCTGAATATGAGTAGAAGGTTTGGAGAGCGGTTAAAGCGACAAACTCATCTGACCTCTTCATCCAAGGAAGGGGAGAATCAGGAAGAAGAGAAGGACCCTAGTCCTGCAGTCTCTGACAATGATACTGATTATAACGATGAACAATATCCTCCTATTGAGGATAGATACAAACAGCTAGAAGACCGTCTGAGTGCTATGGAAGTTCAGAGGATACTTGGACTAGATTTTGAAGAACTGGGATTGGTGTCGGGAGTGGTCATCCTACAGAAGTTCAAAGCTCCAACTTTTGCTAAGTATGATGGGGTGTCCTGCCCAAAACTCCATATCCGTTCTTATGTCAGGAAGATCCAACCCCACACAGCTGATAGAAATCGATGGGTTCACTTCTTTCAAGATAGTCTGTCAGGGACTCAGCTTGAATGGTTCTACCAACTGGAGGGAGCCAATATCCGAAACTGGGAAGATCTGGCTGCTGCTTTCTACAAGCAGTATCAGTATAATGCCGACCTTTCTCCCACTCGTACTCAACTCCAGAGTATGTCCATGGGTGCAAGTGAAGGCTTTAAAGATTATACAGAAAAATGGAGAGACTTGGCTGGGAGAGTTCAACCCCCGTTGTCTGATAGGGAGTTGGTTGATATGTTTCTAGGGATGCCATCTGGTCCATTTTTCAATCATTTGATCGATAGCTCATCAGCTGGTTTCACTAAGCTGATCCTAACTGGGGAAAGAGTAGAAGCTGGGATTCGAAGTGGCAAAATACAAAAGGATACCTCTTCAAGTTCAGTAAAGAAGCCTTTTCCTGGTAAGAAGGAAGCCAGTGCCATCTACAGCCCGAGGGGTCAGAACAGGGCTGAACAACGTCAGACAGTAAGTGTCGTGATGATACCTAGACCTGAAGTTGCTCCACAACGCAACAATCCACAAAGGGTGGAAAGACCACAACGAAAGTTTACCCGCATCAACATGACATTGGCTGAAGTTCTACCTCATCTGCTGAGATCCAACTTGGCAACCTTGAGATAGGCTCCCAAGATTCCAAATACTACATCTCCCTGATATAATCTGAATGCCCGGTGTGCTTATCATTCTGAGAGTCCTGGCCATGATACAAATGACTGCTGGGATCTGAGAAACAAAGTACAAGACTTGATTGAAGCCAAGGAGATAGATTTCAATGCTCCGGAGAAGCCAAATGTCATAACTGCTCCCATGCCTAAACATGGTCGTGGAGTTAATGATGTTAATACTGATTTGTTCATTACCTCTGTTGATGAAGTTTCTACTCCTCTCATGACTGTCAAGAAGAATTTTCTGTTGGCTGGTTTATTTCCGGGTTATGGTGAAGGTTGCCACATGTGTTCGTTTTTACCTGCTGGTTGCTGTTTGTTGAAGTTAGGTGTCCAACGCCTGATAGATAGCAAAGAAATTATGTTTGAGAAAACTTTGGTTCTCGTTGTTCCATCTGAAGATGTTGCCATTATAACAATTTTCGCTAATCCTTCCAAGGTCTCCTCGAGAATACCTATTAGGATTACATCTGCTCCAAGAATTGCTCTGCTGGTAATTACTGTTCCTAGTCCTGTCCCGTATGTCTCGGACAAAGCTGTCTCGTGGCATTATGGCGCCGATGTGTACTATCATGGCATCAAACAAGATTTGAAAGATGAAGAAGTTGATCTTGATGTTGGTAACATTGTCGGAACCAACAAAGTTACCCGAAGTGGAAGGGTCTTCTCTCCCGAGATTTCCCCTAAGACTGTCAACAAACCTATTGTCATTCCACCTGTTTTTCCTGCTAGTACATCGGCTACTGTTCCTGTTCTTACTCCAGTTATTACCCATGTCGGCGAATCGTCTGATATCCGCGGTAAGGAAATTTAGGCGAGCCTTCCCGGACGGAGGCACCTAAGAAAATTGTCGTGGAAGCCTCTAAGCAAGGAATGGAGGAAATATTGAAAATCATTAAGAAGAGCGACTACAATGTGGTCGAGCAGTTGGGGCAGACCGCATCGAAGATATCCATGTTGTCTCTGCTATTGTGTTCTGAAGCCCATGCAAAGGCTTTGATTGCATTTCTCAAGACTGCACATGTGCCGCAGGAAACTTCAGCTGATCAGCTCAAAGATTGTATGGCCAGCCTGACTGCTGATAATGGGCTGGGTTTTTCAGATGCAGATTTGACTCTGAAAGGAAGGAAGCATAATGATGCTCTGCATGTCTCGATTGAATGCAGGGGCACCACTATGGCTCATGTGCTGGTAGATACTGGGTCTTCACTGAATGTTCTGCTGAAGAAGGCATTAGACCAGTTGGATTGCGAGGGTTTAACTCTAAAGCCTAGTAACATTGTGGTAAGGGCTTTTGACGGATCAAAGAGAATGGTGCACGGGGAGGTGGACATCCCTGTCAAAGTAGGCTCTCAGACTTTTGGGTCCACCTTCTATGTGATGGATATCAGGCCATCATATTCTTGTTTGTTGGGTCATCCTTGGATCCATGAGGCTGGGGCAGTCACCTCCACACTCCACCAAATGATGAAGTATCCGGTGAAAGGAAAGATTGTCACAGTGCGGGGTGAAGAAGAATATATGGTGAGTCACCTCAACTCCTTCTGCTACATAGAGATGGACGGGGAATTCATCGAAACTCCTTGTCAGAATTTTGAAGAGGTCCCTCAGATCTTGGAATCAATTGAAACTACTAGCAACAAACCTCCTTTGAGGATGGCTTCTCTCAAGGACGCCAGGGCCGCGGTTGAAGAAGGTGGGTGTGCCAATTGGGGTCAGCTCCCTGATTTAACTCATAAAACTGATAAATTTGGTTTGGGCTTTACTACAGGGGCTTAAAGGGCTGTTAGACGCACTCGGCCTGGAGGACCTCCCCTACGCATCAACAATCGTGAGGTTAACGCCATTGAAGACGGTGAAGAGGACTCAGACATTGACAGCTGGATCTACCCAACTACCAACGGTAGACCGAGTAACTAGACGGCTAGGTACTTTATACATGTTCCTTTTATTCCGCCGTAATTGTCTTACCTGTTTTAGATTTGTAACAAACAATTTGAAACTTTACGGTCCGGTGCCTTGCCCGAGGCACCTTGGCTTTGCTTGTGAGGGCTATTATTTATAATTTTATAATCATTAATAAAGCATTGGACATTTCTTGCATACAAATTTTGCGCTCTCTATTTTTCTTTTCTGTTTTCCACTCTATCAAAACAGTTATTCCCTTACACACAATCATGTATCATAATGCAGATCCATATCCACTCTGGATCCCATTGATAATAGCTCTGCTATTGCCAGTTATGACTTCAAAAATCCAATCAACCAAGTCGAAGACGAAGGTGAGGATGATTGTGAGGTGCCTGGAGAACTTGCTAGACTACTACAGCAGGATGAAAGGGCCATACAACCCCATGAAGAGTCGGTTGAGACAGTGAACTTGGGTACTGAGGAAGACAGAAAAGAGGTTAAAATAGGTGCAAATCTGGAGCTTAGCGTCAAACAGAGGTTGATACAGATGTTGCATGACTATGTTAAGATCTTCGCTTGGTCCTACGAAGACATGCATGGTTTAGACACTGATATTGTGGTACATCGCCTTCCGACTAAAGAAGACTGTCCTCTGGTTAAACAGAAGATCCGTCGTATGCGCCCTGAAATGTCAGAGAAGATCAAGGCAGAGGTCATGAAACAGTTTGATGCAGGATTCTTAGCTGTCACTTCCTATCCATAGTGGGTTTCCAATGTCGTTCTGGTACCTAAGAAGGACGGTAAGGTACGGATGTGTGTTAATTACAGAGATCTGAATAGGGCAAGCCCCAAGGATGACTTCCCACTTCCTCACATCGATGTTCTGGTCGACAACACCGCGCAACATAAAATCTTCTCCTTCATGGATGGTTTCTCTGGCTACAACCAGATCAAGATGGCTTCTGAAGACACGGAGAAGACAACCTTCATTACACAGTGGGGCACCTTCTTCTACAAGGTGATGCCTTTTGGGTTGAAGAATGCTTGGGGCAACCTATCAGCGCGCCATGGTCGCTTTGTTTCATGATATGATTCACCATGAGATCGAAGTGTATGTTGATGACATGATAGCCAGGTCTCAGACTGAGGAAGAGCACCTTGATCATCTCCAAAAGCTGTTTGACAGATTGAAGACATATAAGTTGAGGTTAAATCTGAACAAGTGTACCTTTGGGGTAAGATCTGGTAAGCTTCTAGGTGTTGTCGTCAGTGACAAGGGTATTCAGGTAGACCCTACGAAGGTAAAGTCCATACAAGAAATGTCTGCTCCTCGTACAGAGAAGGAAGTTAGAGGTTTCTTGGGACTTCTGAATTATATCGCCAGGTTCATCTCACATCTGACTGCTACTTGTGAGCCAATCTTCAAGCTGCTGAAGAAAGATCAAGTAGTAAAGTGGAATGATGAATGCCAAACCGCTTTCGAAAGAATCAAATAATACCTTCAAGAACCGCCAATTTTGATGCCTCTAGTTGAAGGAAGACCTTTGATATTTTAATTGACAGTGCTAGACAATTCAATGAGGTGTGTGTTGGGGCAGCATGATGAGTCTGGTCGAAAAGAGCACGCCATATACTACCTTAGCAAAAAGTTTACCGATTATGAGACATGATACTCATTGCTCGAGAAAACTTGTTGCGCTTTGGCATGGGCTGCTCGCTGACTGAGACAGTATATGCTGACTCACACTACCTTGTTGATATCAAAGATGGATCCGATCAAGTATATTTTCGAGAAGCCCGCTATCTCCGGAAGGATAGCAAGGTGGAAAATGATCTTAACCGAATACGACATACAATATACAACCCAAAAAGCACTAAAGGGGAGTGTATTGGCTGATCATTTGGCTCATCAGGCCGTGGATGACTACCAGTCCATGAAGTTCGAGTTCTCGGATGAGAATATCATGTTGGTGACTGACTACGAAGAACCTGGACTGGACGAAGGACCTGAAGAAGGATCCCGATGGTATATGTATTTTGATGGAGCCTCAAACACACTAGGTAACGGCATTGGCGCTATAATCATATCTCCCGAGGGCTGTCATACTCCGTTCACTGCCCGATTATGTTTCAACTGCACCAATAACATGGCGGAGTATGAAGCATGTATTATGGGTCTTCGAGCTGCTATTGACCTGAGGATTAAGTTCTTAAGTGTATTCGGGGATTCCGCTCTGGTGATAAGTCGGATCAAAGGCGAGTGGGATACGAAGCACCCGAATCTCATTCCTTACAGAGAGTATGTATTGACATTGCTCCCACACTTTGAGGAGGTAACCTTTGAACATTTCCCACGAGAAGAGAACCAGTTGGCGGACGCGCTAGCTACCATGTCTTCTATGTTCAAAGTTAGGTGGGACAATGAAGCTCCCGAAATTACCATTGAGAGGTTGGATGAACCAGTACACTGCTGTGAGATCGACACCGAACAAGTGGAAGACAAACCCTGGTTTCACGAAGTCAAAGGGTATATCGAGGTTCAGGAGTATCCCAAAGGGGCATCTGTCAATGATAAGAAGTTTCTGAGAAGGTTTGCTGCAAAGTTCTTCCTTAGTAATGGTATCCTCTATAAATGCAACCATGACTCCACACTACTATGGTGGGTAGACAAGAGCGAAGCAGAGAGGATCATGACAGATCTACATGAAGGCACCTTCAGAACCCATTCTAATGGACATACCATGGCTAAGAAAATCCTTCAGTCATGATATTATTGGTCCACTATGGAAGACGATTGTTATCAGCACTCTCGAACTTGTCATAAATGCCAAATCTACGCTGATAAGGTGCATGTGCCTCTGGTCCCTTTGAACGTCTTGACAACTCCGTGGCCCTTTGCGATGTGGGGCATCGACATGATCCGCGAGATCAGACCTACTGCGCCTAATGGGCATCGTTTCATCTTAGTAGCCATTGATTACTTCACGAAGTGGGTTGAGGCAACCTCTTTTGCTACTGTGACCAAGCACTTCATGGCGCAATTTATCTGACATAATCTGATCTGTCGATATGGTGTACCAGAGAGAATTATCACTGACAATGGTACGAATCTCAACAACACAATGATCACCGAGCTCTGTAAACAGTTCAAGATACAATATCATAACTCTTCTCCCTACCGGCCGAAGATGAATGGCACTGTTGAAGCAGCTAACAAGAATATCAAGAGGATTATACAGAAGATGATGGTGACATATAAAGACTGGCATGAGATGTTACCATTCGCTCTTCATGGGTACCGTACCTCAGCACGGACGTCGACAGGGGCAACCCCCTAATCTCTGGTATATGGCATGGAGGCAGTCCTACCAATAGAAGTCCAGATACCCTCTCTCAGGATTATGAAGGATGCAGGTTTGAACAAAGACGACTGGATCCAAACCCAGCTTGATCAGTTAAATCTAATCGATGAAAAGAGACTTACTGCTATCTGCCATGGTCAGACATATCAAAAGCGAATGATCAAGGCTTTTAATAAGAAATTTAGGCGTCAAGAATATCAAGTCGGGGATCTGGTGATCAAACGCATCATACTGCCGCAAGATGATCCCAGGGGCAAATGGACTCCCACGTACAAAGGGCCATTTGTGGTTAAGAACATTTTCTCGGGAGGAGCTATGATTCTAACCACCATGGATGGTGACGACCTTCCTCACCCTATCAATGCAGACATAGTGAAAAGATACTACGCATAATCAAAGACCCGCTATGTTGACTGGCCTAGGAAAAAATAAGGGCTTCTCGGTGAACCAAAAGGGTTCGGGAAAAAATAAGGGATGAAAATGAAAATTTGTACACCCGACAAGTCGAAAACCCGAAAGGGAGGCTTGGGCAAAAAAGGGTATCCCGGTAGATTGAAAACTCGAAAGGGAAATCCAGGCAAAAGTTAGGGATTAAAGTGTATCACTATGTCTCGTTGGATGATCTTGCGACCAGACCTTGGTATCGACTATCATGCTCAGACGATGCCAATCAATCTGATCCACCTTTGGCCTAGTAGCAAAGTGATGAGACACTTGAAGATATAAAGGTAATAGCAGAGTTGGAACCCAATGGGGTCATTTCACATAGCTGTTTTTCTTTCCTTTACACAAATTGTATAATTTCTGTCTTTCAGCGGCGTTCTCTTACTAGGACGTCAGCCTCCTTGTACAAAACACCTATTACATGCCAACTTCAAAATCAATACAAGTCATTTTCACGAGAAATTCCAATTTTTTTTTCTTTTTCTGTTTTGTTTTGCAAGAACGTCCGATGATTTGTTTTTGATATATGCATTTGAAAATGATTGTTGATCATAAATATTTACATAAGAAACAGAAGACAATTACTCGTAATTCCAGAAACAGGAAAAAACAAGAAGTACCAAACTCGACGGTTCCTCTGTCCAGCAGGTATTAGGATAGAGCTAGCTTTGGAACATGATTATTGGTACATACACTCCCCACAGAGTAAAAGTATCCAAAGGCTGATGCCAACTTCCCCGAAATAGGACATAAATACCCCTAGCCGAGGTTCGTAATCGCAGGCGAGTCAATAAATTTCATCCCCCAAGCAGAGTTTACTTCTACAGATATAGAAGCTCAATCTCTAACCGAGCTCATCACTTCCAGCAACGGAATTTCATCCCCAGCTAAATTTGTTCCTCCAGATCAGCAGGTCTACCAACAGAGTATCTCTTCCCCTAAAGTCTGGTCCCCGCAGAGTTATTCTCCAGCATCTCTTCCCGGCAGAATATTCGCAAATCTCCAGCAACCGTCAGGTATTTATTTTCCCAGACGCGAGCATACCCCGACAGCATTTCATGAACATACATCATGATATACGCATACATAACATATACAGCATAATCTCATTTATTTTGAGAACATTATTTCACCCTGCATTTCATGCATCACATATAAACTAACCTTAATATCTTTTTCAAGAAAAGACGATTAACTTCAACGAATCCAGCAGTTATAAAGATCACATCTATAGACAACTAATGGAAACTCAGTTCCAGAAATCAAACGGGTCAACTAATCTACATTATTGCTTCAAAGTAACCCTACCATCCAGGTTCCTTCTCACAACCCTATTATCCAGGCTGTCATATCAAAGTATCCTTACCCGGGTTCCTGCTAAAGTTTGTACACAAACTTATAACCTTACCCCAATTCATTCTGAAGTTTTACACGAACTTATCCCAAAGTAACCTTACCCTGGTTCCTCCTGAAGTTTTACACAAACTTATAACCTTACCTCGGTTTATTCTGAAGTTTTACGCGAACTTATCCCAAAGCAACTTTACACAGGTTCCTTCTCGGTTCAGATGCAGTTTTACCCAAACTCCTCACAAAGCAACCTTACCCAGGTTACTTCTCGTAGCCCTACTATCCAGGCTTTTATATCGAAGTAACCCTACTATCTAGGTTCCTTCTCACAGCCCTATTATCCAGGCTTTCATATCAAAGTAACCCTACTATCCAGGTTCCTTCTCACAGCCCTACTATCCAGGATTTCATATCGAAGTAACCCTACTATCCAGGTTCCTTCTCACAGCCCTACTATCCAGGCTCTTCATATCGAAGTAACCCTACTACCCAGGTTCCTTCTCACATCCCTACTATCTAGGATTTCATATCGAAGTAACCCTACTATCCAGGTTCCTTCTCACAGCCCTACTATCCAGGATTTTATTTAGAAGCAGCCCTACTATCCAGGTTCCTTCTCATAACCTTACTATCCAGGTTCCTTCTTTCTTATCTCCAGACGGCAGTCCACAACACTGTAAGACCTGGGCCTGATCAAATACGATCGATTTCATATTCCCTCAGTAAGTCACTGTGCAATATGGACCTTAACCAAATACACCACTCGTCTCCTCAATCATTCCACAGTAGAGTAACGGACAACTGAAGCTCCTAGACTCTATTATCATTCACCAGCGAAGGCCTCCCCAACAGCAGGTATATGGTTTTTCGCAAAGGAATCTCTTATGCGACCGACATATTTTTCAGATGGCACCTTTAAGCCCATCTCCGGCGATTATCCGTCAACTTCCAAATGGCATTTGTAAGCCCAATCCCGATATCTCCAATCAGTGTTACTTCATGTGAGTGCAAATTTCTTGGCACTCTAGTGTTCAATCATCTTCCACCTTCAGACCACGAAAGGCAAAGCAGCCAATCTACACCCTCAGGTTTAAGAAGATTGAACAGGGGCAGCTGTTGTACCCCAAAATTTTCCCTCCCATTTTACTCAACAAATATCAAGTGAGGTCCCTAAGTTGCTCAAGGAAGTCCAAGTGTTGACCAGACAAAGTCTCTCCTAAGGCAGTATACCTCAAATTAGGGTTTCCCTTTTCATCAAGATGTGTGAACCACAAAGGACTCAAATGCTTCCCAAGGTACTAATATGTTCCCAAGATCATACATGTCAAGTTTCATGCCTTGCGCAAAGAAGTTTGCTCAGTCAACTGCTCAAATGCTTGAGAATTGACTGTATTAGGTCAAAAGTCAATTGTGGCCCACATACAGTAAAACCTAAAGATTTTTGGTCAACATCAACATTTTGAAGTGACTTCCATCATTTGATCAAGGGTTGATCATGATTCCTCAAGGAATGTTCCAAATTCATCAAAACCCAAAAGTTGCTAAATTAGGGTTTTGCAGGAAAAGTCAACCCAACTTTGACCAAGCATAACTTCTTTATAATTTATCATAAATTTTCCATCCAAGGCTCATTTTGAAGAGGATGTCTCTTGTACTAGGACGTCAGCCTCTTGTACATAAATGCCTATTTACAGGCAAATTCAAAAATCAATATAAATTCACTTTTCAGATCAATTGCCAATTGTTTTTCCTTTTTCTGTTTTGTTTTGCGAAGAACGTCCAAGGTTCAATTTGTGATATATGCATTTGACAATAATTGCTAACTCATAAATGTTTGCATACGAAACAAAGGATTAATTACAGGTAACATTAGAAACAGGGGCAATAATGAGTTGTCTAAGCGATCTAATTGCTCTGTCCACCAAGGTACCAAGGTAAGTTCGGCCAAAGAATGTAACCAAGATATCTTAAATCTCCAGAGAGTGAGCCAGCAAGTCAACGTACTCTCCCCAAGCAAAGTCTACAATCAGCCTCAAAGAAGTTGGGTATCCTCCAGCAGATCTCAACATTCCCCAGCACATTATACATACATTCTTAACAAAGCATCCCCGGCAGTCTTGATCTAAGATTGTTCCCCGGCGGTCTACCAGACATTCAGTGGAGTCACTTCCAGTACATCTCAAAATTTCCCCAGGAGAGTCCAGTATAGTTCAAGATTTCCCCAGGAAAGTTTGAATCCATCTCCCCAGCAGGAAGCTCATCCCCAGTAGATTCTGGAAGCTTCCCCCCTGCAGAGCATGAACGCGTCCCCCGGCTTTATTCAAAGGTTATTTCCCTACCAGGATATAACTGGGTTATCCTCAGCCAAAAGCCACGAAAATACCGGCCTCGACGAAGTCTTCTTATCCCCAGCGGAGTCTATTAACACATAACATAACAATGGTATCCCCAGCGAAGTTACCATCAACATCTCAACAGAGTACCTCTCTTCCCACAAAGTTTTGTTCCCAGCAAGATCGCTAGAGTAATTTTCTCCCTGCAGAGTAATCTCTTTGCCAAGTTTATTCCCCAACGGAGTCATCTTCTCCTACCGGTATTCTTGCAACCATCACTCCCCAGTGGAAACAGAAGCTCTCCATCAGCCCAAGATTTTAACTCTCGGCATTCGTCAAGGATATATTTTCCTAGACAAAAATACATTCAAAAACATCACATACATCATGATACATGCATAAACGCATCATATCTTACAATCTCATTTATGTTGAGAACATCATCGCTTGATCCATATCATGCATTGCATATGACTGACCTTTACCTTTCAGGAAAGATCCAGTTAAGTTCTCAGCTATGTCCAAGACCTCCTCTGGTTCAGTTAAATCGATTCCTAAAGATTTTTCTGATGCCGATCCAGTTAAAGTTAGTCCAAGACTTTCGTCTGGTTCAGTTAAATCGATTCTAAGATTTTTCTGATTCTTATCCAGTCAAAGATATTCCAAGACTTTTGTCTGGTTCAGTTAAATCGACTCCTAAAGATTTTTCTGATGCCGATCCAGTCAAAGTCCTTCTCTGGTTCAGTCAGATCGACGCTAAGATCTCCCTGATTCTTATTCCAGTTGAAGATTCCAAGACCTTGCCTGGTTCAGTTAAATCGACTCCTAAAGATTTTTCTGATGCCGATCCAGTCAAAGGCCTTCTCTGGTTCAGTCAGATCGACGCTAAGATCTCCCTGATTCTTATTCCAGTTGAAGATTCCAAGACCTTGCATGGTTCAGTTAAATCGACTCCTAAAGATTTTTCTGATGCCGATCCAGTCAAAGGTCTTCTCTGGTTCAGTCAGATCGACCCTAAGATCTCCCTGATTCTTATTCCAGTTGAAGATATTCCAAGACTTTAGTCTGGTTCAGTTAAATCGATTCTAAGATTTTTTTGATTCTTATCCAGTCAAAGTTAATCCAAGACCTTCTCTGGTTCAGTTAAATCGACCCTAAGATTTTTCTGATTCTTATCCAGTCAAAGTTATTCCAAGACCTTGCCTGGTTCAGTTAAATCGATTCCTAAAGATTTTTCTGATGCCGATCCAGCCAAAGGCCTTCTCTGGTCCAGTTAAATCGATTCCTAAAGATTTTCCTGATGAAGACTCAGTAAAAGACATCCAAGATTCTCTCACCGTTACTGTTGAGGTAGTAATCGCCCAAGGTTCTCTCATCGTTACTGTTGAGGTAGTAATCGTCCAAGGTTCTCTCATTATTACTGTTGAGGTAGTAATCGCCCAAGGTTCTCTCATCGTTACTGTTGAGGTAGTAATCGCCCAAGGTTCTCTCATCGTTACTGTTGAGGTAGTAATCGCCCAAGGTTCTCTCATCGTTACTGTTGAGGTAGTAATCGCCCAAGGTTCTCTCATCGTCCCGTTGAGGTAGTAACCATCCCTGATTCATTCATCACCTTTTGAAGCTCCAGACTCGATTCCTGTATCTCGCCAGGGCACGTCTGAAGATGTTTAAAGATTCAATTCCTGTAACCAGTCAGGGCACGTCTACACAAAGAGTTTGAAGACCAACTCCTGTAACAGGCCAGGTAATCATCTTTCTTTTTCTAGGTACATAAGTTCTCGCTAAGGAAACTCTTACGCGATCGACATCCAGATGGCATCTATAAGCCCATCCACCTATATATCACCTCTCAACATGGCATCTGTAAGCCCATCTTCCTATCCATCAATCTCCAAATGGCATTTGTAAGCCCATTCCCACCATCACACTGCTAACATGTGAGCGCATATTTCTGGGCACTCTAGTGTTCAATCATCTTCCACCTTCGGATTACGAAAGACACGTCAGCCAATCTACATCCTCAGGTATAAGAAGATTGAACAGGGGCAACTGTAGTACCACAAAATTTTCCCTCCCATTTTCTTCAAGATTTGCTAAGAGCATGCTTCAAAATCTCCCAAAAGGTTGCACAGTCCAATTGCCTCCTAATAGTCAAAAATTAGGGTTTTGGTTCTGGCAAAGAAGTTGAAGTTTCCAAGGGTCCAATCAAGTCCCACATGCCTATAAACATGGTCAAGCATCCATATGCTAAGTTTCAAGACTCACAGCACAAAATTGCACAGTCAAAAACCTTAATTGCTTCACAGTCAACTGCAGGGGCAAAATGGTCATTTGACAGTCAAAAGTCAAAATTTTTGGTCAACATCTTATTTTGAAGCCACAAACATCATTTGATCAATTCTTGATCATGATTCTCAAGGCATGCCTCAAAAAGTCTCAAGATGCAAAAGTTTCTATTTTTGGACAGTTGAAAAAGTCAACTACAAATTGACCAGGGCATAACTTCCACATGGCTTATCATAAAAATTCCATACAAAGCTCATTTTGAAGAGAATTACATTTCCTACAACTCATCTTCACACTTCAAGTCCAAGAAATGCGCTCACAAAAAGTTATCAATCTCAACATTATAGGTCATTTTCAAAAGTCAACAAAAAGGCACTTTAGGTCAAAGACCATAACTTGAGATTGGTAAATCAAAATGACGTGGGACCAAAGACATTGGTTAGAGGACTTCAAGACCTTTCCAAAATGTCCAAGAACATGATCAAAGCTTAAAATTTGAGCAAGATATGCCTTGTGGAAGTTGGGAAATTTTTGAGAATTTTGAAAAGTCAACTTTGCTTCAAATGCCTCAAAATTGCTAATGGGCCTCAATTTCTTCCAAGAATCATCACCCAAAGACTATGCACGATCCATTGACATCCAAGGGAGTTATTTTCTCATTTTTGATTAATTATTTGAATTTTTATTATTATTAATTCACTTAATTAAAATTAATTATGAAAAAAATACTCAAATAAAGGTTTTGAATCTTTTGGTGCAGCATATTCACTCATCGTGACCTAGAGATTTCGTGTACCACATCAAGAGGCAAGATCTTCCAAAATAGGCAAGTTTTCATGGCAAAAAAAGATTGAAAAAGATCATGAAAATCAAATATTGAAAAGCATTAAAACATGGATTTTGGGCCAGTTTTTCTAACCTAAATCATTCACATACATAAGCATAACATAACCCTAATGCCAAGAACACAGAAGCTGCGCCTCAAACACAAGAACAACTTTGCATTTTTTTCCGAAAAATCACAAAACTGAAAACCTAGCTAGAGCATAATTCAAGACTGCAAAACCATTCCACTACACTCCTGACACTATCAGGGAGCTTTTCCAATCAAAATCACGCCTCCATACTCAAGGAATTGGTAGATAGAAGCTTGACTTTTCTTTAAAATTTTCATATTCGTGCTTTCATTTTCATACATTATTAATGACTTTTAATGATTGATTTATACTAATATGAGCATTCTGAAGCTATTGGTGTTATTTGATTGAACTAAGGACGCCTGTATGCAAAGTTACCATGAAAGCTGCTTAGGGTTTCAGAGCTCCAATTTTGGGGTTTCATTCATCTGGAAAAATTGGACCATAAGACCAATACCATTGAAACCAGGACCTTCCAACGAATAGAAATTAACCATCGCGCCCTTTTTCTTTTTCACTATATGTTGTTCGCTATTTTTTGCAGGTTTGACTTAGTGGGGGTTTAAAACCCCCGCTATTTATTTTATTTACAGGGAAAAAAGGAGGACGAAGCTTAGGTGTCCACGCGTGAATGGGTGGTTCAAATCCTGGCGCGCGAATTTTTGATTAACACCACTAATGAACGCTTTTGCATATTATATTTCTTAATTATCCAAATAACAGATGCGCGCGTTGGTTCAGTTGGCAATTGAAGTGGCACGCAGGTATTGGGACCTGGGTTTGATTCCCAGGTCCCCTTGTATATTTCATAATTTTTTCTCTAACAAGTTCCAGCGCTGCACTCATCCAGTGGTCCACCAAACGCCTTGCCTGCTTGCCTGCCAAGTGTCCCCAGGGATCCATCCAAAGGACAGGATGTGCTGACTACCGTGTACGCTAGTCAACTATCCTACATACGCGCTGGAAAGTCAAGGCAGGCCCTTGCATTCTTGGGCTAAATTACTTCAACAACACCTCCATAATTGGGCCAGAAACCCCTCTTGTTTGTATTTTCTTTCCCTCTTTTTATTCTCTTTTATTTATTTTAATTATTTTAATTGTTTCAATTAATTCACCAAAATAATAACATAAAACCAAAAAAAAATCAGAAAAGTCAAAAATAAAATATGTTTATTTAATTTTTAATTCATTAATAGTTTTTGTGAATAAATTTTAATAATCAAATTAGTTAATTTTAGGTTTTCAACTTTAATTTTTTTTTCTTAAATAAACTAAAAAAATGTAGAAATTAGGGTTTGTCACATTTTCATCCTTTTTCTTAAATAAATAAATAATTCCTATCATTATTATTATTAACTAATTTTGTGAATACTCTTGTAATTAAACAATTAGTAAATTAGGTTTAAACTTAAATATTTTTCTTTAACAAATTAAAAATAGTGTAGAATTAGGATTTCTAATTTCAATTAATTCTCTTTATTTCTATTAAATACAAAAAACATAAAAAACAATTTCTTTTCTCATTAAATAATTAATTAACTTTCAATTTCGATTTAATTTCTTTAAAGGGTCCAACGCCCTCGCACTCGATTCTAATTTCTTTTTGCACGTTTATTTTTATTTCCTTTTTAAATATTATGTAATTGCCCCAAAGCTTTGTAATAATAATTAGGTTTAACTTTTCGCATTTACTTTCCGCACTTTTATTCAAAATCGGGTCTTTGTTAATTTGGTGATGTATAGACCCGCGCCTTGTAATAGCGTAGGACCTTTATTTTCCGCACTTTAAATTCCGCACCTTTAAACTGTTAATCACATGAAAGAATGTATGCCCAAATAAAATCAAAGCGTAGATCACCCAATGCATGACAAGACAAATAATAACTGAAAATGACACACAATTCACACACCACTCCTAGGGTACGCCCCACTGTTGCCTTGCCCCTCGAAACGTGGTCGTCGAGTATAGGACGTCTTAGTGAGTCCTTATGTTCCATTGATCTAGTTGCCTCGAACAAGTTGCTTCGAAACAAGTTGCCTCGGAATAGTTGCCTCGGAATAGAAAGATCAATGGCATAAGGGTAGCTTCTAAGGTCTCTTACTGTTGCTCGGTGGCCACACTGTCCCTAAACTCGAATTAACCCGAACACCTCCAACGGTGGTGCTACCTACCTCTCAATGGTGGGATGGCACTACCTTAAGGACATTTACACAGCCTAATTCCTTAGGGTAGGTAGATGACTCGTAGATACTTGCTCTAATTCAAAACAAATCATAAAACTTCTTTTCACACCGACACTTTTCAAAAAGCTTTCAAAAACAACTTTTCAAACACTCTTGAGGACTGATACAAGAGTCGAACTGAAATTTTAAACGAAACTTTTTCAAACCCACTCACTCTGAAAAGCAAACATTTTGAAAACACAAATGAGCAAGTATGTAAGAGCCCATGGATAACCATGAATAGAAAGGGTGCTAACACCTTCCCTTTCTATAAATCTACCTCCCGAACCGAGAGCAATCTCATAAGGAATTTTTCTGTGCTTTTGTCCTTTCCATGTTGGAGAAAAATAAAAGACGGTGGCGACTCTTGCTTCCGCGACATTTCGCGAACCAGCGTTAAACAGTCAGTTCCAGATCCACCGATCACAGAACTGGCGACTCTGCTGGGGACATTTTTATAAAGTGAGGTGTACCTTAGGATAGTTCTTAAACTGTGTTTTCAATTGCTTTGACTTGTTTGCTTTAAATTGTGGGACTGTCTCGGGAGTTCTATAGATCCTAACCCGGATCTGGGGATACCTTCTTAGAGAGTAGCAACAAGACTGTGAGGGAACTGTGTGGGGTATACCGACATGGTTGAAACAGTCTGCTACGTTGATGTGGCACTTTGGTGTGTACCGGTAACCCTTGAGTTCAGTCAAGGAGAGTACGGGGCCTCCGCGTGGTGTCGTGAAGCATCAACTGACCTTAGGAACCTTAATTGAAAAATCTTGGCCTCTTTAGGGTAGTGAGATAACTGACTTTGGTGCAGTCCGAGGTTGGTTGATACTCGATACTACACTCAATTGAGGGTTGCTTTCCTGGAATATTTCGGTCGCCAGATCAGTGGCTAAATCGAAACGATGAACAATGAAAGCAATCAAGTGATATTGGGACCCTTAGAACCCGGTTACTTCTGATAGGACAGGTTGAGCCCACCAACTTCAAGAGGGCAGTACCCCAAACTCCATGTTGGCCTAAACCCTAAGGGCTTGTCTTGTGTGACTTGTATGCCTTATCATGTTTGCCTTTGTAAATATTTGTGGTGTGTTTAATCATAGCATCATGACATCATACAGCATCATATGCATTGGCTAACCATTTCAGGGGTTCGAATCTTCATCTTTGTTCTTGTTTTTTAGGACATGGAAACTGTTCGCAGAAAGACAATTCAGATTAGCCTTGTAAGGATCCCTCCTCAGCTTAAGGAGCTTATATCCAGGATTCCCGAGAGCTCTTCATTCAGTGAAAGACATGGAAGACTCATCAGCTTGGTCAACACCAACATTGAGGAAGATATGATAAAGGTCTTGTTCCAGTTCTTTGACCCTCTGCACCACTGTTTCACTTTCCTAGATTATCAACTGGTACCTACATTAGAAGAGTTCTCCCGGCTTCTGAAGATCCCTATCCTTGATCAGCTACCCTACAATGGTACGGAAAAGGAACCCAAGCTTGAAGAGATTGCTAAAGCCTTACACCTACAATCACCTGACCTCAAGGGACATTGGGAAGTCAGAAGTAGTATCAAAGGGTTCTTAGCCAGGTTTCTGTTTGAGAAGGCCCAAGAATGTTGGAACCCCCTTGATCTACAAGCTTTTGAAGAAGTTGTGGCCCTCCTTGTCTATGGTTTGGTGTTGTTCCCTAATCCAGATCAGCTTATAGATATCAGTGCTGTCCAGATCTTCATGTCCAGGAATCCTATACCTACGTTGCTTGGGGACATCCTTCACTCATGTTACACTCGAACCATGAGAAAAAGAGGTGTTCTTATGTGCTGTACTCCTCTCCTGGGAAGGTGGTTTATTTCGCACCTTTCGCAATCAGTTTTGAAGAATGAGCGGGGTTTGAGATGGTCACAATGATTGATGACTCTTACACATGCAGATATACATTGGTGCTCTCGGTCCAGAGAGGATGTCACTATCATTGATCGTTGCGGGGAGTACCCTAATGTTCCTTTACTTGGAATCAGAGGAGGTATTACTTACAACACGTGCCTGACTTGGAGACAGTTTGGTTATGCTCGGAAGGACGGCCCTCATGACATGTTAATTCCTGACATAGTTTTTGACTTCGACAATGATGCGCAAGGACTTCGCCAGAGATTTATCAGAGCTTGGAGGATGCCAAGTAGGATAGATAGCAAGACCCTGGGGCACAGGAATTCCATCCCGTTGGAGCCTTATCTCGAGTGGGTACGAGCCCGCTCCCAGAAGTTAGTAATGCCATATCCTCATGTTCTCCCTGTGATCAAAGAGCCAGTATTGGAAGGAGAGGTGTCCTACACCATTCAACATCCTGACATGCCTACATCCTGGGAAGAGATGCAGAAGAGCTGGATCCAGCTTAAGGAAGAACGGAATTCTCTTGAGACCAATCTACATGCTAGTGAAAAGAAGGTCTTGGAGCTCACCCGCCTACTGCACGAGGAAAGAAATCTCAACACCTACATTGCTCCGAAGAGGATGCGTAGTGTATTTTGGGATTGATTTGCTTTTGTAATATTTTGCCCATGAGGCTTTGATGTATCAAACAATTATTTCCTTAATGATAACGTGTGTTCCTTTTTGTCTACAACAAATTTGAATTTTCGAACCCTTGAATGCATTGCATAAACACATATCATTCATCATGTGCATGGCAGGTACTCTTCTTTTCAGGTTGCTTACTATTCTTCGCTGTTTATTTCAGCATCATGAACCCCGAATCATCTACCGAGCTGTCTATCAAGGCCCTTCAGGCGCAAAACGCACAATTTCAGGAGCTGATCATGGGTTTGGCTCAAGGTCAAGAAGAGCTGAAGGCTTTGCTCCTGAAGAAGGAGAAGAAGAAGAAGAAGAAGAGAACTGTTCTATTCAACTAGGGCCGGAGGTTTGGTAACACTCTGCAGAATGAGGAAGCTGGTTCTTCTGTAGGCAAAGACAGTCCCCAGGGGGGAAGGGCTCCAAGTCCGGCGGTATCTGACAACGAGACTGACTTTAATGAGGAATAGTATCCTCCAGCTGAAGACAGATACAAGCAGTTGGAAGACCGTCTGAATGCCATGGAAATTCAACAAGTGCCTGGTTTGGATTTCGGAGACTTGGGTTTATCTACTGGTGTGATCATCCCTCACAAGTTTAAAGCACCACCTTTCACCAAGCATGACGGGGCGTCTTGCCCTAAGCTACACCTCAGATCTTATGTGCGGAAGATTCAACCATACACAGTGGACAAGAACTTGTGGATCCACTTCTTCCAGGAGAGTCTTTCAGGGACTCATCTCGAATGGTTCTATCAGCTGAATGGAACCAAGGTTCGTAACTGAGAGGAGTTGGCTACTGGTTTTTACAAGCAGTATCAATATAATGCCGACCTTGCTCCTACACGTACCCAACTCTAGGGTATGTCGCTAGGATCAGGCGAAGTCTTTAAAGAGTATGCACAGAAGTGGAGGGACCTGGCTGGCAGGGTGCAGCCACCATTAACAGACCGTGAGTTAGTGGATATGTTCTTGGGGACCCTATCCGGGCCGTTTTTCAATCATCTTATTGGCAATTCATCTGCAGGGTTCACAGACCTTATCCTAACTGGGGAAAGGATAGAGGCTGGCATGAAGTCCGGAAAGATTCAGAAAGATGTATCTTCAAGTTCTGAGAAGAAACCTTTTAAGAAGGAGGCCAGTGCTGTGTATGGGCCTAGGAGGCAAGATAAACCAGAGCGCCGCCAATCTGTCAACGCGGTGGTGATTGCTAAACCTGTTGCCGCTCCTCGGCAAACCAATCAACCAAGGGGTGAAAGACCCAGAAGAGAATTTACCCGGCTGAGTATGACCTTGTTACAAATCTTGCCGCAGCTACTATCCACCAACTTGATGACTGTCAGAGAGGCTCCAAAGGTTGTGAATACTGCCTCCCCTAAGTATAATCCAAATGCTCGTCGTGCTTATCACTCCGATAGCCCGGGGCATTCCACTGATGATTGCTGGGCCCTGAGAAACAAGGTGCAGGACCTTATTGATGCGAAGGAGATACAATTTGAGGCGCCTGAGAGGCCAAATGTGGTGACTGCTCCTATGCCCCAGCATGGAGTGAATGCCGTTGATGAAGACTCGTATGCCGTTTCTGTGAATGATGTAGCTACCCCTCTGATGACTGTTAAGAGGAACCTACTGCTGGCCGGTTTATTTCCGGGTTGCAGCAAGGGTTGCCTCTTGTGTGCTGTTACCCCTACTGGTTGTCCGTTGCTGAAGTTAGGCATCCAAAGCCTGATGGACAGCAAAGAGATTCTGTTCAAGAAGACCGTTGTTCCGTTTGCTCCTGTGGAAGAAGTATCTGTCGTTACAATTTTCAACAATCCAATCAAGGCTCCCCCGAGGAAGCCAGTTAAAATCATGACTGTCGCACCCATTGTGATTACTGTTCCGGGGCCCCTCACCTATGAATCTGATAAGGCTGTCCCATGGCACTATGGGGCAGATGTATATGTACTTGGAATAAAGCAAGAGTTCAACACTGGTACCAGCATCAGCAATATCACCGGTCCAGCTAAAGTTACCCGCAGTGGCAGGCTCTTCTTGCCTGACATTGCACCACCAGCTATTCGAAGACCTCTCATAATAACGCCTGCAAGTGCACCTGTTGCTACTTCTGATCCATTTGTTTCCCCTGCTGCCGAGTCATCTAATGCTCGGGGCAAAGGGATTGAAGATGAGCCTGCCCGGATGGAGGCACCAAAATCTGTAAATGTTGAAGCCTCCCAGCAAGAGATGGAGGAAATTCTTAAAATAATCAAAAAGAGTGATTTTAATGTTGTTGAACAGCTGGGGCATACCCCCTCCAAGATCTCCATGCTCTCCTTGCTGCTATGCTCAGAGGCCCATGCTAAGGCTCTGATTTCATTTCTAAAGATGGCTCATGTGTTAGAACAAAGTTTGAATCTACTACCCTATGTTTAAGTTTTGATGATAACAAAATGAAAAGATATATTATTTATATGATTCATGTATGAACTATTTGCTACCTAAAAATATTACGTTCTGCCTTGCAGAAACTCTGATAGGTATAAGCAAGAGCACACTTAAATCAGCATCAGAATATTGGTTCTTGACATCAGCATCAGAAGTTGCGTTATCAGAATACCAGAATCAGAAGATTAACTCACGTGTATGCTGAAGCTTGATGAACAGAACTGTGCTCAACACTCTGATAAAGAAAACAACAGTTCATCAGCAGTTAAGCAGAGTCAGAATGAGCCAAGCCAGAACATGCATTAAGTAAGCAACGGTACTATGCATTGAAAGCAAATTATTACCAACGGCCTCATTCCAAACAAGATCTGCTCAATAAGGAAAGTTTGTTATTAGCATTGAATCAAGAATATTGCTCCAACGTTCAAGAATCTCAGTGCTATATAAACAAGACTATGAAGATTGAATTGGCTAATGCTCTCCAACATTTTACACGCCTAAAAGCTAATCATAATCTTCCTTCTATCAGTTTGCTAAACGCTACATATCTTCTTACTCAATCATTGTTTAGCAATCTAGTTTCATAAGCTTAAGTTGTGTATACATCACAGTTGTGATACAGTTTTGTAGAAAACATTCACACACCTAGATTTATCTTCTTTGTAAGAAAGTGTTTCCTTGACAAACCGGGTTGTGGTTTGCATCAAGAAGGCTTTAGCAGTTGTTAAAGCAGTTTGTAATATTCAGTTGAATATAGTGGATTAAGACCTCGTTGGAGAGAGGCGAAATCACCTTGACGGGTGGACTGGAGTAGTTTGAGATCAAACGAACCAGGATAAAAATATCTTGTTCATTGCATTGATTTTCAGTTTACAATTCAACCCCCCCTTCTTGTGTTTTTCACTTCTTCAATTGGCATCAGAGCGCCTGGTTCTGAGCTAAAACACTTAACCGTGTCAGTACAAGATCCAGCGTCAGAAAAACACAATGGCAGGAACTTATTCTCACACCAGCAATGACAACCATGAGGACAGAGACAGATTCAGCGGCAAACCTCCAGTCTTTGATGGAGAAAACTTTGATTACTGGAAAGACAAAATTGAAAGCTTCTTTCTGGCACATGATGCTGATCTGTGGGATATGGTGACAGATGGATACACGCACCCTGTGAATGCAAGCGGTCAGAAGATTGATAGAAAAACAATGTCTGACCAACAAAAGCGTGACTTCAAGAATCACCACAAGGCCAGAACCATCCTTCTCAGCGCCATCTCCTATACTGAATATGAAAAGATCTCCATCAGAGACACAACAAAGAACATTTTTGACTCACTCAGAATGACGCATGAGGGCAACGTTCAGGTCAAAGAAACTAAAGCTCTGGCGCTCATTCAGAAGTATGAGGCGTTCAAAATGGAAGAATCTGAATCCATTGAAACAATGTTCTCAAGATTCCAGATTCTGGTAGCTGGTCTCAAGGTTCTGGACAAAGGATACTCTACTGCTGACCATGTCAAGAAAATCATCAGAAGTTTACCCAAGCAGTGGAGACCAATGGTTACAGCTCTGAAGCTAGCAAAAGATCTCAACAAAATCACTCTGGAGGAACTTATCAGCTCCCTCAGAAGTCATGAGATAGAGCTAGAAGCTGACGAGCCTCAGAAGCAAGGTAAGCCTTTAGCATTAAAATATAACAAAAAATCTGAGTCTAAAGTTTTGCAGGCAGTTGAAGAAACATCTGATGGATCCTCATCAGAAGAAGACAAACTCTCCCTCCTCTCCAGAAGAGTAAATCAACTGTGGAAGCAGAGGCAAAGGAAGTTCAGGAATCCCAGAAGATCTGATCAGAACGAGTCCTCTTCCAGATACAGAAGGACAGACTCTTCCTCTGGATACAGAAGATCTGAAGGCTCCTCAAGTAGCAAAAAGCCAAACACCAAGGACACCATCTGATATGAGTGCAATGAGCAAGGACACTACAAGAGTGACTGTCCAAAGCTTCAGAGGGAAAAGCCCAAAAAGAAGTTTGGGAGATAAAAGAAGAAAAGTCTCATGGCTACATGGGATGACTCTGACTCGTCTGAAGCTGACTCAGAATCAGATGATGAGAGGGCAAACATAGCTCTCATGGCTAACATCTCAGAAGATAGTGAAGCTTCTGAATCAGACTCGGAATCAGATACTGAAGAGGTATTTCCTAACTTTGCTGTTAATTTTACCAAGGCTGAACTTGCTGAAAGCCTTAATGAAATTCTGGAAAGGTATCAGCAAATTAGAGTTAAATTCAGAGACCTGAAAAGGAATCTTGAATCTGACTCTAATAAGACTGAGAGTCTCAAATTGGAGAATTCTGAGCTGAGAAATAAGATTTCAAAATTAGAAAATACTTTACAAAACTCTCAGAAGGAACCAATTTCTGAAACTCCCAGCAACGCTGATGAGATCATCAAGGAGTATGATCACAGTTTCCAGAAGTTCCTTGCTAAAAGCATAGATAGAAGCAAAATGGCTTCAATGATCTATGGAGTTAGCAGAAACGGCAGGAAAGGAATAGGATACCAAGGTAAGGTTCCTACACTAAAGAATGTCATGGACTTAACCATTAAACACACTCCTCTGAATTCACATTTTGTGTATGGTCACACACATGATATTAAATACACTAGCAGTAAGTACTCTGTGAAACCAAAATTCAACCAGAGTTTTGGTAAAACTAACAAATCAGGACCCAAGAAAATCTGGGTACCTAAGGATAAAATAATACATGTTGCAGATATCTTTAGCAGCAAGTCAGAAACACCAGTCATGGTACCTGGACTCTGGCTGCTCGCGACACATGACGGGAAGAAGGCATATGTTCCAAAGCCTGGAACTTAAGCCTGGAGGCCACGTTGGCTTTGGAGGCAATCAGAGGGGAAAGATAATTGGCTCTGGAACTGTAGAATGAAGTTTTTACAGGTATGGAAATTGAATTTACAGGTTCTGAAGACAAGTCATCAGAAGCTCTCAACACAGACACTCCTTCAACGTCTGAAAGGAGCACTGCTAGCAATCCTACAACAGCTGCTGATCAACCTCAGAAGAGACTACCTAGAAGCAACTTGGATCACCCAGAAGAGACTATCTTAGGAAGAAAGGAAGATCCAATCAGAACAAGAGCAAGCTTCAGAAACTCTGAAGAAACACTCATGGGACTTGTGTCTCTGATTGAACCTTCTTCTATTGATGAAGCACTTCTGGATAATGACTGGATTCTGGAAATGCAAGAAGATCTGAATCAATTCACCAGAAATGACGTATGGGATCTTGTTCCCAGACCAAAAGGATTCAACGTCATTGGAACAAGATGGGTCTTCAGAAACAAGCTAAATGAACAAGGTGAAGTCATCAGAAACAAGGCACGACTGATTGCACAAGGTTATAGTCAGCAAGAGGGGATAAACTATACAGAAACCTTTGCCCCAGTCGCCAGGTTAGAATCTATCAGACTTTTAATTTCATTTGCTGTTAATAGAGGCATCACTCTGTATCAGATGGATGTCAAAAGTGCATTCTTAAATGGTTATATAGAAGAAGAGGTTTATGTACACCAACCCCTTGGTTTTGAAAATACAAAACATCCAGAACATGTTTTCAAACTAAAGAAGTCACTATATGGTCTGAAACAAGCTCCCAGAGCTTGGTATGAAAGGCTAAGTAACTTTCTGCTAGAAAATGAATTCACCAGAGGGAAGGTGGACACTACCTTATTCTGTAAATCAGTTAAGAATGACATCTTAGTCTGTCAAATTTACGTTGATGATATTATTTTTGGTTCTACTAATCCTTCTCTTGGAAGAAAATTTGCTAAGTGTATGCAGGCAGAATTTGAGATGAGCCTCATGGGGGAACTGAAATTCTTTCTAGGAATTCAGATCAATCAAACTCCAGAGGAAACTTACATTTATCAGAGCAAATACATCAGAGATCTTCTGAAGAAATTTGACCTCTCAGAATGTAAGCCATCAAAGATTCCAATGCATCCCACGTGCATTCTGGAAAGAGAAGAGGTAAGCAAAAATGTAGAACAGAAAGTCTACAGAGGTATGATTGGTTCTCTCCTTTATCTGACTGCTTCAAGACCTGATATATTGTTCAGCGTTTGTATTTGTGCTAGATTCCAATCAGATCCTAGAGAATCTCACTTAGCAGCTGTTAAGCGAATTTTCAAGTATCTGAAAGGTACTATTAATCTGGGTTTGTTTTATAGAAAATCTAGTGATTACAGTTTAGTAGGCTACTGCGATGCTGACTTTGCTGGAGACAGAGTGGAGCGTAAAAGTACTTCTGGAAGGTGCCAGTTTCTGGGAGAAAATCTGATCTCTTGGTCCAGCAAAAGGCAATCAACAATTGCGCTATCAACAGCAGAAGCTGAGTACATAGCAGCAGCAGGATGTAGCACACAAATGCTCTGGATGAAAAGTCAGCTTGAAGACTTCCAGATTTTTGAGAGTAACATTCCTATACTCTGTGATAATACTTCTGCTATTTGCTTAAGTAAGAATCCCATTTTACATTCTAGAGCTAAGCATATAGAAATAAAACATCACTTCATTAGGGACTATATTCAGAAAGGAATTTTGAATTTAAAATTTATAGATACAGACCGTCAATGGGTTGATATCTTCACTAAACCCATTTCTGAAGATAGGTTCAATTTCATTCTGAAACATCTCAGCATGAAAATATGCCCAGAGTGAAAATGTTTTAATTCCATATATTTATCTTCAGAATGTATTTGTTTTACTGTGAACTTCTGATCAATCTCTTTTCAGAAAGATAGAACATGCAGATTATATCAGATGCAAGTCTAAAGATCTGAAAGTCTAAGCTCAAAGACAGACGTGCTGATCACTACATCAAACAAGTGTCATCCAATCATCAACAAATCTCTGAAGCAGAACGCGTGCACGCTTCTGAGAAGGCAAAACGCTGATTGGGTGCATTGAGACACATGTCTGGTAACCGTTTTTAAGTATCTTTCTCAAATCCCCCAAAATCAGCAAGCATTAAATGAAAGTAATCATGTTTTTAAAACGTAATCATGATTTTATTTCTCTTTCTTAAAAACGTTTACTCTTTCAAAATATTCTGAACCCTATTTAAACACGTTAACCTCTCACTTCAATCTTTTACAGTTTCTCACTATTTCTCAAGCATTCTCTGCATTTTTCTGTGTTCATCTCTCTCAAACTCTTTTTCTCAGTTTTTCTCAAAATCCCTAAGTGTGAACATGGCAACCTCCAGCAGTGCTTCTGCAGGTTCTCAGAAGAAAGCATCATCTGAACAGTATCAAGTGCCATTCAGAACACTCCTCACTCCTGTGAAGAATCTTGAAGTGTTATCTGAATTGATCATTGATTTTGGAAGCCTGAAGGAAAACGGTTTTGATTTAACAGAAGAAGTTAGGGCACAGAAATGGGAAAGGTATTTTGACAGGTTGGTTGGACCAACATTCCCTATGTTAGTCAAGGAGTTCTGGATTCATGCGACGGCTTCAACGCATCAAGTCACCTCCTACATTATGGGGAAGAAGATTGTGATCACTGAGGATCACATAGCTAGGTTAATTGGTTACAGTGGTGGTGGCGTCCGCTGTATTGATATGGCTGAGAGATGTGCTGACGTGGGCTTCATAGCATAAAGGATTTTCACCCATGGGGTGCCCAACAGCAAGATCAAAGATCTGAAGGATCATCACAGAGTTTGGGCGAAGATAATTCTGGGGTGTTTTAACCATAGGAAGCCAACTAGTTCCCCTGATTACATAAATGTAGATCAGCAGTTTCTGATCTACTTTATCAATCAGAAGGTAAAAATAAACTTGGCTCATCTTCTGTTTAACCACCTCAGAACAAGCGTGAAGGAAACCAGGGAAGAAGAAAGAACAAAGAGGGATTGGATACCCTTTGGAAGGTTGATATCAGATATTCTGACTGAGAATAGGCTGATAGAGCATCTGATAGAAGCTCAAGAGTTAAGCACCATTGAACCAACGGTTAGGAAGCCTCTGAACGCGAAGAACTTGAAGAAAATGAAGTTGATAGAGAATATCAAAAAGGAACCCAGCGCTACTCCTATTGCTGATATCACCAGCAGAAGAGTCCCACTGAGTGACTTTCCATTATTTTCTGAGATAGAATCCAAGCCAGTGGTAGTTCTCAGATATCTGGACGCGTGCAAAGCTGATGGTACAGATCCCAATCTGAAGATCAAAGATCTGCACCAATCTCAACCAGAAGTGACACTGAAGAAGACGAAGAAAAGGAAGGCACCTTCAGAAGGATCATCCCAGCAGACACCCAAGAAAAGAGGTAATTTATCTGCTGCTTCTGTTTTAAATTCTTCTACTATTCCAGCATCAATTCCACCTCCAACCTCTCATAGAATCTCAATCCCCATCCCAACAATAGATGAAACTGAACCAGAAGATGACCCTTCTGAGGCATTACAACTCAGAAGACCCCGAACCAAACATCCAAAACCAATAATATCAACAACATCAGCAATTGACAAAGTGCTGTCTGACATTGATCAACACACTTCTGATCACTCCTCCATCAATCCAAACTCTGAACCACAAATTGTCCCTTCTCCACAACCAGAACAACAACAATCTGCTGAAGAACCAGAACAACAACAACCTCTCTCATCCATTCCAGAAGAACCTCTTATCCCTGAACAACCAGAAATTCCAACAACTTCTCCACAACCAGCAATTCCGTCTCCCTCTCCTCAACCAGAAATTCATCCACCATCACCTCAACCTGAGTTTCATCACTATGAAACTCCAACTCCTCCACCTTCTGAACCTCATTCACCTCAACCATCACCTCTGGCAATCCAGCTGCCATGTGGAACAACAGTCACAATGGCCCAGCTGCCATCCTCATCAAAATCTACACCACCAAATACCCCCAAAACACCAAACAGTCCAATCATTATCTGATTCTCCCACTCCATCTCCAAAACAAACAGCTCCCAAGCAAACCACCGAAAACCCCAGCAGGACCTTCATAGACTTAACAATCCTTGACCGTCTTGATGATCTGAAACATAAAATAGCCATTCCAAAACCAAAACAACCAGATGTTGGCTCTGGTATTATGAATTTTGAAACAGGTTTGCAGCAGTGGATTGCTTCTCTGAAGCAAGTTTGTCCTGGAATGATTGACCCAGCTGCCTTTGACCAGCTCTGGTCACAATTCAGAATTTGGGTACGTGCTAAAGCCCTCAAGTTGCAGGATATCAACTATGAGCAGGCACAACAGAACTTCAGCAAGCTGCTGAAGGAAGTTGAAAGTCAGCTGCCACAGGAAGACGTGCTCCCTCTGGATAGTGAGCCATGGTCTGAGAAACAGCTAGCTTCAAAGGTGCAACCAGAAGCAGACAAGACTATTCAAGCTGAAGCAAGTCAAGCAGAAGATGTTGCAGAAAGCTCTCAGAAGCTCCCTGCTTCTGATGTTTCTCAAGCTGCCTTGGACAGGCAGACTCTGGAAGAACTGAAGCTGAATGACATGCGTCTACAGCAAAGGATGGATGAAAACGACCAGAAGATGAAAGAAAGGATGGATGTGCAGGATAGCAAGATAGACACAGTTGTTAGCATGGTACACAAGCAGAATGAGACTGCTGATCAGATCAAAGCCATGCTGGAGAACCTGTTCACACGCTTTCCTCCCCAACCTTAGTTTTTCATTCATGTCATTTTCATGTTTTCTTTGATTATCTGTTGTACTGTTTTATTTGATTCTGAACCTTTTAATATGACAAGTTTTTCTGCCTTAAATGTTTTAGCACATCACTTACACTTTTTGATTGCTGACAAAAAGGGGGAGAACAAGAATGATATTTTAAATAATAATGGATTACTAAGACAGAAATTCTCGAACATTCTAACTCTGATATACTTGAATATGTTTTCTGTTTTGCTTAAGTCTACAGGTACAAGAAAGCTCCATGATACTCTGAAGACTAAAGCTCTGATACTCTGACCCGCTCTGATACTCTGACCCAAAGCAAAGCTCTGACAAGAAAAGCTCTGATACGCTGATCTGAAGCTCTGCTCTGATATGCTGATCTAAAGCTTCTGATAGTCAAAGACTCTGATACTCTGATGTTCAAAGAAAGGCAAAAGGATCTGATCCTGAAGAACTCTTGGAATCAAAAAGGGAAGTAATAAACTCAGGGGGAGTATCTCTCAACTCTGATCCCTTATCTTTGATAACTTCTTATTCTGATACATCTTATCATTTAGTTACCTCTGATACTTTTTCACGTTAATTTCAATTAAAAATATCTGGTTTTTGTCATCATCAAAAAGGGGGAGATTGTTAGAACAAAGTTTGAATCTACTACCCTATGTTTAAGTTTTGATGATAACAAAATGAAAAGATATATTATTTATATGATTCATGTATGAACTATTTGCTACCTAAAAATATTACGTTCTGCCTTGCAGAAACTCTGATAGGTATAAGCAAGAGCACACTTAAATCAGCATCAGAATATTGGTTCTTGACATCAGCATCAGAAGTTGCGTTATCAGAATACCAGAATCAGAAGATTAACTCACGTGTATGCTGAAGCTTGATGAACAGAACTGCGCTCAACACTCTGATAAAGAAAACAACAGTTCATCAGCAGTTAAGCAGAGTCAGAATGAGCCAAGCCAGAACATGCATTAAGTAAGCAACGGTACTGTGCATTGAAAGCAAATTATTACCAACAGCCTCATTCCAGACAAGATCTGCTCAATAAGGAAAGTTTGTTATTAGCATTGAATCAAGAATATTGCTCCAACGTTCAAGAATCTCAGTGCTATATAAACAAGACTATGAAGATTGAATTGGCTAATGCTCTCCAACATTTTACACGCCTAAAAGCTAATCATAATCTTCCTTCTATCAGTTTGCTAAACGCTACATATCTTCTTACTCAATCATTGTTTAGCAATCTAGTTTCATAAGCTTAAGTTGTGTATACATCACAGTTGTGATACAGTTTTGTAGAAAACATTCACACACCTAGATTTATCTTCTTTGTAAGAAAGTGTTTCCTTGACAAACCGGGTTGTGGTTTGCATCAAGAAGGCTTTAGCAGTTGTTAAAGCAGTTTGTAATATTCAGTTGAATATAGTGGATTAAGACCTCGTTGGAGAGAGGCGAAATCACCTTGACGGGTGGACTGGAGTAGTTTGAGATCAAACGAACCAGGATAAAAATATCTTGTTCATTGCATTGATTTTCAGTTTACAATTCAACCCCCCCTTTCTTGTGTTTTTCACTTCTTCATCATGTGCCACAAGAGACCTCTGCAGACCAGTTTACTGATTGCGTAGCCAATTTGACAGCCGACAATGGTTTGGGTTTCTCGGATGCTGACCTTACCGCTAAGGGAAAGAACCACAATGATGCCATGCATGTCTCTATAGAATGCAGGGGCACTACTCTTGCGCACGTGTTGGTGGACACCAGTTCTTCCCTGAATGTATTACCCAAGAAGGCCTTAGACCGGTTGGATTGTGAGGGCCTGGAGTTGAAACCTAGCAACATCATTGTCAGAGCCTTTGACGGTTCTAAGAGGATGGTTCATGGAGAGGTAGATATTCCAATTCGTGTTGGTTCCCAAGTATTCGACTCAACGTTCTATGTGATGGATATTCGTCCGTCCTATTCCTGTTTACTGGGTCGACCTTGGATTCACAAAGCTGGGGCAGTGACCTCCACCCTACACCAAAAGCTCAAGTACCCTGTAAGAGGGAAGATTGTCACTGTGCAGGGGGGAAGAATATATGGTGAGTCATCTGAATTCCTTCCGGTATATCGAGATGGACGGGGAGTTTATTGAAACCCCCTTTCAGCATTTTGAAGAGGTACCTCCAACATTGGCAGCAGCAGAAACAGTGGTTGAAGAGGACTTTCCTTTGAAGATGGCTTCCTTGAAGGACGCCCGGGTTGTAATCGAGAAAGGTGAATGTGCTAACTGGGGCAGGCTCCCTGATTTCACCCCTAAAACTGACAAGTTTGGACTGGGTTTTACTGCAGAGGCTCAGAGGGCTGTGCGTAAAGCTAGGACCGGAAGACCTCCTGTGCTCATCACCAATCCAGGAGTGAATGCTATTGGGGATGAAGATAAAGTGGAAGAATCAGAGTTCGATAGCTGGATCTACCCGACGGCTGATGGTGGATTGAACAATTGGACCGCGAAAGATCATACACCTGTTACTTTTGTTACGCAGTAATGAATTCCTCTGTTTTTGTTATTTGTAATAAATAATGAATTGAAACTTTATGGCCCGGTGTCTTACCCGGGGCACCGTTGGCTTCATTTGTGAGGGCTTATAATTGTCATTTACATATATCATGAATAAAGATCTTGGACGTTTTTTCGCATTTCAAATCTTGTGCTCCCTTTCTTTCTTTCTTTCTTTATATATTGCAAAACAGCTGTATTTACACACACTCACCTACACAGGTTTCAATCCACTCTGGATCTCACTGGTAACGACTCTGCTACTGCCAGTTATGACTTCGAAAATCCGATCAACTTAGCCGAAGACGAAGGTGAAGATGATTGCGAAGTGCCTGGCGAGCTTGCAAGACTGTTACTCCAAGAAGAGAGGGCAATTCAACCACATGAGGAGCCAGTGGAAACAATAAATCTGGGTACTAAGACAGATAGGAAGGAAGTTAAGATTGGTGCCAACCTAGAGCTCAACGTGAAGCAACGGTTGACTCAGATGTTACATGATTATGTGGAGATCTTTGCCTGGTCCTACGAAGACATGCCTGGGTTGGATACCGACATTGTGGTCCATCATTTGCCTACCAAGGAAGATTGTCCTCCGGTTAAGCAAAAGGTCCGCCGTATGCGTCCAGAGATGTCTGAGAAGATCAAAGCTGAGGTTATGAAGCAATTCGATACTGGGTTTCTTGCAGTGACTTCTTACCCTCAGTGGGTTGCTAATATGGTACCGGTACCAAAGAAAGATGGTAAGGTCAGAATGTGTGTTGATTACAGGGATCTGAACAGGGCCAGCCCCAAGGATGACTTCCCCCTACCTCACATCGATGTTCTGGTTGATAATACTGCTCAACACAAGGTGTTCTCCTTCATGGATGGCTTTTCAGGTTATAATCAGATCAAGATGGCTCCGGAAGATATGGAAAAGACTACCTTTGTTACTCAGTGGGGCACCTTCTGCTATAAGGTCATGCCATTCGGGTTGAAAAATGCTGGGGCAACCTACCAACGTGCCATGGTTGCTTTATTTCATGACATGATCCATCATGAGATAGAAGTGTATGTCAATGATATGATTGCAAGATCCCAAACTGAGGAGGAACACCTTGACCATCTGCAGAAGCTGTTTGACCGTCTGAAACTGTACAAGCTGAGGTTGAACCCGAACAAGTGCACCTTCGGGGTAAGATCTGGAAGGTTGCTAGGCTTCGTTGTAAGTGATAAGGGTATTCAAGTGGACCCTTCCAAGGTTAAAGCCATTCAAGAGATTCCAGTTCCTAAGACAGAGAAAGAGGTCAGAGGCTTTCTAGGACGTCTAAATTATATTGCCCGGTTCATCTCGCACCTAACCGCTACCTGTAAACCAATCTTCAAGCTGCTCAAGAAAGACCAGGTAGTACGTTGGAACGATGAATGTCAGGCCGCTTTTGACAAAATCAAAGAGTATCTCCAAGAACCACCCATTCTTATGCCACCGGTTGAAGGGAGACCTCTGATACTATACCTGATAGTACTTGACAACTCAACGGGGTGTGTGATGGGGCAGCATGATGAGTCTGGCCGAAAAGAGCATGCCATTTATTACCTTAGCAAAAATTTTACCGACTGTGAGACCCGATACTCACTGCTCGAGAAAACTTGATGCGCTTTGGTATGGGCTGCTCGCCGGCTGAGACAGTATATGCTGACTCACACTACCTTGTTGATTTCAAAGATGGATCCTATAAAGTACATATTTGAAAAGCCTGCTCTGTCTGGGAGAATAGCAAGATGGAAAATGATCTTGACTGAATACGACATCTAGTACACGACCCAGAAAGCTATCAAGGGAAGTTTATTGGTAGACCACTTGGCACACCAGGCAGTAGACGACTATCAGTCAATGAACTTTGAGTTTCCAGACGAGAGCATCATGATTGTGACTGATTATGAAGTACCTGGACCGGATGAAGGACCTGAGGAAGGATCCTGATGGTCTATGTACTTTGACGGAGCATCCAACTCTTTGGGTAACGGTATCGGCGCTGTGATAATATCCCCTCAAGGCACTCATACTCCACTCACTGCCCGACTATGTTTCAACTGCACCAACAACATGGCGGAGTATGAGGCATGTATCATGGGTCTTCAAGCTGCGATTGACTTAAAGATTAAGTTTCTGAGTGTCTTCGGAGATTCCGCTCTCGTGATCAATCAGATCAAAGGAGAGTGGGATACGAAACATCCGAACCTTATTCCTTACAAAGAATGTGTGTTGACATTGATCCCCCATTTCATAGAGATAACTTTTGAACATTTCCCAAGAGAGGAGAATCAGCTGGCGGACGCGTTAGCTACAATGTCTTCCATGTTCAAAGTCAAATGGGACAATGAGGCTCCCCGGGTCATTATCTGGAAACTGGACGAACCGGCATATTATTGTGATCTTGAGGCTTAGTTAGTGACTGAAAAACCTTGGTACCATGAGGTGAAAAGATACTTGGAAGCTCAAGAGTATCCTGAAGGTGCATCTGTCAATGATAAGAAATTTCTGAGAAGGTTCGCAGCAAAGTTCTTCTTCAGCAACAGCATTCTGTACAAGCGAAACCATGATTCGACCTTACTGTGTTGTGTGGATAAGACTGAAGCAGAAAGGATCATGGCGGAGCTACACGAAGGTACCTTCGGAACGCATTCCAGTGGACACACTATGGCAAAGAAGATCCTTCGGGCAGGATATTTCTGGTCCACCATGGAAGCCGACTGTTACCAACATTCTCGGACATGTCATAAATGCCAGATTTATGCAGATAAGGTGCATATTCCTCCAGTCCCTCTGAACGTCCTGACTGCACCTTGGCCTTTTGCTATGTGGGGCATTGATATGATCGGCGAGATTAAACCTACGGCATCCAATGGGCATCGCTTCATCCTGGTAGCGATCGATTACTTCACGAAGTGGGTTAAAGCAGCTTCCTACGCCACGGTAACCAAGAATGTTGTGGCACGGTTCATTCGGCACAACCTAATCTGTCGATACGGCGTCCCTGAAAGAATCATTATAGACAAAGGTACCAATCTTAATAACAAGATTATCACTGAGCTCTGCGAGCAATTTAAAATACAGCACCACAACTCTTCTCCTAACCGGCCGAAGATGAATGGGGCTGTAGAAGCAGCAAATAAGAATATCAAGAAAATTGTGCAGAAGATGACAGTGACCTATAAAGATTGGCACGAGATGTTACCGTTTGCTCTACATGGGTACCGTACCTCAGCAAGGACGTCAATCGGGGCAACTCCTTTCTCCTTGGTCTACGGCATGGAGGCAGTCTTACCGATCGAAGTGCAGATACCCTCTCTCCGGATAATGAAGGATGCATATCTGAGATGATTGGATCCAGACACGACTTGATCAGTTAAATCTAATTGACGAAAAGAGACTTGCTGCTATTTATCATGGTCAGACGTACCAAAAACGAATGATCAGGGCATTTAACAAGAAGGTCATACCACAAGAGTATCAAGTTGGGGATCTGGTAATCAAACGCATCATCCTTCCTCAGAGTGATCCAAGGGGCAAATGGACCCCTACGTACGAAGGGCCATTTGTGGTTAAACATGTGTTCTCAGGAGGAGCCATGATCTTAACCACCATGGACGGTGACGACCTTCCTCACCCCGCCAATGCAGACATAGTAAAAAGATACTACGCATAATAAAAGACCCGCTAGGTTGACATACCTAGGCAAAAATTAGGGCTTCCCGGCGAACCAAAAGGGTTCGGGAAAAATGAGGGATGAAATGGAAAAAATCCGTACACCCGGCAAGTCGAAAACCTGAAAAGGCGGCTTAGGCAAAAATGGGTATCCCGGTGGACTGAAAACCCGAAAGGGCGGTCCAGGCAAAAGTTAGGGATTAAAGCGTAATACTATGTCTCATTGGATCACTTTGCATCCAGAATCCGGTATCAACTGTCAAGTTCAGAAGGCATCAATCAATCAGCTTCATCTTCAGTTAGGTCATCAAGTGATGAGACGCTCGAAGATATAAAGGCGATAGCAGAGTTGGAACCCAGTGGGATCATTCTTTTCACATAGCTGTTTTGTTTTCCCTTTGTACAAATTTGTATAAACTCTTTTGTTCGGCGGCGTTCTCTTACAAGGACGTCAGCCTCTTGTACATAAACGCCTATTTACAGGCAAATTTAAAAATCAATATAAATTCACTTTTCAGATCAATTGCCAATTGTTTTTCCTTTTTCTGTTTTGTTTTGCGAAGAACGTCCAAGGTTCAATTTGTGATATATGCATTTGACAATAATTGCTAACTCATAAATGTTTGCATACAAAACAAAGGATTAATTACAGGTAACATTAGAAACAGGGGCAATAATGAGTTGTCTAAGCGATCTAATTGCTCTGTCCACCAAGGTACCAAGGTAAGTTCGGCCGAAGAATGTAACCAAGATATCTTAAATCCCCAGAGAGTGAGCCAGCAAGTCAACGTACTCTCCCCAAGCAAAGTCTACAATCAGCCTCAAAGAAGTTGGGTATCCTCCAGCAGATCTCAACATTCCCCAGCACATCATACATACATTCTTAACAAAGCATCCCCGGCAGTCTTGATCTAAGATTGTTCCCCGGCGGTCTACCAGACATTCAGTGGAGTCACTTCCAGTACATCTCAAAATTTCCCCAGGAGAGTCCAGTATAGTTCAAGATTTCCCCAGGAAAGTTTGAATCCATCTCCCCAGCAGGAAGCTCATCCCCAGTAGATTCTGGAAGCTTCCCCCCAGCAGAGCACGAACGCGTCCCCCGGCTTTATTCAAAGGTTATTTCCCTACCAGGATATAACTGGGTTATCCTCAGCCAAAAGCCACGAAAATACCGGCATCGGCGAAGTCTTCTTATCCCCAGCGGAGTCTATTAACACATAACATAACAATGGTATCCCCAGCGAAGTTACCATCAACATCTCAACAGAGTACCTCTCTTCCCACAAAGTTTTGTTCCCCAACAAGATCGCTAGAGTAATTTTCTCCCCGCAGAGTAATCTCTTCGCCAAGTTTATTCCCCAACGGAGTCATCTTCTCCTACCGGTATTCTTGCAACCATCACTCCCCAGTGGAAACAGAAGCTCTCCATCAGCCCAGGATTTTAACTCCCGGCATTCGTCAAGGATATATTTTCCTAGACAAAAATACATTCAAAAACATCACATATATCATGATACATGCATAAACGCATCATATCTTACAATCTCATTTATGTTGAGAACATCATCGCTTGATCCATATCATACATTGCATATGACTGACCTTTACCTTTCAGGAAAGATCCAGTTAAGTTCTCAGCTATGTCCAATACCTCCTCTGGTTCAGTTAAATCGATTCCTAAAGATTTTTCTGATGCCGATCCAGTTGAAGTTAGTCCAAGACTTTCGTCTGGTTCAGTTAAATCGATTCTAAGATTTTTCTGATTCTTATCCAGTCAAAGATATTCCAAGACTTTCATCTGGTTCAGTTAAATCGACTCCTAAAGATTTTTCTGATGTCGATCCAGTCAAAGGCCTTCTCTGGTTCAGTCAGATCGACGCTAAGATCTCCCTGATTCTTATTCCAGTTGAAGATTCCAAGACCTTGCCTGGTTCAGTTAAATCGACTCCTAAAGATTTTTCTGATGCCGATCCAGTCAAAGGCCTTCTCTGGTTCAGTCAGATCGATGCTAAGATCTCCCTGATTCTTATTCCAGTTGAAGATTCCAAGACCATGCCTGGTTCAGTTAAATCGACTCCTAAAGATTTTTCTGATGCCGATCCAGTCAAAGGCCTTCTCTGGTTCAGTCAGATCGACCCTAAGATCTCCCTGATTCTTATTCCAGTTGAAGATATTCCAAGACTTTAGTCTGGTTCAGTTAAATCGATTCTAAGATTTTTCTAATTCTTATCCAGTCAAAGTTAATCCAAGACCTTCTCTGGTTCAGTTAAATCGACCCTAAGATTTTTCTGATTCTTATCCAGTCAAAGTTATTCCAAGACCTTGCCTGGTTCAGTTAAATCGATTCCTAAAGATTTTTCTGATGCCGATCCAGCTAAAGGCCTTCTCTGGTCCAGTTAAATCGATTCCTAAAGATTTTCCTGATGAAGACTCAATAGAAGACATCCAAGATTCTCTCACCGTTACTGTTGAGGTAGTAATCGCCCAAGGTTCTCTCATCGTTACTGTTAAGGTAGTAATCATCCAAGGTTCTCTCATTGTTACTGTTGAGGTAGTAATCGCCCAAGGTTCTCTCATCGTTACTGTTGAGGTAGTAATCGACCAAGGTTCTCTCATCGTTATTGTTGAGGTAGTAATCGCCCAAGGTTCTCTCATCGTTACTGTTGAGGTAGTAATCGCCCAAGGTTCTCTCATCGTCCCGTTGAGGTAGTAACCATCCCTGATTCATTCATCACCTTTTGAAGCTCCAGACTCGATTCCTGTATCTCGCCAGGGCACGTTTGAAGAGGTTTAAAGATTCAATTCCTGTAACCAGTCAGGGCACATCTACACAAAGAGTTTGAAGACCAACTCCTGTAACAGGCCAGGTACTCATCTTTCTTTTTCTAGGTACGCAAGTTCTCGCTAAGGAAACTCTTACGCGATCGACATCCAGATGGCATCTATAAGCCCATCCACCTATCCATCACCTCTCAACATGGCATCTGTAAGCCCATATTCCTATCCATCAATCTCCAAATGGCATCTGTAAGCCCATTCCCACCATCACACTGCTAACATGTGAGCACAAATTTCTGGGCACTCTAGTGTTCAATCATCTTCCACCTTCGGATTACGAAAGACACGTCAGCCAATCTACATCCTCAGGTCTAAGAAGATTGAACAGGGGCAACTGTAGTACCCCAAAATTTTCCCTCCCATTTTCTTCAAGATTTGCTAAGAGCATGCTTCAAAATCTCCCAAAAGGTTGCACAGTCCAATTGCCTCCTAACAGTCAAAAATTAGGGTTTTGGTTCTGGCAAAGAAGTTGAAGTTTCCAAGGGTCTAATCAAGTCCCACATGCCTATAAACATGGTCAAGCATCCATATTCTAAGTTTCAAGACTCACAGCACAAAATTGCACAGTCAAAAACCTTAATTGCTTCACAGTCAACTGCATGGGCAAAATGGTCATTTGACAGTCAAAAGTCAAAAATTTTGGTCAACATCTTATTTTGAAGCCACAAACATCATTTGATCAATTCTTGATCATGATTCTCAAGGCATGGCTCAAAAAGTCTCAAGATGCAAAAGTTTCTATTTTTGGACAGTTGAAAAAGTCAACTACAAATTGACCAGGGCATAACTTCCACATGGTTTATCAGAAAAATTCCATCCAAAGCTAATTTTGAAGAGAATGAAATTTACTACAACTCATCTTCACACTTCAAGTCCAAGAAATGCTCTCACAAAAAGTTATCAATCTCAACATTATAGGTCATTTTCAAAAGTCAACAAAAAGGCACTTTAAGTCAAAGACCATAACTTGATATTGGTAAATAAAAATGACATGGGACCAAAGAAATTGGTTAGAGGACTTCAAGACCTTTCCAAAATGTCCAAGAACATGATCAAAGCTTAAAAATTGAGCAAGATATGCCTTGTGGAAGTTGGGAAATTTTTGAGAATTTTGAAAAGTCAACTTTGCTTCAAATGCCTCAAAATTGCTAATGGGCCTCAATTTCTTCCAAGAATCATCACCCAAAGGCTATGCACGACCCATTGACATCCAAGGGAGTTATTTTCTCATTTTTGATTAATTATTTGAATTTTTATTATTATTAATTCACTTAATTAAAATTAATTATGAAAAAATACTCAAATAAAGGTTTTGAATCTTTTGGTGCAGCATATTAACTCATCATGACCTAGAGATTTCGTGTACCACATCAAGAGGCAAGATCTTCCAAAATATGCAAGTTTTCATGGCAAAAAAAGATTGAAAAAGATCATGAAAATCAAATATTGAAAAGCATTAAAACATAGATTTTGAGCCAGTTTTTCTAACCTAAATCATTCACATACATAAGCATAACATAACCCTAATGCCAAGAACACAGAAGCTGCGCCTCAAACACAAGAACAACTTTGCATTTTTTTCCTAAAAATCTCAAAACTGAAAACCTAGCTAGAGCATAATTCAAGACTGCAAAACCATTCCACTACACTCCTGACACTACCAGGGTGCTTTTCCAATCAAAATCACGCCTCCATACTCAAGGAATTGGTAGATAGAAGCTTGACTTTTCTTTAAAATTTTCATATTCGTGCTTTCATTTTCATACATTATCAATGACTTTTAATGATTGATTTATACTAATATGAGCATTCTGAAGCTATTAGTGTTATTTGATTGAACTAAGGACGCCTGTATGCAAAGTTACCATGAAAGCTGCTTAGGGTTTCAGAGCTCCAATTTTGGGGTTTCATTCATCTGGAAAAATTGGACCATAAGACCAATACCATTGAAACCAGGACCTTCCAACGAATAGAAATTAACCATCGCGCCCTTTTTCTTTTTCACTATATGTTGTTCGCTATTTTTTGCAGGTTTGACTTAGTGGGGGTTTAAAACCCCCGCTATCTATTTTATTTACATGGAAAAAAGGAGGACGAAGCTTAGGTGTCCACGCGTGAATGGGTGGTTCAAATCCTGGCGCGCGAATTTTTGATTAACACCACTAATGAACGCTTTTGCATATTATATTTCTTAATTATCCAAATAACAGATGCGCGCGTTGGTTCAGTTGGCAATTGAAGTGGCACGCAGGTATTGGGACCTGGGTTCGATTCCCAGGTCCCCTTGTATATTTCATAATTTTTCTCTAACAAGTTCCAGCGCTACACTCATCCAGTGGTCCACCAAACGCCTTGCCTGCTTGCCTGCCAAGTGTCCCCAAGGATCCATCCAAAGGCCAGGATGTGCTGACTACCGTGTACGCTAGTCAATTATCCTACATACGCGCTGGAAAGTCAAGGCAGGCCCTTGCATTCTTGGGCTAAATTACTTCAACAACACCTCCATAATTGGGCCAGAAACCCCTCTTATTTGTATTTTCTTTCCCTCTTTTTATTCTCTTTTATTTATTTTAATTATTTTAATTGTTTCAATTAATTCACCAAAATAATAACATAAAACCAAAAAAAAATCAGAAAAGTCAAAAATAAAATATGTTTATTTAATTTTTAATTCATTAATAGTTTTTGTGAATAAATTTTAATAATCAAATTAGTTAATTTTAGATTTTCAACTTTAATTTTTTTTTCTTAAATAAACTAAAAAAAAATGTAGAAATTAGGGTTTGTCACATTTTCATCCTTTTTCTTAAATAAATAAATAATTCCTATCATTATTATTATTAACTAATTTTGTGAATACTCTTGTAATTAAACAATTAGTAAATTAGGTTTAAACTTAAATATTTTTCTTTAACAAATTAAAAATAGTGTAGAATTAGGATTTCTAATTTCAATTAATTCTCTTTATTTCCATTAAATACAAAAAACATAAAAAACAATTTCTTTTCTCATTAAATAATTAATTAACTTTCAATTTCGATTTAATTTCTTTAAAGGGTCCAACGCCATCGCACTCGATTCTAATTTTTTTTTGCATGTTTATTTTTATTTCCTTTTTAAATATTATGTAATTGCCCCAAAGCTTTGTAATAATAATTAGGTTTAACTTTTCGCATTTACTTTCCGCACTTTTATTCAAAATTGGGTCTTTGTTAATTTGGCGATGTATAGACCCGCACCTTGTAATAGCGTAGGACCTTTATTTTCCGCACTTTAAATTCCGCACCTTTAAACTGTTAATCACATGAAAGAATGTATGCCCAAATAAAATCAAAGCATAGATCACCCAATGCATGACAAGACAAATAATAATTGAAAATGACACACAATTCACACACCACTCCTAAGGTACGCCCCACTGTTGCCTTGCCCCTCGAAACGTGGTCGTCGAGTATAGGACGTCTTAGTGAGTCCTTATGTTCCATTGATCTAGTTGCCTCGAACAAGTTGCTTCGAAACAAGTTGCCTCGGAATAGTTGCCTCAGAATAAAAAGATCAATGGCATAAGGGTAGCTTCTAAGGTGTCTTACTGTTGCTCGGTGGCCACACTGTCCCTAAACTCGAATTGACCCGAACACCTCCAACGGTGGTGCTACCTACCTCTCAATGGTGGGATGGCACTACCTTAAGGACATTTACACAGCCTAATTCCTTAGGGTAGGTAGATGACTCGTAGATACTTGCTCTAATTCAAAACAAATCAAAAAACTTCTTTTCACACCGACACTTTTCAAAAAGCTTTCAAAAACAACTTTTCAAACACTCTTGAGGACTGATACAAGAGTCGAACTGAAATTTTAAACGAAACTTTTTCAAACCTACTCACTCTGAAAAGCAAACATTTTGAAAACACAAATGAGCAAGTATCTAAGAGCCCATGGATAACCATGGATAGAAAGGGTGCTAACACCTTCCCTTTCTATAAATCTACCTCCCGAACCGAGAGCAATCTCATAAGGAATTTTTCTGTGCTTTTGTCCTTTCCATGTTGGAGAAAAATAAAAGACGGTGGCGACTCTTGCTTCCGCGACATTTCGCGAACCAGCGTTAAACAGTCAGTTCCAGATCCACCGATCACAACAGGTTTTTAGCAACGGACATGGTCTGTAGGTATAGGTTATGTACCTAAAATGACGGGATGGAGGTAGAAGAAGGTGATTTATCATCACCCGTTGGTTCGTTTGAATTCAGTGCGTGCGGTTTTTTGTTCCAGGGACATTGAATTTGTTTTATATATTATATATTCTCTTTATTGTGTTAACAATTAACAATCATAGCTCAACTGGAAGCGTGGCATTGGACTTAAGCGTGAGGACTTGGGTTCGATCTCAGGTCCCAGCGCTTTATTTATTTTCTTTTCCTTTACCCGATCCTACACACCACAATCTCAAGCGCCTTTCATACGACCTCAACGTCCAGCCACTGGATGAACTTCTACCCATATCTAACGCTTCCAACCTGAAGGTCCATGGTGCACGTTCAAGTCAATGCCACATAAGACCCAGCACTGACTGAGCCTCAACTTAATGGGCCTTGGAATTTTAGTTTCATACACCCCCTCTTCAGCAAGGCAACAGGCCCATTTGGTTATTATTTTCTATTCTTTTTTAATTTCTCTATTTGTTTTCTTTAATTATTTTCTTTTTTCTTTTAATTAACACAAAATTATTTTTTATTAAATTAACAAATCACAAATCACAAAAATATTTTTTAATAATATTTTTATTTTTTAAATTAGTTAGTTTAATTTAACTTAGGGCAATTTGATCTTTTTTTTTATATAATTAAAAATAATTAGACTTAGGATTTTAATTGTACATAACTTAATTCATTTTCTTTTTCCTTAAAAATACAGCATGATCATTTTTCTCATAAAATATTTATTCCTTTCATTGATTAATTAATTAGCAAATTAGGTTAATTTAATTTATTTCATAATTAAAAATAATTAGAAATTAGGTTTAATTAATTTATAATTTAATTGTTTTCTCAAATAAAAATCCACAAAAAAAATACTTTTCCTCACTTAGAGTTTTAGGTTATTTTTCAACCGTCCTCGCATTTAATTCGCCGCGCGCTTGTTAATTATTTTTCCATTATTTTATAACTGTTAAGGATTTGTAATAGTTAACCTAGGAGTTTTATTTACTGTTCAATCCCCTTTTTTTGGTTATGTAATTAATTCCCCTCCCCGAAGCCTTGTAATAGCTAGGTTTATTTTTCGCACTTTAAATTTCCGTAATCTTTAACTGTCTAGATGCATGGCTAATAGGATTGTATGGAAAGAATGATCGAAATTTAAAACGGTAGATCACCTAATGTGCAAAGACTAAATAACTGAAAAAGTTCACATGCACATATTCCCCCCTAGGGTTTACCTCACTTTGGTTGCCTTCGGTAAACAATCATTAAGCATAGGAGATTTTAGTGGTTTCCCTCCAGTCTAAAAGATCAAATTGCCCCATTCAAATGTTGCCTCAGAAATGTTGCCTCGAAAATATTGCCTCAAAAATGTTGCCTCTAAATAATCTTAAGACTCTAGGGTTACTACTAAATTTTTCTAACTATTGCTTAGTGATTGTACTTGTCCCTTTCGAATGTCCCTTACAACTCCAACGACGGTGCTACCTACTCCTTAATAGTAGGATAGCGCTGTCTAAAGGAAACGAGAACGACTAATCTTTTTTCGAGTAGGTAGAATCTTAAGTACTTGCTCAATAAAAACTTTTCACACAAACCCTTTTCAAAACAAATTTTCAAAACATACTTCGTCACACCCTTGAGGACTGATACAAGGGTTATCACGAAGTAATGTATTTTCAAAGCAAGCACACACACAAGAAATTTTAAAAAGATGAGAAAGTACATAAGAGCCCTTGGAAAACCATGGATGTAAAGGGTGCTAGCACCTTCCCTTTCTATAATCTACCCCCTGTACTCAGAAATCTCGAAAAAAGGTTTTTTTTTGTTCTTTTTCCTTTTCCATGATTGGATGAAATAAAAGTCGGTGGCGACTCTTGCTTACCGCGACATTTTGTGAACAAAAAACGCAAAACGGAAACCAGTAAAAATAGTCGGTTCTGCCACTGTATCACACTCCGGTATTTGGGAGTTAAAACAATGTCTGTATATCCTCAGCAAAGTTTTATTCGAAAGCATACCAGCAACAATTATGGGTATTTCGTTTTCATCATCCTCCCTCAAATCTTTGCATAAACAAAAGCTTGATAAAGGGAGTAACCAAGAGAAATATATTTGAAAGCAGTAATGAAAATGATTTGAATCAAAATATTGCAATGCTTATTTCATTATACTTAACATGAAAGTATAAACATAATTTGAAAGCGACAATTTTAACACAAACAAGGGAAAAATGCAAACAGAAAGAAAGATGGCCTAGTGACTAATCAGTAACAAGGATGAGTTGTCCTATCTGAAACACTGGCTTTAGGAAGTAACTTGAGGGTACCTCGACTCAGTCTTCAGCCACTTTATTTTGGCAAAGTATTGTTGATAACATTAGGACCTGCCTATTTGAAAATGCGAATATTTGCTTTCACCAATTCTTACACTCTATTTTTCAATGCATAGCAGCTCTCTAAGTCATGACCGGCAGCTCCCTGATGAAATTCACAGTGAAGGTAAGATGTGAACCCGGCTGGAGGAGGATTTCTTGGAATCAGAGGCTTAGTCGTAATCAAGCCCTTCTGCACCAATGCAGGATACAAATCAGTGTATGTCATAGGGATGGGATCAAATTAAGCCCTATTCTGATTTTGATTATGCGCAATATTCTATCGTTGAGGGACATGAACTGATTGAGAATTGACCTCAGGAGTAACAACTGCTACTTGTGGTTGATCAATATATTGAGGCCTACGAAGAGGTCCTCTTCTCTCATTCGAGACAACATTGGCTTCTACCTCTTTCTTCTTTTGAAAGTTCCCAAGGTATTTCTTTGCACCATTAGAAGATTCAGCAAATTTAGACACTTTACCATTCTTGATTCCTTCTTCTAATCTTTGGCCGATAGTCACCAGGTCTGTGAAGCTGGAGGATATACTACCAATCATCTTCTCCCAAAAGAAAGGGGAAAAAGTGTCCATGAACAAACTAGTTAACTCTTTCTCTGCCAGAGGTGGTTCAACTTGAGATACCAGTTCACTCCATCGTTGAGCATATTCCTTGAAAGATTCTTTCTCATTCTGAGACATATTTTGTAGTTGGCGACGATCAGGTGCCATGTCAAGGTTGTATTTGTATTTCTTTATGAAATCATCAACAAGATCTTGGAAGCATTGGATACGACCTTTCTCAAGTCCCATATACCATTTCAATGAAGCTCCACTCAGACTATCTTGGAAACAATGGATAAGCAACTTGTCATTCTTTGTGTAAGCAGAAATATTTCGAAAGTACATCACCAAGCAACTTCATGGAAAAGTATGCCCCTTATATTTCTCAAACTCGGGAGTCTTGAACTTTGCAGACATAACCAGATCAGAAACTAGGCACATGTTTTCAGTAGCAATACCAAAGACATCATTACCTTCTATAGCTCAGAGTCTCTTCTCTGAAGTCTGATATTGTTCTTTGAACTCTTCCAACTCACCAAAGTATCCTTGACTCTCACATAGAAGACTAGTAACATGGTACTCAAAGAGAGGATTCCCAAAAGCAGCTTGTGTAGCAGTTTGACAAGAAGTAGTATGAACGATTGGCTGAGGTTCAGCGAAAACTGGAGCCTGAAAGACTGGTCAGGAAGACTAGCCAACTATTGAAGTAATTGCAACAGGCGGAGAGTAGTTATGAGGTAACCCAAACTATGTCCATGTAGTAGATGTATGCTAGATAGGTTGAGTGTCAACATCAGTAGTTGGGATTTCAGATATCACAGTCCTTTGAGGTGGCTCTCCCCTGGAAATCAGGACTTGCATCATCTCACTAAGTTTGGTCATGCCTGACTACAACTCATCGATTTCCATTATGACTTCCATGTTGTGTTGTTCTTGGTTTTCCATTCTCAATCTGATAGCAGCTCTAGTCCCGTAGTTGTGTTGAGGAATCAACTTGACGGTAGACGACTAACTAGAAGAAAGAAGCAACTGGGAATAAGATACTGAACAACCTGGATGTATGTAGAATGATGCAGAGGATGCAAATGATATGCAATTTTACGCAATACGCTGCACAGTAACAAGATCACATGGTTCAGAGTCACGAGCCTGGAGTCAAAGGTACAACCCATAAGACATGGACTAACGGTTATCACCTGCCGAACAAGGTTCTAAGAGGTTCCCAGAGTCTACATCCTTCCTTCAGATATTACCAACGTCCCGATTAACTCGATAATTAGTAATATTCTCAGGAAAAACTCGTCCAAGCGTAGCATAGCGTGAAAATTATTTCGGGATTACTCCGTCATAGTTTCCGCACTACACCTAAAAGGCCAAGATGGGTTAGGTATTCTAAGGTCCTCAGCTTCAGCAGGCTCCCAGGTCGAAAGCAGTACGTCTTCCCAATTACTCGGTAAACGACACTATAGTCAAAGGGGCCTCCATTGAGTGGGGGATCTCATGTCTCCTTTTTTGGGATTACTCCCTCAAAGTTAACATGACTGTACCGCCCGTCCTATCTTAAGTTTGCCCAAAGTCCAGGTAGAAGACTTATAAGAAATCACCAAGCCCCTGAAAACTAGGAAAATCCAGACAAACATATATACATAATAATGGAAGTAATAAACAGCAAATAAAACAATATATAAACACTCATAGAAAAGAAACAAACAAAGCTAGGATTGACCCACTTAGGGATGGACCAACAATAGGTCAATCTGTCCCCAGTGAAGTCGCCACTTTCTGTCGCCACTCACAAATCAGAACTAAGAGACGAACAGAATGAAACGCGACAGTGATGATATGTAAAGAAATGTAGCGGTAAATATTTGAGATTAAGCCATCAATTGACTTATCTCAACATAATGAAGTAGCCACCACACTTTATTGTTTCCAAAGGGAAATGGGAAAAAAACAAACAAAACCCACAATGAAATAAAAGATCAGAGGTCGAGGTATGGGGGTCAGTTATGCAAAGGGAAGGTATTAGCACCCTATGCATCTACGGTACTCCACAGGATCCACTTTGTTTGGTTTCTTTTAAAAGGAGTGTCATGTAAAGGTTTACTTTCTAAAGGAAAAGAATGAGTGGGTATTTGTAAACAAAAGAAAATGAAATATTTTTTTTATTATTTTTGTTGCTCGCCTTGGGTCGTAAGACTTAGTGCCTACATACACCCTCGTGTAATGGGAAAGTCATAGCACCGTAGTTCGAATAGAAAAGAATTGTCTGTTGGTTGATTTTAAACAAGGAGACAAGTCATCATTGTTAGGAGAGAAATCTCGACTAACGTCCACAAGGTGTGGGAAAGATGGACCATGTGTCATCAAGAGTGAGGGTTTGAGAACGCCTCTAGTACTCAAGTGGAAGAGTTGACTCCTTTATAACCATGGGGATAGGAGAATGTTGCTCAACTATCAATGAATCATGTCTCATCTTGAAAAAAAAATTGAAGGGTAAAGGTGCTCGAGCGCGCAAAAGATTTTGAATGAGTTGAAGTGTTTTTGTTAATTTTGAAAGATGTCAAAGTATGATTAAGTGAATTGAAGTTTTTTTAAAGAAAAGAATTTTTTAAAATAAAAGGAACTTGATAAAAGTCGAGGTTTATTATGAAAGTGGTTCAAGTTTATAAACAAAGAAGGTTTTGAAAAAGATGAGAAGATTTTGAAAATTAAAGAAGATGGGAGGAGATGAAGGGATTATCCTAAAGCATAAGGTAAAAGCTGAGGAAGAGAACCGTCTAACCAACGAGAAGCCAACACTTGACATTATGAGCCAAGATAGAATTCTCATTCTTTGAAGTGAAACCAAGCAAACAAAGATACTAGACCTCATGAGAAAACCAAACTTCAAGTGTATTAAGTCTTCACAAAAAATAGACAGAGTTACGGCTGTATACGGGTGAATTCCAGATTACAAACAAAGTATGTAATTGCAATAACCTGCACACAAAACAAACAAACAACCCAATGTCTTGAGGTAAACCTCAAGAGCTCCAAAAAAATATCAATTAAGGTCACAAGGTCTCCAACATAAGTCAAGGTCTCTAGTCCTAAGTCCAAGAAGTCCATCACTCCATAATGACAAGGATAGTAACCAAGTAGTCCAAGTATCATTAATGTTTTTTATGGTTCATGTTGATTATTAAGTGTCTACAAAAAGAAAATAAAAGATCAAGTGAGTAAAATAAAAATGACATAAAGGTAAATGCTCAAGTGAGTAAAATAAAAATGGCATAAAAATAAATGCTCAAGTGAGCAAAATAAAAATGGCATGAAATGTAAATGCTTAAAGTAAATGGTACATAAAGCATAAAATAAAAGCATAAAGTAAAGTCAATTAATAGAAATTAGTGGTTAGTTGGATGACCATCTTGAAACTTGAATTTGGAATTCATTAGAGGATTGGTAGAACCAAAGCCTCCACACAACAAATTGCATTTGCTTTTTGTCAAGTATATCATCCATTTTGGAATCCTCAAAAGTAACATTTAATGATCAACGATGTTTAAGTGATCCGCGTTGACCAAAAGTGATGAAGATCCATTAGAGGATTGGTAGAACAAAAGCCTCCACACAATGAATCTCAAGGTTATTGGATCAAAGAGATCAAATTAACATACTTGGATTTGCAAACATAGGTTTGAGCCACAAATGATCATTTATTCGAATCCGGACAAAATTTAGCGCTATGTGTAGCAACTGGTTTTTAAAACAGAGTCGCCACTATTAGTTTTTATCCTAGGGAAAGGCATCTAACAGAAAACCCTAATTCGCAGTTAGAGATTCTAGGTTTCGGACTCAATTAGACGAAAGGAATGTGTTAGGCACCTTTCATCTACCTTGTTCACAAGGATATTAGACTCTAGGTTTAGGTTTGGGGTAAACTGGATTTTAAGTTTTAATTAGAAAGACTCGCCACGATTTTAGATCGTATGCCTACGTATCCTCTTACGAGGAATCAGAGTCCCAATTTGTAGTTCGTATGGGGTTGGTGTTTTTTAGGGGTTTGAAAACATATTTTGAAAAACCTCGCACTTGGTCGGGAGTAGTAATTGCGGAGATTTTGACTGAATACGCAGTAAGTCAAAACTAGTTTGAAACCCTTTTGCAAAAAACAGTTGTCTAGATTAATTTATTGCGAAAAATAGTTTGATGATTTATTTGTGTTTTTTATCGTGTTAATTACAAAGATCTTGATTAATGCATGATAAAAGAATATTTTAATGCAAATAATACATAAAATAATATATGCAATTTTGATATAAAATAATTTGGATGATAATATTGATATTTAAATGGTGAATAAGATATATTAGTATTAATAATTAATAATAAGAATAATAATATTTCCCTAAAATAAATAATATGAATATTATAAAAGAAATAATTAATTGTAGTAATACCATATCCGTCGGAGATTCGTGTGTTGCGGTTTGCTGGTACAGTGGAAAACAATTGAGGCCTTTGTAAAATATATGGCAAAAACATGAAGCAAAGAGAGTGTGGTTGTGAATTTGTTTAGTTGCAATACGCGGGGGAGGAAAAACATCAACAGTGGTACAAAGATGTGGCATAATATAATATATAATTTTAATGCAAAGAGAGAAAAAGTGTAATAAGCTTTAGCTTCCTAGTTGTAGTATGATATGTTAGTGCGCAGTATTCACTGTGTGTGACGGTTATACCGCGTGGGTTAGAAATTGGTGTTTAGATGGTATGTGGATTTATGATTTTAAGTGAATAAGGGTTAGTAGAAAATAATGTGCACCTGCATTGCAAATAGTTGGGAAAAATTGGTTTGAAAGAAAAAATGTATAAAGTTTGTGTGATAGATTTTATGCACCATTACTAATAACAAATAGGAATAAAAAGAATAATAACAAATAAATTTAAAACAATAAAGTTATCAGAAAATTTAACGTATGGTTAAATATGAAAGTAAAAGAAATAGTAAACTATTTTTAAAAAATAAGAAGCTTCATATGAAATTATCGGTCGTTTGTTGATTATTGTCTGATATATACAACAATATGGTTTCAGGGTTTCCGTTTAGAAACCCTGTAATAAACCAAGATAAAAGTTTGAATGTCTGATGATTGTGAAATTGTGGATTTTGTGTGAAATTGTTGATATGCAATTGTGTGTGTAAAAGCCAAAATGTAAAATTGTTGATGAATTCTGGATCTGTGAAATTGTTGATAAAACAAAATAATGCATATATATTAGTTTTTTTTACAAAGAAAAAAAGTCATGAGAAAATATCATTATATGGTTAAATAAAACAACAACAACAATTAAAAAAATAATCAAGAGGCCTTATATGAAATCATCGGCCAACAAATAGTAAAACAAACACCAATAATATTGAGAAGAAAATTTGAAAAGAAAGTGTTTGTGAAAAGTTGTTGTGAGAAATTCTGGATATTTCCGAATGAATTCTTGATAAGTTTTGAGCGCTATTTATAAGTTGAAAAATTATGTTAAAATCCAAAAAAGGAAGTATCCAACACCTAAAGCCCAAATTCTCATCTTGGCCAACAAGATTAAGAATATGAACATGTTTGTGTCCAGGTGCAAAATTTGATATAGAGCAAAATTAATCTGAAAATATTTTATTTATTTATGAAGTATTGAAAAATGAAAAATAAAGTTAGTAACAATAAACAGCAAAAATATTCAAAGTGCACCAAGTGAGATTCAAACCCGTGACCTTCTACTTGTCAGTCTTTCTCCCTTATCAATTATGCTATGTTACTCATTCGAAAGTAAAAAGCCAATTAAAAGTATATGAAGGCGAACGATTATTTTATATTTAAAAATACAAATAATTATTATATTTTCTATTTTAAAAGTACAAATAATTATTATTATATTCTCAAACAGACTTGAAAGCGAATTTTTATAGAAAAACCTCAAAATATTAATATAATTTAAATCAAAGGAATTTTATACTCTGTAAATCCCAAGTTCGAAAATAAATTTGACGATAACACTAAGACGGACAAATTTGGGGTATGACACTATGTTAAGCAATCGTAAGTGGACTTATGTAGAAGTCACACCTATTTTGAGGCTGGTCAATAACAATCTATGTGCTTCATATTTAGATAAATGATATAGAGATAATCACCCCTTAACATGTAGCACATTTAAAAAAAGAAAGGGATGAGATGAAGAGGTAGGAGAATGACAAGCTAATTTGGATCACCACCTCAAAATTCTTTCATCTTTAAATTCTATCACTCCTCTAGATGGATTAAAGCACTAAACATACCATTAATCCAAAGCACCAAAAATGAATTAAATAATTCACTCTTTGGTATATTTGAATTGATGAACATTTATTCAACTTCATCTACATCACAAAGTCCATTGAATTTAAAGAGAAAATAGACATTTGAAATTACAATCCAAACCAACAATCAAAAGAAATGAGTAGAAAAACATTTATGGATCAAAATAGCCCTAAAACAAGGCAAAAAAATGCATTCTGTTTCTGTGCAAATCGATTGCACTACAGTGCAAATCGATTTGCACAGTGCTTTTTTTCAAAATTTTGCGTGAAATGCTTCTGTGTAATCGATTGCACTAGAACAACAATCGATTCCACACTATTACAGTAGGAAAAACAGCATTTCAAAAGGCCAAATCCTTGTTCAAACTTTCCATCAAACACCTTATGATCATGGATCCAATTGAGCACGAAAATTCCATCAAATTATAAGAAAATAACACTAATGGAATCACAAAACAATGCTTAATGAATCAACCCAAAGATCAACAAGAGATCACATTGTGAAAGATGGAAAATCCAACTTACCAAAGGTAGATCTAGAGAATTATCAAAACAACTTCAAGAATTTGCTTCAATTCAACCACAAGAATCAATTGTCCAAGCTTGGATGTAGATAATTGATGAAGAAAAAGTGTTTGGATGAAGGTTTAGCTCAAAGATTAGTAAGCTTCAATGCAAAGCTTATTAACTTTTCTTGAAAATGGAGCTTTGAGTGAATTTGGTAGATGGAGGGAATTGAAAGATTTTTTAGCAAAGTGATTTTGGCTATCGAAAGCTTGAAATTTGAATGAAATGAGGGCTCTATTTATAGAGTTTAAGATTGGGATTAGTGGTAATTTGGTAATTGATTCTTGGAGTCAAAATTTGAATTAATGATAATTCTTTCAAAAATTAGAGAAAAATTGGAACCAAAATTTGACAAGCTTAAAATTGCTGATTTTTTTCAAATTTTCACGTTGTGCAATCGATTGTACTACAGTGCAAATCGATTTGCACAGTGTATTTTTTCAAAAATTGTGCAAAATGCACTTTGTGCAATCGATTGCACTCTAGGAGCAAACGATTGTATAGTAAAAAAATGAAAAATTTTTAATTCTTTTTCTTTGCAAATAGAGATTTTAGGGAAATAATACCGGAAAACCTTATTTTCCAGTTGCTTTGACTCGGTACCTACGAAATAAAAATATACAAAGACAAAGAAAAATATTTTTTGTATTTTGATTAGAAGTTAGTCAACAACACAAGAGCAAACTTAAAGATAGGATGCAAATATGATGAATGGAGCTATTTATTAATGATTGTGACCAAATGACAAAATATGATATGAAAGTGCGACTGAAAAAGTTAGAGGTGAAATTTAGGATACAACACACTCCCCAAGAGGATGTTTCTTCCATGTCCGAAAAGGACTTAGCCTACCTCCATAATCTCCCTAAGACGAAGAAGATGTAACTTTTCTTTAAAGGCACCTTTTACACCTATCAAACAACTTCTTTATTCTCCATTGTTGTTGCGGGTCAAGGTGAATTCCTGGACATAGACAATCCATCTAAGAAAATGGATAGCTGGAAAGGGAAATATGAAGTTGTGGAACAAAACTGGTCAAAGCTTTAAGAGGTAATGTCGGTCTTTCAAGTGAAAGCAAGGACTGTTGAGGTTCTCCGAGAAGAGGCAAAGATTCATGGCTCCCCTTCTTCTTTAACTTCCCGAATTATTCAAATCGAGTCCTCCTTAGAGGTAGAGAGCAAGCATCAAATGAAAATGACCATTACTTCTACAAAAATGAAATCTCGTGTTGACGGGGCTTTGAAAGCTCTTAAGCAGAAGGAGGATTCCCGAGCGAAAGACCGTGAAGCTCACCATGACCGGGTGGTTTTGATGTAGGAGAAGTTTAATGAGGTCCTTCAATAGACTATGAAGACTGTGTTTGGGTTTTTCTACCAGGCGGTTGACTAGGTGGAATAATTCGTCTGGAGATCACTATTCCCTGCTCACAACTTGACCCATTCAAGGTTGTTCAGGACGAGGCCTTGGTGGAAAACTCGAGTACATTGTCTCAAGATGGATGAGCATGGTGTTGTGCCCTCATGTTCTTTGTTATCTGCACTAACAATGATATTATACACACACACGCACACACACACACACACACACCTTCCGGTCACTATTATAAGAAAATATTCCTTTTTTAGGTTCATTAAATAACTTATGTATCTAACCTCTATGTAGACCAGATACATCAACTGATTAATGAAACTAAAAATAGATTCTTTGCTTATAATAGTGACCAGAGGGAGTACCTTTTTTCTCCATGCTTTCTTCATGCATGACATGATTTGTTTAATTCCCTTTGTGGTTTTCCAGCTTTGTTATTTGGGTCATGGGTGGCCTAATTTTTAGGCTTTAAACCATCTGATGGTTTCAGTCCTTACTGTGCTCGGGCCACATCACTTTTATAAGTCGGAGCTCATCTCGTTGGTGTTATCCTCTATGGGCCCTTGAGGCCATTTGTCGCCTGTCTTATTGATGATATTTAGCGTGTTCGTAGAACTTTGTAGTCCCGGCCAATGCGAGTTAGACCAACAATTATGTTTGGTCACCATTGATTCTGGTCAATAAGATTTGATTTCGTTCTTCAGCATCACTAGAAATTGTTCATGGACAAGGATTGGGTTCATATCCATGCCCTCAGGTTTTATGCTAGTTCAGGCTAGATGTATCTAGGCTCTACCTCTTATACTCTTGAAGTGGCTTGTTACTAAGATAGGGGTGTGCCAGTTGCATTTCAAGAGCGTCCTATCGGATGACACTCTTAAGAGGGGCCATGTTTCATAAACACACTACATGCCATCTTGCCAACGATTATAATGGTGTTTGTACACATAATATTTGTTATGGTTAGAAGATATATTAGTTAAAAATTAGAATAGCTTTAAGAGATACCTATCTTGTTATGTAGGGGCATGTAGGTTCTTGTCATTCATTCTCTGATTAGCTTCGTAAATTGGGAATATCGTTGTTGATAAGTGCCAAAAATACACAAAATGCATAGATACTTATTGACTTTTTTGCAAGCAATCAATGAAAAAACACCCAATTTATCAAGAAAATATGATAAAATGCATGCATGGACTTTTTAAGTGTATATTTATTAAGTACAAGCAACAAAGGACCAAGAAAGAACAAAAAAAAAAGACAAAATGCACCATTTAAGCACCAAAGCTCGCTAAGCCAGAAATATGCAACTAGAACTTGCTAAGCCATAAACAAGAACCAAGTTACATTAAGTTTTTGTATGAATAAGCACCTTTTGTGCTCATTTCTTTCAATATAATTTACTTATTAAAAAAACTCGTTTAGCCAGAAATAGGCAACAAAACCTCACAAAGCCAAAAATACACGCCAAATCTCGCTAGTAGGCGCGCTAAGAGAGGTATGGTGTGTTAGAAAGCTTCAAGGTTAAGTTACTTCAAGGAAAAGTAAGGGTTAACTTACTAAGCGAGTTGAGGCGTGATATGTGGGGTTAAGGTGGCAAAAATCTACTTGGATGAGCTGGCATAACTTAATGATGGAGAAATTAGGCGCGTTAAGCGAGCTCTAAACCTTGCTTAGAAAAAATAGTAAACCAGCACCTTATAATTAGGGGTTTCGACAATTTATTTCAAAATATCTTTGGTGGAAATTAGTGATACCTTTGTATAATTAATTAGTTTCCTTAGTAGGGAATGACAAACACAACAAGAGAGAAAATAGAGGGAGATTACAACAATAACAACTAAGCCTTATCCACTTAGTAGGTCAGCTATATGAATCAACTGTCACTATAATGTTCTATCCAGGACCATGCTTCTATCCAAATCCTAAATCTCAAGATATTTCTTAATAACTACTCTTATAGTCTTTCCAGGTCTTCCTCATCCTCTAGTTGTTTAACTTTTCTCCATCTGATCTACTCTCCTTACCATAAAATCTACAAGTCTTCCCTCTACATGTCTAAACCATCTAAATCTATTTTCCATCATATCCTCTACTATAAGTGCTAACCTAATTTTCATCACGTCGTTTGTGTTTTGACCTTGTCATTAACCTGAACTTTAGGATTCATATACATTTGAATGTTTAATTCATTAAACCATATGCAATTCAACTGTAATAGACAAACAATCTCAAGAAAAAATATATTTTTTCAAATTTTGTCCAAAAGGCACTCATGTATTTAAAACTAATCATGGTCATTTTAAGGAAATAAATGAAAGTAAATAGTAAAGTAAATATCACAAATTTTAGTGATCTTTAGTCGCAACATATATCCCATCCTAAGCATCTAGCCTCTCCTCAAGCTATCATCATGTGAAACTAGGAACTTGAATTAAAACTATGCATCTAGGACTTGAAAAGTTTGCTTAGCGATAATAACATTTACTGGGCAAACTTTTTCTATGAAATCTTCTCTTAGCGAGGAAAAGTTTTCACCTAGCGTAATATCTGCAAAATGGCCAAAACCTATTTCTTCATGGTTAAGTTTAGAAAAATAAAATTTTCATAAAAGAAATTACTTCTGCCCTAACTAAAGAAGAGGAATCACCACTTCTATAATCGTTAGACAAGCATATGAGACTATAGTTCATATTGGCCATGACAAAGGAAATGTAGAAGATATGAAAAAGTTCAAGGTAAAAGGGTATATAATAAGAGTATAGCCTGACGAGAAAAGGGTCAAGTGTGAAATGGAATGATTTGTTCAAGGAACAGTAAACGCTTTGGAAATACTCCTGGAGAAGAAGAAGGAAAACACTTGTAAATAGAAACTGATTCCCAAGGGTAGCGAAAAATTCTCTCAAGGCTCAGGAACCCTTATATATATAAATGGACGATCAATTGGACAAACCAATAGAAAGGAAAAGTTACAAATCAACAACTAGATTTCACCTAGGAAAAGTAAATTACTCAAGTGCACTTGAATGACCTAGGACCAAGCATCATCCCCTAACCTGTTAGCCTAAAGTCATGTGCTTGAAAAAGGCAGCAAAACGTTTCAATAATGGGACAACATTTAATGCACATGACACCCATTACTTTTGCAACTACTCAAAGGCTTTTCTACATTTCTTTACGGTCGGACATCATTGTTAGGGGCCGACTGCCACTTTAAAAGACTTCTCGGCTAGCACACGTTCGAAAAATCTTGTAGGGAACTATTCTAGGCCAGCCAAAAGCCTAATACGAAGGCCCAACGATGCATCAGCCCAATCAAGATTATCCAATATATATAGTCGACACATGTTTAATTCAATGTACACTCTCTGATCTCCACTTTTCACTATACTTTTTGTGGACTCCGAAAATGACTTAGACATTAGAGTTATAATCTTGCAGGTCCACTCCGCGCCACCGTACATGATATCAGCATACTGATTCCAGAGTTCTACATCAACAATAAACACCAATTATGATTCTCTAACGAAATTATATATATATATATATATATATATATATATATATATATATATATATATATATATATATATATATATATATATATATATATATATATATATATATATATATATATATATATATATATATATATATATATATATATATATATATATATATATATATATATATATATATATATAATTTCAAATATCTTTTTATAAAATGTCATTTTTAAAATACATATTATTTAAAAACTATTTTGATATCAAAATTGAAAGACTAATTTGGACTATGTTATAATCTTTAATAATGTATATTTATATTACATGATATCAAAATTAGTCTTTCAATTTATAAAAAATAAATTTTAAAATTTTTTAATATTTTGTTTATAAAAATCAATTTTGAAAATATAAACAAAAAAACTATTTTTTTAAAGATAAAACAAACCAGTCCTACGAATCATCCTTCCCATGAATTTAGGGTTGTGTAATAATATGGTTAATTGAACCATATAACCAAACTAAAATGGACTAAAAAAAAAAACTTGAACCATTTAAGTTAATGGAGTTAAACCATTTGAAATGATTGTTATAATAAAAAATATTAACAAGAAAAAAGAGAATTTTTTTTTTGTTTTTCCTTAAATTATTTTGTTATAGTAGAAAATAGAGAATTAAAAAAATTGTTTTAAAATTAGTTCAATAAAACTAATTTACAAATGAAAATTGATTCTAAACTAATTTATAAATAAAAAAATGATTCTCAATCAATTTTAAACTGAGCTGAAATCAGTTTTTAAGTTAACTAGTTTTATTTATTAAAATTATTTTTAAAATCTTAACCAAACACGTAACATGTCTAACTCAATTCATGAACCTCAAACACCCCCTACATAAATTCACCATCCGAGCAGTTCACTTTTTAGAGTTCAAGAATTTTAGGTTCCAAAATTTACTTGGATAAAAAAAATTATGTTAATATTCTATAAAAATATTTATATTAAGGTGTATGAGATAATTTAATTGATATGTATTAGTTAAATTAAATGAATATAAACTATTAATTTAAAATTAAGATAATCATTTATTTATCTTTATATATTAATATAAATAATTTGTTGATATTTATAAATTAATATTTTTGTTAAAATAAATTATTTATATTATAAATCAAATATTATGTCACGCCAATAAAAAGAATGATGCCACTATTTTCGGGTTCAAAAATCTGAAATAGGGAGAGAGAAATAATTTATAAAAAGAAACTGATTGTGTGAGCAAGGGAAAATATGAACAACAAAACTATAACTAATTTTTTTTTTTTAAATTATCAACAATATATACTCATAATTAATTAGAACGAACTATTAGTTTAAAAAGTTTTAAAATATATGTCTTAAATCAAATATCATTTCATTGACATTATTTAAAATATGTATTAAATCAAATATCATCATTCATTGATATTATAAACATTAATCAATTTGGTTTGTTAATGGTTTGATCTAAGTTTTATCGCCCAAGCACACGTGTAACTAACATTTTAAAACATGAATATAGAGATTTGCATTAAAATAACCGATAATACATATACCCAAAGATGACTTCAAAATTAAGGCATGTATACCATATTTCAAGACATTGTCTGAATGCCTTGAATACATGCTTTATGCATATTAATAACATCAACTTTTAGTTTTAGTCTACATGCATGACTAAGAGCTGTCATCAATGAATTTTTATTTTGTGAGAAACATGCATGCATGAAAGAAAATGGACTTTGTGAAATGAAGTTTCCATGAATTTACCTGATTATTTCTCTGAAGAAGAGTTTATGTATGCATCAATGCATTGTAGGAATCAATTAGACATTGTGCGGCTAGCTAGCTTTAGATGCTTTTTTTTTGTCTCTTTACTTGTTTTTTAAAACAAAATAAATGTCTCAACTTATTACTAACATGAAAGTTAATGGTAAAAAATATTTTAGTTAGGTTATTATGTTAAAGGTATAAAATATTCGCCAAATTATTTTTAAAATACTCATTAAACCCTTAAAAATAGAAATAAATAAATAGAATAATACAATAAATGTGATAGGATGGCAATGTGATTATGGGGAATAATAAATTGAATGTGTGTTGAGGAATTACGGACGGCCAAATTACATTGTTAAAAATATAGTTATCTCTATTAGAGAGTTGTTGGTCTTATAAGTTCACCTCTATCAATTAGGTTTTATTCGTACATAAGAATACATATTCGAGTATCTTATTCTTTGGTTGTATTTAGAGCCATGGGATCTTAAAGAGTGGGGATTTGTTGTCACTGTTTATTTTACGTGCTCTTATTTAATAAAATGGTTGATGTGGAACTAACTTGTTAAGATTAAAGCTTTGCTAAGTGGCAATGTACGATGCATGTTGAGTGACTTCAATGCATTTCAATCAGCTGTAAGAAAGATATGTATTTTGGGAGATTAGAGTATGGTGTCATACCTAAATTTGTGCTAGCCTTTCATTCAAATCATTGGCTTATACTTCTCATACTCTTCATGTACATACCTTCCATTAGGTCATCAAACATCTCATGCATTCACTAACAATAAGGTTTGGTACATTGAATCAATGGTCATGGAACTAGGGTTTCACATAGATCATTAAGGTTTCATCTCTTTTGCAGGTTTGTTTCAACTAAAGATCCAAAGATCATAGATTAGAGTTTATCACTTGTGCAAGGTTATCAGATGAATCTTCCAGGCTTGGATATAGCTCCTCCTTATCAACACTTTGGTTTCATTCATCACATGAGACAACTATATTGTTGCTCACAACACTAGGCATTCCATAAGGTTCATTCAAGAGACCATGAGCTAGGGAATTAAAGATCTTCTTGAGCTTACCCTCATCACTTGATTAGGGCTTATTTTCCTAATCATGCGCTATCTAAGAAGGATTCCTTGTGAAGTCTTAAGTTCATCGGTGAATATCATCATCCAAGGATTTTCACTGAAGGCTTGAAGTATGAGTTGTGTACAAGAGGTGATATATATTACAAGCTAGGTTTTCCAATGGATCTTTCTTCATCAAACAAGAAAACATTCATAATTTGAATCACAAGTCATGTGGCCATAGCTTTCACACAAGAAGATACATGTGGATCTACCTCACAAATTAGGGTTTGTATACATTGTGATGCAATGCACCTCATCTGGATAAGTGGTTTACTTGTGATGCAAGCCATCTTCCTTTGGACTTCATCTCAAATTCCTTAAGCTTAAAACCTAAATTTTCTTATGGGAGACTTAGGGTTTTGAGTTAGGGACCAAAGAGAATTACAAGGTTCATTCATTCACTTGAAGGCATTTAAACACGATGATTATTTCAATTTGTCAAAAGTTAATGAAGATATCAAGGATTCAAGGTGTGACTTGGAGAATGTCTTATCAATGATTCAAATCCAATTTCACTTCCATGATACAAGGCATCATAGAAATCATTCAAGAAATGATGCAGAATTAAAATTCAAGTTACAATTAAAGGAGATTTTGCATACCATGGATTCTATGAACTTAAAGTCAAAGGAGGGAGAAAGACGTGGAATTTAAAGTGCAATTTGGAAGAGAACAAGTACTTTGAGTAGTTGGAGATTTGTCATTGAAATCAAAAGTTTCCAAAGTTACATTTCCATCATGCCTCATTACATCAAAAGTTATCATACTTAAATCATCACCATTACAACATAAGAGTCAGTTACATCCAAACCTACACCTATCTTAAACCTAATTCCATATTCATGACCTTGGTTCAATTTTTTGCTTTACACTTCTCAAACTTCCATGTCCAAGCTCCAAACTCTTTGCCAACTTTCAATCAAAGACAAGGCCTCCATGTGCAATACTTGATCATGTTTGAACCAACCAAAACTCCATGGAACCAATGCAAAACTGCATCAAAATCCAAGTATACATCAAAATATTATCACCAACAAACCATTAAGTATCATCACAAGATTATAATTGATCCAAACAGCCATGTACATACACATTAAACTAGTTCACAAATATAGTGTAGAAAATCAGAATCAATCCCTAACCATAACAGAAAAATGTAACCTGCATCAATCAAAAACCCAATCCACCAATTAACTCATAAAATCTAGAGCAGATAACCAAAAACCAGAACAAGCATGACAAATTCACAAAACCAGATATCCGAAATTGAATCAAAGGAAAACACATTAAAAACTTAGCTAACTCAATCCAAAAAATAACCTAACTTCCCTAAACTCACTGAGTCTAAGTGAGTCAACAACTGATTTACTTGTAACTAATTCCTAACCTATCAATAACAAACTCCAAAGTAATCTAACAGACCCCCACCTAAGTCTAAACCTGCATAACTCCAAGCCTATGATCTATATAAACCAGAATCCTCTTATATCACCATTTTATGCGCCATTATCACCATCACACTTCATCTTCCAATCCTCACACACACTCTTTCTATAAACATAGATACTTCATTCTCTACAACCTCCAACCTCTCACTCTTTCTGGTATTCATCCTTCATCCACTTCCATCACCACCAACTTTTTCTCTCTTAACTCACCTTTACCCTAAAAAAACATCATCCTCTTCCTTATCTTCAACGCACTCTCTTCAACTCAAATGAAGTGAAAACAACAACAATCAAGAATACACACGCATAAGAAGAAAAAGATGAAGTAGAGAGAGAAACGAGGAAGAAGAGGAAATAGAAGAAGCATAAGAGCCATCAGAATTAGAAAATGTACTTGAAAGAATATACATAAGAGATAGGTGATTCTTCATCCCTTTACTTTCTTCTTGATATGAGGTTTTAGAGAATACTGAAGCCATGTGATATGTGTTTGGGCCAATGAATGCATGCTATCCCACTGAATTCCACATGTACACCCCTCATTCTCCATTCCTATAATGATTTTTCTGTTGGTTTTGCTTCCTAATTGAGCATTGGGTTTAGAACCCGTGCCTAGCGTGTCCAGTAGCCATCTCACCACCAGTTTTCTAGATTAACCCCTTTGTTTTATGTTCTTTAGAAATTTTCTCCTAATTCTTTTTGCCATAGTTTTAATATAATTCTTGCATGTGTTAATTCTTTTTTCTACAAAATGTGACATAAAAATGTGTGAATATTATGATCTTGATTTTAATATTTTCCTTTTAATTTCTTGTTCATAAAAATGGGGAGAAATATGCCTTAACTTCTTTTAGATTTCATGTGAAATTTTAGAGTTTTGGCATCATTCTCTTGATAATTCTTGTTGAATTTTTGTGCAATTTCAATTCATCATTTCTTGTGCATTTCACAAACATTTTGTGTGCTTCATTTTGAGGTATAATTTGATACACTTTGGGGTAATTTGGATATTGGACCAATTGTTGTAATAATCATAGTTTATCATTTTATTTCCACTTTAAAGTTTACCCCTTAAATATTGTAATAGCGTAGAAGTGCTTCATCCCCCCATGGTGGGTAAAATGCACCCCTCCCCGTGGACATGTAATAACGTAGGATTTATCAATTTATGTTCGTATGAATGCATGCTTTGCATGTTAAAAAGATAAAACAAAAAATGATATAAAACAATTTCAAAAATAAGACAAAAACAAAGCTTGATCCAACGTCGATCTATTTTCAAAATAAATCAATTGAACCATGCCATGGTTAGTCCATCACCAAACACTTCATTCATCTTTCACCATACTTAGGATACAAACTTTTAGCCATTCATCCTACCTTAATCCACTTTTAAGTCTATTTCTTTTGCATCGAGACTAACCTTATCCTTGTAAGTCGGTCGCTTTGGCATCACAATTAACCATCCCATTCATAATCCAATTTAAAACTAAAACCCTTGATCACACATCAAGGTACCTTTTTTCAAAAAAAAAATTATAATAAATTGGATGAAGTATTTGGATTGCCTTTCTCACCCCTTTGTGTTCTAAAACTTGATATCCCCCCAAAATACTTAAAAAATGAAACGAGTTTAATTCGGTTCCCATAGGGCGAAAAAGAGGACGAATACTCTCCTTTCACGCTTCCAAGTATCTAATTGTCGGTCGTATTTGACCCATGGTTGGGTACTTGTCTCCCTTTAGGTACCGACAATTAAACTTGTCATACCTTTTCACAATAAACTTTTTGGATTTATGTCAACCTAAAATCAATACAACCAAATGTGGCACCTTGCCTTAAGGATTTTTCACTATAAAACCTTTTCGAAAAGGGCATGTTATTTCCATTCTACTGCACTAAAGGTAACATATCAGACTCCACATGAAAGCAGAAACACCTAATGCTAGAATGTGAACATTAACATTTCCCACTTAAAAAGCAACAAACAAATAATTATTTTCTAGCCGAACTACGGAGCTCTGATTTCCTTATTGCACTATGAGGATATGTAGATGCTGTACCCCAAAAATTACCCTCTTGATGATACTTTTATATGGCTTAGGCTTCTCAATTCATCTGCATATTTTCATTAGGACATTTGCATATCATGCATTTCATTCAAGAAAGGCACCTTGGTTCAAAGTTCAATGGTTGTGCAAGTTAGGGTTCCACAGCAGTTTGATGTGTACATATCAAATAAAGTCCAATTTCTCATATTCTTTTGCAAGTAGTAAAGTGGTAGGATTAGGGTTGTGAAGTATGGTTTGTTGATTTATGCTTCATCAAGTTACAAGGATATTCTCTTTTTCTCGACATCAAGTTTCCTGGTAGATTGTTAAAAGCGATTCGACATTGTGCAAAAAATTAATAGGTAAAATATTTCGAGTTTTCATCTTTAGTTGACTATTTTATGAATCTACGTTGCACGTAGATCATGTTGGTGTACTCGCTTTATTTTTTTCGATACAGTTTGCAGTCTCTTTCTCAATTGTTAGTGTTTGTTTAGCCAGGTATTCTTATTTTAGGTTTATTTTCGATTTTGGTCATTTGCAGTCTTTTTTTATTAAACTTTGTGACCTGTATTTTATTTTGATGTGTTTATTTCCATTTTTTAGATTAATTAGGTGTCCCTTTTTTATCATTTTTTGTTATTTCAGGTCTCTCTTTATTTAGAAAAATTAAAAACAAAAATATTTTAGAATTAGTTTATTTTTACTCTTTTAGTTTTTTATGTTGTTTTTAGCAAAAAGGGTATTTTTGTCACTAAAAAAAACTGGTAAACCCTAAGTTGTTAGCACATAAAGGAATAAAGATAAATTTCTTGGGGAGATATCATACTGGAAGAAAATAAAAACAACAGAAATGGGAGAGAGTTGAAAATCCTTCTTCTCCTTCCATCTTCGCGTCATACCCCCTTCGTCCATTCCTGCTACTCCCTCACTCACACACTCCCTCTGTTTGCAAAGCCACCCACCCGAAACCCTCTCCATCCAGTTCCTTTCCTCGCGTGCTACTCCCTCCATTGACCATATCTCCCTCATTCTTCGAAGCAGCATCTGTCCAACTCTATCCGGTCTTCACAACAACATCACTATTGCTTTGGTTTACGATTTTCTTTGAGTGGTAAGCTTTTGTAGAATTTCTACCATTTGCATTTAGTTTAATTTCTTGATATTGTGTTAAAGATAATTGGTGAAATTATTGGTATTATAGTGTATGCTTGTGTTGCATTTGTGAGGTTCTAATGATAGACTGTGATTAAGTTCTTATGTCATTATCATGCTCTTTGTGTTAAATCTGAATGAAGTTTTGATAGCATCTGCGTTAACTATAAATGGTAAATTTTGGTTACATTCTTTGTGTTATTTAGGTTAAATCTGAATGAAGTTTTGATAGCATCTATGTTAACTCTTTGCTAAATCTGAATGAGGAATTTTGGTTATGGTATCAGGTTTTATTCCCGTTTATGTTGAACATAATTGGTATGAAATTGTTTGAGTATCAATATGTTTTATTATTGCTGTCCGGTTGCTCATAATGTGATATAAACTTTTGTTCAAGATTTGTGATTATGTTTTGAATGTGATTCAAGTGGTACATGAGCTATTCCTAATTGATTTTGGTTTTTATGTCTAGAATGGATTTTTGAAGTTGTGAAAATCGGTTTAGCATCTTCGATTCATAAGATTTAATTTCTTTTACATCCATGAAAATCACTTTGTTTGGATAGTCGATATTTGTTGGATTTTATCTCGTTTATGGCCTATGTTGAAGAAGTGAAAAACACAAGAAGGGGGAGGGGGGTTGAATTGAAAACTTAAAATCAAATGCGCAAAGACACAATATTTTTGTCCTGGTTCGTTTGATCTCAAACTACTCCAGTCCACCCGTCAAGGTGATTTCGCCTCTCTCCAACGAGGACTTAATTCACTAATCAAAAATTGATTACAATCACTACTTTGACAACTGTCAAAGTCCTCTTGAGTACAACCACAACCCGGTCAATCTCAAGGAAAAGCTGGCTTAATCAAGATAAAAGAATTCTATGTATCGTTGTTTTTCTTTACAAAAACAGTTATCACAACTGTGATATTTTACACAATTTTGAGCGTAGAAAAGAGTATGTAAGCTTGCAGCGTTTAGAGGTCTATTGCAGTCGTGCTCAAAAATCATGAACGATTTTTCCTCTTAGCTAGTTTATATAGGCATAGGAATCCTGTCCAATATAAAGCGTGATAATGGACATTTAAGTTGTTTCCATATTGAGAAGATTCTTGTCTGAATGAAGCTGTTGCATGTGATGTTGTCTTGATTGAATTGTAACGCTTCAGAATCTTACAATCTTGTATGCTGCAATTGCTTAAGAACATTGATGACTTAGAGTTGTGAGGATCTGATTATATATGAACCTTCTGTTCAGAATTAGAGTATTCTTCACTTCAGTGCAGGTTCTGATCATCATTCTTCAGTGCAGATTTTAATTACCTCAGTGTGAAAGCTTCTATAGCTTAACTTCTGATACTGCTTTGGTCAGAACTTCTGCATACACAGTAACACAAATTTAAAGTGCATATTTGTTCTTTGGGTTTGTTATCATCAAAACTCTAATTAAGGGTTGTAGAATCAAACTTTGTTCTAACAATCTCCCCCTTTTTGATGATGACAAAAACTAGGATTTTCAATGAAAAATATAGAACAAAAAGCTTAAGAGAGACTCCCCCTGAGTTGATTACTTCCCTGAAGTTCCTTGTCGTCAGAGCTTTTGATGCATCTCCTTCCGTTCTTATCAGAATGTGTTCCTGTACAAGCTTTTCAGAAAGTAGAGATTAAAATATTCGAAATGTTTGAGACTTTGTCCCGGTATACAGTTATTAAAAATATCTTACTTTCTCCCCCTTTTTGTCAGGTATCAAAAAACAATATAATCAGAGTAAAAAAGATGAATTATATTGAAAACAGAATGCAATGACAAGTTTCAGAAATTAGGAGGTAAAGATTAAAAAATTATAGATAAACAGTTTTAAAGAGAATCTAAGAGGGAGGGGGAAGACGTGTGAACAACGCTTCCAACAAGATCTTGATCTGAGTGCTTGATTCTTCCTGCTTTCCCAGAATGTCTTTGATTTCTTTTGTAGTATCTTCTTGTTTATCCAGAATACCCTTGATCTCTTTGTTTGTATCCTCTTGTTTATCCAGTCTGGCATGGATTAATGCACTCTCTTTCTTCAACTCTTCCAGAGGTTGCATGACTAGAGACGAAGCTGGTGTATCTTCAGAGGTTGCATGTTATTCAGAACATTCTACCGCCTCTTCTGATTGAACCACTTCTTCTACTACAATCATGTTTTCTAGAGCAGTAGTCAGAGAGAGACTATCAAAATCTGGTTCAGCGACTTCTGAAGGATGGTGATCTTTCCAGGGAGCATTATCCAACAGAAGAATTTCTTTCTTGCACCATTGGCTCATAACTTGATCTTGGAAGGCTTTCAGCTGATCACTGAAGTTCTGCTGAGCCCTTTCATAGCCCAATTCTTTCAGCTTCATAGTTTTAGAGTTGAGCCATTTTTTGAATCTTTCCTACGGAGAATCAGAAGCAGCAGGATTAGAAATCTCTTGGCTTGCTTGCTTCAAAGAATTGATCCATTCCTGCATTTCTGTTTCAAAAATCAAAAGATTTTTACCAACATCTGATTTGGTTGCGGTTGGTTTAGGTTTGGGAATGGCAATTTTGTTTGAGGTGGAAGCTAGTCGGTCTAGCACTAGTGGATCAATGACAAGTCTGAGGTTGTTAGTTGGACGGTTGATGGGTGATAGAGTGGAAGAGTCAGAAATTAGAATTGGTGTGTTAGGGGGTGTTTGATGGTGTGGATTCATATGATGAAGGAATTTCTAGAATATCATGAATAGTGAGAGGTAAGCGAACCGTAAGGGGTTCTGTTATTCCAGGGATTGGGATAATGGTATCAGAATCTGAAGGAGAGTCTTCAGATTGGTTTGTGGTAGCGTGTTGAGTTTTTGGTTCAGGAATTTCAGAAGATGGGTTTTCAGAAGGTGGAGAGAGTTTCTATTTTCTGATTATGGTGAGTTGAGGTTCAGATGTTATGGTTAAGGAGATTGTGGTTGTGGATTTTCTGGTTGTTGTTGAGAGTTTGGATTTTCTGGTATTGGAGAGGAAAAGTCTTGATCAAACAGTTCAATGTCAGATAGAACTTTGGCAAGTTCTGGTTGATGATGTTCTGGATTTGGATTTTGATTGGGGGAGTGAGGTTCATTCAAAAAGTTTCCAAGAGTTACAAATGGGTCAAACTCTATGTCAAAATCCTCAAATGTTTGGGGTGAAGGATTTTCTGTTGGTTGAGGGGGAATGGTTTTAGATGTTGGAACAGTTATTGATTCTATAACAGAAACAAAAGATGGGTTACCTTTCTTTTTCGCAGCTTTAGGTGTCTTCTGAGAGGTTCCTTCTCCTGCTGCTTTCCTATTTTTGGATTTCTTTAGCACAACCTCTGGAGCTGGCTTGTGCAGATCTTGGATGTTGATTTCTGGAATAGTCCCATCAGCCTTGCAAGCTTCAAGGTATCTGACTGTGATTTCTGGGGAGGCATCTATCTCAGAAAATAGTGGAAAATCCTTCAGAGGGATTCTCCTAGAAGTGATGGCCTTATGAGAAGAAATAGTTGGTTCCCTCTTAATGTTCTCAATAATCTTCATTTTCTTCAGATTCTTGGCATTCAAAGGTTTCCCAGTGGTTGCTTACAGAGTGCTTATTTCTTGAGCCTTTGTCAGATGTTCTATCAGCCCGTTTTCTGTTAGAATATCTGAAATCAGTCTTCCTAGGGGAATCCAATCCCTCTTAGTTCTTTCGTCTTCTCTTGTATCTTTCACACTTGTTCTGAGATGGTTGAAGAGAAAGTGTGGAAGGTTTATCTTGGTCTTCTTTACAATGAAGTAAATCAGGAATTGCTGATCAATATTGATGTAATTAGGAGAGCTTGTAGGCTTCCTGTGACTGATACATCCCAAAATTATTCTGGCCCAGATTCTGTGATGATCCTTCAAGTCTCTGATCTTGCTGGATGGCTGTCCAGAAGTGAAGATTTCCCTGGCAATAGATTTTAGGTCATAACACCTATCATCCATATCAATGCATATGACTCCACCACCATTGTATCCAATGAGTTTCCCAATTAAATCTTCTGTTATCACAATCTTCTTTCCCATAACATATGATGTAACCTGGTGGTTGGATGAGGTAGCATGAATCTAGAACTCTTTGACGAGAATAGGAAACGTTGAACCCAACAGACGGTCAAAATATTTGTTCCAACCCTGTGCAGTTACATCTTCATAGAGATTAAACCCATTTTCTTGTAAACTTTCAAAATCAATGATCAATTCAGAGAGAAATTCCAGGTTGTCAACAGGAGTGAGAAGCGTTCTAATGGATTCTTCATATTGTTCTATTGATGAAGATTCAGGAGCACTGAGATTCTTGAGACTTGATGATGATGCCATTGTTCACACGGGTTCTTTGAGGAAAATGGAAAGGGTTTTGGAAAACGAAACTTGGAACAAGAGAGAATATAGAAGAGAGAAAAATGTGAATGAATGAAATAGTAAATTGAGTTTATATAGGTTTTTTAGAAAACATAAACAGTAAGCAAGAAAATAAGTAATGATTATATGCATTAATGAAACCTGCAATTAGGGGATTTAGAAAGATATTGAACGGTTATCACTGACAAGTGTCTCAATGCATCCAATCAGAGCCTTGGACCCTTCAGAATTTGAACGCGTGTTCAGCCTCAGAAGGTAGCTTGTGAGAGGATGACAAATGTTTGATGATGTGAACTGCACGCCTCTATCCTTGAAATGAAACGTTTAGATCTTCATAGATAGATTCTGAGGCAACTGTACTTCTAACTTCTCAAGACAAGTTGATCAGATGCTCACAGAAAACAATAAAGTTCTGAGGGTTAAGATATGCAAATAAAACATTTTATTCTGGGCATAACTTCATGCTGAGATGTTTCAGAATGAAATTGAATCTATCTTCAGAAAGGGGTTTTGTAAATACATCAGCCCATTGATGGTCCGTGTGTTACGGTGGGAGAACTGACTTGAGGTTTTGCGTTTGTATTCGCACTTGTTCGGTTTAGCAAGAGTCGCCACCGACTTTTTATTTTATCCTAAAGGAAAGGTTAAAAAGCACAGGAAAAACCTTTGAGATGTTTTCGTGGATTCGGGGGGTAGATTATGAAAAGGGAAGGTGCTAGCACCCTTTTCATCCATGGTTATCCATGGGCTCTTAGTTACTTGTTTTAGATCACTTGCCTTGATTTTCAATTGTTTGAAATGGTGCTTTGTGTGTGTGGGTTTTGAAAATGTTTTGCAAAAGATGCCTTGTCTAGGCAACCATTGTAATGACTCTTGTTTGAGTATATGCAATGGTGTTTGTCTTTTTGAAAAGATATTTCAATGTTTTGGAAAGTTGTTTTGAAAGTTGTGTTGTGGAGTGTGTTTTGAAAGTAGGCAAGTGTGTTTTGCAAGTCTGACCAAGTAACTAAGAGTTGTCTACCCTATTGTACTCAAAGATCTTTCTCATGTTTTAACCCTTTTAACAATGTTGTTTCACCATTGTATTTGGTGAATAGCCTTGTGTTAGGATGTTAACGGGACGGGCGCGGGTCATCGTTTAGACCATGAATGCAATAGTGCCAACTGTCTTTGGCAAATTTTCCTTTAAGGGACTTGATCATTTTTTAGGCAACTTCGAAAGCGTCATCGAGGGACTATGATCATTTGATTTGTTTTGTTTTGCCAAAGACACTCAATCATGCAACATGGCCCATTCTGGAAGGCAACAAGCGGGATTACCCTAGGGGTGCAAGTGTGATTGGGGTTGTCTATTTTCACGCTTTTTTGTCTTTGTATTAGTCAAGCTATTTGTTGGTTTTATTTACATACAAACCCTAGGTCTATCATGGCATAATTTGAAAGCTTTTAAATGCGGAAATTTAAAGTCCTAAATTATTACAACATGATTATGAGGATGGGGATACAAATATTTACAAATGGGGGATGAGACTTATCGGAATAGTAGTGTCCAAATATCATTTACAACCAAATCGAATCGCATCCTCAATGTAAAACATATCAAAGTATAAGAATCAAGGATAAACAAAAATATTGCAAAATGTATATGATTATTTACAAATGATGCAAGTTAAGTATTTTATTATTTTTATGCTTTTTGTTAATTATGTAAACAAAAGGTTTAATAATAGAAAAGTATTTAACTTAAAAATCTATTTTTTATGTGTTTTTGTTAATGTTTTATATACAAGAAATTTATATAAAAAAAAGTGATTTACTAAACAAAAAGTTTTAAAGCCCAAAATATATTATTATTTTTTAAAAGAAAATAGGAACTAGTTTAAAAAGAAAAAGAAGAGTATTAATTTATAACCAAAGAAAAGAAATAAAAAAAATGGGCTCTAAGGGGAATGTACATGGCCCAAAACAGAACAAAGCAGATTACAAAAAGGGGGTGTGCGCCAGTTTTGGATGGGCTTAAGGGTTTTTGTTGGGGACAGGCCCAGAACACGTTTTGCAAATTTTTTTAGGATTTGAGAAGTTTTGTCTCAGAATAGGGTTTACAGTTTTGATGAGCGGCGCCGTTTCTCTATCTTCTTCTTTGTTCTCTTCCTCGCTCGAACCATGGATTCTTACTTCCTCTCTTCGCCTCAGCTACCAGACGCCACCATCCATCTTTCCTCTCTCCATGTTTGTTCAAGCGGTGACAGAAAAAGGTAACGATCTCTTTTTATGTTTTCGTCTTCGTATTTTAGGGCTTTGGATTCTTGTCTCTTACATGTTATTGACTTCTTCTGTGTTATTTACTTGTTTTTATGATATGAGATTGCATAAAAAGGAAGGAGGGAATAATACCTTGGGGTTTGGCTTTGGGAGAGGAGACGGAGGTGGACGGGAGGCGTCTTAGGCAGTCGGAGGCGAGGGAGTATGGTGCTGAGAGCTCACTGGAAATCTGGTACTTTGTATCTTGCTTTTGGTTTTATGATGAATGTTGCAATCTGAAAACCCTAGCTTTTAGTTCTCTCTTCTTCTTCTGTTTGCTGGCCCATTTGTTGTTGCTTTTTTACAATGATGATGATTTCGAACCTGAGTTATTTGCCTTTTTTGCTTCTGAGCAGCTTTTCCTCTCTTGATGCTATGTTGGCTTTTTACTCAATGATGATTATTTCTGAGAATGACTTTTTCTTCAATTGTTGTTTGGCTTTGGCTTTGTTGTGATATTTGGCTTTGACAGGGCTAGAGGAAGGCTTGCAAGTTACAGGCTTGAGGTTTGCTTGAAACTGGTTTGTATGGCTTTGGGTTTTGACAGGCTTGAGGTTTAGGCTTCAGGCTTGTGTTGATACAGTTTTGTTTTAGGCTTGTGGGCTTGAGACAGTTTTGAAGTTTGTTTGAGGCTTATGCAGGTTTTAGCTTTGAGCACAGGTTTGTGTTTTGATACAGGCTTGTGTTTGACAGTTTGTTGTTTTGTAATTGGTTTCTAAGCTTGAGACAGTTTGGAATTTGCTTGTTTTTGGGAGGCTTTGATGCAGGATGCTTGGAAACAGACTTGTGTTTTTGCTTGGCCTTTTTTCTGGTGTCCTGTTAGGCTTCTCGTTTGTGTTATGTAAATAGGCAGGCTGTTTGTTGTTTTTCTTGGGATACAAGCTTGGAACAGGCTTCCATGTTTTAACTGGTTCTTGAGTTTGTCCTCTTTGCTTTTGGCTTCTGTAACTTGGTATTAGGCAGGCTGTTTCTTTGGCACATGACTCAAAGCTTGTTTTTTTTGAAGCAAACTTTGGTTTGAATGATGTCCTTGAGCAGGTTTGGGTTCTGAGTTTATGCAGGCTGCAAGGCTTGAGGTTTACAGTTTTTTGTGATATCTTCTGCTGCATGTATTCTACCCCCCTCTGAGAGTATTCTGATTTTGTTATGTTTATCTTTAGGCCTGCCTGGAAAACTGTAAGCCTGCTACTTTTCTCTCTTTTTCTCTCTCCACAGAAAGCACATCTTTGCTTAGAATGTCTCTTTTTTTTCTGAAAAGATTTTGGCCTGGAAAATGATGGATAAAAATGTATTCTTCACAAGCTTGATTGCATTTGTCTTTCCTCTGCATACTTCCAGATTTTCTGCCTTGCTTTTGTGCTTGTTGACCGCTTTTGACAGTTTTGCTTAGTTGACATTGTTTTGTTGACAACTTTGTATTTGTGACTCAGTTTGCCTCTTTGACAATTTGGTTTGCTTCTTTGGACAGTTTTGACAGTTTAGTTGGCATTTTGGACGTGGGCAACTTGCTTTTCAGTTTGAACTTTGTAATTGTTTGGCATATGCAGTTTGCACTTTGTAATTTAGCTTTGTGCATTTTGCAAAATAATTCATATGCTTGTAAAACATTGCTTTCCTCTTTGTGAACCAAGAAGAACATCTTCTTGCGATTTGCAGAGAGGACGAATAAACTGATTCTGGCCAAAATATTTAATGATGAGTTTTTTTTGATTGACTGTCTGAAAATGCCTATAATTTATGTGTACTGGTTTCTTTCTTTTTTGTCTTTGCAGATAAAAATCGGTTGAGCAATGGGGAGCAGCAGTAGAAGATGAAGACTTAGGAAAATTAGGATATAGCTTTATTTTATTTTAATCATTTGTAATAAATATTATTATAAATACTTGTAAATAAAATTACTGTATTTAAATAACACTTGTACCAATAATTAAAATAAATAAAAGTCTTTTTGTCAGATATCTCTTTTATTTCACTGTCTATTTAATTATTTAAGTTTTCTTGAATTAAAATAACTGGAAGTAAAATCCCAATTATTCTAACTTAGATAAAATAAATAATTAATAAACACTGTAGTCTTGCAACTTCGCATTAATCAATAATAGACCAGGCGTCCCAATAAACCACATGTATTGCACAGTCAATCAAAACAAATGTCCATACGCCTTTCATTTCACTGACTAAACCAATACTTCAAACTCTCAATCAGAAGCCTCAGCCCATGTCCCGGATGTTTAGACCTTGAGAAACAAACAGAAATTTTGAGCAAACGTCAAAGCAGTGTAACAGCCAATTAAGACACCGTGGATTCAAATTCTTCTGAAAATCTGCGTGCAAACCCTAATTCTTGATTTAAGGTTAAAGAAGCGTCTGCTTGATCAAACCCTGAGCCAAACTCAAACAAATCAAAAGAAACCCTAATTTTGTCTGACTGATTCATAATCAATGAAAAACCCTAATTTTTTCTGACTGATGAGAAAAGTCTGTTTGACCGATTCTTAAACCAATCTGAAAAATCAGGAAAAGCCTGAAGCTGTGATTTCTCGTGAAAAAGAGAGAGGGCAAATTTTGGGGTACAACAGTTGCCCCTGTTCAATCTTCTTGAACCTGAAGAGTTAGATCGGCAAGTTTGCCGTTCGCGTCTCGAAGGTAAAAGGAGATTGGACACTAGAGTGCCCGTAAATTTTCACTCGTCAGAACATGGATGCAGGAATGGGCTTAGAGATTCCATTTGGAGATGGGCTTAAAGATGCCATCTGGAGGGGGAGACAGAATCTTGTCGGGGATAGGCTTAAAGATGCCACCTGGAATGTTTGTTGAACTGTGTGTCGTTGAAATTGAAGCTTAATAATCTTATCCTGAAAAGGGTAAAATGTTAGCTGAAACACAACGTTATGTTGCATGAAATGTATGATGCAATACATGTTATATCAATGTTTATGACATGAATGTAACGATTGTGCATGTAAGCTGATGAGCTGTCGTACTGAGGATAGATGAATCCTGGATAGCCAGAGATAATAGATTCTTGACTGCTGTCGGGGAAAGTGAATCCTTGACTGCTGCAGGGGGTTGCAAGAATCTTTTGATTGTTGAACATGAGAAGTCCTGGGACCGCTGTTGGGGGAATCAGGAGCTTGGGTTGTATGCCACTTCGAGAATGAGAATCTTCATTCTGTTGGGAATATCAGGAATTCAGGTTATCTGCCACTTTGAGAATGAGAATCTTCATTCTGTTGGGAATATCAGGAGCTTGGGTGTATGCCAATCTACTGGGGTTTCAAGGATGAGAGTCTTCATTCTGTTAAGGGTCAGAAATTGGGAGTATACCAATCTTCTGAGGTTTTAAGGATGAGAATCTTCATTCTGTTAAGGGTCAGAAACTGGGAGTATACCAATCTTCTGAGGTTTTAAGGATGAGAGTCTTCATTCTGTTAAGGGTCAGAAACTGGGAGTATACCAATCTTCTGAGGTTTTAAGGATGAGAGTCTTCATTCTGTTAAGGGTCAGAAACTAGGAGTATACCAATCTTCTGAGGTTTTAAGGATGAGAGTCTCCATTCTGTTAAGGGTCAGAAACTGGGAGTATACCAATCTTCTGAGGTTTTAAGGATGAGAGTCTTCATTCTGTTAAGGGTCAGAAACTTGGAGTATACCAATCTTCCGAGGTTTTAAGGATGAGAGTCTTCATTCTGTTAAGGGTCAGAAACTGGGAGTATACCAATCTTCTGAGGTTTTAAGGATGAGAGTCTTCATTCTGTTAAGGGTCAGAAATTGGGAGTATACCAATCTTCTGAGGTTTTAAGGATGAGAATCTTCATTCTTTGAGAGAAACAAATTTTTTTTAGGAGCTTCAATTGTCCGTTATTCTGTTGGTGGTTGTAACTTCCAGCAGGTGATGAAGGAATTTGAAACTTGAAATGTAATTTGTTTTGGAGAATAAATCCTTGACAAAGGTTGGGGATTGGAAATCTTTGGACATCCTTGTTGACTGCTGATTGCTTGGGGGAGCAAGATCTTCAATGGTTGAGGGATTTCAGGGCCACTGCTGGAGATTGAAAATCCTTGGTGATTTGTGGGGAATGAGAATTCTGATGATCTCTACTGGGGAGTTCAGAACCTGGGAGACTCATGCTGGAGGAGTGAGACTGAGAATCTTCAATCTGATGGGAAGTATCTCTGTGGGGAGAATTTTCACTGGTCTGGTTCCGCTGGGGATTGATAGTCGGAAGTTTTAGCTCCGCTGGGGATTAACAGCTTTGACTTCACTGGGGATAGGATTTTCATATTTTTAGGGCTCCACTGGGGAAATTGAAACTTAACTCTGAGGGGAATTAAGTTCTGGAAGGCTCTCTGGCTGGGGAAATCAGCTTTGAGGAAGCTTTTGTTCTACTGAGGATCCTGAAGTTTAACTCTGTTTGGGGAATTAAGTTCTGGATTTTAACCTTGTTGAGGAATTTGGAGTTTAACTCCGCTGGGGATTCTTTCTGAAAGGGCATCAAGATATCTATCTGTACCTTTAACCTATCAGCAATCATCTTTCTTGATTTGTAAGAAAATGATTATGTTCAAATGCATATGCCTATTTAACAAAACATTGGACGTTTCTCAAATTAAACATAAGTGTAAGAAGCAAAAGGAAGACAAATCAAATTTCTGTATTTGGAAAAGTGTTTGTATTAACTTTTTATGAGTATCTTTGTACAAAGGAGACAGATATCCTAGTAAGAGGGTGTTGTCGTAAAAAAATGAAAAAGTTTATACAAAAGAAAGATGGCTATGTGTAACAATTCTGTGGGATTCCCATTCTGCTATAGCCTTCACAACTCTGAATGTCTGTCCATTCGCTGCTTCATCCGCCGATGACTGGATTGATCAAAAGCTTGGAGCTTGTTGATGAAGAGATTGTTCTTTAAAATGATCCGACGAGACATAGTCATACGCTTTAATTCCCTAAATTTTGCCTGGATCGCCCTTTCGGGTTTTCAATCCACCGGGAAACCCTTTTTTGCCCAAGTCGCCCTTTCGGGTTTTCAACTTGTCGGGTGTATAGATTTTTTTTGTTTTATCCCTAATTTTTGCCTGAACCGCCCTTTCGGGTTTTCGATCCACCGGGATGCCCATTTTTGCCCAAGTTGCCCTTTCGGGTTTTCGACTTGTCGGGTTGTTTTATGCGTAGTATCTTTTGACTATGTCTGCGTTCACAGGGTGTGGCAATTCGTCGCCGTCCATGGTGGTCAGAATCATTGCACCACCAGAAAATATGCTCTTGATCACAAATGGTCCTTCGTAAGTAGGAGTCCATTTGCCCCTGGGATCACTTTGCGGCAAGATGATCCGTTTGATTACAAGATCTCTGACTTGATATACTTGACGTCTGACTTTCTTATTGAAAGCCTTGATCATCCGTTTTTGGTACGTCTGACCATGGAAAACAGCAGTGAGTCGCTTCTCGTCAATCAAATTGAGCTGATCAAGTCGGGTCTGAATCCAATCGTCTTCACTCAAACCAGCGTCCTTCATAATCCTTAAAGAAGGAATCTTAACTTCCATGGGTAGGACAGCTTCCATGCCATATACCAAAGAAAATGGGGTTGCCCCTGTTGAGGTACGTGCCGTGGTACGGTATCCATGCAGAGCAAACGGTAACATCTCATGCCAGTCCTTGTAGGTGACTGTCATTTTCTGAATGATCTTCTTGATGTTTTTGTTTCCAGCTTCAACAGCACCGTTCATCTTTGGCCGATAGGGAGATGAATTGTGATGATAAATCTTGAACTGTTCGCATAGAGCGGTGATCATAGTATTGTTCAGATTTGTACCGTTGTCTGTGATGATCCTGTCGGGGACACCATACCGGCATATGAGGTTCTGCTTGATGAAGCGGGCAACCACATTTTTTGTAACGGAGGCAAAGGAAGCTGCTTCGACCCACTTGGTGAAATAGTCAATAGCGACTAGGATGAAGCGATGTCCATTGGATGCCGTGGGCTTGATCTCTCCAATCATGTCAATGCCCCACATTGCGAATGGCCAAGGAGCTGTCAGAACATTGAGAGGAACAGGAGGAATATGAATCTTGTCAACGTAGACTTGACATTTGTGGCAAGTACGGGAATGTTGATGGTAATCAGCTTCCATGGTAGACCAGTAATAGCCTGCCCTTAGAATCTTCATAGCCATTGTATGTCCGCTCAAGTGGGTGCCAAATGTGCCGCTGTGTATCTCAGTCATGATCAACTCTGCCTCAGCTTTGTCCACACATCGGAGTAAAACACAATCATGGCTGCGTTTATAGAGTATGCCGTTGCTCAGGAAGAACTTGGCAACAAATCTCCTTAAGAACTTCTTGTCATTGACGGAAGCTCCTTCAGGGTATTCTCTGGTCTGGAGATACCTTTTGATTTCGTGAAACCAAGGTTGTTCCACTACTTCTTCGGTATTAATCTCATGACAGTGCATAGGTTCATCCATTCGCTCGATGGTAATTTGGGGAGCCTCGTTATCCCAGTTGAGTTTAAACATGGAAGACATTGTAGCCAGAGCATCTGCTAGATGATTTTCTTCTCGCGGGAAGTGCTCGAAGGTGATTTGCTCGAAATGAGGCAACAATGTTAGGACATGTTCTTTGTATGGGATGAGATTAGGATGTTTGGTGTCCCACTGTCATTTGATTTGATTGATAACCAAAGCCGAGTCCCCAAATACGATCAAAGATTTGATCCCCAAGTCTATAGCCGCCTTGAGACCAAAGATGCAAGCTTCATATTCGGCCATGTTGTTGGTGCAACTGAAACAAAGTCGGGCCGTGAAAGGTGTATGGCAACCTTCCGGGGAAATGAGTACCGCACCGATACCGATTCCAAGTGCGTTTGAAGCACCATCAAAGTACAGGGTCCATCGGGGGTCCGTCATATGGTCTGTTACCTTCAATGTTGTCCAATGTCATGATGTCCTCGTCTGGGAAGTCGAATCTCATGGATTGATAATCCTTGATAGCTTGATGAGCTAGATGGTCAGCTAGTACACTCCCTTTTATAGCTTTTTGGGTAGTATACTGGATGTCATACTCAGTCAGGATCATTTGCCATCTAGCAATTCTTCCAGATAAAGCAGGCTTTTCGAAGATATATTTGATAGGATCCATTTTGGAAATCAACAAAGTGGTATGAGTCAACATATACTGCCTTAGTCGGCGAGCAACCCATACCAAAGCGCAACAAGTTTTCTCGAGCAGTGAGTAGCGAGTCTCACAGTCGGTAAACTTTTTGCTAAGGTAATAAATGGCATGCTCTTTTCGACCAAACTCGTCATGTTGGCCCAGTACGCCCCCCATTGAGTTGTCCAAAACAGTCAGATACATGATCAGTGGTCTTCCTTCGACGGGTGGCATCAGAATAGGAGGTTCTAGCAAATACTCCTTGATTTTATCAAAAGCAGTTTGACAGTCATCGTTCCATTCGACTACCTGCTCTTTCTTTAATAGTTTGAAGATTGGCTCACAGGTAGACGTCAGGTGAGAGATGAACCTGGCGATATAGTTCAAGCGCCCCAAGAATCCTCTAACCTCCTTTTCAGTACGGGGGACATGCATTTCTTGTATAGCTTTCACTTTTGCTGGATCGACCTCGATGCCTTTGTTGCTGACAATAAAACCCAAAAGTTTACCAGACCTAACTCCAAAAGTGCACTTACTTGGATTCAGCCTGAGTTTGTACTCCTTCAACCTGGCAAACAGCTTCTGCAAATGTTCAAGGTGTTCCTCTTCCGTTTGCGATCGAGCTATCATGTCGTCTACGTAAACTTCGATCTCATGATGTATCATATCATGAAACAAAGCTACCATGGCGCGTTGATAAGTTGCCCCTGCGTTCTTCAGTTCGAACGACATCACCTTGTAGCAGAAGGTACCCCATTGTGTAACAAAGGTTGTTTTCTCCATGTCCTCGGGGGCCATTTTGATCTGGTTGTAGCCCGAGAATCCATCCATGAAGGAAAAAACCTTGTGCTGAGCCGTGTTGTCAATCAAAATGTCGATATGTGGTAGCGGAAAATCATCTTTAGGGTTGGCCCTGTTCAAATCCCGGTAGTCCACACACATTCTGACCTTGCCGTCTTTTTTGGGAACGGGCACAATGTTAGCAACCCATTGCGGATAGGATGTAACAGCCAGAAAGCCAGTGTTGAATTGCTTCATTACTTCAGCTTTAATCTTCTCAGACATGTCGGGCCTCATTCGGCGAACTTTTTGCTTGATCAATGGACAGTCTTCTCTTGTAGGGAGACGGTGAACCACGATGTCTGTGTCTAACCCTGGCATGTCTTCATAAGACCAGGCGAAGATTTCAACGTATTCATTCAACAGCTGTATTAAGCGCTCCTTGACACTTGGTTCCAGATTGGCACCCACTTGTACTTCTTTCCTGTCCTCCTCTGTTCCCAAGTTGACTGTTTCCAACAACTCTTCATGAGGTAAGATGGCCCTCTCTTCTTGTTGTAGAAGTCTGGCTAGCTCTCCCGGTACTTCACAATCTTCGTCATCTTCATACTCAGCCTGATTGACCAAATCTTCAGAGTTATTGAAGGATACAACAGAATAGTCACCCATGGAATCCGGAGTGGATGGGTACCTACATTTGTGAGTGTGGGTGTGTGTAAGGGATAGCCATCCTTAAACAAACAAAAATGCAAAAGGAAAGAAAATGAACACAGCAGTTTATAAATGAAAAACGTCCAATGAATCATTAAACATGGCATATGATTATGAAGAGAATCAAAACCCTTACAAATGGACCTACATGCCCCGGGCAAGGCATGAGGTGAAAAATTAGTGTGCAGATTGTTTTAGTAATTATTACAGACCAACAGGAAATGTTCGAAAGATAAATTACTGATTAATGAAAGTAATGGGAACGAAGTCTTTCGCCTCCCAGTTGTGTAGTCCCCCTTAGATGGTTAGGAAGATCCAATCTTCAATGTTACCCTCCTCATCTTCGTATTCCAAAGCATTGATTCCATGAGGAGAAATCTTGATGGGTGTATTTTCAATTTTTGAGCGACGCATAGCCTTTTGCCCTGCAGCGGTGAATCCCAAACCGAACTTGTCTATTTTGTGAGGCAAGTCAGGCAACTGACCCCACACTGTGCTTTTTCCCTCCTTCATTGCAGCCTTTGCGTCTTTCAGAGATGCCATCCTGGCCACCTGCTTGGGTACCTCAGCTACTGCCTTTGCTACTGCCACCTCGGGAGACACTTCCTCAAAGTGTTGAAAGGGTGTTTCAATGAATTCGCCATCCACTTCCACATATCGAAAGGAATTCAGATGACTGATCATGTACTCCTCCTCATCGTGTACAATTATGATTTTTCCCTTAACAGGGTATTTCAACATCTGATGTAGAGAGGAAGTGACTGCCCCAGCATTATGTATCCATGGCCTCCCTAGCAAGCAAGAGTATGACGGACGGATGTCCATCACATAGAAGGTTGAGTGGAACACTTCAGTGCCTACCTTGATGGGAATGTCAACCTCCCCATGCACCATTCTTTTAGACCCGTCAAAGGCCCTGCCAATGATATTACTTGGTTTCAGCTCCAAGCCTTCACAGTCCAACTGGTCCAGAGCTTTCTTAGGCAGCATGTTTAGAGAAGAACCAGTGTCGACCAAGACATGGGCGAGAGTGGTTCCTCGGCATTCAACTGACACATGCAGTGTGTCGTTGTGCTTTCTTCCTTTCGGAGTCAGGTCAGCATCAGAGAAACCCAGGCCGTTGTCGGCGGTAAGGCTGGCTATACAATCCTGGAATTGATCGGCTGAGGTTTCTTGGGGAACATGGGCTGTCTTTAAAAACCTTATCAAGGCTTTGGCATGAGCCTCCGAACAAAGCAGCAATGCTAACATGGAAATCTTCGAGGGGGTTTGCCCCAGTTGTTCTACAACGTCATAATCACTCTTCTTTATTATTTTCAGAATCTCCTCCATTTCTTTCTTAGAGGTTTCGGGGATGACCAACGGTTGAGCCCTCGTCCTGACGAGCTCATCTTGGATCCCTTTCCCCTTATCAGCAGCAGTAGGAGGGACAACCACAGGAATAACAAATTCTTCAATCAACGGAGTTCTTGCAGAAAGTTTTATCGGTGCAGGAGTAACCTTGGCAGCAGCTGAGGGTCCAAAGATTGCCTTTGGAGGGGCAATCTCTGGAGAGAAAATTCTCCCACTTCGGGTAATCTTGCTCGTACCGACAATGTTTCCAATGTCGGTAGTTTCTTTGTCAGAGCCCTCTTCAGTTATCTCAATTTGTTTAACACCGTGGTAGTAGACTTCTCCACCATAATTCCATGGTATTGATTTGTCAGACTTGTAGGGGACGGGCCCAGGCATGGTTATTTTCAGAGGTGCAATCTTCGGAACTGATGTAATCTTAACAGGCCTTTTGGGGACCTTGGAAAGATTGGCGGAAATGGTGATTATTGAAACTTCCTTGACAGGAGTTGGAGTAGCAGGAATCTTTTCGAAAAGAATTTGTTGGTTATCCATTAGGCCTTGGACGCCTATCTTCAGCAATGGACAGTCAGTTGGTAGGGAGGAACAAAAGTAGCAATCTTCTTTACAACCTGGGAAAATCCCAGCTTTCAACAGATTCAACTTGATTGTCAGTAATGGAGTTACCAGGTCATCAACAACAGAAACATACATATCTTCTTCAACAACATGAACATGATGGCCATGCTTTGGCATCAGAGTGTATATTACGTTCGGCTTCTCGGGGGCGTCGAACTCAACCTCTTTTGCGTCTATCAAGTCTTGAATTTTATTCTTTAGCGCCCAACAATTGTTGGTGTCATGTCCGGCGCTGTCAGAATGATAGGCATATTTGGCATTGGCATGATAGTATGGAGATGTGGTGTTAGGGTTTTTCGGTGCCTCCTTTAAACCAGTCAGATTCAACTTCAACAAATGGGGAAGAACTTGTGCAGGCGTCATATTGATGCGGGTGAACTGTCGTTGTGGTCGTTCTACCCGTTGCTGGTTAGGTCTAGATTGATTGGTACGAGGCTGACCATTTGACGAATTTTGAATCATCACGGCCCCTACAGTCGGTCGGCGCTCAGTTCTCCCCAACCCTTTTTGAGAATACACAACAACTGCTTCCTTCTTGGCCGGAAATGGCTTTTTAATGGCTGTAGATGCAGAGACATCCCTTTGAATCTTCCCACTCTTAATACTAGCTTCCACCCGCTCGCCAGTCAGAATCAATTCAGTAAACCCTGCGGAAGAGCTCCCGATCAAATGGTTGAAGAAAGGGCCAGATAGGGTCCCCAAGAACATATCAACTAGCTCCCTATCTGAAAGCGGTGGTTGCACCCTACCGGCCAAGTCGCGCCATTTCTGGGCGTATTCTTTGAACCCCTCATTTGAGGCCATTCCCATACTTTGTAGCTGAGCACGGGTTGGCGCCAAGTCGGCGTTATATTGATACTGGCGATAAAAGGCAGCTGCCAAATCCTCCCAACTATGTACCTCTGACCTCTCAAGCTGGTAAAACCAATCAAGTTGTGTACCAGACAGGCTATACTGGAAGAAGTGTACCCAAAGATTTCTATCAGATGTATGAGGTTGAATTCTTCTGACATATGACCTCAGGTGCATCTTCGGGCAAGACAGCCCGTCATATTTTGCAAAAATTGGCACCTTAAACGTTGGAGGGATCACAATCCCAGCAATCAATCCCAATTCTTCAAAATCTAACCCAGGAACCTTTTGCAGCTCCATAGCTTCCAGTCTATCCTCCAGGTTTTTGTATTTGTCGTCCGCTGGTGGGTATTGCTGCTCCGAATAGTCTTCATCTTCCTTAACCTCTTCCTCTTCAGCCTCGGACTCAGAAGGTAATGCAGCTCCTTTTCCCTTATCGGTCCCCTCATCAGATGTGGAGGGGAATTCAAGAACTCTCCTAGCTTCATTCTCAAATCTTCTTCCCAGTGTAGCTACCCCATATCTTTTCTTCTTCTTTTTTCCTTTTTCTTGCTCTTTATTCCCCAGTAGTGCTTTAAGATCCTCCTGACCCTTTGCCAAGGTCATAAGGAGCTGTTGAAACTGCGAGTTTTGTGCCTGCAGATCTTTGACCGTCTTTTCGAGATCCATCCTACTGAAATAAACAGCAGAAAGATAAGGAAACCTGGTGTGGAGACCTGTTTATGCATATGATGAATGATATGTTTATTCATGCAATGCATTCAAGGATTTCGAAATTCAAAGTTGTTGCAAACAAAAAGAACACACGTCATATTAATAAGAAGAAATTTGTCAGTACATAAATGCCCCATGGGCCAAATATTACAAAAACTTCTTAAGGTAAAAAGACGTTGCGCATCCTCTTTGGTGCGATGTAAGTGTTGAGGGTCCCCTCCTCATGAAGTCGGCGGGTAAGCTCTAAAACCTTCTTCTCACTGGCGTAGAAGCTGGCTTCAAAAGTATCCCTTTCTTCCTTGAGTTGGATCCAAGTCTTCTGCATCTCCTCCCATGATGTTGGCATGTCAGGATGTAGGATGGTGTATGGAACCTCTCCTTCCTTAATAAGCTCTTTGATCAAAGGGAGAATGTGAGGGTAAGGCATCATAAGACTCTGGGCTCGGGTTCGCACCCACCTGAGGTAAGGCTCAAGAGAGATGGAGTTCTTATGCCCAGTGTCTTGCTATCTACCTTGTTAGGCATCCTCCAAGCTCTGATGAATCTTTGGCGAAGTCCTTGCGCATCGTTGTCGAAGTCAAAAACTAGGTCAAGAATCAACATGTCATGAGGGCCATCCCTCTGTGCATATCCAAATTGTCTCAAAGCTAGACAAGGGTTGTAGGTAATGCCTCCTATAATGCCAAGTAATGGAACATTAGGGAACTCACCACAGCGATCGATGATGATGACATTTTCTCTGGACCGAGAACACCAATGTACATCAGAATGTGTGAGGGTCATCAATCGTTGTGACCACCTTAAGCCTTGCTCGTTCTTCAAAACTGATTGTGGAAGGTGAGAAATAAACCACCTTGCAAGGAGAGGAGTACAGCATATGCGAACACCTCTCTTCCTTATTGTTCGTGTGTAAAATGAGTGGAAGATGTCCCCAAGCAATGTAGGTATGGGATTCCTGGATAGGAAAATCTTGACAGCATTGACATCTATAAGTTGGTCAGGATTTGGGAACAAGACCAACCCATAAATGAGAATTGCCACAATTTCTTCAAAGGCTTGTAGATCCAATGAATTCCAACACTCTTGTGCCTTCTCAAACAAGAATTTTGCCAAGAAGCCTTTGACACCACTTCTAGTTTCCCAATGCCCCTTGATGTCAGATGGTTGCAAGTGTAGTGCTTGAGCAACATCTTCAGGCTTTGGTTCTTTTTCCGTACCGTTGTAGGGTAGTTGATTAAGAATAGGAATTCTCAGGAGTTGAGAAAATTCCTCCAAAGTAGGCACCAATTGGTAGTCGGGGAATGTGAAACAGTGGTGAAGGGGGTCAAAGAACTGGAACAACACTTTCATCATGTCTTCTTCAATGTTGGTGTTGACTAGGCCGAGCAGTCTACCATGTCTTTCACTAAAGAGAGAGTTTTCTGGAATTCTGGATGTGAGCTCCTTGAGTTGAGGAGGGATTCTCACAAGGTTGACTTGGATGGTTTTCCTGCGAAGAATTTCCATGACCTACAAAACAGGAACAAAGATGAAGATCCAAACCCTTGAAATGGTTAGTGGATGCATATGATGCTTTATGATGTTTATTATGTATGCACAAACACATGTACAAGCAATTCACATAAAACCCTAGTTTCAGGCTTGCATGAGGTTTCATAGGTAAGTACCCTCTTGAGTGTAGTTGGCTTAAAAACCTGCCCTATAAATAGTAACCGGGTTCTAAGGAGCTCAATATCATTGGATTATTTTCCATGTTCATTGTTTTGGTTTAGCCACTTAACTAGCGACCAAAATATTCCAAGAAAACAACCCTCAATGAGTGTAGTATCAAGTATCTACCAACTTCGGACTGCACCAAAGCCGGTCATCTCACTACCCCTAATAAAAGGCCAAGATGGTCAAGTAAGGTTCTAGGTCATTAGTGCTTAGTGACATCACTCAGCAGCCCTGTACTCTCCTTGATTGAACTCAAGGGTTACCGGTACTCACAAATATGTCGCACTAATATAGTTATTGCTTCGACCGTGTCGGTATACCCCGCACAGTTTCCACAACGTATTGCTATCTATGAATGTTTCCCAAATCCGGGTGTAAGATTTCAAGCCCAAACAAGAGAACCACAAAGGTAAAACAATCAAAGCAAACAATTAATCATGCAAAAGGGTGATCTAAAACCCTAAGGTAACCCCACTTTTAGAAAATTCCCCAGCAGAGTCGCCAGTTCTGTGTTACGGTGGGAGAACTGACTTGAGGTTTTGCGTTTGTATTCGCACTTGTTCGGTTTAGCAAGAGTCGCCACCGACTTTTTATTTTATCCTAAAGGAAAGGTTAAAAAGCACAGGAAAAACCTTTGAGATGTTTTCGTGGATTCAGGGGGTAGATTATGAAAAGGGAAGGTGCTAGCACCCTTTTCATCCATGGTTATCCATGGGCTCTTAGTTACTTGTTTTAGATCACTTGCCTTGATTTTCAATTGTTTGAAATGGTGCTTTGTGTGTGTGGGTTTTGAAAATGTTTTGCAAAAGATGCCTTGTCTAGGCAACCATTGTAATGACTCTTGTTTGAGTATATGCAATGGTGTTTATCTTTTTGAAAAGATATTTCAATGTTTTGGAAAGTTGTTTTGAAAGTTGTGTTATGGAGTGTGTTTTGAAAGTAGGCAAGTGTGTTTTGCAAGTCTGACCAAGTAACTAAGAGTTGTCTACCCTATTGTACTCAAAGATCTTTCTCATGTTTTAACCCTTTTAACAGTGTTGTTTCACCATTGTATTTGGTGAACAGCCTTGTGTTAGGATGTTAACGGGACGGGCGCGGGTCATCGTTTAGACCATGAATGCAATAGTGCCAAGTGTCTTTGGCAAATTTTCCTTTAAGGGACTTGATCATTTTTTAGGCAACTTCGAAAGCGTCATCGAGGGACTATGATCATTTGATTTGTTTTGTTTTGCCAAAGACACTCAATCATGCAACATGGCCCATTTTGGAAGGCAACAAGCGGGATTACCCTAGGGGTGCAAGTGTGATTGGGGTTGTCCATTTTCACGCTTTTTTGTCTTTGTATTAGTCAAGCTATTTGTTGGTTTTATTTACATACAAACCCTAGGTCTATCATGGCATAATTTGAAAGCTTTTAAATGCGGAAATTTAAAGTCCTAAATTATTACAACATGATTATGGGGATGGGGATACAAATATTTACAAATGGGGGATGAGACTTATCGGAATAGTAGTGTCCAAATATCATTTACAACCAAATCGAATCGCATCCTCAATGTAAAACATATCAAAGTATAAGAATCAAGGATAAACAAAAATATTGCAAAATGTATATGATTATTTACAAATGATGCAAGTTAAGTATTTTATTATTTTTATGCTTTTTGTTAATTATGTAAACAAAAGGTTTAATAATAGAAAAGTATTTAACTTAAAAATCTATTTTTTATGTGTTTTTGTTAATGTTTTATATACAAGAAATTTATATAAAAAAAAGTGATTTACTAAACAAAAAGTTTTAAAGCCCAAAATATATTATTATTTTTTAAAATAAAATAGGAACTAGTTTAAAAAGAAAAAGAAGAGTATTAATTTATAACCAAAGAAAAGAAATAAAAAAAATGGGCTCTAAGGGGAATGTACATGGCCCAAAACAGAACAAAGCAGATTACAAAAAGGGGGTGTGCGCCAGTTTTGGATGGGCTTAAGGGTTTTTGTTGGGGACAGGCCCAGAACACGTTTTGCAAATTTGTTTAGGGTTTGAGAAGTTTTGTCTCAGAATAGGGTTTACAGTTTTGATGAGCGGCGCCATTTCTCTATCTTCTTCTTCGTTCTCTTCCTCGCTCGAACCATGGATTCTGACTTCCTCTCTTCGCCTCAGCTACCAGACGCCACCATCCATCTTCCCTCTCTCCACGTTTGTTCAAGCGGTGACAGAAAAAGGTAACGATCTCTTTTTATGTTTTCGTCTTCGTATTTTAGGGCTTTGGATTCTTGTCTCTTACATGTTATTGACTTCTTCTATGTTATTTACTTGTTTTTATGATATGAGATTGCATAAAAAGGAAGGAGGGAATAATACCTTGGGGTTTGGCTTTGGGAGAGGAGACGGAGGGTGGACGGGAGGCGTCTTAGGCAGCCGGAGGCGAGGGAGTATGGTGCTGAGAGCTCGCTGGAAATCTGGTACTTTGTATCTTGCTTTTGGTTTTATGATGAATGTTGCAATCTGAAAACCCTAGCTTTTAGTTCTCTCTTCTTCTTCTGTTTGCTGGCCCGTTTGTTGTTGCTTTTTTACAATGATGATGATTTCGAACTTGAGTTGTTTGCCTTTTTTGCTTCTGAGCAGCTTTTCCTCTCTTGATGCTATGTTGGCTTTTTACTCAATGATGATTATTTCTGAGAATGACTTTTGCTTCAGTTGTTGTTTGGCTTTGGCTTTGTTGTGATATTTGGCTTTGACAGGGCTAGAGGCAGGCTTGCAAGTTATAGGCTTGAGGTTTGCTTGAAACTGGTTTGTATGGCTTTGGGTTTTGACAGGCTTGAGGTTTAGGCTTCAGGCTTGTGTTGATACAGTTTTGTTTTAGGCTTGTGGGCTTGAGACAGTTTTGAATTTTGTTTGAGGTTTATGCAGGTTTTAGCTTTGAACACAAGTTTGTGTTTTGATACAGGCTTGTGTTTGACAGTTTGTTGTTTTGTAACTGGTTTCTAAGCTTGAGACAGTTTGGAATTTGTTTGTTTTTGGGAGGCTTTGATGCAGGATGCTTGGAAACAGACTTGTGTTTTTGCTTGGCCTTTTTTCTGGTGTCCTGTTAGGCTTCTCGTTTGTGTTATGTAAATAGGCAGGCTGTTTGTTGTTTTTCCTGGGATACAAGCTTGGAACAGGCTTCCATGTTTTAACTAGTTCTTGAGTTTGTCCTCTTTGCTTTTGGCTTCTGTAACTTGGTATTAGGCAGGCTGTTTCTTTGGTACAGGACTCAAAGCTTGTTTTTTTTGAAGCAAACTTTGGTTTGAATGCTGTCCTTGAGCAGGTTTGGGTTCTGAGTTTATGCAGGCTGCAAGGCTTGAGGTTTACAGTTTTTTGTGATATCTTCTGCTGCATGTATTCTGCCCCCCTCTGACAGTATTCTGATTTTGTTATATTTATCTTTAGGCCTGCCTGGAAAACTGTAAGCCTGTTGCTTTTCTCTCTTTTTCTCTCTCCACAGAAAGCACATCTTTGCTTAGAATGTCTCTTTTTTTTCTGAAAAGATTTTGGCCTGGAAAATGATGGATAAAAATGTATTCTTCACAAGCTTGATTGCATTTGTCTTTCCTCTGCATACTTCCAGATTTTCTGCCTTGCTTTTGTGCTTGTTGACCGCTTTTGACAGTTTTGCTTAGTTGACATTGTTTTGTTGACAACTTTGTATTTGTGACTCAGTTTGCCTCTTTGACAATTTGGTTTGCTTCTTTGGACAGTTTTGACAGTTTAGTTGGCATTTTGGACGTGGGTAACTTGCTTTTCAGTTTGAACTTTGTAATTTTTTGGCATATGCAGTTTGCACTTTGTAATTTAGCTTTGTGCATTTTGCAAAATAATTCATATGCTTGTAAAACATTGCTTTCCTCTTTGTGAACCAAGAAGAACATCTTCTAGCGATTTGCTGAGAGGACGAATAAACTGATTCCGGCCAAAATCTTTAATGATGAGTTTTTTTTGATTGACTGTCTGAAAATGCCTTTAATTTATCTGTACTGATTTCTTTCTTTTTTGTGTTTGCAGATAAAATTCGGTTGAGCAATGGGGAGCAGCAGTAGAAGATGAAGACTTAGGAAAATTAGGATATAGCTTTATTTTATTTTAATCATTTGTAATAAATATTATTATAAATACTTGTAAATAAAATTACTGTATTTAAATAACACTTGTACCAATAATTAAAATAAATAAAAGTATTTTTGTCAGATATCTCTTTTATTTCACTGTCTATTTAATTATTTAAGTTTTCTTGAATTAAAATAACTGGAAGTAAAATCCCAATTATTCTAACTTAGATAAAATAAATAATTAATAAACACTGTAGTCTTGCAACTTCGCATTAGTCAATAATAGACCCGGCGTCCCAATTAACCACATGTATTGCACAGTCAATCAAAACAAATGTCCATACGCCTTTCATTTCACTGACTAAACCAATACTTCAAACTCTCAATCAGAAGCCTCAGCCCATGTCCCAGATGTTTAGACCTTGAGAAACAAACAGAAATTTTGAGCAAACGTCAAAGCAGTGTATAGCCAATTAAGACACTGTGGATTCAAATTCTTCTGAAAATGTGCGTGCAAACCTTAATTCTTGATTTAAGGTTAAAGAAGCTCTGCTTGATCAAACCCTGAGCCAAACTCAAACAAATCAAAAGAAACCCTAATTTTGTTTGACTGATTCACAATCAATGAAAAACCCTAATTTTGTCTGACTGATGAGAAAAGTCTGTTTGACCGATTCTTAAACCAATCTGAAAAATCAGGAAAAGCCTGAAGCTGTGATTTATCGTGAAAAAGAGAGAGGGCAAATTCTGGGGTACAACAGTCCGTGTCAATAAATTTTAAGGTAAGAATTCCTTTCTGAATATAGTACCTAATAAAGTAATGTTTTATTTCTATATGCTTAGCCCTAGAATGCAAAATGGGATTTTTACTGAGACATATGGCAGAAGTGTTATCACAGAAGATAAGAATGTTACTCTCAAATATGTTGAAGTCTTCAAGTTGACTTTTCATCAAGAGCATTTGAGTGCTACATCTAGCAGCTGCTATGTATTCAACTTCTGTTGTTGACAGAGCTATTGTGGACTGTCTCTTGCTGGTCCATGAAATCAGATTGTCTCCCAGAAACTGGCAGCTTCCAGAAGTGCTTTTACGCTCTACTCTGTCTCCAGCAAAGTCAGCGTCACAGTATCCTACTAAGTTGTATTCGTTGGATTTTCTATAAAACAAACCCAGATTAGTAGTACCTTTCAGATACTTGAAAATTCGCTTAACTGTTGTTAAGTGAGATTCTCTAGGATCTGATTGGAATCTAGCACATAAGCAAACACTGAATAAAATATCAGGCCTTGAAGCCGTCAGATAAAGGAGAGAGCCAATCATACCTCTGTAGATTTTCTATTATACCTTTTTACATACCTCTTCCTTTTCCAGAATGCACGTGGGGTGCATTGGAGTCTTTGAGGGCTTACATTCTAAGAGATCAAATTTCTTCAGAAGTTCTCTGACATATTTGCTCTGATGAATGTAAGTTCCTTATGAGGTTTGGTTTATCTGAATACCCATAAAGAATTTGAGTTCCCCCATTAAGCTCATCTCAAACTCTGCCTGCATGCACTTAGTAAACTCTCTTCCCAGAGAAGGTTTAGTGGATCCAAAGATGATGTCATCTACATAAATCTGACACACTAAAATGTCATTCTTAAATGTCTTACAGAACAAGGTTGTGTCCACTTTCCCTCTGGTGAATTCCTTTTCTAACAGGAAGTTACTTAGTCTTTCATACCAATCTCTGGGAGCTTGTTTTAGACCATATAGTGACTTCTTTAGTTTGAAAAAATATTCTGGGTGTTTGGAATTCTCAAACCCAGGGGGTTGGTGCACATATACCTCTTCATCTATGTAGACATTTAGGAATGCACTTTTGACATCCATCTGATACAGAGTGATGCCATTGTTTACAACAAATGAGATTAAGAGTCTGATAGATTCTAACCTGGCGACTGGAGAAAAGGTTTTTGTATAGTCTATCCCCTCTTGCTGACTATAACCTTGTGACACCAGTCGTGCTTTGTTTTTGATGACTTCTCCTTGCTCGTTCAATTTGTTTCTGAACACCCACTTTGTTCCAATGATATCCAATCCTTTTGGTTTGGGAACCAGATCCCATACGTCATTTCTGGTGAACTAATTTAATTCCTCCCGCATTGCCAGAATCCAGTCATTGTTCAAAAGAGCTTCATCAATTGTTGTTGGTTCAATCAGAGAGACCAGTCCCATCAGGGATTCTTCAGAGTTTCTGAATGTTGATCTTGTTCTGATCGGATCATCCTTCTTTCCCAGGATCTTATCTTCTGGGTGAGCTATGCTGCTTCTGGAAAACCTTTTCTAGAGTTGATCAACAAAACGTGCTGGATTGCTTGTAACATTTATTTCTGAAGTTGTTGGAGCGTCTCTGTTGAGAACTTCCGATGAGTTGTCTTCAGTACCTGTGAATTTAACTTCTATATCTACAAAGAATTCATTTTGATTTGACTTTTGAGGGTCAAGCTTATCATCAAATCTAACATTGATTGACTCTTCAACAATTTGTGTTTTTGTATTGTATACTCTGTACCCTCTTAAGCGTTCAGAGTATCCTAACATAATACACTTTTGTGCTTTAGAGTCAAACTTGTTCAGATAATATTTAGTATTCAGAATGAAACAAGTGCATCCAAAAGGATGAAAATAAGAAATGTTGGGCTTTCTGTTCTTCCACAGTTCATATGGAGTCTTTTCCAGAATAGGTCTTATAGAGATTCTATTCTGAATGTAACATGCTGTGTTAATTGCTTCTGCTCAGAAGATCTTAGCAATGTTAGTCTCATTGATCATGGTTCTGGCCATTTCTTACGGTGTTCTGTTCTTTCGTTCTACAACTCCATTTTGTTGGGGAGTTCTAGGACAAGAGAAGTCATGCAAGATGCCTTTTTCATTAAAAATGATTCAAAATTTTTATTTTCAAATTCTCCACCATGATTACTTCTGACTTTGACAATTTTAAGATCCTTTTCATTCTGAACTTGGTTACAGAATGCAACGAACACAGAGTGTGACTCGTCCTTGTGTCTTAAGAACTTTACCCATGTCCATCTGCTATAGTCATCTACGATCACTAACCCATACTTCTTACCACTAACAGGCGCAGTTTTTACTGGTCCAAATAAGTCTATGTGCATAAGTTCTAATGGCTTAGAGGTGGAAATAACATTTTTAGATTTAAAAGCAGGTTTTGTAAAATTTCCTTTCTGATATGCTTCACACAAAGCATCTGAGCTGAACTTCAAATTAGGAAGTCCTCTGACCAGATTGAGTTTGTTAATCTGAGATATTCTTCTCATACTAACATGCCACAATCTTCTGTGCCAGACCCATTGCTCGTTGTTAACAGAGAGAAGACATTTTACATTCTGACTCTTTAGTTCAGAAAGTTTTATCTTATAGATGTTGTTTTTCCTCTTTCCATTAAAAAGGATAGTTCCATCTTTTTGACTAACAGCTTTGCATGAATTTTGATTAAAGATTATATCATAACCGTTATCACTTAATTGGCTTATGGATAACAGGTTATGCATTAATCCATCAACTAAGAGCACATTATTTATAGAGGGAAAATTTACATTACCTATTGTTCCAGAGCCAATGATCTTTCCTTATTGGTTGCCTCCAAAGCCCACGTAGCCTCCAGGTTTAAGTTCCAAGCTTTGGAACATATGCTTTCTTCCCGTCATGTGTCGAGAGCATCCAGAGTCCAGGTACCATGACTGGTGTTTTAGCCTTGCTGCTAAAGATATATGCTACATATATAATTTTGTCTTTAGGTACCTGTTGTACCCCAAAATTTGCCCTCCCATATTCTTCAAGAAATTGCCAAGCCAAGTCACAAAATTCCCCAAGGGTTGTGCAGTGCAACTGTCTCCTATACAGTCAAAACTAGGGTTTGTGTTCTGGTCAAGAAAAGGAAGTTTTCAAAGGCCCAATCAAGTCTCATATGCTTACAAAGATGGTCAAGTATCCTCATATCAAGTTTCAAGGCATTCAGCTCAAAATTGCACAGTCAAAACCCTAAATTGCACTACAGTCAACTGCAGGGGCAAAATGGTCATTTGACAGTCAAAAGTTCAAATTTGTGGTCAACATATCATTTTGAAGCCACAAACATCATTTGATCAATGCTTGATCATGATTCTCAAAATTTGGCTCAGAAATCATCAAAGATGCAAAAGTTACTATATTTGGACAGCTGAAAAAGTCAACTGAAATTGACCAGGGCATAACTTTCACATGGATTATCAGAAAAATTCCATCCAAAGCTCATTTTGAAGAGAAAGACATGTCCTACAACTCATCTTCATACTCCAAGTCCAAGAAATGCTCTCACAAAAAGTTATCAATTCCAACATTATAGGTCATTTTCAAAAGTCAACAAAAAGGGACTTTAAGTCAAAGGCCATAACTTGAGATTGGTAAATCAAAATGACATGGGACCAAAGGCATTGGTTAAAGGACTCAAAGACCTTTCCAAAATGTCCAAGAACATGTGAAAAGCTTAAAAATTGAGCAAGTTATGCCTTGTGGAAGTTGGGAAAGTTTTGGAAAAATTGAAAAGTCAACATTGATTCAAATGATTCAAAATTGCTAATGGGCCCATTTTTCTTCCATGATTCATCATTCTAAGCATATGCACGACCACTTGGCCCAAAGGGAAGTATTTTCTCATTTTTTATTTATTTATTTGAATTATTATTCATATTAATTCATTTAAATTATTTAAATACATGAGAAATATCAAACTTGATCTAAAAAATTTTTTTGTACACATTCTAGACTCAAGATTTCGTGTACAACTAAATATGGCAAGATTTGGTTGATTTGAGCATGATTGAACAAAAATGCACATGGAAAAGATTCAAAAAGATTCTTAGAAAATCAAATATGCAAAACAATGAATGCCATGGATTTTATTCAATTTTCTTGACCTAAAAGCTTCACTACATATGCCTGAACCTAAACCTAATCCAAGGGGACTCCAAGCTGCGCCCAAAGACCCTTGCCAAACTTGAAAATTTCACTTAAGAACTCAATTCTGAAAACGTGGTTAGAGGTGGATTCAAGCCTTAATTTCCATTCCAATAGCTTCCTGAAACATCACTGAGCATTCCCCAATCAAGAACAACCATCAACAAGCGTGGAATCGGTATACAGAAGTCCATTTTTTTTCATAAAAAGGCACAATCGTGTTTTCAATTCTAGGCATCCTCATTGCATTTCAATTATATATTCTTGTTCCTTGTGATGTTCCAAAGCTAACCATTATGTCCAATTTGATTTTTGTATTGTATATGGGATTTCACCATGATCGATTGCTAGGGTTACAGGTTTGCCAATTTGGGGTTTTTCAGACCAAGCAAAATTAGGATTCCAGACCCACACCATTACACTCAACGCATCTGGACGAAGAGATTGACATAGTCGCGCCCAATTTATGAATTACATAGCTCTAATCGCTATTTTCTGAAAACCTGCCTAAAGCCACGCCCAGAAAACCGTGGCCTATGCGTTTAATGTTTCAAGAACAGGGAGAACGATGACATCGTGGCAGCCAGTGATACGTTCTTTTGAATTTCGCGCTAAAACTTTATCCACATGCGTTATTTTTTATATTATTTGTTTAATGTTTAATGTTAATACGCGTGAAGTAGCACAGTTGGTTGGAGCAAACGCATAGTAATACACTTGACCTGGGTTCGAACCCCAGGTCTCACATATGTCCATGCTATTTTTCTATAAGTCTTCCTATGCAGGCACAACGCTATGGTTCACCATGTTCCATCATCATCCAGACGTCCACGTGCTTAGTAAAATCAGATCAATGGCCAAGAATCAAAGAGCACCCTACGTCCCAGTCAACATGCCACATAGTGCTTGCAAAAGTCAATGGATTTCATGCTCAATTGGGCCAGAATTCTAAGGCCAGCACCTCACAAATTGGGACTACACCCCCACCCTGGTTTGCAAGTTTTATTTATTTCTCTTATATTTTTTTTTAAATTATTATTTTACTTGTTGTGCTGTTTTAATTTAATTCATTATTTTTACAAAATATAAAAACTTCATTAAAAAATCAGAAAAGACCAAAAATAATAAATATTTTTATTGTAATTATTTTCTTGTAAATAAATTAACATGTAATTATTAGTTTTAATTAGGTTACAATTTTAATTTCTTTTAATAAAAAAAAAATCCAAAAATATGTAGAAATAGGTTTAATTAATTTTGATTCCTTTTAATTTCCCTTTTTACAATAATAATGTTTATTTTATTTATTTTCTATAATTAAATTTTGCATGTAAATTAAGTTAGATTTAAATTAGGTTAAAACTTAATATTTTTTCATAATAAATCTAAAAAACACTAGAATTAGGGTTTACATTTCAAATTTCATTCTAATAAATTCTTCTTCTTTTAAAACTTAAAAAACATAAAATACCAAAAAACATTCCTTTTTAATTTTTAATTCTAATTCCTCATTAATTCTAATTAATTAATTCATTAACTTTAAATATTTCGCAAAAGGGTCCAACGCCCATGTTTTTTTATTCCTTTATTTCGCGTATTTATTTTATGTCGCTTAAATAATTTTGTACCTCTCCCAAGGCCTTGTAATTACTTCTCGCACTTTTCTTTTATTCGCTTTATTTACTTTCTGTCAAATCGGGTCCGGTTTAATTTTGGCGATGTGGACCCGCGCCATTTGTAATAGCTTTAGATTTACTTTTTCTCGCAATATTTTAACTGTTAACAAAGCATGCAAGAATGAATGGCCATAATAAGATCAAGCGTAGATCACTTTAACATGACAAGACAAATATCAATGAACTGACACACAAATTCGCACACACCACCCCTAGGGTACGCCTCACTGTTGCCTTTCGAAAGGTGATCGTCGAGTAGAGGATGTCTTAGTAAGTCCTCATGATCCGGGAACCTGGCATGAGGGTAGCTTCTAAGGTGTCTTCCTATTGCTCTGGTGATCACCATGTCCCGAACCTCGAATTGACCCGAACACCTCCAACGGTGGTGCTACCTACCTTTCAATGGTGGGATGGCACTACTTTAAAGGACATTTACACAGACGAATTCCTTAGGGTAGGTAGACGACTCTAGATACTTGCTCTAATCTCAAAACAAACTCAAAAAGACTTTTCACACCAACACATTTTCAAAAGCTTTCAAAGCAAATTTTTCAAACACTCTGACGTACGAGTCGAACTGAAATTTTTCAAAGAAACTTTTTAAACCCACATTGAAAAGCAAACAAACCTTTTTGAAAACACATTGAGCAAGTATCTAAGAGCCCATGGATAACCATGGATAGAAAGGGTGCTAACACCTTCCCTTTCTATAACCTACCTCCCGAACCGAGAGCAATCTCTTTAAGGAATTTTTCTGTGCTTTTGTCCTTTCCATTTGGAGAAAATAAAAGACGGTGGCGACTCTTGCTTCCGCGACATTTCGCGAACCAGCGTTAAACAGTCAGTTCCAGATCCACCGATCACAGAACTGGCGACTCTGCTGGGGACAAACTTAAAGTGAGGTGTACCTTAGAGCTAGGTCATAACTGTGTTTTCACTTGTATTGTTTTGCTTACTTTACTATTGTGGGTTGCATCGGAGATACATAGATCCTAACCCGGATCTGGGGATACCCTGTTTAGGTAGCATAAGCTGTGAGGGACCTGTCCGGCGTAGACCGACACGGGTGAAACAGTGGCTACGTTGGTGTGGCACCTTAGTCTGTACCGATATCCCTTGTGTCACAACGAGGAGAATATGGGTCTTCTAAGGAGTCATTAAGCACCAACAGACCTTAGAACCCTAAATGACACAACTTGGCCATTAGAACAGTAGCAGTATGCTACGCCCATTGAGGCTAAACTCTCGTGATGGTTCTGGCCGCAAGAAAAGATTGCGATGCTGGAGTTATGACCGATTGAGGGTAGTCAATGATATTGGGATCCTCTAAGAACCCGGTTACTTTGATAGGACAGGTTGAACCCACCAACTTCAAGAGGGTAATACCTAGACCTCATGCTGGCCTAAACTCTAAGGGTTTCTCTTGTGTGACTTGTGTGCCTTCGTACTTGACTACTTGCATACTTGTTATCTGACACATGAACTACTTGCAGGTTTTGTTTATAGTCCTTAACTAGGACTCATGACAAGGTTTACCGAGTTTCTTGCGGGTTTCGTTTATAGTCCTTAATAGGGACTCATAACAGGGTTACTAAGTCTTGCAGGTTTTGTTTATAGTCCTTAACTGGGACTCATAACAGGGTTTACTAGATCTCTTGCAGGTTTTGTTTATAGTCCTTAATTGGGACTCATAACAAAGTATACTGAATTTCTTGCAGGGTCTGTTTATAGTCCTTAATTGGGACTCATAACAGGGTTTACCTACATCACCCCATGCATAGCATGACATCATACCATTGCATACATCCTAATCCATTTCAAGGATCTCAAGGGCTTGTGATGCAGGTCATGATGAACCAACTGTCCAGCAAGGGGCAAAGAGGATTTATTTTCCTCTAACCAAGGTTGTCAGGGGCTATGACCCACTGGACATGGTGAGCCTTTGACCCTTGGAGAAGAATTCTCAACAACATGGATTTCTTTCCATCAAGCTACAAATTCAAATGCTAACAAATTTTCTTGTTTCTCCCGCGAGGTCCTTGAAAACATTACATGCATGTCATACATCTCATTGCATTGCAGGTGTCCCTTTGACAGGTTGCTTACCCTTCTTCGCTGTTTATTTCAGCCGATCGTCATGAATCCTGAATCTTCAACCGAGCACACTATCAAGGACCTCCAGGCTCAGAATGCCCAGTTCCAAGAGCTGATCATGAATTTGACCCAGGGGCAGCAAGATCTGAAGGCTCTGCTCTTGAAGAAGGACAAGAAAAAGAAGAGGACTGTCTTGTTCAGCCCTAGACGCAGATCTGGGAATGCACCGCAGATTGAAACTGAGAGGACAACTCCATCTGTGGGAAAAAGCAGCCATCAAGAGGAAAGGATTCCCAGCCCAGTGGTCTCTGACAATGAAACAGATTTCGACGACGAACAGTACCCTCCGGCTGAGGACAAGTACAAACAGTTGGAGGATAGGCTGAATGCTATGGAGATCCAACAGGTACCTGGGCTGGATCTTGGAGATTTGGGTTTGTCAACTGGTGTGATTATTCCTCGGAAATTCAAAGCACCATCCTTTACCAAGTATGACGGGGCGTCTTGTCCCAAACTGCATCTAAGGTCCTATGTTCGGAAGATTTAGCCATATACGGTGGATAAGAATTTGTGGATCCACTTCTTCCAGGAGAGTCTTTCAGGGACTCATCTCGAATGGTTCTATCAGCTAGATGGGACCAAGGTTCGTAACTGGGAGGAGTTGGCTACTGCTTTCTACAAGCAGTATCAATATAATGCCGACCTTGCCCCTACGCGTACCCAACTCCAGGGTATGTCGTTAGGTGCAAGCGAAGGTTTTAAGGAGTACGCTCAGAAGTGGAGAGACCTGGCTGGCAGGGTGCAGCCACCATTGACTGATCGAGAGTTGGTAGACATGTTCTTGGGGACCCTATCTGGGCCATTTTTCAACCATCTCATCGGGAATTCTTCTGCTGGGTTCACAGATCTTATCTTGACTGGGGAGAGAATTGAAGCCGGCATCCGGTCTGGGAAAATTCAAGAGGCTGCACCCTCTGATAAAAAGCCTCATCATGGAAAGAAAGAATCCAATGCTGTGCACGGTAAAAAGAGCCGTCATGAGGTAGGGGCAATCCAGATCTCCAATCCCGGACCTGCTCAACAAGGACAGGGGCAGCAGCGAAAGGAGAAACGACAGTATACCAAACTCAACATGTCGCTGGATCAGGCACTGCAACAAATGTTGAAGGCAGGGCTGATCACCTTAAGGGCTCCTCTTCGGAATCCGAACACTTCTGCTCCCAACTATCATCCCAATGATAGGTGCGCATATCATTCAGATAGCCCGGGGCATACTACAGACAACTGCTGGCCTCTCAAGAACAAGATCCAAGATATGATTGACGCCGGAGAGATTCAGTTTGAAGTGCCAGAGACTCCGAACATAATCACTGCTCCGTTGCCCAATCATTGAAGCCTTTTGTTTATTTGAATTTTTGAGTTGTACTTTTCTTTGCTTATACAAACAATTAATGTCATAGCAAACTCTTTTATTCTATCAATGCATCGCATATGTCTGTTTTGGGAATTAATACAATCATTTTCATTATATTCAAAATTCTTTTCATATTTTTTCTGATGATCAACACCCGGTTAATAATTCTAAGCCTCTTGAGGGAGGATGACGAAAATGATACCACAATCATTACAGTATGCTTTTGAACAGACCCCGCTGATGAGGTACAGGCATTGTTTCAATCCCTAAACACTGGAGTTATAAGGATGATAATCCCTCGTCAACCCTTCCGAGCCAAAGAAGTAGGAGTTTTTATTTTCGAAAATTAAAAACCCTTTATCATAACCCGGGGCAGGGTAGTCTTCTCAGTTGATCTAAGTGCATAACGAATGGCACCAAAAAGGTCCTTACAAAACGAAAGACAGTGATGGTTCAGAACAATCATAAAGACAGGCAGTCATTAAAAAAAAAAAAAATCATAAATGAAAAGCCCAAGAAGTCAAAACCTATAAAGGGACTTATGGAACCGGGGCATCCCGCTGACTGTAATTCCAAAAAAGAAACAGTTCAGACAAAAAAAGAAAGGGATAACGAAATCAAAAGAAAGAGGTACTACAAACCCTCAACCAAAAAAAGGAATGATTGCCTATTCAAATAAACGTTAAACATCCGAATCATCACTAGTATATCAGAGCAAAGACTCAAACAAGGTCTAACGCATGATCAACTGAGTTTAGGTTTGGAGAACATCACGAAGAGCGGGTGGGTACAAATAATTTGAGCCTTTATCCTTTGTTTCTTAAACCGTGAACCAGGCCACGTTATAACCCTTAAAAGTCCTAGCTGAAGCATGGGTTAGTTCGAAAGCATACTGTACGAAAGGTATCCTGACTCCTGAAGGCCTACGGTAAATACGAAGTTGACATCATGTTTTACAAACATTCATTTGTTTTATGAAAAAAGAATGCATTTTCAAAATCTCTAAGACAGACATAAGCTTTGCATTTTTGATATAACATTTCTTGCATATGACTTTTTTATTTGAACAGCAGGAAAATTCGCACGAAGAATATCTGGTGAACAAAAGTTCTTACCACCAAGAGGCATGGCATGATCATGGTCCACCATCTGGGGCAGTTAAGTCAAGATCCAGAGAATCCCTCAAAAGGCCAAAAAGCCTGGGGCAATCTCCGCCTGAGTCACTGGGGGCATTCCAACGAATCTTGCCTGACCAAATACCTTCTGGTGGCATGACAAAGCACTTCTAACAGGGGCAACTCCCCACATTCCCTGAACATGGACATAGTCGAAAAAATACTACGCACAATCAAAGACCCGCTAGGTTGACATACCTAGGCAAAAATAAGGGCTTCCCGGCGAACCAAAAGGGTTCGGGCAAAATGAGGGATGAAATGAAAAAAATCTGTACACCCGGCAAGTCGAAAACCTGAAAAGGCGGCTTGGGCAAAAATGGGTATCCCGGTGGACTGAAAACCTGAAAGGGCGGTCCAGGCAAAAGTTAGGGATCAAAAGCGTACGACTATGTCCCGCCATCTGTCTACCAGAAGAAGGTTTGTCCGCCAACAACTATCAGCACCCCACAAGAAACAGGGGCAATAAAGGTTGGTCTGAGCAGTCTGATTGTTCTATCCTCCAAGGTATCAGGGTAGGCCCTGTTGAAGAACGTAACCAATACAGTTCAATACCTCCCCAGGAGAGTCCAACCCAGCTTCCCCAGGAAAGTTGGAATACATCTCCCCAAGCAGCAAGCTTATCCCCAGTAGATTCTGGAAGCTTATCCTCTCGTAGAGCACGAACGCGTCGCCCGACTTCATTTAAAGAGTTATTTCCTTAATAGGATATAACTGGGTTATCCTCATCCAAAAGCCACGGAAAGATCGTCGTCGACGCAATTTTCTTATCCCCAGCGGAGTCTATTAATACTTCCAACAACAAGGATATCCTCAGCAAGCTATCAACAATTCAGCAAAGCATCTCTCTCCCCACAGAGTATTGCTTCCCAGCATGGTCGCTAGAGCATCTTTTCTCGCCGGCAGAATTTTCCATTTGCCAAGTTTATTTCGCAACGGAGTCATCTTCTCCTACCGGTATTCTTGCGGTTATCATCCCCAGCGGAAGCAAAATATGTTCCTCAACATCAGCCCAGGATACGACTTCCCGGCACCCGTCAAGGATTTACTTTCCTAGACGACAAAAACATACATTCATAAACATCACATCTTCATACATTATAGCATGCATATGCATCATACTACACGAATCTCATCAATTTTGAAGACATACAGTTTATGCATCATGATTTTGCATACAATTATGTTTTGCCTTTCCAGAAAAAAGATCAATACAAAAATGATTACTATCAACTAACGCAATTCTTTCTAGATATAGTTTCAGATATGATCCAGATATGGTGACGTTCTGATGCTGCTTCCAGAATTCCTTCTAGATATAGTTTCGGATATGACCCAGAGATGGTGACGTTCTGATACTGCTTCCAGACATCCTTCTAGATATAGTTTCGGATATGATCCAGATATGGTGACGTTCTGATACTGCTTCCAGAATTCCTTCTAGATATAGTTTCGGATATGACCCAGAGATGGTGACGTTCTGATACTGCTTCCAGACATCCTTCTAGATATAGTTTCGGATATGATCCAGAGATGGTGACGTTCTGACGCTGCTTCCAGAATTCCTTCTAGATATAGTTTCGGATATGATCCAGAGATGGTGACGTTCTGACGCTGCTTCCAGAATTCCTTCTAGATATAGTTTCAGATATGATCCAGAGATGGTGACGTTCTGACGCTGCTTCCAGAATTCCTTCTAGATATAGTTTCGGATATGATCCAGAGATGGTGACGTTCTGACGCTGCTTCCAGAATTCCTTCTAGATATAGTTTCAGATATGACCCAGATATGGTGACGTTCTGATACTGCTTCCAGATTTCCAGATATAGTTCAGATATGATCCAGATATGGTGACGTTCTGATACTGCTTCCAGATTTCCTTCTAGATATAGTTTCAGATATGATCCAGAGATGGTGACGTTCTGATGCTGCTTCCAGATTTCCTTCTAGATATAGTTTCGGATATGATCCAGAGATGGTGACGTTCTGATACTGCTTCCAGATTTCCTTCTAGATATAGTTTCAGATATGACCCAGATATGGTGACGTTCTGATGCTGCTTCCAGATCTCCTTCCAGATATAGTCCAGATGTAAACCAGATATGGCAACGTTCTGACACTTATTCCAGTTGAAGATATTTCAAAGCCTTCTCTAGTCCAGTTAAATCGACTCCTAACAGATTTCTCTGATAAAGACTCAGTAGAAGTTACCCCCAGATTATAAATTTCAGATGTTTCCCTCTCCGACGATGAGTGTGAGGTGATATTCTCCTATGGTTCCCTCTCCGACAAGTGCGTGAGGTGGTAATTCCTTTTTCAGATGTTTCCCTCTCCGACGATGAGTGTGAGGTGATAGTCTCTTATGGTCCCCTCTCCGGCAAGTGCGTGAGGTGGTAATTCCTTTTTCAGATGTTTCCCTCTCCGGCGGTGGGTGTGAGGTGATAGTCTCCTATGGTTCCCTCTCCAACGGTGTGTGAGGTGGTAAGTCCTTTTCAGATGTTTCCCTCTCCGACGATGAGTGTGAGGTGAAAGTCTCGTATGGTTCCCTCTCCGACGGTGTGTGAGGTGACAATTCCTTTTCCTATGATTCCCTCTCCAACGGCGAGTGAGGTGATTCCCTTTCAGATTGTAAAGGTCTATGGTTCCCGTTCCGATATTGCAAAGAGGGTAATTCCCGCCAAGATTTTTCTCAACGAGCGTTGTTGAAGCTAAAGTCACCCAAGGTTCTCTTACCATTCATGCTAAGGCAGTAACCATCCCTGGTTCATTCATCAGCGTTTGAAGCTCCAGACTCAGCTCCTGTAACTAGTCAGGACACATCTATACCAAGCATCTAAAATCAGCTCCTGCAACGTGTCAGGTACTCATTTTTCTTTTGCAGGTATGCAGGTTCTCGCTAAGGAATCTCCTACGCGATCAACATCCAGATGGCATCTATAAGCCCATCACCCTATCCAGCAATCTAAATGGCATCTATAAGCCCATTCCACCATCACTGCTACTACATGAGCGCAAATTTCTGGGCACTCTAGTGTTCAATCATCTTCTACCCTCGGATTACGAAAGGCACGGCAGCCAATCTGCATCCTCAGGTCTAAGAAGATTGAACAGGGGCAACTGTTGTACCCCAAAATTTGCCCTCCCATATTCTTCAAGAAATTGCCAAGCCAAGTCACAAAATTCCCCAAGGGTTGTGCAGTGCAACTGTCTCCTATACAGTCAAAACTAGGGTTTGTGTTCTGGTCAAGAAAAGGAAGTTTTCAAAGGCCCAATCAAGTCTCATATGCTTACAAAGATGGTCAAGTATCCTCATATCAAGTTTCAAGGCATTCAGCTCAAAATTGCACAGTCAAAACCCTAAATTGCACTACAGTCAACTGCAGGGGCAAAATGGTCATTTGACAGTCAAAAGTTCAAATTTGTGGTCAACATATCATTTTGAAGCCACAAACATCATTTGATCAATGCTTGATCATGATTCTCAAAATTTGGCTCAGAAATCATCAAAGATGCAAAAGTTACTATATTTGGACAGTTGAAAAAGTCAACTGAAATTGACCAGGGCATAACTTTCACATGGATTATCAGAAAAATTCCATCCAAAGCTCATTTTGAAGAGAAAGACATTTCCTACAACTCATCTTCATACTCCAAGTCCAAGAAATGCTCTCACAAAAAGTTATCAATTCCAACATTATAGGTCATTTTCAAAAGTCAACAAAAAGGGACTTTAAGTCAAAGGCCATAACTTGAGATTGGTAAATCAAAATGACATGGGACCAAAGGAATTGGTTAAAGGACTCAAAGACCTTTCCAAAATGTCCAAGAACATGTGAAAAGCTTAAAAATTGAGCAAGTTATGCCTTGTGGAAGTTGGGAAATATTTGGAAAAATTGAAAAGTCAACATTGATTCAAATGATTCAAAATTGCTAATGGGCCCATTTTTCTTCCATGATTCATCATTCTAAGCATATGCACGACCACTTGGCCCAAAGGGAAGTATTTTCTCATTTTTTATTTATTTATTTGAATTATTATTCATATTAATTCATTTAAATTATTTAAATACATGAGAAATATCAAACTTGATCTAAAAAATCTTTTTGTACACATTCTAGACTCAAGATTTCGTGTACAACTAAATATGGCAAGATTTGGTTGATTTGAGCATGATTGAACAAAAATGCACATGGAAAAGATTCAAAAAGATTCTTAAAAAATCAAATATGCAAAACAATGAATGCCATGGATTTTATTCAATTTTCTTGACCTAAAAGCTTCACTACATATGCCTGAACCTAAACCTAATCCAAGGGGACTCCAAGCTGCGCCCAAAGACCCTTGCCAAACTTGAAAATTTCACTTAAGAACTCAATTCTGAAAACGTGGTTAGAGGTGGATTCAAGCCTTAATTTCCATTCCAATAGCTTCCTGAAACATCACTGAGCATTCCCCAATCAAGAACAACCATCAACAAGCGTGGAATCGGTATACAGAAGTCCATTTTTTTTCATAAAAAGGCACAATCGTGTTTTCAATTCTAGGCATCCTCATTGCATTTCAATTATATATTCTTGTTCCTTGTGATGTTCCAAAGCTAACCATTATGTCCAATTTGATTTTTGTATTGTATATGGGATTTCACCATGATCGATTGCTAGGGTTACAGGTTTGCCAATTTGGGGTTTTTCAGACCAAGCAAAATTAGGATTCCAGACCCACACCATTACACTCAACGCATCTGGACGAAGAGATTGACATAGTCGCGCCCAATTTATGAATTACATAGCTCTAATCGCTATTTTCTGAAAACCTGCCTAAAGCCACGCCCAGAAAACCGTGGCCTATGCGTTTAATGTTTCAGGAACAGGGAGAACGATGACATCGTGGCAGCCAGTGATACGTTCTTTTGAATTTCGCGCTAAAACTTTATCCACATGCGTTATTTTTTATATTATTTGTTTAATGTTTAATGTTAATACGCGTGAAGTAGCACAGTTGGTTGGAGCAAACACATAGTAATACACTTGACCTGGGTTCGAACCCCAGGTCTCACATATGTCCATGCTATTTTTCTATAAGTCTTCCTATGCAGGCACAACGCTATGGTTCACCATGTTCCATCATCATCCAGACGTCCACGTGCTTAGTAAAATCAGATCAATGGCCAAGAATCAAAGAGCACCCTACGTCCCAGTCAACATGCCACATAGTGCTTGCAAAAGTCAATGGATTTCATGCTCAATTGGGCCAGAATTCTAAGGCCAGCACCTCACAAATTGGGACTACACCCCCACCCTGGTTTGCAAGTTTTATTTATTTCTCTTATATTTTTTTTTAAATTATTATTTTACTTGTTGTGCTGTTTTAATTTAATTCATTATTTTTACAAAATATAAAAACTTCATTAAAAAATCAGAAAAGACCAAAAATAATAAATATTTTTATTGTAATTATTTTCTTGTAAATAAATTAACATGTAATTATTAGTTTTAATTAGGTTACAATTTTAATTTCTTTTAATAAAAAAAAAATCCAAAAATATGTAGAAATAGGTTTAATTAATTTTGATTCCTTTTAATTTCCCTTTTTACAATAATAATGTTTATTTTATTTATTTTCTATAATTAAATTTTGCATGTAAATTAAGTTAGATTTAAATTAGGTTAAAACTTAATATTTTTTCATAATAAATCTAAAAAACACTAGAATTAGGGTTTACATTTCAAATTTCATTCTAATAAATTCTTCTTCTTTTAAAACTTAAAAAACATAAAATACCAAAAAACATTCCTTTTTAATTTTTAATTCTAATTCCTCATTAATTCTAATTAATTAATTCATTAACTTTAAATATTTCGCAAAAGGGTCCAACGCCCATGTTTTTTTATTCCTTTATTTCGCGTATTTATTTTATGTCGCTTAAATAATTTTGTACCTCTCCCAAGGCCTTGTAATTACTTCTCGCACTTTTCTTTTATTCGCTTTATTTACTTTCTGTCAAATCGGGTCCGGTTTAATTTTGGCGATGTGGACCCGCGCCATTTGTAATAGCTTTAGATTTACTTTTTCTCGCAATATTTTAACTGTTAACAAAGCATGCAAGAATGAATGGCCATAATAAGATCAAGCGTAGATCACTTTAACATGACAAGACAAATATCAATGAACTGACACACAAATTCGCACACACCACCCCTAGGGTACGCCTCACTGTTGCCTTTCGAAAGGTGATCGTCGAGTAGAGGATGTCTTAGTAAGTCCTCATGATCCGGGAACCTGGCATGAGGGTAGCTTCTAAGGTGTCTTCCTATTGCTCTGGTGATCACCATGTCCCGAACCTCGAATTGACCCGAACACCTCCAACGGTGGTGCTACCTACCTTTCAATGGTGGGATGGCACTACTTTAAAGGACATTTACACAGACGAATTCCTTAGGGTAGGTAGACGACTCTAGATACTTGCTCTAATCTCAAAACAAACTCAAAAAGACTTTTCACACCAACACATTTTCAAAAGCTTTCAAAGCAAATTTTTCAAACACTCTGACGTACGAGTCGAACTGAAATTTTTCAAAGAAACTTTTTAAACCCACATTGAAAAGCAAACAAACCTTTTTGAAAACACATTGAGCAAGTATCTAAGAGCCCATGGATAACCATGGATAGAAAGGGTGCTAACACCTTCCCTTTCTATAACCTACCTCCCGAACCGAGAGCAATCTCTTTAAGGAATTTTTCTGTGCTTTTGTCCTTTCCATTTGGAGAAAATAAAAGACGGTGGCGACTCTTGCTTCCGCGACATTTCGCGAACCAGCGTTAAACAGTCAGTTCCAGATCCACCGATCACAGTACCCATATCTTCTTGGGTCCTGGTTTATTAGTTTTAACAAAATTCTGGTTGAATTTTGGTTTGACAGAGTAATCATTACTAGTGTATTTTAGGCCGTGTGTGTGCCCATATATGAAGTGTGATTTAAGTGGTGTGCGTTTTATGACTAGGTCCATGACTTTATTAGGTGTAGATACCTTACCTTGATATCCTATCCCTTTTCTCCCATTCCTGCTAACTCCATAGATCATTGAAGCCATCTTGCTTCTGTCTATGTTTTTAGCCAGAAACTTATGAAAGCTGTGATCATACTCTTTGATGATCTCATAAGCATTACTGGGAGTCTCTGAGATTATTTCTTTCTGAGAGTTTTGAAAATCGTTTTCTAATTTTGAAACCTTATCTTTTAACTCAGAACTCTCTAATCTGAAACTCTCGGTCTTTTCAGAGTCAGAGACAAGATCCCTTTTCAGGTTCTTGAATTTGACTCTGATTTGTGATACCTTTCCAGAATTTCATTTAGACTTTCTGCAAGTTCAGCCTTAGTAAAATTAATAGTAAAGTCAGGGAATACCTCTTCAGTGTGTGATTCTGAGTCTGAACCAGAAGCTTCACTGTCTTCTGACACGTTTTCCATGAGAGATATGTTTGCTCTTTCATCATCTGACTCTGAGTCAGCATCAGAAGTGTCTGAATCGTCCCATGTTGCCATGAGGCTTTCTTCTTCTCCTTGAAGAACTTCTTTTTGGGCTTCTCTTTCTGAAGCCTTGGACAATCACTTTTGTAGTGCCCTTGCTCATTGCACTTATAGCAGATGATGTCCTTGTTTTTTGACTTTCTGTATCCTGAAGAGCCTTCAGATCTTTTGTGTCCAGAGGAAGACTCAGACTTTCTGTATCTGGAGGAGGATTCATTTTGATTCTCTGATCTTCTAGGGTTTCTGAATTTCCTTTGTCTCTGCTTCCATAGTTGATTTACCCTTCTAGAGAGGAGATACAATTCATCTTCTTTTGATGAGGATCCATCAGAGGTTTCTTCCATAGCCTGCAAAACCTTAGAATCAGATTTTTTGTTAGATTTTAATGCTAGTGGCTTACCTTGCTTTTGAGGCTCATTTTCTTCTAGCTCTATCTCGTGACTTCTGAGGGAGATGACAAGTTCCTCCATAGATATCTTGTTGAGATCTTTAGCTAGCTTAAGTGCTATGACCATTGGCCGCCATTGCTTGGGTAGACTTATGATGATCTTCTTTACGTGATCAGCAGTAGAATATCCTTTGTCAAGAACCTTCAACCCAACAACAAGGATCTGGAATCTTGAGAACGTTGCTTCTATAGATTCACTGTCTTCCATCTTGAATGCTTCATACTTCTGAATAAGCGCAAGGGCCTTGGTTTCTTTGACTTGTATGCTGCCTTCATGTGTCATTATCAGAGAGTCAAACATGTTTTTGGATGTCTCTCTGTTTGAGATTTTCTCATATTCTGAGTATGAGATAGCACTGAGAAGTATTGTTCTGGCTTTATGATGGTTTCTGAAATCACGTTTTTGCTGGTCAAACATCCTTTTTCTGTCTATCTTGGGACCATTTTCATCCACTGGATGTGTGTATCCATCAATTACCATGTCCCATAGATCAACATCATGGGCCAGAAAGAAGCTCTCAATACTGTCTTTCCAGTAGTCAAAATTTTCTCCATCAAAGACTGGAGGTTTGCCACTGATTTTGTCCTTGTCTTCATGATAATCATTGCTGATATTTTGGCTTGGTCCCACCATAGTGTTTTTCTGAAGCTTGGATCTTGTACTGACACGGTTAAGTGTATGAACTCAGAACCTGGCGCTTTGATACCAATTTAAGAAGTGAAAAACACAAGAAGGGGGGGGGGGGGGGGGGTGGGGGTTGAATTGAAAACTTAAAATCAAATGCGCAAAGACACAATATTTTTATCCTGGTTCGTTTGATCTCAAACTACTCCAATCCACCCGTCAAGGTGATTTCGCCTCTCTCCAACGAGGACTTAATTCACTAATCAAAAATTGATTACAATCACTACTTTAACAACTGTCAAAGTCCTCTTGATTACAACCACAACCCGGTCAATCTCAAGGAAAAACTGACTTAATCAAGATAAAAGAATTTTGTGTATCGTTGTTTTTATTTACAAAAACAGTTATCACAACTGTGATATTTTACACAATTTTGAGCATATAAAAGAGTATGTAAGCTTGCAGCGTTTAGAGGTCTATTGTAGTCGTGTTCAAAAATCATGAACGATTTGTCCTCTTAGCTTGTTTATATAGGCATAGGAATCCTGTCCAACACAAAGCGTGATAATGGACGTTTAAGTTGTTTCCATATTGAGAAGATTCTTGTCTGAATGAAGCCGTTGCATGTGATGTTGTCTTGATTGAATAATAATGCTTCAGAATCTTACAATCTTGTATGCTGTAATTGCTTCAGAACATTGATGACTTAGAGTTGTGAGGATCTGATTGTATATGAACCTTCTGTTCAGAATCAGAGTATTCTTTACCTCAGCGCAGGTTCTGATTATCATTCTTTAGTGCAGATTCTGATTACCTCAGCGTGAAAGCTTCTATAGCTTAACTTCTGATGTTGCTTTGGTCAGAACTTCTGCATACACAGTAACACAAATTTAGAGTGCATATTTGTTCTTTGTATTTGTTATCATAAAAACTCTAATTACGGGTTGTAGAATCAAACTATGTTCTAACATATGTTGTGTTATCCGTTAGTTGAAGTTATACTGTGTTTGAAGTTTGTTTTGAGACTTAAAGATTTTAGGGACCTAAGGTTTCTAATTGTTAACTCTTGAAACTTCACATCTTTTACCACTTACTTTGTTAGTTCACAAATTGATGTTAATTGAATTTTAATCCATGATTCTTGCTTTGTTATTTCATTCAAACATGTGTGGTTATTTTGATTGATAATTTAGTTACTAATACATGTAATTACGATCAAGTTTCTATTTGTTTATTACACTTTCTTTTGTGTTACTAACATGTTCATGGTTTGTGTAAGCTTTAAAGATGGCTCAAGTGCTCACTTCCTCTTTTCAAACTTTGTTTCTTTAAATTAATTAATCAAATGTTGATTTAGGTAGTTTATTTTGTTGTTCAAAATTAATTAGTTTTGCTAATTAGTTTTTCTTAACGTAATTAATTAAGTTAATTAATTCTTGATTAATCGAATAAACATTCACTTCATATTTCATTTATTCATTTAACTCTGATACACGGTTCTAACCTATTTGGCTTGAGTTCTTATTTCATACGAGACATTTTGATTATTTCTCTGTTATCATGATTTTGTCTATTTGTGTGGTTTTTCATATGATGCAAGAGTTTTTATCTGATATCTTAGCTTATCTAATGCACTTTCTACTTGTGATTTATTTTCACTTGATGCTTGGTATACTCTTAGTTTATTTTTTGATTGTGTTTCATTTTCAATTGATACTTTGGTTTTGTTATCTACCACTTTTATCATATCTTTATGGTGAACGAAGAGTCACCCAGTTTTGCACCCCAGCTAAGATCACAACATCATTATTTTGTTTGTTTTATGGTGAACAAAGAGTCACTCAGTTTTGCATCCCAGCTGAGATCACGACATCATTCTTTTGTTTGTTTTATTGTGAATAAAGAGTTACTCAGTCTAGCACCTTATCTGAGATCACGACATTGTTCTTTTGTTTCTTTGTTGATTTCTTGTTCTCACATGTACCCTTAGGAGTTTGATTCCATCTTGTTCAAGGTGTGAGTTAAATAGACTTTAGGTTCTAAACCAAGCATGATAACATTAGGTAGAGGTTCTCTCAATTCTTGCCCTTAGATCCATGATGCATGTTAACTTTTAGGTAGATTTCCCTTTGATATCTTAACTCTAGGAACATATTGCATGACAATATTAGGATTTGAGTTTCACCTTAGATTTTGTTTTCCCTTTTTCATTTCATTTAAGACTAAAACCTTTTCTTATCAAAAACTCAAAACACTCTAACAACACTCTAACATTTTCATAAGTAAAGGGTGTTAGACGATGAGATGGATCTAGAAGGGGAGGGGGTTGAATATATCCTTTATTTAAAAACTGTGCTTTTAATTTATTTTTTTTGAAATGATGCGAAAGCTTCCTGTTGTACCCCAAAACTTTCCATCTCATTTCACTCAAGACATACTCATTGAGGTCTTCAATTACTCAAAGTTGACCAAGAGTTGATCAGACAAATTCTTCTACTAAGCAATGAGACTCCAACTAGGGTTTCACTTTTCACCAAGATGTTTGAGCTCCAAAGTCTCAAATGTTTTCCATGGTCCTAATATGTCTTCAAGATTGTCCACGCAAAATTTCATGCCTTACACTACAAGTTTGCTCAGTCAATTGCTCAAATGTTTGAAAGTCAATTGTAATTTATCAAAACTCAAATGTGGCCAATATACAGTCAAACTTCAAGATTTTTTGTCAACATCAACATTTTGAAGTTATATCCATCATTTGATCAAGGGTTGATCATGATTCCTCAAGGAATGCTCTTAATTTATCAAAAGTCAACAATTGCTAAATTAGGGTTTCTATAGGAAAACTCAACTGAACTTTGACCAAGCATAACTTTCCCATACTTCATCCATATTTCCCCAAACAAAGCTCATTTATAAGAGAATCCAATTCCCTACAACTTCTCTTTTATTCTCAAGTTCAAGAAATGCACCATTTGAAAGTACAAGCTCATACATTACATGTCATTTTCAGAAGGTCAACAAAAGAGACTTTTTCTAAGACCTTTTACATTAAGATAAAATCTTCAAATGAAAATTTGATCAAATTATGGATTGAAGTAGACATATTGGGCTTTCCAAAAAGTCCAAGATCATCATTACTGGATAAAAATTGAGCAAGTTATGGCTTGCCCAAGCTGGGAAAATTTGAGAAAATTCAAAGATGGTGCATTGGGCAAATTTGAACTTTTGGCTCAATGGCCTAACTTTTTGAGGTTCAAACACTCTCATGACCTTATGAAGGATCTCTAAATCAATTTTTGCATGCCTTTTATTTTATTTGCATTTATTTTGATTTTTGTTTAATTTAAAATTTAATAAATACAAAATAAATGCATAAAATAATAGGTTAATGTTTTGGACATGTGGGCTAGTGTGTTGGGTTAACTTTGAGGCCCATATTTCGTGAAAAACATGTCCAGGTTCACTCAAGTCTCAACAAGGCAAGAATCTTCACTTAATGCATTTTTTTCAAATATGTGATCATGGCTTTAAAATATAGCCTTAATGCCATGATACTTTCCTTATCTCCTTGCCTTCTCCATATCCTATAAACATACAACGTCGCTGCAAGCATTGGACACACACAAATTGCCTTGAAATCACCATACGAAAATTTCAAAAAAATTCACACAGTTGAAAAATCCAAAAACACATTTCCAGTTTCTTTTTGATCCAATTCAAAGGCTCCATCATGTTCTTGGGAATACCATGAGCCTATCCCTGCCATTTTCAAAGCTCATAGCATCCTTAAATAGTCGGATCGTGCATCACCGGTCAAGCAAGGTTTGCCACATTTGAAACTTTAATTTTATGTAGTATTGATACTTTTGATGGTTTGATTTCTGTTTAGCATGTCTATTAGAGCAGGTGTGACATTTAGCATGAAGATTTTGAGGCCTAAATCGTGTGATGCCATTGTTAGGGCATCATAAACGGGAAGCTTCGCAAATCCTAATCCAGGACGATTCAGGCCAAAATAGCTGCAGATTTGGAATCAGGGGAAGATTCTAAGGGGGTGTTGTACCCCAAAATTTTCCCTCTCATTTCTCAAGAAATCTCTCATAAGATCTCCATAAATTCAAGACTACACAGGGTTTGATCAGCTCAAGACATCTCCTCAACCATTGACAACTCAAAATTAGGATTTGAGTTTGTACAAGGATAATTAAACTTTCAAAGCCTAAAATTACTTTCATGGATCATTAGGAACCCTAAAGATTGCTCATGTAAAATTTCAAGTCTTGGATCAATTTTTTGCTCAATCAGTTGATCAGATGACCTAAAATTAGCTGTATTGGGGAAAAAGTCAACGGTGGTCAATTTATAGTCAAACTTCATAATTTTTGACCCATATCAACATTATGAACTCATATATGTCAATTTATCAAGTTTGGATCATAATTCCTCAATAAATTTGATTAGATCATCAAAAGGGAAAAATGGTCAAAATTAGGGTTTTGACTGAGGAGGTTCAATTTTTGACTTTTGACCAAGGAAATGACTTATTGGTTTAAGACATGATCTCAAGGATTTAAATGAATGATTTTGTACTAATGGCATGGCTCAAAAAATTTCTCAAGATCAATTGATTGACAGATGAATTTCAGTCAACTGATGAAAAGTCAACTGTACACTAAAAAGTCAAACTTTGACTTTTTGATCAAAATCAAGTTTCAAAGATCATAATTTATCAAGACATGTCAAAATATGAAATTTGTTCATCAAGGAATTCAAAATTCATCTTTAAAAATTCAAATTTCCAATACTTAGAATTTTTTCTAAGTGTTGGAAAGTTCACATTTTTTCATAACTTTGTGCCAAATTTCCACCATGATGCAAGATGATTCAAGAGAAACTTCCAACATGAAAGTTGTAGATATCAATGAGATCTAAAACATTGTAGGGAATAAATTTTTGTATAAATGCTTGGATTTAAAGTTATGAATTTGTGAAGACATGCTCATGAAACTTAAAGACTTAGTGAAATTTTGCCCTAGTTAGGCAGGATTTTGACCTAACTTCATGGCAACTTTTCACCTACTTCCAAATTGAATATTTAAAAATTTCCAACATGAAGGTTGTAGAGGATGTTACAAGCTTTCCAAAATGTCCAAGAAATCATTGAGATCATACTTGAGCTAAGAGAATCGAAGGCAAGAAGTTAGGGTTTCAATCTTGTTTTTCAAGTCATTTTCATGATGAACATTTGATCCAATCCATATCCATGCTGCATAATACTCACTTTGCAGACCTCAAACTTGTTAGTCACTCCTTAATTTAATTTTTACACAACTGATTGATAAATTGTCCAATTGATTCAAGCATTGTCCAAAGCATTTTGCCATTTTGGGGAGAAAGTAACATATCCATTCTTGTAAAACAAGCTTTATGCACAAAGTCAGCTTCTTGAGCTCCTAACGTGTTCTCTTTTAGTACACTCTATCCACAAAGTCAGAAGTAAGGTTGTTTAAAGTTCAACCACTCTACAATAGCAAGTACAAAGGCATGGAAACTTGTTTTGTCAAAAAATCACATGTTAAGCTTAAACATGAAAATTCAAATTCTAATTTGTGGTAGCACACAAAACCTTTTGCTTATAAATAGAGATACTATTTACAAGCTAAGACACAAGCTGAAACACCATGAAACTCTCTCAAACATTCACAAACCAGAAATTGCTCAAAAACACCATTGATACAGAGTTCTGACCTTGAACTTGTATCTCTCATTTCCCTCATGCGTTTTCCTTCAAATTCATTTGCAAAGCTTTTATACCTCAAATATAGTCCATCCCTGTCCTTGTTTTGGAACTGTAAAACCATCTTCATCAAACTCCATAACCAAAAAACAGAGTCTGCAAGTTGACTTCTCCAGACCATCCCAGCCATCCATAGCTCAAGCTAGGCATTGCATTAGATTCCTGGGAACTTGAGGAAGCTAACCTGATCATCACAACTCCTTGAAAGCAGCTCAAACTCATTTCACGATTTCTAGTTTTGAGGTATTTTTTCTGAACTTCTATCTCTTCATACAAGCATAATTTGATTCTGATTTGTGAAGATAAAATGTAGATATCATTACCCTGAAGCTGTACATATTCATAGTTTTCATTTATATTGATTGAGCTTAGATAATTTTAGGTTTGAGTCTTTGAAAAAAGTTAGGTCCGGATTTGGTACTTTTAGAAATTCATGTTCATCTTTGAGAATTAGCTTAAGTTATTTACATATTCAGATCGTGATGAAATTTCTAACAAGTTTGATGTTGGAAGTTTTGTGAATGGATGAGAAATGAGTGAGTCACAAGAACCATGGCTGGAGGTTGAAGATGAAGTTCATTTCTGGAACTTGTTTTGTATTATATATTTATTGTTTCAGTTAAGTTAATGGATGTACAGCCACCCCAATGGTAAAGGCAACGCACGTTTATGGTCAAGGTCATGGGCTCAAGTCCCAGCGCTGCCTTTTGCTATATTTTCCAGCATTTTCTTTCTTTTTTGTTACAAACAACCAGCGCCCTGGGCCATTCCTCATTGGACCTTTCCTTTTTACTGCACCACACCCCCTGTATACTTATCACACGCAAGCCCAACCTTTTTTTATTTTGTTTATTTTCCTGACTATAAAAAATATTAATGGGCCAGGCCTAACAAAACAAAACTGTTTTTCCTAACAAACTACCAAATTTCATTTCAAACCCCCCTGACTTTTATTTTTATATTTTTATTTTTATTTTATATTTTCTTTATTTTTATTATTATTATTATTATTATTATTATTATTATTATTATTATTATTAATAATATTTTTATTAATAAAAATCTAAAAAAATAGTTTATTTATTTATATATCTAATATATTTATATTCACTTATATTTTTATTTTCTTTATAAAACAAAAAGATAAAAATATTTTCTTAAACAAATTTAATTCTTTTTTCTTAATAAATTAATAATTAGATTTAGGTTTAGTTATTTTCTTTTTTAATTTAAAATTAACTTAGAATTTAGGTTTCTTTTAATTAATTAATTAATTTCCATACTATTTTTATTAAACTTAAAACCTTTTCTAAAAAAAACCCTAAAATTGATTTCTAATTTAATTTAATTTCTTAATTAATTTAGGTTTAATTTTATTTATCTTAATTAATAATTTTCTTCTAGATAATTAGGTTAAAATCCTTTCCTCAAAAATTAAACAAAATCATTTCCTTGCCATTTACATCCTTGCACATTATATTCTTTTAAATTCTTGTACATTATTCAATATAGTTGTAATAGATAATTAGGTTTAATTTCTTACAATCTCCATTTGTAAATTTGTATACCCCATCCCCCTAATGATGTAATAGTGTAGTAAATTTACTTTCCGCAATTTATCGCTTTCATATAAATGCTAGTAATTAGGGTTTGTATGGAAAGATAAAATTGACAAGTAGATAACCCTAATCAAAGATTAAATGCATACAAATCAAACACACTATTCACACATGCACCCTTAGGGTAATTCCACTTGTTGCCTTATAAAAATGGTCATGTTATGCATGTGAGATATGTTAGCAAAAACAATCAAAAATACGAGATCATAGTCCCTCGATAACGCTACAAATGTTGCCTTTCAAATGATCTTAGTCCCTCAAAGAGAAATGCTAAGATATCTCACAATATTGCTATCATGACTATACGATGACCCACGCCCGTCCCTTTACATCCAAAGATAAGGCTTCTTACCAATCAATGGTGAGATAGCAATATCAAAGGAAGGAATAAATGAACAAAGACTTTTGAGTAGGTAGATTGCTCCAAGTTGCTTGCTTGCTCACCATCCCTTTTCAAAACACTTTTAAAACAAACAAACACCATACACTTTCAAAACCTGAAATATTTTCAAAAGTCCAACACTTTGTATACGTTCTTACAAACGAGAACAATTACAAAGTTTTCCTAAACGAAGGCGCATTTTCAAAATACTTTCAAAAACCACCACAAAGCATATTTTCAACCAAAGCATATTTTTAAACAAAGCAAGTGATCTAGCAAGAAACTAAGAGCCCATAGATAACTATGGATGAAAAGGGTGTTAACAACTTCCCTTTTCATAATCTACCCCCCGAACTCAAGAAATAATTTCAAAGGTCTTTCCTGTTCTTTTCAACCTTTCCTTTTGGATAAAAGAAAAGTCGGTGGCGACTCTTGCTAACCATAAAAATTGTGATCAAACGCAAAACATCCTGAGTCAGTTCTCCTATCGTATTACAGAACTGGCGACTCCACTGGGGAGAAAACTTAAAAGTGGGGTTACCTTAGGGCTAGATCACCTTTATTTGCTTTCATTGTTTGACTTGCTTGCTTTACATTTTGGTTCCTTATTTGGGCTTGTTTTAATCCTCTACCCGGATTTGGGATACCTTATAGGTAAGTAGAATTACATTATAGAAACTGTGTGGGGTATACCGACATGGTCTAAGCAATAGCTACGTTAGTGTGACACATTTATGGGTACCGGTAGCCCTTGAGTAGTCAAGGAGAATACATGGCCTCTGTATGGTGTCATTAAGCACTAATTGACTTTAGAACCTTTACTTGACCAACTTGGCCATTAGGAAGTAGTGAGATAACCGGCTTTGGTGCAGTCTGAAGTTGGTTGATACTCGATACTACGCTCATTGAGATAGGACTTCTCGGGATATTTCGGTCACCGTGGAAGAGGCTTGCGCTGAAACAATGCCCAACAAGAAAGATCAGTGATATTGAGATCCCTTAGAACCCGGTTACTATTTCTAGGATAGGTTTGAGCCAACTAAACTTCAAGAGGGTACTTACCTATAAGACTCCATGCAAGCCTAAACCTAAGAACTTGTTTGCCTTGTGTGTATATACTTACTTGTACATAACATCATAAACATTATAACATCATAAGCATTCTCACTAACATTTCAAGGATTATTGGAATTTATCTTTATTCTATTTTGTAGGACACGGCTTCTATCTGCAGGAATACTATCCAAACTCTTTGGAACTCTTTGGAACTTCAAGCTTTTGAAGAAATCTTGGCCCTTCTCATCTATGGGATGGTTTTGTTTCCAAACTCTGACCAACTTATAGATGTAAATGCTATCAAAATCTTAATGTCTCGCAATCCAGTGCCTACTTTGTTGGGAGAAATCATACATTCTTTTCACTCTCGCACTATGAGGAAGATATGGATCCTCATGTGTTGCACTCCTCTATTGGCTAGATGGTTTATTTCGCATCTTCCCCGGTCTGTGTTGAAGAACGAGCAAGGTTTGAGGTGGTCCCATAGGTTGATGACGCTCATACATTCGGATATTCATTAGTGTTCTCGATCCTTCGAGAATGTTACTATCATCGACCGTTATGGAGAATTCCCTGATGTCCCTTTGCTTGGAATTAGGGGAGGTATCACTTACAACCCTTTCTTAGCCTTACGACAGTTTGGTTATGCTCGAAGAGATGGTCCGCATGATATGCTCATCCAAGGAGTGGTATTCTACTACGAGAGCGATGATCAAGGCTACCGCCAGAGCTTTATACGAGCTCGTAGGATGGTAAGCAAAGTGAACAGTAAAATGCTGGGACACAAGAATTCCATTCCCCTTAAGCCTTACCTTAGGTGGGTATGAGCTCGTGCTCAGAAGCTCATGATGCCTTATCCATCCATCCTACCAGTTATCATTGAGCCTGTGGTTGAAAGAGATGTCCCGTACACTGTCCTCCATCCCGGCATGCCTACTTCTCTTGAAGACTTGCAAAAGGGTTGGATTCCGCTGAAGGAAGAACGAGATACCTTCGAAGATCAATTCTACACTAGTGAGAAAAGGGTGTTGGAGCTTACAAAGCAACTACATGAAGAGCAAAGCGTGAACGCCTACCTTGCGTCGAAGAGGATGTGTTTGACCTTTTTATCTTAGAGATTTATTTTGTAAGCCCAAGAGGCATGTTGTAGTCATTTTGAACTAATTAATGAAATGTTGACGTTTGTTCATTCTTTGCCTATACAAATTTAAATTTCATAAATCCTTGAAATCATTTGCATACACATCTTCCATGCATCATAACATGATAGGTTTTCCATGACAGGTTTCCTTATCTTTCTGTTGTTTATTTCAGCAAGATGGATATCAAGAAAACAGTGATGGACCTACAAGCATAAAACTATCAGTTTCAAGAGAGTCTGCTGACCCTAGCCAAGGGGCAACAAGATCTGAATGCGTTGCTAGCAGCCAAAAAGAAACAGAAGAGGAAAGCTTTAGTCAACATAGGTAGAAGGTTCAGAGAGTCGGTCTGTCAGATACCGGTAGTGGAAGACTAACTGAGGAAGACGAGAATCAGATTGGATAAGCAAGGAGTACGTAGGATGGGTGTATCAATGATCAAGTTTCTGATGATGATGATTATTTTGACGAGCAGTATCCTCCTGTCTATGTTAAGTACAAGCATTTAGAAGACATGTTGAAGGCCGTTGAGATTTAAGCCGTCCCCGATTTGGATTTTGATGATTTGGGTTTAATATCCGGGGTTGTCATTCCCCACAAATTCAAAATACCAGTATTCGCAAAGTACGACGGGGTTTCCTGTCCAAAACTTCACATGAAATCTTATGTGCGCAAAATTCAACCGCACACCACTTACAAGAAACTCTGGGTTCAATTTTTTCAAGAAAGCTTGGCTGGGACGAAACTAGAGTGGTTTTACCAATTGTATGATTCCCATATCCATACATGGGAAGACATAGCCACCGCTTTCTACCACCAATACCAGTATAATGCCGACCTAGCGCCGACAAGAGTTCAGTTACAAGACATGACAATGGGGAAGAATGAAGGGTTCAAAGAGTACGCCCAAAAGTGGAGAGACCTTTCCAGTAGGGTTCAACCACCTTTGACTGATAGGGAGAAAATTTATATGTTTATGGGCACTTTATCTGGTCCATCTTTCAATTTGTTGGTTGGTTGTTCTTCATCCGGTTTCACCGAACTGATCTTAACCAGTGAAAGAGTTGAAAGCGGTATCAAAAGCGGGAAGATTCCCATAGCATCTTCCTCCACCTCCAATCCTGTAAATAAACCTTTTACCACGAAGAAAGAAATCAATGTTGTGTATGGGGAAAGGGCCCATACCAAGAAGGATGACCGCCAGTCCATTAATGCTGTCTGGATTTCCAATCCAACTCCTGCTCAAAGACCATCTGGCAATCATCAACGGTTTGAGACTCCGCAAAGACAATTCACAAGGATAGGCATGTCATTATCCCAAGCCTTACAACACCTGCTAAATGCTAATTTGGTGACATTGCGTGATCCTCCGGCCAATCTAGATACCTCTTCATCTAAATACAATCCGAATGCTAAGTGTACAAATCACTCAAATAGTCCCGTGCATGAGACTGACCAATGCTGGGCACTAAAGAATAAAATTCAAGACATAATAGACAACAAGACCATTGAATTTGATCCTCCTCCAACTCCGAATGTAATCACTGGAAAGGGTGTCAATACTGTTGAATATACCATTTTTGTTTCCTTCTTCGAAGACTTGACTACTCTGTTAACCATTATAAAAAAGAATATGTTGAAAGTCGGGATTTTCCCTGGCTGTTTGAAGGATTGCGATTGTTGTACCAAATAACTCGATAGATGCAAATGGCTTAAGGAAGGTATTCAACGCCTGATGAATAGCCATGAGATCCTATTTGAAAAGACTCCGCCCACCAAAAGTTTGACCAATAAGATTGAAGACCTCTCCATCATAACGATCTCAAACAAACCTCTTAGGATCTCCTCCAAGGGTCCTATTAGTATTTCAAATGAACCGACTGTTGCTCCTCTGATAATTACCGCTCCCGAACCAATTCTGTACTCTTCCAACAAAGCAGTGCCATGGAACTATGGTGCTGAGGTGTTTTACCATGCAATAAAGCAAGACGCTTGGATTGACGAAAGCAAAGATGATGACATTGGTAACATTACTGGCTCTAGTAAGGTGACCAGAACTGGGAGAATCTTTTCACCCAATATCTCACCACCAACTGTTACAAAGGCACTTGTCCGCATCGCCGCTGCTAAGCCAAGTACTGATACAAGGGGAAAAGAGAAAGTAGTTGTGCCTGTTGAAATAGAGATACCAGAAAAAGACATTGCTGATGGGGAACCTTCCACTCGTGAAATGGATGAGATCTTGAAAATTATAAAAAGGAGTGATTTCAAGATTGTGGAGCAGTTGGGGAAAACCCCTTCCAAGATTTCCATGTTATCTTTGCTACTTTGTTTCGATGCTCATGCTCGGGTGTTAATCAAATTCTTGAAGAAGGCTCATGTCCCTCATGAGACAACAACTGACCAGTTTGAAAATTGTGTGGCAAGCTTGACGATCGATAATGGTTTGGGGTTCTCGGATGCTGATTTGATACCACTTGGAAAGAACTATAATAAAGCTCTGCATGTTTCTGTTGAATGTAAAGGGACTACCCTAGCACATGTTCTGGTTGACACTGGCTCTTCCTTGAATGTACTACCCAAGGGTGCTTTGGACCGTTTAGAATGTGAAGGACTAGTTTTGAAACAAAGTGATATTATTGTGAGGGCTTTCGATGGGTCCAAAAGGTCGGTTCATGGAGAGGTGGATCTCCCGATCAAGGCGGGCTCACAGATTTTCAACTCTACCTTCTACATCCTGGATATTCGTCCTGCTTACTCCCGTCTGTTGGGTCAACCTTGGATTCATAGAGCAGGGGCAGTAACCTAAACCCTTCATCAAAAGCTCAAGTACCCAGTCAAGGGAAGAATTGTCACCGTCTGTGGTGAGGAGGAGTTCATGGTAAGCCACCTCAACTCTTTCAAATATGTAGAGATGGATGGTGAATTTATAGAAACCCTGTGTCAGGATTTTGAAGTTGTGCCACCAATGGTTGCTACTACTAAATGTTCCTTTGATGTATCCAAAGCTGGTAAGGTCGTGCCAAAGATGGTTTCATTCAAAGATGCTCGTGCTACAGTTGAAGAAGGAAGCTGTGATACTTGGGGGAAACTCCTCGAGATCCCATTTAAAGCGGACAAGTTTGGTTTGGGTTTCACTATCAAGGCTCAAAAAGAAGTGAGTCACACTCGTGCAGGGAAGCCCCCTCTCTGTATTGTAAGTCATGAAGTTAACACTATGGATGATTCTAATGATGAGTGTGCATTTGAAGATTGGGTATACCCTACTACAACGGAGCTCAACAATTGGCAAGCAAAGGACTTCGTTCCCATCTCCTTCATTGAGGAGTAATCACTTGTTTATTGCTTTCTTTTAATTCAAGAACATTTTGTCTGTAATATTAAACAATGACTTTTAAGCCATGTGTCTGGTCTGGGGCACTTTGGTCCATTTGTCAAGGGTTTTATTTATGTTCATTTTATCATATGATCATTCAATACAAATCATTAGACTTTTGCATTCAAATATTTATGCTTATTATCTTTCTTTTTCTTCAAATATATTTTTCAAAATAGCCATGTATCTTACATGCATACACACACACACACACTCTTGCAGGTCCTCGTCCACTCTGGACCTCATTGCCAATGACTCTACTATTACCGGCTATGATTTCGAACGTCCAATTAACCAAGCCAAAGACAAAGGTGAGGAAGATTGTGAAATACCGAGAGAACTAGCCAGACTTCTATTACAAGAGGAAAAAGCTATTCAGCCACACGAAGAGTCAGTGGAAGTCATCAATCTAGGTACCGAGACAGACTAGAAAGAGGTCAAGATCGACGTTAACCTGGAAACCAGTGTCAAAAGAAGATTGGTTCAGATTTTGCATGACTATGTGGAAGTGTTTGCTTGGTCGTATGAAGATATGTCAGGGTTGGATACCGACATCGTAGTTCATCGTCTGCCGAAAAAAGAAGATTATCCTCCTGTCAAACAAAAACTCTGTCGCATGAGGCCTGACATGTCTGAAAAGATAAAAGTTGAAGTGATGAAACAATTTGATGCAAGATTCCTATCTGTGACATCTTATCCCCAATGGGTTGCAAATGTGGTGTCATACCGAAGAAAGACGGAAAAGTTTGCATGTGCGTAGATTATAGGGATCTGAATAGGGTAAGCCCCGAGGATGACTTCCATCTACCTCATATTGATGTCTTGGTCGACAACACTGCTCAGCATAAGATATTCTCTTTCATGGATGGTTTCTCAGGCTATAATCAAATTAGGATGGCTCTCGAAGACATGGAGAAGACCAATTTCGTTACGCAATAGAGAACCTTTTTCTACAAGGTCATGTCGTTCGAATTAAAGAATCCAGAGGCAACATATCAAAGGGATATGGTGGCTTTGTTTCATGATATGATCCATCATGAGATAAAGGTATATGTGGATGATATGATTGCAAGATCACAAACTGAAGAGGAACATCTCAGTCACCTATACAAGCTATTCGAGAGGCTGAAAAAGTACAAATTAAGGTTGAACCCTAATAAGTGCACATTCGGAGTACGATTTGGAAAGATTCTAGGTTTTGTTGTCAGTGGTAAAGGCATCAAAGTCGACCCTGCCAAGGTAAAGTCCATCCAAGAAATGCCATTCCCCCACTATGAAAAGGAAATTAAAGGATTCTTGGGTCGTCTTAATTACATCACCCGCTTCATATCTCACTTGACTGCTACTTGTGAGCCAATATTAAAAATCTTGAAGAAGGATCAAGTAGTCAGATGGAATGATGAATGCCAAGATGCCTTTGACAAAATCAAAGAATATTTGCAAGAACCTCCTATTCTCATGCCTCCAGTTGTAGGAAGACCCTTGATCATGTACTTGACAGTACTAGAGAATTCTATGGGGTGTGTTTTGGGCCAACATGACGAGTCTGGTCGAAAAGAGCATGCTATTTACTACTTGAGAAAAAAGTTTACCGACTGTGAAACCAGATATTCACTGCTCGAGAAAAATTGCTGCGCTCTGGCATGGGCTGCTCGCCGGCTAAGACAGTATATGTCGACTCATACCACTCTACTGATTTTTAAGATGGACCCAATCAAGTACATCTTCGAGAAACCTGCTCTTTCCGGACGGATAACTAGATGGAAAATGATCTTGACTGAGTATGATATTCAATACACAATGAAAAAGGCCATCAAAGGAAGCGTACTAGCAGATCATTTGGCCCATCAAGCTGTTGATGATTATCGGTCTATGAACTTTGACTTCCCAGATGAGAACATCATGCTAGTGACCGACTGCGCGAAACCTGGTCCGTATAACGGACCTGAACAAGGATCTCGATGGACTATGGTCTTCGATAGGGCTTCCAACGCCTTGGGTAACAGAATTGGTGTTGTGATTATCTCCCCTGAAGGTTGTCACACTCCTTTCACTGCCAGACTATGCTTCAACTGTACGAACAACATGGCTGAGTACGAAGCACACATTTTAGGTCTGAAGGTTGCCATTGATTTGAGGATCAAGCATTTGAATGTATTTGGGGATTTCGCTTTAGTGATTATCTAAGTAAAAGGATATTGGGAAACTAAGCATCCTAATCTCATCCCGTACAAGGAGCTTTTGCTATCTCTGATTCCTTACTTCGAAGAGATCACCTTTGAGAACTTCCCTAGGGAAGAAAATCAATTGGCTAACGCCTTGGCAACAATGTCTTCGATGTTCAAAGTTAAGTGGGACAATGAAGCTCCTTTGATTACAATTTAAAGGTTTGATGAGCCTGCGCACTACTATGAGCTTGACACTGACACATAAAAGCCTTGGTACCATGAGGTGAAGAGATATCTTGAAGCACTAGAATACCCTGAAGGAGCATCCATCAATGATAGAAATTTCTTACGAAGATTCTCAGCCAAATTCTTCCTAAGTAACGAAATATTGTATAAACACAACCATGACTCTACTCTACTCCGATGTGTGGACAAAAAGAAGGTATAAGAGATTATGGAAGACATGCACGATGGTCTCTTTGGGACTCACTCTAGCGGATATACTATGGCCAAAAAGATCTTGAGAGCTGGCTACTATTGGTCAACAATGGAGACTGATTGCCATCAACATTCAAGAACTTGCCATAAATGCCAAATCTATGCTGACAAGGTCCACGTGCCTCCTATCCCTCTTAACATCATGACCGCTCTATGGCCATTTGCAATGTGGGGCATTAACATGATTGGAGAAATCAAACCCACTACTTCCAATGGACATCACTTCATTCTTGTCGCTATTGATTATTTCACCAAATGGGTCAAAGCCGTCTCATTTGCCTCAATCACCAAGAATGTGTTATCCAAATTCATCAAACATAACCTCATCTTCCGCTATGGTATCCCCAAAAGGATCATCACCGACAATGGGACTAACTTCAACAATGTTATGATTACCGAACTTTGCACTCAGTTCAAAATAAAGCATCACAATTCTTCTCCTTATAGACCTAAAATGAATGGCGCAGTGGAAGAGGCCAAAAAAAACATTAAGAAGATTGTGCAGAAGATGGTAGTAACCTACAAGGATTGGCATGAGATGTTACCGTTTTCTCTTCATGGCTACCGTACTTCAGCTAGAACATCAACTGGGGCAACTCCCTTTTCTCTGGTCTATAGCATGGAAGCTGTTTTGCCAGTGGATGTTCAGATTCCCTCACTAAGGATTATGAATGAAGCAGACCTAGGCAAAGACGAGTGAATTCAGACAAGATTGGATCAGTTGAACTTGATCAATGAAAAGCGACTGACTGCTGTTTGTCATGGTCAGATGTACCAAAAACGTATGATCAATGCTTTCAACAAGAAAATCAGACCTCGAGTATATCAAGCTGGTGACTTGGTGATAAAGGGCATCATTCTTCCGCAAGGCGACCCCAGGGGAAATGGACTCCCACCTACGAAGGGCCATTTGTTGTCAAGAGAGTGTTCTTCGGTGGTGCCATGATGTTGACTACCATGGATGGTGAAGACTTCCCACATTCCGTGAACGCGGACATAGTTAAAAAATACTACGCATAAAGGACCCTCTAGGTTGACACACCTAGGCAAAAATAAGGACATCCCGACAAACCAAAAGGTTTAGGCAAAAATTAGGGATATATGAAAAAGATTGTACACCCGACAAGTTGAAAATCCGAAAGGGTGACTTGGGCAAAAATGGGTATCCTGGTGGGCTGAAAACCCGAAAGGGAGGTCCAGGAAAAATTTAAGGATTAAAAGCGTATGACTATGTCCCATGGAGTCACCACAGTCTACTTTATTACCAAGGTCCAAATTCAAACGGTATAAGATCAATCCAATCAACTTCTGTCAACGGCAAGGGGAATTCGAAGATATTGGGGCAATAATAGAGTTGGAATGCAATGAGATCATTTCCACATGGCTATTTGATTTTGTTTTCAATTTTTGTTTTCCTTTTGACGATTTCCTCTTACCAGGATCTCCTTCTCTTTGTACAAAAATGCTTATTCATGGGCAAAATATCAATACAAATATACTTTGAAGTTCAAACTTTCTGTTTTTGTTTTGAATGCAAAATGTCCAATGACTAAAATTGAACGAACATATGCATGTGAACATAATTAAAACTATTTGGAACATGTATCCTGCTAAGCAGAAGCAAGCATCTCTTTAATGTATATGGAATATCCCCACAGAGTTATCTCATCAGCATTATCCCCACAAGGACAACTATAATAAACCTTTCCCCAACGGAGTTGCCCACATAATCTCTTTGCATAGGTTGATTCCAAACCAGAGTCTCAATCTCTTGACAGTTCTCTTCCCAGTTAAGTTGGTCCTAAAAAAAAGAAGCCTTATGGATCTCCTCCTAAAAAGAACTCACCTCATCAGCAGTTCATCAATAGGGTTTATTTCCCCAACAAACAATGAACAATAAAATTCCCCGTCATAGTCTATCATCTCCAGCTTGAGCGTGTCTTTCAGACTATTACAAATCAGAGATCCACAACCCCTAATCCCCAGTGATGTCGCCAACAAAGTCATTAGTATCTCCAAAAATTGCTGTGAAGCCTGGAATCAGACCAGATAACAATTTTAACTTCAGTAAGTTGCTGTTGTGAAGCTTGGATTCGACCAAATAACAGTCAAACTCATTCATTCAAATACTATGAAGCCTGGGCCCGACCAGATAATAATACTACTTTCAATACTATGAAGCCTGAACCCGACCAGATAATAGTTAACTTCTTAAGACATTATGAAGCATGGACTCGACCAGATAATAGTTCAACTCTCAAGTAACTGTGAAGCCTAGACCCGACCAGATAATAGTGTAAATTCTCCAAGTACTTTGAAGCCTGGACCCGACCAGATAAAGTTTAACTCCTCGAGATATTGAAGAACTTGGACTCATCCAGACAAGGGTTTAACTTATTTTCCTTAGTAGAGTTTTCCTTTACCCCAGTAAGTTATTGTGAAGCCTAGATCCGACCAGATAGCAATTAACTTCATCCACCTAAAAAATCTATGAAGCCTGGATCCGACCAGATATCAGTTCAGCCTCATCTTTTCAGTAAGTTATTGTGAAGCCTGGACCTGACCAAATAACAATTAATTTCATCCATCTCAAAAATTTGCGAAGCCTGGATCCGACCAGATATCAGTTCAACTTCGTCTATTCAAGCAAGTTATTGTGAAGCCCGGAGTCCGACCAGATAACAACTAACTACAATCCCCAGTGAGTCACTATGAAGCTTGGACCCGACCAGATAATAGTATAACTTTTCAAAAAAAACTATGAAGCCTGGACCCAACCAGATAATAGTTACCACTTCAAGTTACTATGAAGCCTGGATCAGACCAGATAACAGTTCAATTTCAAGAAATCTTCTGCGAAGCCTAGAATCTGACCAGATAACAGTTAATTTATTCTTCCCCAGTAAGTTACCATGTAACCTGGAATCCGACCAGATAGAAGTTGACTTCCTCATCCTCAACAAGTTGTTGTGAAGCCTGGATCTGACCAGATAACAGCTAACATTCAAGAGATAATCCCCGACGGAAGCATCCTTTCAACAAAGTTTGAAGATATGTATATTCTTCATCCCCAACAGCAATCCAGGATTCAACTTCCCAAAACTCCTCAGCAGTAGTCAGGGATTTATTTTCCCGGACAAATATGCATCCCACATTCATACATCATAGCATATACATACGAAATGCATTTAGCACAATCTCATTCATCTTGTGAACATCATGCATACATCTGCATTTAACTAACCTTTTTCCCACAAGTAAAACATCAAGTTTTAGTATAAATCGACCAAATATTTATGTTGATACTTCTTCCAGTATTTACCATCATTCCTCCAAATGGCATCTATAAGCCCATTCCCAATACATCTTCGAGTGCAAATTTCTGGGCACTATAATGTTCAATCATCTTCCACCTTCAAGTCACGAATGGCAGATCCGCCAATCTAACTTTTCAGGTTTAAGAAGATTGAATAGGGGCAGATGTTGTACCCCAAAATTTTCTCTCTCATTTCTCAAGAAATCTCTCATAAGATCTCCATTAATTCAAGACTACACATGGTTTGATCAGCTTAAGACATCTCCTCAACCACTAACAACTCAAAATTAAGGTTTGAGTTTGTACAAGGATAATTGAACTTTCAAAGCCTGAAACGACTTTCATGGATCATTAGGAACCCTCAAGATTTCTCATGTCAATTTTTAAGTCTTGGATCACATTTTTGCTCAGTCAGTTGATCAGATGACTTAAAATAAGTTGTATTGGGGAAAAAGTCAACTGTGATCAATTTATAGTCAAAATGCATAATTTTTTACCCATATCAACATCATGAACTCATATATGTTAATTTATCAAGTTTGGATCACAATTCCTCAAGAAATTTGATCAGATCATCAAAAAGGCAAAATGGTCAAAATTATGGTTTTGATTGAGGAGGTTCAATTTTTGACTTTTGACCAAGGAAATGACTTATTGGTTTAAGACATGATATCAAGTATTCAAATGCATCATTTTAACCTAATGGCATGGCTCAAAATATTTCTCAAGATCAATTGATTGACAGATGAATTTCAGTCAACTAATGAAAAGTCAACTATACACTGAAAAGTCAAACTTTGACTTTTTGATCAAAATCAAGTTTCAAATATCATAATTCATCAATACATGTCAAAATATGAAACTTGTTCACCAAGAAATTTATAAGTCAAAATTCATCTTTAAAAAGTTAAATTTCCAAGACTTAGAATTTTTTCTAAGTGTTGGAAAGTTCACATTTTTTCATAACTTTGTGCCAAATTTCCACCATGATGCAAGATGATTCAAGAGAAACTTCCAACATAAAAATTGTATATCTCAATGAGATCTAAAACATTTTAGGGAAGAAATTTTTCTACAAATGCTTGGATTTCAAGTTGTGAATTTGTGAAGACATGCTCATGAAACTTAAAGACTTAGTGAAATTTTGCGCTAGTTAGGCAGGACTTTGACCTAACTTCATGGAAATTTTCACCTAGTTCCAAATTGAATCTTCAAAAATGTCCAACACGAAGGTTGTAGAGGATGTTACAAGCTTTCCAAAATGTCCAAGAAATCATTGAGATCATACTTGAGCTAAGAGAATCCAAGGCAAAAAGTTAGGGTTTCAAACTTGTTTTTCAAGTCATTTTCATGATGAACATTTGATCCAATCCATAGCCATGCTGCATAATCCTCACTTTGCAGGCCTAAAACTTATTTGTCACTCCTTAATTTAATGTTTACACAACTAATTGATCAATTGTCTAATTGATTCAAGCATTGTCCAAAGCATTTTGCCATTTTGGGGAGAAAGTAACATATCCATTCTTGTAAAGCAAGCTTTATGCACAAAGTCAACTTCTTGAGCTCCTAACTTATTCTCTTTCAGTACACTCCATCCACAAATTCAGAAGCAAGCTTGTTTAAAGTTCAACCACTCTACAATAGCAAGTACAAAGGCATGGAAACTTGTTTTGTCAAAAAATCACATGTTGAGCTTAAACATGAAAATTCAAATTCTGATTTGTGGTAGCATACAAAACCTCTTGCTTATAAATAGAGATACTATTTACAAGCTAATACACAAGTTGAAACACCCCGAAACTCTCTCAAACATTCACAACCCATAAATTTCTCAAAAACACCATTGATACACAATTTTGACCTTGAACTTGTATCTCTCATTTCCCTCGTGCGTTTTCCCTCAAATTCATTTGCAAAGCTTCTATACCTCAAATATAGTCCATCCTAGTCCTTGTTTTGGAACTGTAACACCATCTTCATCAAACTCCATAACCAAAAAATAGAGTCTGCAAGTTGACTTCTCTAGACCATTCCAGCCATCCATAGCTCAAGCTAGGCATTGTATTAACTTCATGGGAACTTGAGGAAGCTAAGCTGATCATCACAACTTCTTGAAAGTAGCTTAAACTCATTTCATGATTTCCAGTTTTGATGTATTTTTTATGAACTTCTATCTCTTCATACAAGCATCATTTGATTTTGATTTGTGAAGATAAAATATAGATATCATTGCCTTGAAGCTGTACATGTTCATAGTTTTCTTTTATATTGATTGAGCTTAGAGAATTTTAGGTTTGAATCTCTGAAAAAAGTTAGGTCAGGATTTGGTACTTTTAGAAATTCATGCTCATCTTTGAGAATTAGCTTAATTTATTTACATATTCAGAATCGTGATGAAATTTCTTACAAGTTTGATGTTGAAAGTTTTGTGAATGGATGAGAAATGAGTGAGTTACAGGAACCATGGCTGGAGGTTGAAGATGAAGTTCATTTCTGGAACTTGTTTTGTATTATATATTTATTATTTCAATTAAGTTAACGGATGTACAGCCACTCCAGTGGTAAAGACAGCGTGCGTTTATGGTCAATGTCATGGGTTCAAGTCCCAGCCCAGCCTTTTGCTATATTTTCCAACATTTTCTTTCTTTTTTGTTACAAACAACCAGCACCCTGAGCCATTCCTCATTGGACCTTCCCTTTTTACTATACCACACCCCCTGTATACTTATCACACGGAGGCCAAACCTTTTTTTATTTTGTTTATTTTTTTGACTATAAAAAATATTAATGGGCCAGGCCTAATAAAACAAAACTGTTTTTCTTAACAAGCTACCAAATTCAATTTCAAACTCCCCTGGCTTTTATTTTTATATTTTTATTTTTATTTTTATTTTATATTTTATTTATTATTATTATTATTATTATTATTATTATTATTATTATTATTAATAATAATAAAAATCCAAAAAAAAATAGTTTATTTATTTATATATCTAATATATTTATATTCACTTATATTTTTATTTTCTTTATAAAACAAAAAAGACAAAAATATTTTCTTAAACAAATTTAATTCTTTTTTCTTAATAAATTAATAATTAGATTTAGGTTTAGTTATTTTTATTTTTATTTAAAATTAACTTATAATTTAGTTTTCTTTTTAATTAATTAATTTCCATACTATTTTTATTAAACTTAAAACCTTTTCTAAAAAAAACACTAAAATTGCTTTCTAATTTAATTTCTTTTCTTAATTAATTTGGTTTAATTTTATTTATCTTAATTAATAATTTTTCTTCTAGATAATTAGGTTAAAATCCTTTCCTCAAACACCAGACAAAATTATTTCCTTGCCATTTACATCATTGCACATTATATTCTTTTCAATTCTTGTATATTATTCAATATGGTTGTAATAGATAATTAGGTTTAATTTCTTGCAATCCCCATTTATAAATTTGTATATCCCATCCTTCTAATGATGTAATAGCATAGTAAATTTACTTTCCGCAATTTATCACTTTCATATAAATGCTAGTAATTAGGATTTGTATGGAAAGATAAAATCGACAAGTAGATAACCCTAATCAAAGATTAAATGCATGCAAATCAAACACACTATTCACACATGCACCCTTAGGGTAATTCCACTTGTTGCCTTATAAAAATGGTCATGTTATGCATGTGGGATATCTTAGCAAAAACAATAAAAAATACAAGATCACAGTCCCTCGATGACGCTACAAATGTTGCTTTTCAAATGATCTTAGTCCCTCAAAGAGGAATGCTAAGATATCTCACAATATTGCTATCATGACTATACGATGACCCACGCCCGTCCCTTTACATCCAAAGATAAGGCTTCTTACCAATCAATAGTGAGATAGAAATATTAAAAGAAGGAAGAAATGAACAAAGACTTTTGAGTGGTAGGTTGCTCCTAGTTGCTTGCTTGCTCACCACCCCTTTTCAAAACACTTTCAAAACAAACACACACCAAACACTTTCAAAACCTGAAATATTTTCAAAAGTCCAACACTTTGTCTACGTTCTTACGAACAAGAACCATTATAAAGTTTGCCTAAACGAAGGCGCCTTTTCAAAATACTTTCAAAAACCACCACAAAGCACATTTTCAAACAAAGCAAGTGATCTAGCAAGCAACTAAGAGCCCATAGATAACTATGGATGAAAAGGGTGTTAACACCTTCATTTTTTATTATCTACCCCCCGAATTCAAGAAATAATCTCAAAGGTCTTTCCTGTTCTTTTCAACCTTTCCTTTTGGATAAAAGAAAAGTCGGTGGCGACTCTTGCTGATCGCAATAAATGCGATCAAACGCAAAACATCTCGAGTCAGTTCTCCCACCGTATTACTAGGGGTAGGGTAGGTTTAAACCCTTGATTTTTGTTATTTTTGCAGGTTAGCATTTGAGCCCACCGGAGAAGACAACCGGAGAGTTGACTACGGTGGGCTAACTCTGGAAGCATACGCGTCTCTCCCCTATTGGTCCATTCAGTCTGCGTGCACATTTTTTTATTCAAATATATTTCTGACCTGGTTTCATATATATATTGTTTTTTTTTTGTTTATACAAACGATTGATTAGCTGGCTCAGTTGGTAGGAAGGGACACGTATGAAGGGAAGGACCTGGGTTCGATACCCAGGTCTTGCAATTTTATTTTTCTAATATAACACTTGCAGATCCAGCATAACACACCCCAGTGTGCCTACCATACACTCTTCAATTCCCACCATTAGATCTGTACAAATCTGATCCAAGGCGCCAAAACCATGGGCTCATGTTGAACCCTCCTGAGGCTGCCCTCATTGGACCCGGCACTGGTGTAATGGGTCTGGATCCAGTTTTTCAATTCATACCCCACTGCTTGCTGATTAACACCAGGCTCATTTATTTACTTTATTTTATTCTTTTTTTTAGTTTATTAATTTCAAAAAAACATTTTTTATACAATCAGATAAAAATCATAACAAATTTAGGTTAGTTTATTTTTTTCTTAATTAAATTATTTTGAAAATTAATTAATTAATTACCTTAACACTTTATTAAAATTAAAATTAAGTAGACTTAGATTTTAATTTCTTTTCATAATAAAAACTCCAAAAAAAATTAATTAAGTTAGTTTAGAATTAATTTTAACTAATAATTTTTCTTTTCTTTTAATTTATTAATTAGATTTTATTCAATTTATCATTTTCTTAATAAAATAAACAAAAACAACCAAAAATATCTTTTTCTTATACCTTAGGATTTTTAGACATACTTTCAATTCGCGCGCGTTATTACCTGTCGCACTTTATTTTCATATTTTTGTAACTGCCTACTGGATGTAATAGACTATAATTAGAATTTTTACTTTACTGTTTTCTTTATTTTCCCCAAAGTTTAGACATGTAATAATCCCCCTCTCTGAAGCTTTGTAATAGTTAGATTTACATTTCTGCACTTTTAATTACTGCAAATTATTAACTATTTAGATGCACGCTAACTTGGATTGTATGGCAAGAATATCAAACAAAGCGCTAGAAAACCTAAGGCAAAGACAAAAATAACTGAATACGACACAATTGCACATGTACACCTCTAGGGTACCCCGCTTTGGTTGCCTTCATAAAAATAGTCACATCTCTCGAAACGTGAGAGATTTTAGTGGCTACCCTCCGATTTAAAGATCATAAGTCCCTCTATGATCCTTTCGATGTTGCCTCAGTATAATCTTAAAAACCCTAGGGTAGTTACTAAAGTCTCTTGCCCAGTTTCCTTTGTGATTGTTTAAACATCCCTTCGAATGTCTCTCAAACATCCAACGACTAGGGCTACCTACTCACTAATAGTAGGATAGCACTGTCTAAAGGAAAAGAGGAAAAGAATAACCCTTTCGAGTTAAAGTAAATAGTTCCTAGATGCTATGCTCAAACAATTTTTACATTTAGACAAAACTTATTTCAAAAACATTTTCAAACACTTTGTATACATTATCTACCATTCCGAGAAACATTACAAAGTTCGCCGCACTAAGGCACTTTCAAAAATACTTTCCAAAACATACAAAGCATAAGGTATTTTAAAATGAGCTAAGCATCTAAGAGCCCGTAGAAAACTACGGATGGAATGGGTGCTAACATCGTTCCTTTCCATAATCTACCCCCTTTATTCATAAAACTTTTGAAAGGCCTTTTTTTTTGTTCTTTTCATCCTTTCCTTTGTTGGATAAAAGAAAATTCGGTGGCGAATCTTGCTTACCACAACATTTGCGAATACAAACGCAAAACCAGTATAACAGTCGGTTCTCCAACCGTATTACAGAACTGGCGACTTTGCTGGGGAAATACTTGTAAAAAGTGGGGTTACCTTATAATTAGATCTTTTTAAATTTTCTTTACATTGTGTGGTTTGTATGCTTTAATTTTGAGGGCTTGTTTGGGTTGTTACTAAAAGATCCTACACCCAGATCTGGGGCTCCTTTTTAGGTAAGAAGCAATAGATCATGGGGACTGTGCAGGGTATACCAACATGGTTGAAGCGATGGCTACATTAGTGTGACACATTTGTTGGTACCGGTAGCCCTTGAGTTTAGTCAAGGAGAATACGGGGCCACTGTGTGGTGTCATGAAACACTAACTGACCTTAGAACCTTTAATTGAATAACTTGGCCATTAAGAAGTAGTGAGATAGACGACTTTGGTGCAGTCTGAAGTTGGTTGATACTCAATACTACGCTCATTGAGATCAGACTTTCGGGATATTTCAGTCTCCAATAAAGAGGCTTGCGCTGAAACAATGGTCGATGAAGAAAGATCTGTGATATTGAGATTCCCTAGAACCCGATTACTTTCTAGGACGGGTTAAACCAACTAAACTTTAAGAGGGTACTTACCTATGGAACCCATGCAAGCCTAAACCTAAGGACTTGTTTGTGTTCTTGTATATAATTATTTGTACATGTCATCATGACATCATAACATGGCATGTCGCACAAACCATTTTAAGGATTTTTAGGACTTATCTTTGTGTTGTTTTGTAGGACATGGCTTCCACTCGCAGGAATACTATCCAAGTCAACCTCGTAAGAGTGTATCCTCAACTCAAGGAGTTAGCGTCAAGGGTTCCCTAGAATTCTCCATTTACCAAAAGACATGGTCAACTTCTCAATATGGTTACCTCGAGCATTGATGAATACATGATGAAAGTGCTCTTTCAGTTCTTTGATCCTTTACACCATTTCTTTACATTTCCCGATTACCAATTAGTGCCTACCATAGAGGAGTTTTATCAGTTATTTGGAGTGCCTATTCTTAATCAATTACCCTTCAACGGTATTGAAAGATACCCAAAGCCTGAAGAGATTTCTCAAGCTCTACATTTAAAACGGTCCTATGTTGTGGCAAATTGGGAAACAAGAAGTGGTGGCAAAGGGTTTCTAGCCAAGTTTTTGTTTGAGAAGGCTCACTACTTTTGGGATACTCTGGACTTACAAGCCTTTGAAGAATTGTTGGCCCTTCTCATATATGGGATGGTACTATTTCCTAATCTGGACCAATTCATAGATGTGAATACGGTTAAAGTTTTTGTCTCGTAACCCGGTGCTTACCTTACTTGGAGACATTTTGCACTCTCTTCACACTCGCACCATGAAGAGAAGAGGGACCCTTATGTGTTACACTCCTCTGTTGGCTAGGTGGTTTATTTCGCACCTACCTCGATCTGTTTTGAAGAATGAGCAAGGAATGAGATGGTCTAATAGGTTGATGTATCTCACACATTCGAATATTCATTGGTGTCCTTGATCTTTGGAGGACGTTACCATCATTGATCACTGTGGAAATTCCATAATGTCCCTCTCCTAGGCATTAGGGGAGGAATCACCTACAACCCTTGTTTATCATTGCGGCAGTTTGGGTATGCTAGGAGGGATGGTCCTCATGATGCACTTATACAAGGAATTGCATTCGACTATGATAACAATGTCTAAGGTTATCGTCAGAGATTCATACGAGCTTGGGGCATGGTGAAAAAAGTTGATAGCAAGGCATTGGGGCATAAGAACTCCATTCCTTTGGAGCCTTATCTTAAGTGAGTACGAGCATGCACTTAAAATCTCATGATGCCTTATGAGGCCATCCTACCTATCATCATGGAGCCTATTTCTGAGAGAGATATTCCTTACATTATTCTCCATCATGACATGCCGACTACTCTCGAGGAGTTACAAAGATCTTAGATTCAACTCAAAGAGGAACGAGACACCTTTGAAACCCAGTTCTACGCAAGCGAGAAGAAAGTTTTAGAGCTTACAAGACGACTTCATGAAGAGCATAGTTTGAATGCCTATATTGCACCGAAGAGGATGCGATCATGGGAAGCACGAGTCTTTTCTGTCTTAGGAGTTTTATTTTGTATTATCTTTGTTTCTTCCATTGTAAGCCCAAGAGGCATCATTATAACCGTTTAAACTTATTAATGAAATTAATGTTTGTTCTCCCTTTGTCTAAGAGAATTTATATCTTAAAAGTCCTTGAAAACATTGCATAAGCATATCATGCATATCATCATATAAACAGGTTTCAGGACAGGTTTCTTATCTTTTTGCTGTTTATTTCAGCAAAAAGAAATGGCTCTCGAACAGAATATTAAGGACCTTCAAGCCCAAAATGCTCAATTCTAGCAGATGTTCCTGCTCTGGCTAAGGGACAAGAAGACCTGAAGGATCTGATTCTCAAAGACAAGAAGAAGAAGACAAAGAAACTAGTTGGTGCCCTAAATATGGGAAGGATATTAAGAGGACCAGGAAAGCGAGCTCTAGAATTCATAACTCCGTCAAATGAGGGGGACAATCAGGAGGAGAAGCCAAAAGAAGAAGATCATAGCCCAGAGTCCGATGAAGAAGAGGCTGATTATACTGAAGAGTAATATCCTCATGCTGATGACAAATACAAACAGCTAGAGGATCGTCTCAACGCAATGGAAATTCAGAGGGTACCTGGTCTGTATTTTGAAGAATTAGGGTTGGTTTCTAGAGTGGTTATTCCACAGAAGTTAAAGGTTCCCGTGTTTTCTAAATATGACGGGGTTTCATGTCCTAAGTTGCATCTGAGGTCTTATGTCAGGAAGATTCAACCTCACATTGCTGATAGGAATTTATGGGTGCATTTCTTCAAGGAGACCTTATTGGGGACTCAATTGGAATGGTTCTATCAACTGGAGGGAACCAAAGTTCGCAACTTGGAGGATCTAGTTGCTGCTTTCTACCGGCATTACCAATAAAATGTCGACCTTGCTCTAAGTGGTACTCAACTTCAAAGAATGTCTATGGGTTCTAGCGAGGGCTTCAAAGATTACACCCAGAAGTGGAGAGATCTTGCAGGAAGAGTCTAACCTCCTCTGTTTGATAGAGAGCTGGTAGATATGTTCTTGGGTACTTTGTTTAGTCAATTTTCAACCATCTGATTGGAAGTTCTTCGACGGGGTTTATTGAGCTGATTTTGACTGGTGAACGAGTAGAAGCTGGTATCAAGAGCGGTAATATTCAGAGAGATGCATCTTCAAGTACAGTGAAGAAACAATTCTCTGGGAAGAAAGAAGTACGTGTTGCCTATGGTCAGAGGAATCAAAGAGAAGCTGAACACCGTCCAACGGTAGGAGCTGTGATGATCTCCATCCCTGCACCAAATCAAAAACAAAACAATCAGCGCAGGAAGGATGTGCCCAGAAGGCAGTTCACCCTTCTTAACATGTCTATGACACGGTGAGAGAACTGACTTGAGTGTGCGCTTTATCTCAAATGTTGCGGTTAGCAAGAGTCGCCACCGACTTTTATTTTATCCAAAAGGAAAGGTGAAAAAGCACAGGAAAGACCTTTGAGATTATTTCTGGAGTTCGGGGGGTAGATTATGAAAAGGGAAGGTATTATCACCCTTTTCATCCATAGTTTTCCATGGGCTCTTAGTAACTTGCTAGATCACTTGCTTTTTGTTTGAAATTGTGCTTTGTGTGATTTTTGAAAGTATTTTGTAAAGAGGCCATTATTTAGGCAATCTTTGTAATGATTCTCGTTTGTAAGAATGTATACAAAGATGTTGATCTTTTGAAATTTTTTTCAAGTTTGTAAGATGTTTGAAAGTGTAGGTGTTTGTTTTAAAAATAGCAAGAATGTTTGTTTTGAAATGGAGCAAGTAATTAAGAGCATTCTACCTACTCAAATGTCTTTCCTGTTCATTTTCTTTTCCCTTGACATTGTCATCTTACCATTGATTTGGTAAGTAACCCTATCTTTGGATATAAACGGGACGGGCGTGTGTCATCGTATAACCATGATTAGCAATGTTGCAACATATCTTAGCATTCCCTTTTAGGGACTAAGATCATTTGAAAGGCAACTTAGATAGCATCATCGAGGGACTATGATCTTGTTTTTTGCTTTGTTTTTGCTAAGATACCTCACATGCGTAATATGGCCATTTTGTAAGGCAACCAAGTGGATTTACCCTAGGGGTGCTTGTGTGCAAATATATTGTTTTCATGCTTGATTTTTTCTTAAATTAGGGTTTTCTAAGTATTGGTTTTAGTCTTTCCATACAAACCCTAATTACTAGCATTTGTACATAAAGCGATAAATTGCAGAATTTAAAGTTACTACGCTATTACAATATTTGTGAGAGGGGGGTGTAAAAATTCATGAATGGGGATTGCAAGAATTTAAACCTAATTAGTCTATTACAACCATATTGAATTGGTACAAATGTACAAGAAATTAAATAAATATAATGTACAAGATAAATAAATGTACAAAAATGTGAAATGTAAAGTAAATGGATATTTGTTTGGATTTTTAGGAAAAGGGAAATTGTTTTAACCTAATTAATTAAGGGGAAAATAATTAATTAAAATAATAAAAGTAAACCCTAAATTTACTAAGAAAAGATTTTAAACAAAACTCTAAATCTATTAATAAAAGAAATTAAGTTTAAGAAGAAAAGTATTTTTGGTATTTTTTGTCTCGAAAATAATTATAGTATTATAAAATATTTTTGGCCTTTTTTTATATTAAAATAATATATTTTAATAGGTGTAAAAGAAAAATAAATACTAACTAATTTTAATTAAATTTACAAGATAATTTATAAAAATAAATAAAGTATGATTAATAAAATAATTTTTTGTGTGAGAAAAATAAATAAACTAAGTTAAAATATAAATCTACTATTTTTGTATTTTTTATGATTTTTTTAGTATTAGGAAAATATTTAAGAAAATAAATAAAATGAAAATAAGAAAATAAAATAACATCGGGCCAGGGGTGCTGATAGCCTGCAAGGGGTGAGAAGTAGCAAAAAAACATAGTCCCAAAGATTGGAGCCCAGCGCCTGCAAAAAGGGGTCAGAAAATGCAAAAAAAAAATGTAAAAATTCAAAAGGGTACCACTGGGGCTCGAACCCAGGTCCCAAAGGTTACAGACACACACTTCTACCACTTGGGTAGCTATACATCCATTAACATAAGAAAAACAATAAATATATGATACAAAACGCGCCATGATTTACACTTCATCTTTAACCTCCAGCCAGACCAACTGTAACTTGTTCATTTCTCAATAAAAATGAAAACTGTAAACATGAAACTTGTAGCAAATTTTCTCATGGTTTCAGAAATGTAAAGCATTAAAACTATAGATTAAAGATAAGCATGAATTTCGTTGGCCCTAAACTGAACCCTAAAAATCTCAAAAACTTCAATCTTAAAATTCTCTAAGCTCAGGAAAAATTAATGGAAACTATGGACATGATTAGCTTTAGGGCAATGATATCTACATGTTTTGTTCATAAATAAATCATTGATGATGCCTGTATGAAAAGTTCCAAAGTTAGAAAACTTACCTTGCAAGAGGGTATCGAGTTTGAAGTTTGAGCAGCTTTCAAGGAGTTCCAATGGTTGGGTTAGCTTCCTCAAGTTCCCAGGAAGCTAATGGAATGCTTAGCTTGAGCTAAAAGGGCCTGGGGAGTTCTGGAGAAGTCCAAGTACAAAGCTCTGTTTTTGAAAATGGTGGATGACGATGGAGGTGTTACAGTGATGCTACAAGTGTTATGATTGTTTATGTATGTTGTTTATAAGCTTTTATAAACAAAAGGCCAAGAAACGCACGAGTAGATTTGAAGATTGGCTTCAAAACTCAGAAATGACAAGTTTTGAAGTGTTTTTGGTGATTATGAGTTCTAGGTGTTTTCATGGCTTAACCATTCGTGTCCTAGCTTGAAAATAGTTTGTATATCTATAAGAAAAAGGTCTTGAGTGCATTGGTAAGTCAGAAGTACAAGTTACAAGCTTTTGGCTAAGTTACTTGATTTTCAAGAAAAGTGGGAAACCAAGTTTCAATGTGTAGTACAAGCATGGGTTGAGTGATTGTAAGTGTCAAAATCATTTCTCATGTGTTATGAGACATGTATGATCAGAAGAGAACAAGTGCAAGGCTCAAGAACAAGTTTTGTGTAAAAAAGATCTTTATCAAAATGGCAATGTAACCTTTCTTCCAAAAATGGATATAAAGCATGTCCATGCATTGTATGCTTGAGATGAGACCTCTAACAACTGTGCAAGCCATTAGTTATGGAGTACCTAACAAGTTTGAGGCCTGAAATGTAGAGGTTATGCAACATACTTTGAATTTTGAAATTGGTTCATCACAAAAATTCATTGTAAATCAAGTGATAAAACTCTAACTTCATCTCTTCGATTCTCCCTACTCAAGAATGATCTTAAGGAGTTCTTGGACATTTTGTAAAGCTTGTAATGTGCTCTAAAACCCATATTTGAATTGCTTTTGAATATTACCCTTGGAACTATATGAAAAAGTTCCATGAAGTTGGGTCAAAATCCTGACCAAATTAGGGCAAAAATTTCACTAAGTGTTTTGTTTCATGACCACATGTTCTAAAAATTATAACTTGAGATCCAAGAACTTTTGGAAGGAGTTGTGTAAGGAAAAGTTGTATATTTCATGGAGATCTACAACTTTCATGTTGGAAGTTTATCTTGAATCATCTTGCATCATGGTGAAATATTTGTTCAAAGTTGTAAAAAAAACATGAAATTTTCAACACTTAGAAAAATTTCTAAGTTTGAAATTTTGAATTTTCCACATGAAATCTTGACTTTTTGATGTCTTGATGAATAAGTTTCATATTTTGACATGTTTTGATGAATTTTGATCTTTGGTATTCAAATTTGACCAAAAAGTCAAAGTTTGACTTTTCAGTATACGGTTGACTTTTGATCAGTTGACTGAAAATTCATTTGTCAATCCCTTGGACTTGAGAAATGTTTTGAGACATGTCATTAGGTCAAAATGATTCAATTGGACTCTTGAGATCATTCCTTAAACCAATTGATCATTTGCTAGGTTAAAAATCAGAAATAGCCCTTTCCCAGTCAAAACCCTAATTTTGACCATTTTGCCCTTTTGAAGATTTGATCAAATTTCTTGAGGAATTATGGTCCAAACTTGATCAAATGATACATATGAGTTTAAAATGTTGATGTGGACCAAAAATTATGAAGTTTGACTGTAAATTGGCCATGGTTGACTTTTTCCCAAATACAACTGATTTTTAGGTCAACTGCTCAATTGACTGAGCAAAAGTGTGATCCAAGGTTTGAAAATTGACATGATTAATCTTAGGGGTCCATAATGATACATGAAAGTCATATGGGGCATTGGAAGTTCAAAAATCCTTGTGCAATCCCAAACCCTAATTTTGGTCATCAGTGCTTAAGGAGGTGTCTTGAATTGATCAAACCCTAATGCAGTCTTGAGCCAAAGGAGATCTTGTGAGAAAATTCTTGATAAGTGAGAGGGAAAATTTTGGGATACAACATCTGCCCCTGTTTAATCTTCTTAAACCTGAAGAGTTAGATTGGCGAGTTTTTCCATTCGTGACTCGAAGGTGGAAGAGGATTGGACACTAGAGTGCCCAGGAATTTGAACTCGGTGATGTGATGGTTAATGGTATAAGGAATGGGCTTAAAGACGCCATTTGGATGGATGATAGAAAGTTGTTGGAGATGGGTTGTAGATGCCATCCAGAAATTAGTGCTGAATCGTATCCATAAGCTGTAATCGAATGAGTGTCAGAATGGTGTCTGTGTCTGGAGCGTATCTGCACTGTATCTGAAAATTGAATCTTGAATGAGTATTAGAATGGAATCCGTGTCTGGAGCGTATCTGCGCTGTATATGAAAGTTGAATTTTGAATGAGTATCAGAATGGCATCCGTGTCTGGAGCGTATCTGAACTGTATCTGAGAGACTGGATCTGAATGAGTATCAGGATGGAATCCGTGTCTGGAGTGTATCTAAACTGTATCAAAAGTTGAAACTGAATGAGTATCAGAATGGAATCCGTGTCTTGGAACGTATCTGAACTGTATCAAAAGTTGAAACTGAATGAGTATCAGAATGCCATCAGTGTCTTGGAGAGTATCTGAACTGTATCTGAAAGTTGAATTTTGAATGAGTATCAGAATGGCATCTGTGTCTGGAGCGTATATGTACTGTATCTGAGAAGGAATCTGAATGAGTATCAGAATGGCATCTGTGTCTCGAGCGTATCTGAACTGTATTTGAGAAACCTTTGAACATTGTTAATGGTAGCTGTTAGCCTTATCCTGAAAAGGGTAAAATGTTAGCTAATATGCAATTTGGTGTTGTATGAAATTCAAGGTATAATGCATTCATGTTATCAATGTTCATGATATATGGATGCGATGTATGCGTATGTGAGCTAATCTGCTGCACTGCTGTTGGATTGGAGAAAATAAATCCCCGACTGCCGCTGAGGATACGAAGTGTAAGTCTTCATGTTTTGAAGTGTTGATGAATTTCTACTTAGAGAAATAAACTTTGTTGTAAGAGAAATGCCGTGTACTGCTTGTAAAATCCTGTTGGGGAATCCTGAGAAAATTGGACGACTTCTACTAGGCATTGACAACTGGAAGCTTTGTTCTGCTGGGGATTAAACTACACATTGCGGGGGATTTTATGGAAATAACCTAGAGAGATTTCCCTATCTCTTAAAGCCATCAGTGATCGTCTTTTTATTTTGTTCATTTGTAAATAGTAATGATCTTCAAATTCATATGTTCAAAAATAAATCATTGGACGTTTTTGTAAACAAAACAAGAGTAAAGAAAAACAGATAGTTTTGCACTTTCAAAGAGATATCTTTGTATTGACTTTGAGTAAGTATTTTTGTACAATGACACAAACATTCTAGTAAGAGAATACCATCGTAAAAAATGAAATTTGATACAAAGAAAAGATAGTTATGTGCAATAATCCCATGGGGTTCCCATTCTGCTATAGCCTTCGTATCTATGAGCCTCTTGTCTATTTGTTGCCTTGTCCAAAGCTGATTGAATTGATCAGAACCGTCGAGTTTGCAAGTTTTCCGTAAGGTGATCCAACGGGACATAGTCATACGCTTTAAATCCCTAACTTTTGCCTAGACCACCCATTCGGGTTTTCAGTCCACCGAGATACCCTTTTTTGCCCAAGTCGCCCTTTCGGGTTTTCAACTTGCCGGGTGTACAAATTTTTTTGTTTTATCCCTAATTTTTACCCGAACCTTTTTGGTTCGCCGGGATGCCCTTGTTTTGACTAGGTGTGTCAACCTAGCGGGTCTCTTATGTGTAATATCTTTTTACTATATATGCGTTCACAGGGTGCGGCAGGTCATCACCATCCATGGTGGTTAAGATCATTGCTCCACCAGAGAATATGCTTTTGATTACAAATGGTCCTTCGTATCTAGGAGTCCATTTGCCCCTGGGGTCACCTTGCGGCACTATGATGCGCTTGATCACCAAATCCCCAACTTGATACACTTAGCGTCTGACCTTTTTATTGAAAGCCTTGATCATCCATTTTTGATACATTTGACCATGACAAACAACAATAAGTCTTTTCTCATCAATTAAGTTCAGTTGATCAAGTCGAGTCTGGATCCAATCTTCTTCATTCAGATATGCATCCTTCATAATTCTTAGAGAGGGGATGTGGACCTCAATAGGCAAGACAGCCTCTATGCCATATACCAGAGAGTAGGGTGTTGCCCCGGTTGATGTGCGTGATGTGGTACGATACCCGTGGAGAGTGAATGGTAGAATCTCATGCCAGTCTTTGTATGTGATTGTCATTTTCTGTATGATCTTTTTGATATTTTTATTTGTAGCTTCGACAACACCATTCATCTTTGGCTGGTAAGGGGAAGAATTGTGATGCTGGATCTTGAATTTCTTGCACAGGGTGGTGATCATAGTGTTGTTTAGATTCTTACCATTGTCTGTGATAATCCTCTCCGGGACACCATACCGACAGATGAGATTCTGTTTAACGATCGGTCTACAACATTCTTGGTCACGAAAGCGAAATAGGCTGCCTCAACCCACTTTGTAAAATATTCAATGGCCACTAAGATGAAGCGGTGTCCATTGGAGGCTGTTGGTTTAATTTCCCCAATCATATCGATGCCCCATATAGCAAAGGGCCAAGGAGCCGTCAAGAGATTCATAGGAACCGGAGGTACGCGCACCTTGTCAGCATAGATATAACACTTGTGGAAGGTTCGAGAGGGTTGATAGAAATCTGCGTCTATGGTATACCAGTAATAGCCTGCCCGTAGGATTTTCTCTACCATCGTATGCCCATTGGAATGGGTGCCAAAAGTGCCCTCATGTGACTCAGCCATGATCTTTTCCGCCTCAACGTTGTCTACGCAACAGAGTAACACAGAGTCATGGTTGCGTTTATAGAGAATGCCATTACTAAGGGAGAACTTAGCAGAGAATCTCCTTAAGAACTTCTTATCATTGACTGAAGCTCCTTCTGGATATTCTTGAGCCTCGAGATACCTCTTGACTTTGTGAAACCAAGGCTGGTCCACTACTTCTTCAGTATTAATCTCGTGACAATGAGCTTGTTCGTCCATTCGTTCAATGGTGATCTGGGGAGCCTCGTTATCCCATTTAAGTTCAAACATGGATGGCATTGTGGCTAGTGCGTCTGCTAGCTGATTTTCTTCTCGCGGGAAATGCTCGAAGGTAATCTTCTCAAAATGTGGGAGTAATGTCAAAACATGTTCTTTGTAAGGGATAAGGTTAGGGTGTTTGGTGTCCCATTCCCCTTTGATCTGGCTGATGACCAAAGATGAATCTCCGAATACACTTAAAGATTTGATCCCCAAGTCTATGGCGGCTTTGAGACCAAAAATGCACGCTTCGTATTCCGCCATGTTAATTGTACAATTGAAGCAGAGTCTTAACGTAAAAAGAGTATGACACCCTTCAGGAGATATGAGTACAACACCAATACCATTGCCGAGTGCGTTGGATGCCCCATCAAAAACAAGGGTCTATCGGGATCCTTGTTCAGGTCCGTCATATGGTCTGAATTCTTCACAGTTGTTTACCATCATGATGTCTTCATCTGGGAATTCAAACTTCATGGACTGGTAGTCTTCCACAGCTTGGTGAGCAAGGTGATCAGCTAGTACACTTCCCTTTATTGCTTTTTGGGTAGTATACTGTATGTCATATTCTGTCAGGATCATCTGTCATCTTGCTATTCTCCCAGAGAGGGCAGGTTTCTCGAAGGTGTATTTTATTAGATCCATTTTAGATATCAACAAGGTAGTATAGGTCAGCATATATTGTCTTAGCCGACGAGCAGCCCATGCCAGAGCATAGCAAGTTTTCTCGAGCAGTGAATATCTTGTTTCACAGTCGGTAAACCTTTTGCTCAGGTAATAAATAGCGTGCTCTTTTCGGCCAGACTCGTCATGCTGCCCCAACACACACCCCATTGAGTTTTCCAAAACAGTCAGATACATGATCAATGGTCTTCCCTCGACTGGTGGCATTAAAACAGGAGGCTCTTGTAAATACTCTTTGATCTTGTCGAAACAGTTTGGCACTCATCGTTCCATTTGACTACTTGATCCTTCTTCAGTAATTTGAAGATTGGTTCACAAGTAGCTGTTAGGTGAGAAATGAATCTGGCAATGTAGTTTAAACGTCCCAGGAATCCTCTGACTTCCTTCTTAGTACGAGGAGCAGGCATCTCTTGTATCGTTTTTACTTTGGCGGGACCCACTTCGATACCTTTATTGCTGACGATAAAGCCTAGGAGTTTACCAGACCTTACTCCAAATGTGCATTTATTCGGGTTCAACCTCAACTTGTATTTCTTTAGCCTCTCAAACAGTTTCTGTAAATGATAAAGATGTTGTTCTTCCGTTTGAGATCTAGCTATCATGTCATCCGCATAGACCTCTATTTCGTGATGTATCATGTCGTGAAATAGAGCTACCATGGCATGCTGATAGGTTGCCCCAACATTTTTTAGTCCGAATGGCATAACCTTGTAGCAGAATATGCCCCACTGTGTGACAAAGGTTGTTTTCTCCATGTCCTCATGTGCCATTTTGATTTTGTTGTAGCCTGAGAAACCGTCCATGAAGGAAAACACTTTATGTTATGCCGTATTTTTAACTAGAACATCAATATGGGGGAGTGGGAAATCGTCCTTAGGGCCTGCCCTATTCAAATATCTATAGTCCATGCACATTCGTACTTTGCCGTCCTTTTTGGGCACGGGAACAACAATGGAAATCCACTATGGATAGGAGGTGACAGCCAAGAATCCGTCGTTGAATTGTTTCATGACTTCTGCTTTAATCTTCTCTGACATGTCTGGTCGCATTCGAAGGATATTTTGTTTTACCGGTGGACAATCTTCTTTTTTTGGTAGACGATGTACCACGATGTCTGCATCGAGTCCTGGCATGTCTTCATACGACTAGGAAAAGACCTCAACATACCCGTGCAGCAACTGAATTAGACGCTCTTTGACACTGGGTTCCAGATTGGCACCCACCTTGACTTCTCTTCTGTCTTCTTCGGTACCTAGATTAATTGTGTTCACCGGTTCCTCGTGGGGCTGAATGGTCCTCTCTTCTTGTTGTAGTAACCTGGCGAGTTCCCCTGGTACTTCACAATCTTCCTCACCTTCGTCTTCGGCTTGGTATATTAGATTTTCAGAGTCATAAAAAGCCATAGCAGAACCGTTACCCATGGGATCCCAAATGGATGTAGACCTGCATTGTGAGTGTGAGTGTTTGTAAAAGTATAACTATCTTTGAAAAGGATAAAAATGTACAATAAAAACAATTAGCACAAAGTTTATATGTAAAAACATCCATGATTCATTGATGTCATATGGAAATGAGATAATAACCCTTACAAATGGACCATTGTGCCTCGCGTAAGACACAAGGTTTTAAGAGTTTGAATTGTTTTAATATTACAAATCCAATAAAATGTAAAGACAAATTATTGTGGGATAAAAGTGATCGGGACAAAATCTCTAGCCTCCCAGTTGCTGAGCCCTCCATTGACCATTGGGAAAATCCAATCCTCTAGATCATAACTGTCTTCATCATCCTCTACTGCATTGACTTCGCGGTTGCTGATCTTCAAGGGCGGTCCTCCGGCATGAGCACGACGTACAACTTTCTGGGCACCTGAAGTGAAACCCAGACCAAATTTGTCAGATTTTTATGGGATATCCGGGAGTTGTCCCCAAATGGTGCACCCACCTTCTTCTATCACTTCCATGGCGTCCTTTAAAGACGACATCTTGAGCGGAGGCCTTGTAATTTTGCGGACTTGAGACACAACCTTGGTCACTGCCATATCTTGTAGGACTTCTTCAAAGTGCTGGAATGGAGTTTCAATAAATTCACCATCTAGTTCAACATATCTGAAGGAATTTAGATGGCTGACCATATACTCTTCTTCTCTATGAACGGTGATGATTTTCCCTTGAATTAGATATTTCAGCATTTGATGCAACGTGGAAGTAACGACACCAGCATTATGGATCCATGGTCGGCCTAATAAGCAGGAATATGAAGGGCGGATATCTATTACATAAAAGGTTGAATCAAATGTTTGGGTTCCAACCTTTATGGGGATGTCCACTTCCCCATGCACCATCCTTTTTGAGCCGTCAAAAGCTCTCACTACTATGTTGCTTGGTTTCAATGTCAATCCTTCACAGTCAAGCCTATCAAGAACCTTTTTAGGAAACACATCCAGAGACGAACTGGTGTTAACCAACACATGAGCTTGAGTTGTGCCCCTGCATTTAACTAAGACATGTAATGCCTCATTATGCTTCCTCCCTCTTGGCATTAAATCAGCATCCGAAAAATCTAAACCATTATTTGCAGTTAAGCTGGTTACGCAGTCTTGGAACTGATCGACAGATGTTTCTTGGGGTACATGGGCAGTCTTAAGGAACTTTACCAAGGCTTTTGCATGAGCCTCAAAACATAACAATAAAGCCAGCATGGAAATTTTTGATAGAGTTTGCCCCAATTTCCCGACTACGTTGTAGTTGCTTCTTTTTATGATCTTTAGAATTTCCTCCATCTCTTTCCGAGAGGTCTCAGGGATAGCTACTGACCGTGCCTTCTTCCAGATAGGCTCAACCAAAACACCTTTTCCTCGAGTCTCGGTTAACTCGGCAGCAGGAATGTCAGTAGGAGTGATATTAGGGATTGTAACAGCTTTGTCAACAAGAGTATTAGCAGAGATGATTTTAGGACTGGGAATATCCTTTGGAAGAGCAACAACAACAAGAATGATTACGGGTCCAGAAATAGCTTTTGGAGGAGCAATTTCTGGAGAGAAAACCCTTCCGATTCGAGTGATCTTGCTAGTCCTTGCGATATTACCGATATCAGAGTCATCTTTCTCATGACTTGAATCTTTAGAAGCTGGCCAATCTTGCTTGATACTGTGGTAGTAGACATCACCTCAATAATTCCATGGGACGGTTTTGTCTGACGAATACGAGATTGGTCCAGGAATTGTAATTATCAAAGGAGATACTTTAGAAACTAATGTAATTCTAATGGGTCTTTTGGTGGAGATCCTGGAGGAATTGTCGTAAATGGTTACGATAGAAACATCATTATAAGAAACAGTTAGAATAGAAGTCTTCTCGAACAAAATTTCCTTGTTATCTATTAGGCACTGAACGCCCGCTTTCAACAAAGGACAGCTGGTTGGTGAGGACAAACATAAATGATAGCTTTCATCACAGCCGGGGAAAACACCGACATTCAACAAGTTCTCTTTGATAGTCAGGAGTGGGGTCATAAGTTCATCAACTGAAGTAACAAACATATCTTCCTCAACAACATTGACATCACGGTCGTGCTTGGGCATAAGGGAAGTAATAACATTAGGCTTTTCTGGTGCGTCAAATTCAATCTCTTTAGCTTTAAGAAGATCTTGTACTTTGTTCTTTAGAGCCCAACAGTTGTTAGTGTCATGGTTGGGACTCTCAGAATGGTATGCACAGCGGGTATTAGGATGATAGTGAGGAGAGGTTGTGTTAGGATTCTTTGGAGCTTCTTTCAAATTCACTAGATTGGGTCTTAAAAAATGTGGAAATACTTGAGATAGTGTCATATTAATTCTGGTGAACTGTCTGACTGGTCTTTCCATTCTTGGTTGGTTATTTCTTTGCTGATCAGGCGCAAGTTTAGGAATCATGACATCCCCTACCATTGGACGACGTTCATTCCTATCTTGATTTCTATGAGGATATACAACAACCACTTCATTATTTCCAATGAATGGTTTCCTTACAGTAGCAGAGGATGCATCTTTCTGAATCTTCCCATTCTTTATCCCGGCTTCTACCCTTTCTCTGGTCAATATCAATTCAGTAAAGCCTGCCGATGAACTTCCAATTAAATGATTGAAGATAGGTCCATATAAGGTGCCCAAAAACATATCAACTAACTCTCTTTCAGATAGTGGAGGATGGACTCTTCCTGCTAAGTCCCTCCATTTTTATGCGTAGTCTTTAAAGCCCTCACTTGAAACCATGGCCATACTCTGGAGTTGAGTACGGGTAGGCGCAAGACCAACATTGTATTGGTATTGTTTGTAAAAGGCAGCAGCAAGATCTTCCCATTTGTGAACATTTTCTCTTTCTAACTGATAAAACCAATCAAGTTGAGTTCCAGACAAACTGTCTTGGAAGAAGTGTACCCATAAATCCTTATCAGCGGTATGAGGCTGGATTTTCCTCACATAGGACCGGAGATGCATTTTGGGACATGAAACTCCGTCATATTTGGTGAACACAGGTGCTTTGAATTTTGGAGGAATGATTATGCCAGATACTAACCCCAACTCCTCAAAGTCCAATCCAGGCACTTTTTAGATTTCCATTGCACTTAACCGTTCTTCTAGATGCTTATAGTTGTCATCGGCTGGAGGGTATTGTTCTTCAGAATAGTCTTCTTCTTCTTCTTCTTCCTCTTCTGACTCTGACTGGACCACTGTTTCTTTGCCCTTCCCATCTTGATTGTCTTTCTCACTGGATGTCGTTGCAAAGTCTAAGGCCCTTCTTGTTTTCCCTTAGAATCTTCTTCCTATGTTCAGAACTCCGGTTATTTTCTTCGTCTTTTTCTTTTTCTTTTCCACCAGCAAAGTCTTCAACTCTTCTTGTCCTTTGGCTAGAGTTAAGAACATCTGTTGAAATTGAGAATTTTGAGCTTGGAGGTCCTTCACCATTTGCTCGAGATCCATCTTACTGAAATAAACAGTAGAAAGATGAGGAGAGTTGTTGCAAGAAACCTGCTTATGTTATGATGAATGGTAAATGCATATGCAATGATTTCAAGGATTTTAAAGATTCAAATTTGTTTTAGACAAAAAGGAAACACACGTTATATTAATAAGTTAAAGCTTGAGTACATCAATGCCTCTTTGGGAAAAACAAATACGAAAACTCTAAGATAAAAAGGTAGTACGCATCCTCTTTGGTGCAATGTAGGCATTCAAGTTCCTCTCCTCATGAAGTTGCTTAGTGAGTTCCAAAACCTTCTTCTCTCTAGCATTGAATTGGGCTTCGAAAGTATATCGCTCCCCCTTAAGTTGTATCCAATCTCTTTATAAGTCTTCAAGAGAGGTGGGCATGTCAGGATGTAGGATAGTGTGTGGAACATCTCCTTCCATGACAAGCTCAATGATTACTGGGAGAATGGAGGGATAAGGCATCATAAGTATCTGAGCACGAGTGCGTACCCATTTGAGGTAAGGCTCAAGAGGGATAGAATTATTATGCCCCAGTGTCTTGCTATCTACCTTGTTCAACATCCTCCAAGCTTGGATAAATCTCTGGTGAAGACCTTGATTGTTGTTCTCGTAGTCAAATACCAAACCTTGAATCAACATCTCATGTGGACCATCCCTTCGGGCATAACCAAACTGTCTTAGGGCTAAGCAGGGGTTGTAGGTGATACCTCCTCTAATGCCAAGTAGGGGGACATTAGGAAACTCTCCATAATGGTCGACGATGATAACATTCTCTATAGATCTGTAACACCAATGGATGTCTGAATGTTTGAGCGTCATCAACCTTTGTAACCACCTTGAACCTTGCTCGTTCTTCAATACAGATCGGGGAAGATGCGAAATAAATCATCTTGCCAAGAGAGGAGTGAAACACATAAGTATACCTCTTTTCCTCATAGTGCGAGTGTGAAAAGAATGTAGGATATCCCCTAGCAAAGTAGGCACTGGGTTATGAGACATGAAGATTTTGACGGTGTTCACATCTATGAGTTGGTCAGGATTTGGAAACAAAACCATCCCATAGATGAGGAGAGCCACAATTTCCTCAAAAGCTTGCAAATCCAAAGAGTTCCAACAATTTTGGGCTTTCTCAAACAAGAACTTTGCTAGAAAACCCTTGACATCACTCCTTGTTTCCCAATTAGTTTTGATATCAGATGGTTGCAAGTGTAGAGCTTGAGCAATCTCTTCTGGCTTTGGGTCTCTTTCCATACTGTTGAAAGGTAGTTGATTGAGAATGGGAATTCTCAAGATTTGGGAGAATTCTTCCAAAGTTGGCACAAGCTGATAATCGGGAAATGTGAAGCAATGGTGTAAAGGATCAAAGAACTGAAAGAGAACCTTTATCATGTCCTCATCAGTGTTGAAAGTGACCAAGTTGAGTAGGCGACCATGTCTTTCGGTGAATGGAGAATTTTCTGGAATCCTTGAAGCTAACTCCTTAAGTTATGGAGGGATCTTTACAAGATTGACTTGAATAGTTTTCCTGCGAATAGAATCCATGTCCTACAAAATAGAACAAAGATAAATCCCAAGATCCTTTAAATGGTTAGTGAATGAGTATGATGTTATAATTTTCATGATGTTATGTACAAGTATGTATATACAAACAAAGCAAACAATTCCTTAGGTTTAGGCTTGCATGGAGTCTCATAGGTAAGTACCCTCTTGAAGTTTAGTTGGCTCAAACCTGTCCTAGCAATAGTAATCGAGTTCTAAGGAGCTCAATATCACTGGTTTGTTTCCTTGGTCATTGTTTCAGCACAAGCCTCTTTAATGGCGACCGAAATATCCCAAGAAACCAAACCTCAATGAGTGTAGTATCGAGTATCTACCAACTTCGGACTGCACCAAAGCCGGTCATTTCACTATGTCCTAAAGGCCAAGTTGGTTAAGTAAAGGTTATAAAAGTTCATTAGTGCTTCATGACATCACTCAGCGGCCCTGTTTTCTCCTTGAATAACTCAAGGGCTACCGGTACCCAAAAATTTATCTCACTAACATAGCTATTGCTTAGATCATGTTGGTATACCCCGTAGAGTTTCTACAACATATTTCTACTTACTTATAAGGTATCCCAAATTCGGGTAGAGGATTCAAACCCAAACAAAGAACCATAATGCAAAGCATAAAATTCAAACAAAGAAAGTAATTAAATGTGATCTAACCCTAAGGTAACCCCCACTTTTAGAATTTTCCCCAGCGGAGTCGCCAGTTCTGTGATACAGTGGGAGAACTGACTTGAGTGTTTTGCGCTTTATCGCAAATGTTGCGATTAGCAAGAGTCGCCACCGACTTTTCTTTTATCCAAAAGGAAAGGTGAAAAAGCACAGGAAAGACCTTTGAGATTATTTCTTGAGTTCGGGGGGGTAGATTATGAAAAGGGAAGGTATTATCACCCTTTTCATCCATGGTTTTCCATGGGCTCTTAGTTACTTTCTAGATCACTTTCTTTTTGTTTGAAATTATGCTTTGTGTGGTTTTTGAAAGTATTTTGTAAAGAGGCCATTGTTTAGGCAATCTTTGTAATGATTCTCGTTCGTAAGAATGTATAATAAGATGTTGATCTTTTGAAAATGTTTTCAAGTTTGTAAGATGTTTGAAAGTGTAGGTGTTTGTTTTGAAAATAACAAAGATGTTTGTTTTGAAATGGAGAAAGTAATTAGGAGCATTCTACCTACTTAAATTTCTTTCTTGGTCATTTTCTTTTCCTTTGACATTGTTATCTTACCATTGATTTGGTAAGTAACCCTATCTTTGGATATAAACGGGACGGGTGTGGGTCATCGTATAACCATGATTAGCAATGTTGCAAGGTATCTTAGCATTCTCTTTTATGGACTAAGATCATTTGAAAGGCAACTTAGATAGCGTCATCGAGGGACTATGATCTTGTTTTTTGCTTTGTCTTTGCTAAGATACCTCACATGCGTAATATGGCCATTTTGTAAGGCAACCAAGTGGATTTACCCTATGGGTGCTTGTGTGCAAATGTATTGTTTTCATGCTTGATTTTGTATTGAATTAGGGTTTTCTAAGTATTGGTTTTAGTCTTTCCATACAAACCCTAATTGCTAGCATTTGTACATAAAGCGATAAATTGCAGAATTTAAAGTTACTACGCTATTACAACATTTGTGGGAGGGGGTGTACAAATTCATGAATGGGGATTGCAATAATTTAAAGCTAATTAGTCTATTACAACCATATTTAATTGGTACAAATGTATAAGAAATTAAATAAATATAATGTACAAGATGAATAAATGTACAAAAATGTGAAATGTAAAGTAAATGGATATTTGTTTGGATTTTCAGGAAAAGGGAAATTGTTTTAACCTAATTAATTAAGGGGAAAATAATTAATTAAAATAATAAAAGTAAACCCTAAATTTACTAAAAAAAGATTTTAAACAAAACCCTAAATCTACTAATAAAAGAAATTAAGTTTAAGAAGAAAAGTATTTTTGGTATTTTTTGTCTTGAAAATAATTATAGTATTATAAAATATTTTTGGCCTTTTTTTTATATTAAAATAATATATTTTAATAGGTGTAAAAGAAAAATAAATACTAACCTAGTTTTAATTAAATTTACAAGATAATTTGTAAAAATAAATAAAGTATGATTAATAAAATAATTTTTTGTGTGAGAAAAATAAATAAACTAAGTTAAAATATAAATCTACTATTTTTGTATTTTTTATGATTTTTTTAGTATTAGGAAAATATTTAAGAAAAATAAATAAAATGAAAATAAGAAAATAAAATAACATTGAGCCAGGAGTGCTGATAGCCTGCAAGGGGTGAGAAGTAGCAAAAAAACATAGGCCCAAAGATTGGAGCCCAATGCCTGCAAAAAAGGGGACAGAAAATGCAAAAAAAATTGTAAAAATTCAAAAGCGTACCACTGGGGCTCGAACCCAGGTCCCAAAGGTTACAGGCGCACGCTTCTACCACTGGGGTGGCTATACATCCGTTAACATAAGCAAAACAATAAATATATGATACAATACGCGCCATGATTTACACTTCATCTTCAACCTCTAGCCAGACCAACTGTAACTTGTTCATTTCTCAACAAAAATGAAAATTGTAAACATGAAACTTGTAGCAAATTTCTCCACGGTTTCAGAAATGTAAAGCATTAAAACTATATATCAAAGATAAGCATGAATTTAATTGGCCCTAAACTAAACCCTAAAAATTTCAAAAACTTCAATCTTAAAATTCTCTAAGCTCAGGCAAAATTAATGGAAACTATGGACATGGTTAGGTTTAGTGCAATGATATCTACATGTTTTGTTCACAAATAAATCATTGATGATGCCTGTATGAAGAGTTCGAAAGTTAGAAAACTTACCTTGCAAGAGGGTTTTGGGTTTGAAGTTTGAGCAGCTTTCAAGGAGTTCCAATGGTTGGGCTAGCTTCCTCAAGTTCCCAAGAAGCTCATGGAATGCTTAGCTTGAGCTGAAAGGGCCCGAGGAGTTCTGGAGAAGTCCAAGTGCAAAGCTCTGTTTTTGAAAATTGTGGATGATGATGGAGGTGTTACAGTGATGCTGCAGGTGTTGGGATTGTTTATGTATGTTGTTTAGAAGCTTTTGAAAACAAAAGGCCAATAAATGCACGCATAGATTTGAAGATTGGCTTCAAAACTCAAAAATGACAAGTTTTGAAGTGTTTTTGGTAATTCTGAGTTCTAGGTGTTTTCATGGCTTAACCATTCGTGTCCTAGCTTGCAAATAGTTTGTATATCTATAAGCAAAAGGTCTTGAGTGCATTGGTAAGTCAGAAGTACAAGTTACAAGCTTTTGGCTAGGTTACTTGATTTTCAAGAAAAGAGGGAAACCAAGTTTCAATGTGTAGTACAAGCATGGGCTGGGTGATTGTAAGTGTCTAAACCATTTCTCATGTGTTATGAGACATGTATGATCAGAAGAGAACAAGTGCAAGGCTCAAGAACAAGTTTTGTGTAAAAAAGTAGTTTATCAAAATGGCAATGTAACCTTTCTTCCAAAAATGGATATAAAGCATGTCCATGCATTGAATGCTTGAGATGAGACCTCTAACAGCTATGCAAGCCATTAATTATTTAGTGCCTAACAAGTTTAAGGCCTGAAAAGTAGAGGTTATGCAGCATACTTTGAATTTTGAAATTGGTTCATCACAAAAATGCCTTGTAAATCAAGTGATAAAACCCTAACTTCATCTCTTCGATTCTCCCTACTCAAGAATGATCTTAAGGAGTTCTTGGACATTTTGGAAAGCTTGTAATGTGATCTACAACCCATATTTGAATTTCTTTTGAATATTCACCTTGGAAATATATGAAAAAGTGCCATGAAGTTGGGTCAAAATCCTGACCAAATTAGGGCAAAAATTTCACTATGTGTTTTGTTTCATGACCACATGTTCTAAAAATTATAACTTGAGATCCAAGAACTTTTGGAAGGAGTTGTGTAAAAAAAAGTTGTATATTTCATGGAGATCTACAACTTTCATGTTGGAAGTTTCTCTTGAATCATCTTGCATCATGGTGAAAAATTTGTTCAAAGTTGTAAAAAAAAACATGAAATTTTCAACACTTAGAAAAATTTCTAACTTTGAAAATTTTGACTTTTCCACATGAAATCTTGACTTTTTGATTTCTTGATGAATAAGTTTCATATTTTGACATGTTTTGAGGAATTGTGATCTTTGGTATTTGAATTTGACCAAAAAGTCAAAGTTTGACTTTTTAGTATACAATTGACATTTGATCAGTTGACTGAAAATTCATCTGTCAATCCCTTGGACTTGAGCAATGTTTTGAGCCATGTCATTAGGTAAAAATGATTCCATTGGACTCTTGAGATCATTCCTTAAACCAATTGATCATTTTCTAGGTCAAAAATCAGAAATAGCCATTTCCCAATCAAAACCCTTATTTTGACCATTTTTCCCTTTTGAAGATTTGATCAAATTTCTTGAGGAATTATGGTCCAAAATTGATCAAATGATACATATGAGTTTAAAATGTTGATGTGGACCAAAATTTATGAAGTTTGACTATAAATTGGCCATGGTTGACTTTTTCCCAAATACAACTGATTTTTAGGTCAACTACTCAATTGACTGAGCAAAAGTGTGATCCAAGATTTAAAACTTGACATGAGTGATCTTGGGGGTCCATAATGATCCATGAAAGTCATATGAGGCATTGAAAGTTCAAAAATCCTTGTGCAATCCCAAACCCTAATTTTGGTCATCAGTGCTTAAGGAGGTGTCTTGAATTGATCAAACCCTAATGCAGTCTTGAGCCAAAGGAGATCTTGTGAGCAAATTATTGATAAGTGAGAGGGAAAATTTTGGGGTACAACAATGTTCTTATCCCAGGTTTTGCCACACTTGTTGAAGTCCAATATGGTCACTCTGAGGGATGCTCCTAAAAATCCAAATATTGCATCTCCCCGTTATAATCCAAATGCCCGATGTGCCTTATGGTCAATTTATGTGGTAGTCTAAATAATTTGGACTGCAAGTGCACAGTCTTATCGCGTAGTTTTAAAGATTATCGAACCCAAAGGATCAAAAGTCAAACGTACTGTCATCTAGCGTTATGGTGTAAATCTAACGCTAAAAATATTTGGTTTAGATTAGGGGAACTAAAAGTAAGTTTGAATCTAGTTAAATAATCAGAGGGGGAAAACTACCAGTATGTAATGATCGGTCTTCCAGAATTAGTAACCTATTTGGTAACTTGCAGTTTCTAACAATTCTCTGTAGAAATTTATCAGTTTAAAAACCCTCGTCTCACACTATCGTGGTTGTTGATTTAGGTTATGAAATTAAATCCTAACGTATGCTCTCGCTATCCCGTCGGAGTTAGAAACATTCTTTTGAAAACAAATAAACTCTAATTCGCTTTGAAGCGCTCTCGCTGTTTTTAAAGCCAATGACTAGTTACTACGTCCAGTTAAAGATCCTCAAGCTCTCGCTTTATTGAACCTAACTTCTATTCGTATTTTACTCTCGTAACAAATGGGTCATCATTGAAAACAAAGTAATCTAGTCCATAAAATAGTTCAACAAATAAATACCAATAGTATTATCAAATTCCCTCAATTTTATGACCTTACATACCGTTATAGAAATTTAGCTTAGCATATTATAAAACTTAATCACAGAATAATAAAAGCCAGACAACAAAGTAAACATGATTATTGAATTATAGGCAAATAATAATTTATTAAAATAAAAACATGGAAATAAATTAACTGGAGACTGGTAACAATTCTGAAGAAAACACTCTTCCACAGATTTGTAGGTTTTGCTTCGATACGGAACATGAACAATTGCGAAGAAATAAAATAATAAATTTAAATAACAATTCTAAAGGTCTTGAAATAAACCACGGGGCAATAGATTCCCGGTGTAGAAATCTATTACTTAAAACCGATTGAGAAAAATAAAACTGCTAAGGAAAACAATAGATAAGGAAAATAATAGCTAAGGAAAAATAATTCTGGAAAGTAGTAGCTCTGTGAAATATGCACGAAGGACAAAAGGGCAGTAACAGAGTGAACCTATTTCAGTGCATGAGGTCTACTATTTATATCCATCTTGAGTAACTGTTTGTGAGGATTTGTTGGAGAGTTTGTAGGGCTGCTAAATCTTCGCGTATCTAACTTGGTGGAAGTAACTAACACACTTTCGTTGCAAGCTTTAAGGGACGTGGGAAAAATAATAGGAGATGTGACGTTCATCAAAGGGATTAGTGACGTTCGTCACTTACTTGGTCAATGCATGTCGGTCGTCACGCTTTTCCTTGCCGGTCGTCACGCTTGCCTTGACTTCTTTTTTTTGTGCGCTCCTTCTTTTGGGCTTGGGCTTATCTTTGGTTGTTTACTTTATTGTAGCCTTTTCATCTTATTTTTCTTCTTTTTCTTCTTTTTTCTTCCTTTTCTTCATAATTAATTTTATACCTGCGAAATTGCAAAATACCGGCATAATATCAACTACAAAGTGATTTAATTTAGAATAAAAGGAAAAAAATTTAGTTAATTCAAGCTAAAATATGCATTACATTTATGTGTTATCAAACTCCCTCATACTTGAATCTTTGCTTGTCCTCAAGCAAGTGCTCAGTACGATGTTTGTTTAAACATTGGCCAAGTGCAAATGTATGATGCAAATCAACTTGTACGTGGTTGCATGGTGTTTTTGTTAGAGAATCAAAAGCTTAATCTATAATCCAGCACTACGGTAACGACACTAGACAACCCCGTCTTACGTAAACCGGTTGCAGATGCTATTATAGCTCACCCCAAGTAATCGTCTTGTTTTACCCATTTTCATTCGAGCGCAATCACATTAAGCCCTTTATCCTAACATGTACATAGCGGAATAGCCGATTAGTGGTTATGATCTTTTTAGCACAGTGGTTTCTGGCACAATAATGTGGCAACCTTCTCTTTTTTACCCATTTGCATGGTGCGGGGGATCAAACCGTAGTCTGCCCTACCAAGTTCAGTACCAGACGCCTCTGAACCACCTACAATGGATTTTATGTTACTTTGTAGGGCTTACATCCGTTGGATTAAACGATCGGATGAGGATCTCCCAATTTAATATGTGCATTTCCTTTAACATTTTTTAAATAAATAACCAAGATCATCCACTTATATTCATCGACTTTCTGCGTAGTTTGTGTTTAAGATGGTGCTGACTGCTAGATAAACTACTCAGGATTACTTCAAAACTAAAGCTCTGGGTTTCAGAATAGTAGGTACTTTAACTAGTCTATTATACTCTGGGGTTGTAGAGTGTCAAGACGGTAGTGATTTCGTCAAATCTTGCGAAAGTTTCTAACAAAAATTAAAAAATTAGCAACATACATACTCGTCGAGTGAGTCAAGTCATGTATTAAATCGAAATTTTTTTTGTTAGGGCTCAATAAAGTGAGGGAATTAGAAAAACAACACAAAATATTTTATAAAAATAAAGGAGAAGATAAAATAAAAATTTACTAGAAAAAGTAGAAATACTTCCTCCCCCATACATAAATCATACAATGTCCTCAATATATTGGAAAAGGAGAGTGGAAAAAAACTAAATATTCATTCTTCCTCACCTTGGCCACGGAATCTACCACGCATCCTTGGTCTAGATCTTATATGCGCTTGCTCACCCCTTCTGAAAGATTCTGCTTCATATGTTTGACCCTCCACACGGAAAACAACTTCATGAAAACCTTAAACATGGAGTGTCAAAGCCCGCATGTCTTCTGTCATCCCTGCGGTGAATTCTTGCATACTTTGGTCTTTCTGGTGAGCGTAATCATGTTGATCTCTTTGCATCTGTTAGACGAGATGATTCATTTCCTCTTGACGCGTCTCGATGCTCTGGTTAGACAATTGGTTTTGCTGCAGTATTGCGGCATAGATGGCATCAAGTGTGGCAGGTGGATTGGCATTTTGTGGCTCTTGCGCTTCAGGAGGTTGAATGTCAGGTTGAGGTGCTTGATGTTCAAATTCTTGTTCCATTTCTTCAACAACATCATTATTGGCTTCGCCTTGGTTTCCTTGTGCATTCACACCAGGCTCGGGGGCGTTGAGGTTGTATAACCAGTTGTTTGCAATGCTTAAGTTTGTAGTATTTGGATTTGGAAAAATGACACTACGAACTTCATTATTCCTCACGATTAGATAATAACCTCCTTCTTCTCTTACCTTAATAAGGCTACCGGCTCGACAGTTGTTAATGTCCAAGAACACTGCTGGCAGAGAGGGTAGATTCAGGACTCTCCCTCTCAGGTTCAGGTGAACTGCTATTGCAGTGACGATACCTCCAATACAGAAAGGCACAATCCCGTCTCTTGTTACAAGATTTTGAATGTGAGACATCAGGAAGGTACTTGGGTTTAGACAGAGGTTTAGCGCGAAGGCGCAATGGAGAGCATACAACTCTTTGGTGTTGACCTTGTTGTTGTTAGTTCTTCCAAAAATAGTGCTGGCCAGGGTGCGATGAAGGTAGCAAATGTTCAGATTATGGATGTGAGAGGAGTAACGCGCTTCGGGAGCGACATTATGCTCACCAGATATTCTCTCCCATGATTCATATGATGTTCTATTCCAATCCAATTCAGGGTGAATTCGGTATTGCACATTGTCTCCACGAGGGAAACGAAACATGTTGCTCAAAGCATCCTGGTTCACCGTGTATTCCTGGTTGAAAATATGAAATGTGGTTGTTCCAAAGAGGTTTGCATCAGCGTCGGTCGAAGTGATGTAGAAGTAGGAGCTTAAGAACTCCAAGGTTAGAGCCTCGTAGGTGGGTAAGACCATCGTGCTTACAAATCCCAGGCCTGCTTTATTTAGAAAACCTTGCATACTATCATACATCCCTAAATTGTGTAAACAATCGTTGTCGACATATCATGTGGGTGTCAATCCTCGCTGATAAAACTTCTGGTATCTTTCCTGTTGGAGTTCACCAGCTTCGCCTTGTCGGAACACAAGATGAGTCATATCGGGTTCTCCTCGATTGATTTGATTTCTACAAGGGGCCATGGTATATTTTACAAAGGCAAAAAAGGAAGGTGTTTGTGTAGTGCAAAGAAGGTAGTGAATGGTGGTGATATTAGAATGATAGAAGAAGTGGTTTAAATAGGTGAAGATTATGAGTGGGTAATGAATGGTTTTTATGGTTTTGAAAGTGGGAGGTTATAGGAATTGTAAGAAATGAATGAGTAGTAATGGTGGTAGATAATGGGAATTATGGGGTTTAAATAATGGAAAATGGAAGTTATAGAAATAATAAAAAAATGAAACGGTGTGGTCTTGTAGTCAAACTATGTGGTCACGAGATCTAAAAGCGTGGGAGGCAAGGCTGGTGGTCGTCACATGTGTAGCAGAGCGTGGGAGGAAAGGCTGACGGATGCCACACAAAGTTGTTGATCGTCACATGCATGGAAAGACTGGCTGACGGGCGTCACATCTAGCTTGACGGTCGACATTTTGCTAGGAAAGATGTGACGAACGTCACATCTGGCTAGACGGTCGGTAATGGATGCATGAGATTTCATTGGACCGCTACTGATACTTATACATATAATATTAATAATTTTACTTTGAAGCATACATGTATATGATAATAATAGTATGTATAATGAAGGTAATAAAAACTCAATAACGTTAAATAACCAAAAACATAAAAAAAATAGGAATAATAAGAAACAATGTTATTGGGTAAAGAACCGGTACAAAAGAAAAAAAAATGAAATAACAAAATATCTGAAAACAAGAAAACAAAATAGTAATGGTAAACAATAATGTTTCCTGCCCCAAACTTAAATAGACAGTGTCCTCACTACCTTAAGAAAAGGATCAGAAAAAATAAAAATAAAAACAGCAGGGTCTATCTAGCCACGATGTGGGCCACTAGGAGGTGCATTAACAGAATAGAAGTGTTGATATAGATGAACAAAATGTTCTCTTATGGTATCCATGAAACCATGAAAGTCCGAACGCAAAGTGGTGAACTCTCTGTGTAAAACTTCAATCTGTGTCTCCAAATTAGCAATAGCGGCAGTAAAATCAGGAGGTGGAGGTCCAGCATTGGCTGGAATAGTAACAACAGTAGACACGAGAGAAGCATCTGGAGTAAATTCATGACGAACAGGGGAAGGAAGACCATAATAATGAGGAGGAGTCTGAGGGTCAAAATCATCGGAGATCTCATAAGGTTGAGGTGTCTCGGGTGAGGTAGGGGCAGATGGGGGATCCAAGTCAAAAATCCAGTTATTTCTATTATGAACACTCGTTATAGGATTAGGTAAAACAAATTGGTGGACAATGTTATGGTTAATGAGCAAGTAAAACTGAAGTGGTCCAAGGTTTCCTATAAGGTGAGTGTTGAAACAGAAATGGATGTTCATGGGTCGAATTCCTCCATAGGGGTTTAATCCTAGGAGTGGTTGTCTCATTCCGGTAGCATTTGCAATCATTGTAACTAGGCCTCCTATAAGGATAGGTGCATGAGCGGTCTCTATAATGTGAATAAAATTGGCTAACATAAAGGTAACCGCATTGACAGGACGGTTTTGTGAAGCACAAAAAAAATGAAAAGCTCATCACGAGACACCAAAGAAATGTTTTGTTCTTTTCCAAACAGGATGTGGGCCAGGATTTTGTGGAAATATCTTATAGCGGGGTTATGGATGCTTTCAGAATGCATATCATCAAGCTCGGGATGGTTGTTACCAGTTATGCTACCCCAGAAGTAATTAAGCTCATGGTTGGATAGGATATCCTCTTGGGCTACAATAAAGACATCAGGGCCACTAGGGAAGCCTAAAAGGTTAGCAAACTCACGATTGTTATAATGAAAATCAATGCTAAACAGTCTAAACCGGATCAGGCCACAGTTAAACCCTAGTCCATGGTTAGGCACATAATTCAAAGAACTTAGGAACTCTAGGGTAAGCCTATGATATAAACTAAATCTCCTCTGAATAGGGGATGTATCCCAACCTATCTTGTTTAGCAGGTATAAGACACATTCTCTTATACCTAGGGCGATCATAGCACAGTCATCAGCATAGATGGTGGGAGTCATCTCCCTATCGACCAAGTCCTCAAACCTTCTCATTTGATCTCTTCCCCTGAAAGTAATACTCATATAATCTACTCTTGTCATTTCGAGAGTTAGTCACTAGCTAAAAAAAGTAAATTAGCCTAAAAAGTAAGTAGATTATAGAAAAATCCAGTTAGCATCGGCCAAATGCCTTTTAGAGTAAAAAAAAATAAAAAAATAAGAAAGTGATAATAAGAAAAGAAAGATGAGAATAAATAAATAATTTAAAAAAATATGAAAAGTTAAAGAAAAATATAAATATAAAACTGTGGGTTGTCTCCCACAAAGCGCTTTGTTTTATGTCGCAAGCTCGACACATTTTCAATTATGAATTAATCGTTTGGTTCAGACGGTGGTTATAGAAGCTTTAGGGTAGCTGAGTAATCTTTGTTTTTGATACGATGGTAATGCTTCAAACGTTGCCCATTTACAATAAATGGATCACTAGAATTACTCCTAATTTCTACGGCGCCACTTGGGAAAACCTTAGTGACTTCGAAAGGGCCATACCACCTAGAGCGTAGTTTTCCGGGAAAAAGTTTAAGTCGGGAGTTAAATAGTAGTACTACATCTCCCTCGTTGAATTCTCTCCTAGAAATGCACTTATCGTGCCATTTTTTTGTTCTTTCTTTGTAGATCTTGGCATTTTCGTAAGCGTCTAATCGAAGCTCTTCTAATTCGTTGGTATCTAGGATTATGTTTCCTACGGTGGCAGAGTAATTTAAATTTAGGGTTTTAATAGCCCAATAAGTTTTATGCTCGAGTTCCACTGGAAGATGACATGATTTTCCATAGACTAACTTGAAAGGTGTGGTCCCTATGGGTGTTTTAAAAGTTGTCCTATATGCCCATAATGCTTCGTGTAACTTAGAGGACCAATCTTTTCTAGACGTGGCAACCGTTTTCTCAAGTATTTGCTTAATTTCTCTGTTTGAGACCTCTACTTGGCCACTCGTTTGTGGGTGGTATGGTGTTGCTACACGATGTTTAACTCTATATTTCACTAAGAGTTTTTCGAAGATTTTGGAGATGAAGTGGGAGCCTCTGTCACTGATGACGAGTCTCGGCACACCCAATCTTGGAAAGATTATGTTCTTGAAAAGCTTGATTACTACTCGTGTTTCATTTATTGGAGAGGCTATAGCCTTGATCCATTTGGATACGTAATCGACATCTACCAGTATGTATTTGTGACCAAAAGAAGATGGGACGGGTCCCATGAAGTCAATTCCCCATACATTGAAGATTTCGACTTCTAGAATACCTTTCTGAGGCACTTCATCACGTCTGGAGATGTTTCCAGTGTGTTGGCAACGGTCGCAGTTTAAAACAATGATGTGCACATATTTCCATAGATTAGGCCAAAAGAAACCAGATTTTATGATTTTCGCACAGGTTTTTGATGTACTTGAATGCCCTCTATAAGGTGCAGCGTGGAAGTGGTCTATAATACTTTTGATTTCTTCCTCGGGTACGCATCGATGAAAAATCCCATCAGAACCTCTTTTAAAGAGGAGGGGGTCATCCCAGTAGTAGTGTTTAAGGTCGTGGAAGAACTTCTTCTTTTGTTGGTACGTTAGCTCAGGTGGAAGGACACCGCAGCTAGGTAATTTACGAAATCGGCATACCATGGTACAGCAGAGTGAGCTAATGCCACTTATACCAAATTGTTGGTTTCAAGACTTGAGGCCTCTATTTCTAAAGGATAGTTGGCTTGATAGTGTTCAACCTCATTGTTTTCCAACTGAGCTATAAGTCTCTCATATGGGGAATCGTCGTTAATTGGTATTTGTTCGGTCTTCAGATTTTCAAGCCTAGAAAGATGATCTGCTACGACGTTTTTGGTTCCCTTTTTGTCTTTGATTTCCAAATCAAATTCCTATATTAATAGGATCCATCTCAATAGTCTAGGTTTGGCATATTTCTTAGTTAGGAGGTATCTAATAGCGGCGTGATCGGTGTAGATGATAATTTTAGCTCCCACCAAGTATGAACGAAATTTATCTAATGCAAACACAACTGCTAAAAGTTCCTTTTCCATCGTAGCATAATTCATTTGGGCTTCGTCTAGGGTTCTACTCGCATATTATATTACATGGAATTTTTTTTCTTTTCACTGTCCTAGAACGACACTACAACATAATCACTTGCATCACACATTATCTCTAACGGTTCGCTCCAATCTAGAGACTGCATAATTGGCGCAGAGATTAGTGCTTGTTTAAGCATTTGAAACTCTTTAGAACATTTGTCATCAAATATAAATTCAACGTCTTTCATCAGCAACTCAGCTAGTGGCTTGGTTATTTTAGAGAAATCTTTGATGAAACGTCGGTAAAAAATGGCGTGTCCTAGAAAACTTCTTATTTCTCGAACAGTTTTAGGAGGTTGAAGGTTTTTTGTCACTTCTATTTTTTCCTTATCCACCTCGATTCATTTTTCGGACACAATGTGTCCAAGTACAATACCTTGTCGGACCATGAAATGGCATTTTTCCCAGTTGAGAACAAGATTGACGCTCACGTGTCGTTTGAGTACCATTTCAAGGTTTGCTAAGCGTCCTTCAAAACTTTCTCCGTAGACGGAGAAATCGTCCATAAAGACTTCCATCATTCCTTCCAGGAAATCGGCAAAGATCGCCATCATGCATCTCTGGAAGGTTGCGGGTGCATTGCAAAGTCCGAAAGGCATTCATCTATAAACAAATGTACCATAAGGGCATGTAAATGTGGTTTTTTCTTGGTCATTGGGGTGGATAGATTTTGGAAAAATCCAGAATAACCATCTAAGTAACAGAAATGGGAATGTTTGGCTAAACGCTCGTGAATTTGATCTATGAAAGGTAGAGGAAAATGATCCTTGCGAGTGGCTTTGTTTAGCTTCCTATAGTCGATGCACATTCTCCATCCAGTTTGAGTGCGTTGGGCTACATATTCGCCTTTTTCGTTGGTGACTACGGTGACTCCTCCTTTCTTAGGTACGACATGTATAGGACTGACCCACTTACTGTCGGATATAGGATATATGATTCCAGCTTCCAACAAATTACAAATTTCCTTCTTAACTACATCGCTTAGAATGAGATTGATTCGTCTTTGATGCTCTCTAGAGGTTTTGCAATCTTCCTCGAGCATAATGCGATGTGTATAGATAGAAGGACTTATTCCTTTCAGATCCTACATGTTATAGCCTAGAGAGGTTGGATATTTCCTCAGGATATTAAGTAATTTTTCGGTTTTGGTTCATCCTAAGTCAGCATTGACTATGACGGGTCGTTTACATTCTTCGTCTAGGAATTCGTACCTTAGATCATTTGGTAATGTTTTAAGTTCTAAAGCAGGTTTCTTGGGGACAGGCATGGGATCGGGAGTCAGTTCTAGGCATTCACTTAGGTGCTTGTCCTGGAGTTCCCCACGCCAGTTGTCGTCTTCAAAAATGGGAGGTATTGGAATTCTTAGGATTTCAGTGTCCTTTATTGGTTCTGACTTTATTTCCTTCACACATTCATCGATGATGTCGAGAAAACAGCATGTGTCGCTTATTGCAGGGGATTTAAGGAATTAAGAAAGAATGAATTCAATTTTCTCTTCTCCGGCTTCAAAAGTCAATTTCCCTCATTTCACATCAATGATGGCACCAGCGGTGGCTAAGAACGGTCTTCCTAATATGATGGGAATGTTTGAGTATTCTTGAATGTCCATTATAATGAAATCTGTGGGAATATAGAATTGACCTATTCTAACGTGGATGTTTTCTAGCATACCCACCGGGTATTTCACAGATCGATCAGCTAATTATAGGGACATCCTAGTTGGTCGCAGTTCTCCTAGTTGCAGCTTTTCACAGATTGAAAGGGGCATCAAGCTCACACTAGCTCCTGAATTGCAGAGTACTTTGTCTATTACGAACTTCCCTATCACACAGGGTATGGAGAAACTACCAGGGTCTTTCAGCTTAGGTGGCATATTATTCTGGATAATAGAGCTACATTCCGCAGTAAGCATCATTGTCTCATTATCCTCGAGTTTCTTTTTATTAGACAATATTTCTTTAAGGAATTTGGCATAGTATGGCATTTGTGTTATGGCTTCTGTAAATGGTATTGTTATGTTTAATTGTTTCAGGAGTTCCACAAATTTCTTGAATTGTCCTTCGGTTTTAGATTTGGCTATTCTCTGAGGAAATGGGATAAGTGGCTTATATGGTGTGGGGGTACGTATGGTTTTTCCTTTTCAGCTTCGTCTCTAGCTATGATTTCTGACTCAATATTTTTATTCAGTTTGTCATCGCTTTTTGCCTTTTCGGTTTCATTTTCATTTTGTTGAGACATCGACAATTGAGATTCTCAGATCTACTGGTTCGTCTTATTCAGTCCCACTTCTTAATGTAATGGCATTAGCATGACCTTTCGGGTTAGGTTGTGGTTGACCAAAAAACACCCCAGCTGGTGCGACAATTGTTGCTTGTTGTTGGGCCACTTGAGAAATCTGGGTTTCTAACATTTTGTTATGTGTAGCCAAGGCATCTACTTTGGTTGCTAATTGTTTTACTAATTTGGAGGTGTGTACGTTTTGGTTTATAAATTCCTTATTTTGTTGTGTTTGAGCAGCAACAAAGTTTTCCATCATTATCTCAAGGTTGGACTTACGGGGTGCTTGTGGTGCAGCTTGAGGTGCCTTTTGGAAACCAGGAGGCGCTTGAGGGGCGTATAACGCATTTTTATTCTTATAGGAAAAATTAGGATGATTCTTCCAACCTGGGTTATAGGTGTTAGAGTACGGGTATCCTTGAGCATAGTTCATCTGGTCAGGAGGTATCCCAGCTAGCAATTGGCATTCGGAAACGATATGTCCAGGTATTCCACATAAGTCACAGTTCTGAGCTACGACAACCACGGCGACTGCGGGGGTTAGGGTTACTGATAAACTCTCAATCTTTTGAGTCAGGGCATCAACTTTAGCATTGACGTGGTCTATGCCACTGACTTCGTGCAATCCTCGTGTGGAGGCTCGTTCTCCTCCCCATTGATAATGGTTTTACGCCATGTTTTCAATTAGTTGATAAGCTTCATTATAGGGTTTGTCCATTAGTGCACCACCAGCGGCAACATCTAGAGATAGTTTGGTGTTATATAGGAGACCACCATAGAAGGTGTGGATGATTAGCCATGGTTCAAGTCCATGATATGGGTAAAGTCTCATCATTTCCTTGTATCTCTCCCAAGCTTCGAAAAGTGATTCATCGTCTTTTTGCGTAAATCCATTGATTTGGCCTCTCAACATTGCAGTTTTGCTAGGTGGAAAATATCTTGCTAAGAAGACTTTCTTCAATTCGTCCCATGTAGTTATGGAGTTTGAAGGTAAGGATTGGAGTCACTCTCTGGCTCTATCTCTTAAAGAAAATGGAAAAAGACGTAATCGAATTTCTTCGGGATTAACACCATTAGCTTTTACTGTGTCGACATATTGTACGAACACAGATAAATGGAGATTTGGATCATCCGTAGGGCCTCCAGAAAATTGATTTTGTTGCACGGCTTGCAATAATTAAGGTTTAAGCTCTAAGTTATTCGCCTCGATAGCAGGAGGAGAAATACTCGAGTGTGGTTCAGCTCGAGAAGGAGCAGCATACTCCTTAAGAGGTCAATTACCTATTTCAGCCATGTCTAGTTTTAGAGTTGGTTCTTCAGGAATGGGAATTGGAATCAGAGCTACTTCGGGAAGATCGAGGATTCGACGTCTTATGTTAACAAAACGTTTTATTTCGTTGATTCTTTGTACTAATTCCCCTCCTTGTAAACGAGTATTTGGCATACAATCATTCCAAGAAATGAAAAATGTTGCCCTAGTCTATATGGTGCAATAGCGGAATTACGATATTGACTAAATTGGTCCCCGACAACGGCGCCAAAAACTTGGTCGATTTGATGTGGTAGTCTAAATAATCTGGACTGCAAGTGCACAGTCTTATTACGTCGTTTTAAAGTTTATCAAACCCAAAGGATCAAAAGTCAAACGTACCGTCATCTAGCGTTATGGTATAAATCTAAGGCTAAAAATATTTGGTTTAGATTAGGGAAACTAAAGTAAGTTTGAATCTAGTTAAATAATCAGAGGGGGAAAACTACCAGTATGTAATGATCGGTCTTCCAGAATTAGTAACCTATTTGGTAACTTGCAGTTTCTCACAATTCTCAGTAGAAATTTATCAGTTTAAAAACCCTCGTCTCATATTGTCGTGGTCGTTGATTTAGGTTATGCAATTAAGTCCTAACGTAAGCTCTCGCTATCCCGTCGGAGTTAGAAACATTCTTTTGAAAACAAATAAACTCTAATTAGCTTTAAAGCGCTCTCGCTATTTTTAAAGCCAATGCCTAGTTACTACGTCCAGTTAAAGATCCTCAAGCTGTCGCTTTATTGAACCTAAGTTCTTTTTGTCTTTTACTCTCGTAACAAAATGGGTCGTCATTGAAAACAAAGTAATCTAGTCCAGAAAATAGTTCAACAAATAAATACCAATAGTATTACCAAATTCCCTCAGTTTTATGACCTTACATACCGGCATAAAAATTTAGCTTAGCATATTATAAAACTTAATCACAGAATAATAAAATCCAGACAACAAAGTAAACATGATTATTAAATTAAAGGAAAATAATAATTTATTAAAATAAAAACCTGGAAATAAATTAACTGGAGACTAGTAACAATTCTGAAGGACTCCTCCACAAGTTGGTAGGTTTTGCTTCGATACGAAACAGGAACAATTGCGAAGAAATAAAATAATAAATTTAAATAACAATTCTGAAGGTCTTGAAATAAATCACGTGGCAATAGATTCCCGGTGTAGAAATCTATTACTTAAAACCGGTTGAGAAAAATAAAACTGCTATGGAAAATAATAGCTAAGGAAAGTAGTAGCTAAGGAAAAATAATTCTGGAAAGTAGTAGCTCTGTGAAATATGCACGAAGAACAAAAGGGCAGTAACGGCGTGAACCTATTTCAGTGTATGAGGACTACTATTTATATCCATCTTAAGTAACTGTTCATGAGGATTTTTTGTAGAATTTGTAGGGCTGCTGAATCTCTGCGTATCTGACTTGGTGGAAGCAACTAACACACTTTCGTTGCAAGATTTAAGGGACGTGGGCAAAATAATAGGAGATGTGACATTCGTCAAAGGGATTAGTGATGTTCGTCACTTACTTGGTCAATGCATGTCGGTCGTCACGCTTTTCCTTTCCGGTCGTCACGCTTGCCTTGACTTCTTTTTTTTTGCGTGCTCCTTCTTTTGGGCTTGGGCTTATCTTTGGCTGTTAACTTTATTGTAGCCTTTTTCCCTTCTTTTTCTTCTTTTTCTTCTTTTTTCTTCCTTTTCTTCATAATTAATTTGATACCTGCAAAATATCAAAATACCGGCATAATACCAACTACAAAGTGATTTAATTTAGAATAAAAATGGAAAATAATTTAGTTAATTCAAGCTAAATATGCAATACATTTATGTGTTATCACCTTCCACTCCAACAGTCCGGGGCATGATACAAATGACTGTTGGACTCTGAAGAACAAAGTGCAAGATCTTATTGAGGCAAAAGAGATTGAATTTGACCCTCCATAAACTCCCAATGTGATAACTTCACCAATGCCCAAGTATGGCCAGGGTGTTAATGTTGTTGACGATGACCTGTTTGTTTTTTCTGTTGATGAATTAGTTACTCCTCTTTCAGTTGTTAAGAAGAATCTTTTGCGAGTTGGTTTATTTCCGGGCTGTGGTGAAGTTTATCACCTGTGTGCGTCTCTACCCAATGGTTGCTTGCTATTGAAGATAGGGGTCCAACGCTTGATGAACAACAAATAAATTCTATTTGAGAAGACTCCCTCTACAAGAAGTTTGTGTGAAGATATATCAATTATTACCATTTCCGACAATCCTCCAAAGGTCTCCTCCAAAAGACCTGTCAGGATTACATCCACTCTTAAGGTTGCTCCTTTAATTATCACTTTTCCAGGGCCGATACCATATTCTTTCGATAAAGCTGTTCCTTGGAACTATGGAGTTGACATCTACTACCATGGCGTCAAGCAAGACCTATTGGATATCAAAGATGAATTTGCTGAAGATATTGATCCTAACATCGACAACATTGTTGGGACCAATAAAATTACCAGAAGAGGAAGGATCTTCTCTCCTGAGATCTCTCCAAAGACTATTGCCACTCCTTTGGTTATTCCTGCTAATGTTCCTGTTGCTACTCCTGTTACTACCCCTACTGTCACTCTTGTTGTTATTCCTGCTACTGAGTCAGCTGAGACTCGGGGCAAAGAGGTACTGGTTGAGCCTGCCTGGAAGGAGGCACCTAAAGAAACCATTCCTAAAGCCTCTAAAAAATAAATGGAAGAGATACTTAAAATCATACGGAAAAGTGACTACAATGTTGTGGAACAATTGGGGAAGACCCCTTCAAAAATTTCAATGTTGGCCTTACTGTTATGCTCCGAAGCCCATGCTAAGGCTTTGGTGAAGTTCCTGAAATCTACTCATGTGCCGCAAGAGACTTCTATCGACTAATTTGAGAACTGTGTGTCTAGTCTGACCACTGACAATGGACTCGGTTTCTCCGATGCTGATTTGACGTCCAAAGGAAGAAAGCATAATGATGCCCTGCATGTCTCTATTAAGTGAAGGGGAACTACCCTAGCTCATGTTCTGGTGGATACAGGTTCATCATTGAATGTCTTACCTAAGAATTATTTGGACTGATTAGATTGTGAAGGACTCACACTGAAGCCCATCAATATTGTGGTAAGGGCTTTTGATGGTTTTAAAAGAATTGTACACGAGGAAGTGGACATTCCGGTTAAAGTTGGTTCTCATACCTTTGAATATACTTTTTACGTAATGAACATTCGACCTTCTTAATCTTGTTTGTTGGGCAGCCCTTGGATCCATGGGACCAGTGCTGTTACTTCTACCCTACATCAAATGTTGAAGTATTCAGTTAATGGGAAGATTGTCACAGTCCATGGCGAGGAAGAGTATATGGTGAGTCACTTGAACTCTTTTAGGTATGTTGAGATGGACGACGAGTTCAATAAAACCCCCTGCCGGAACTTTGAAGAGGTTTCTCAGACAATTACTGCTACCAAGACTGTTGCTAGTGTTCCAAAGATTACCAGACCTCTGTTGAAGATGGTTTCTATGAAGGATTCCAAAGATGTAGTTGAAGGAGGTGGGGTTACTATCTGGGGCCAGATCCCTGATATCCTCTACAAATCTGACATGTTTGGTTTTGGTTTTACTTCAGGAGCTCAAAAAGCCGTTCGTCGCGCTCGCACCGGAGGACCACCACTACGCATCAGCAACCATGGAATCAATACTTTAGAGGATAGTGACAATGACTGCGACATGGACAATTGGGTCTTCCCAACTACTAGCGGTGGACTAAATAATTGGACGGCTAGAGACTTTGTTCCCATTACTTTTATCCAGGAGTAATTGTCTTTTTGTTTTATTGGAATATGTAATATTTGATCAATTTAAACTCTAGAGCCTTGTGTTTCACCCAAGGCACAATGGTCTATTTGTGAGGGTTATTACTTCATCTTCATATGTCATTAATAAATCATTGGACATTTTGCATGCAAATTTTACGCTCTCTGTCTTTCTTTTCTGCTTTTACTTTATCAAAATAGTTATGCTCTCACACACACCCATATATCAAACTGCAGATCCACATCCACTATGGATCCCATTGATAACGGTTCTGCTATTTCCAATTATGACTTTGAAAATCTGATCTACTAAGCCGAGGACGAAGGTGAGGAAGATTGTGAAGTACCAGGAGAACTGGCTAGACTGTTGCAACAAGAGGAAAGAGCCATACAGCCTCATGAAGAGCTAGTCGAGACGGTAAATTTAGGTACTGAAGAAGATAAAATAGAAGTTAAAATAGGTTCCAATTTGGAGCATAGTGTCAAAGAATGGTTAATTCAGATGTTACATGAGTATGTTGAGATATTTTCCTAGTCATATGAAGACATGCCAGGGCTGGACACTGATATTGTGGTTCATCATTTACCAACGAAAGAAGACTGCCCTCCAGTAAAGCAAAAGGTTCGCCGTATGCGTCCTGAGATGTCAGAAAAGATCAAGGCTGAGGTTATGAAACAGTTCAACGCCAGATTCTTGTTACTTCTTATCCATAATGGGTTGCTAATGTTATTCCGGTACCTAAAAAAGACGGTAAGATATGTATGTGTGTGGATTACAGAGACTTGAATAGGGTAAGCCCCAAGGATGGCTTTCCGCTTCCCCATATTGATGTTCTGGTTGACAATACTGCACAACACAAGGTGTTCTCCTTCATGGATGGTTTCTCCAGGTATAATCAGATTAAAATGACACCTAAAGATATGGAGAAAACAACCTTTGTCACACAATGGGGAACATTTTGCTACAAAGTTATTCCATTTGGGTTGAAGAACACTGGGGCAACCTATCAGCGAGCAATGGTAGCTTTGTTTCACGATATGATCCATCACGAGATACACGTCTATGTCGATGATATGACAACTAGGTCTCAAACTGAAGAAGAGCACCTTGATCACCTGCAAAAGCTGTTTAAAAGACTGAAGAAGTACAAGTTAAGACTGAACCCGAACAAATGCACCTTTGGGGTAAGATCTGGTAAACTCTTAGGCTTCATTGTCAGCGACAAAGATATTGAAGTAGACCCTGCAAAGGTTAAAGGTATACAAGGAATGCCAACCCCCCACACTGAGAAGGAGGTTATGGGATTCTTGGGACGTCTAAATTACATTGCTAGATTCATCTCCCATCTAACCACTACTTGTGAGCCAATCTTCAAATTACTGAAGAAAGATCAAGTAGTGAAGTAGAATGACGACTTCCAGTCTGCCTTTGACAAAATCAAGGAATATCTTCAAGAGCCTCCAATCTTGATGCCATCGGTTGAAGGAAGACCTATGATCATGTACTTAACATTATTAGAGAATTCAATGAGGTGTGTGCTGGGGCAGCATGACGAGTCTGGTCGAAAAGAGCATGCAATATACTACCTTAGCAAAAATTTTATCGACTGTGAAACAAGATACTCACTCCTCGAGAAAACTTGTTGCATTTTGGCATGGGCTTCTCACCGACTGAGACAGTATATGTTGACTCACACTACCTTGTTGATATCTAAAATGGTTCCTATCAAGTACATATTTGAGAATCCCGCTCTCCCGGAAGAATATAAAGATGGAAAATGGTCCTGACCAAATATGACATTCAATACACTACCCAGAAAGCAATCAAAGAAAGTGTATTAGCTGATCATTTGGCTCATCAGGCTATGGACGACTACCAATCCATGAATTTTGAGTTCTCGGACGAGAACATCATGTTAGTGACTGATTGTGAAGAACCTGGACCGGATGAGGGACCTGAAAAAGGAACCTAATATACTATGGTTTTTGATGGAGCTTCCAACGCACTTGGCAATGGCATAGGTGCTGCGATCATATCTCCTGAAGGCTGTCATACTCCTTTTACTGTCAGGATATGCTTCAACTATACTAACAATATGGATGAATATGAAGCATGCATTATGGGTCTCAAGGCTGCTATCGATTTAAGAATCAAATTCTTGAGTGTATTTGGAGACTCGGCCCTGGTAATCAGTCAAATCAAAGGAGAATGGGACACGAAGCATCCTAATCTCATCCCTTACCGAGAGCATGTGTTGACATTGATTCCACGCTTTGAAGAAGTTACCTTTGAGCATTTTCCATGAGAGGAAAATCAATTAGCAGACGCTCTAGCTACTATGTCATCCATGTTCAATGTCAGGTGGGATAATGAAACTCCTCAGATCACTATTAAGAGATTAGATGAACCATCACATTGTTATGAGGTTGATACTGAAGAAGTAGCGGATAAACCTTGGTTCCACGAAGTGAAAAGATACCTCGAAGCCCAAGAGTATCCCGAGGGAGCTTCTTTTAATGACAAGAAGTTCCTAAGAAGGTTCTCTGCCAAGTTTTTCCTCAGTAATGGAATCCTATACAAGCGCAACCACGATTGTACTTTGCTTCGGTATATGGATAAGAGTGAAGCAGATAAGATCATGGGGGATATACACGAAGGTACCTTTAGCACCCATGCTAGTGGGCACATAATGGATAAAAAGATCCTACGGGCAGGATACTACTAGTCCAATATGGAAGCATACTGTTATCAACACTCCTGAAATTGTCACAAATGCTAAATCTATGCTGACAAAATACATGTGCCTCCGGTTCCCTTGAACGTCTTGACTTCTCCCTGGCCATTCGCAACATGGGGCATTGATATGATTGGAGAGATTAGACCTACCTCTTCCAATGGGCACCATTTCATCCTTGTCTCCATTGATTACTTCACATAGTGGGTAGAGGCAGCCTCTTTTGCTTCCATTACCAAGAACGTTGTGGCACGGTTCATCAGACATAACCTTGTTTGTCGGTATGGTATTCCAGAAAGAATCATTACGGATAATGGTACCAATCTCAATAATACTATGATCACCGAGCTCAGAATGCAATTCAAGATTCAACATCATAACTCTTATCTTTACCGACCAAAGATGAATGGCGCTGTAGAGGCTGCCAATAAAAACATCAAGATGATCATACAGAAGATGACAGTGACATACAAAGACTGGCACGAGATATTACCGTTTTCTCTTCATGGCTACCGTACCTCAGCATGCACGTCAATGGGGGAAACTCCTTTCTCTTTGGTACATGGTATGGAAGATGTCCTACCCATCGAAGTCCAGATCCCTTCCTTGAGAATCATGAAGGATGCAGGTTTGAAGGAAGGTGAATGGGTTTAGACTCGACTTGATCAATTGAACCTGATTGACGAGAAGAGGCTCATGGCTATTTGTCATGGTCAGATATACCAAAAACGTATGATCAAATATTTTAACAAGAAGGTCAGACGTCAGGTATATCAGGTTGGTGACCTAGTAATCAAGCGCATCATCCTGCCACAAGGTGATCCCAGGGGCAAGTGGACTTCTACGTACAAAGGACCATTTGTGATCAAGAACATATTTTCTGGTGGAGACGTGATCTTAACCACTACGAATGGTGATGACCTTCCGCATCCTGTAAACACGAACATAGTTAAAAGATACTACGCATGAACAGAGACCCGCTAGGTTGACTGGCCTAGGCAAAAATAAGGGCATCCCGACGAACCAAAAGGGTTCGTTCAAAAGTTAGGGATATATATATATATATATATATATATATATATATATATATATATATATATATATATATATATATATATATGAAAAAATTTGTACACCCGACAAGTCGAAAACCTGAAATGGCGGCTTGGGCAAAAAAGGGTATCCCGGTGGGCTGAAAACCCGAAAGGGCGGTCCAGGAAAAAGTTATGGATTTAAAAGTGTAGAACTATTTCCCGTTGGATTACTTTACAACTGGTCTTTATTGTCAACTATGATCGGTGGATCTGGAACTGACTGTTTAACACTGGTTCGCGAAATGTCGCGGAAGCAAGAGTCGCCACCGTCTTTTATTTTCTCCAAATGGAAAGGACAAAAGCACAGAAAAATTCCTTATAGAGATTGCTCTCGGATCGGGAGGTAGATTTATAGAAAGGGAAGGTGTTAGCACCCTTTCTATCCATGGTTATCCATGGGCTCTTAGATACTTGCTCATTTGTGTTTTCAAAATTGTTTGTTTGCTTTTCAAGGTGAGTGGGTTTGAAAAAAGTTTCTTTAAAAATTTCAGTTCGACTCTTGTATCAGTCCTCATGAGTGTTTGAAAAATTGTTTTGAAAGCTTTTTTGAAAGTGTCGGCGTGAAAAGAGTTTTGATTTGTTTTGTTAGAGTAAGTATCTACGAGTCATCTACCTATCCTAAGGAATTAGGATGTGTAAATGTCCTTAAGGTAGTGCCATCCCACCATTGAGAGGTAGGTAGCACCACCGTTGGAGGTGTTCGGGTCAATTCGTTTATAGGGACAGTGTGGTCACCAGAGCAACAGTAGGACACCTTAGAAGCTACCCTTATGCCATTGATCCTTTTTTATTCCGAGGCAACCGTTTCGAGGCAACTGGATCATGTCATGGACATAAGGACTTACTAAAACGTCCTATACTCGACGAACACCTTTTGAGGGGCAAGGCAACAGTGAGACGTACCCTAGGGGTGGTGTGTGATTTGTGTGTCATTTTCAATTATATTTGTCTTGTTCATGCATTGGTGATCTACGCTTTGTTTTTATTTTTGGCATTCATTCTTTCATGCAAGTTATTAACAGTTAAAAGGTGCGAGAAGATAAAATGTCCAACGCTATTACAAAGGCGAGGGTCTACATCGCCAAATTAATCCAAGACCCGATTTGAAATAAAATAAAATGCGGAAGATAAATACCCTAATTAATCTATTACAAGGCTTTGGGATAAATACATGAAATTTATAAAAAAAAGAAATAAAATAAGCGCGCGAAACGAAATTATAATCGAAAGCGAGGGCGTTGGACCCTTTTAAAGAAATTAAATTGAAATTATGAAATTAATTAAATTAAATAAAGGAAAAAGACTTATTATTTTTTTTGATATTTTTTGTACTTTATGAAATTAAGAAAATTAATGGAATTAAAAACCCTAATTCTACACTATTTTTAATTTATAAAAAAAATGTTTAAGTTTGACCTAGTTTTAACCTAATTATTTAATGATAAATTTATTTACAAAATAATTAATAATTAAATATGATAAAAGAAACGAAAAAGGAATAAAAGCATTAAAACCCTAATTTCTACATTTTTTAGTTTATTCAAAATAAAAATTACAATTAAACCTAAAATTAGAACTAAATTAATTATTACATTTATTTACAAAATAAAACATTAGTGAATTAAATAATAAAATATATTTTGATTTTTTTGTCTTTTCTGATTTTTTGTTATTTTTTGTGTTATAAAATAATTTTTATGGAATTAAAAATAAAACAAATAATGTAATTTAAAATAAATAAGAGAAAAAATAAAAAGAGAGAAAAATGCAAACATGGGGGGTTGGTTGGCCCTTTTGGAGGTATGTTTGAGCAATTTTGGCCCATTGAAGCTTGGCCTTGTTTGACTTTCTCAGCGCGCGTGTGGCATGGTCAACGGAGGTGCTTGATGGACCTCTCATCCTGACCTTCAGATTCGTCTCCTGGGCCATGTGGCAAGCTTTGATAGTGGATGCATGGTGGACCACTGGAAGGCACGCTGCGTAGGAACATATTAGGCAAAATAATATTGAGAAGGGAGGGGACCTGGGAATCGAACCCAAGTCCCAGTGCTTACCAAGCCATATGTCTACCAACTGAACCATTAGCGCGTTTGGAATATAAGATGGAAAATAAATAATATAATGTAAAACAAAAACTAGTGGTACATATCAAAAAAATGCGCCAGAATTATGAATGGCCCAATCACGTTCCAACACACAAGCTTCGTCCTCCTGGCTTCATCGTTTTGCCTGCAATTAGAGAATAGATAGTGGGGGTTTTGAACCCCCACTAAATGAAGAACATGAAAATAGCGATTAGGCCATACGCAAATATAAAAAGAGCGCGACTAGTGGAACTAATTCGTAGGAAGCTTCTGATTCTAATGGCATAGGTCTCGTCGTCCAATTTTTCCATATGAACAAATCCCCAATTTCAAACGTCTGTAACCCTAACGAGCTCCCATGGTAGATTCACATACTGGCCTTAAAAACTCAATTGAATGGCATGGTTAGCTTTAGAATGATTAAACTAGTACAAATCAAGCATTAGAAATCAAAAATATGGCATGAATTATGAGACACGATTATGAAAAAAGTTTGAGAAAGTTTGACTTCTATATACCAATTCCTGAGGTTAGAAGCATGGAAAAGGATTCAGAAAGTTTCCTTGATGCCTTGGCAAGCTATTGGAATGATTATTTTGCCTTGAAACCAACTCTAAGTGCGTTTTCAGTTTTGAACTTTTACACAAAAAATGCAAAGTTTGTATTCTTTTCTGAGCGCAGCCTCAAGGTTCCTTGCATTAGGTTTGCATTCTGTTTATGTATGGGAATGAATTAGGGTAGAAATTTGAGTCCATAAACCTTTGCATTGATGAATCAAATATTTGATTTCCATGGAATCTTTTTCAATCTTTTCCTCATGAAGAACATGCCAATTTGCACAAAATCTTTCCTTTTTTGATGTGCACGAGATCTTGAGTGAATAATGAGGGCATATGCTGCATAAAAGGATTCAAAAACATTTGTTTAGTATTTTTGTCATATTTTATTTAATTAAATGAATTAATGGTGATAAAAATTCAAATAAATAATAAAAAATGATGAAATAAATCCCCTTTGGGTCAAATGGTCGTGCATAGCCTTTGGATAATGATTCTTGGAAGAAAATGTGGCCCATTAGCAATTTTGAGGCATTTGAAGCAAAGTTGACTTTTCAAAATTCCCAAAAATTTCCCAACTTCCACAAGGCATATCTTGCTCAATTTTTAAGCTTTGATCATTTTCTTGGAAATTTTGGAAAGTTCTTGAAGTCCTATAACCAATGCCTTTGGTCCCATGTCATTTTGATTTACCAATCTCAAGTTATGGTCTTTGACTTAAAGTCCCTTTTTGTTGACTTTTGAAAACGACCTATAATGTTGAAATTGATAACTTTTTGTGAGAGCATTTCTTGGACTTGAAGTGTGAAGAGGAGTAGTAGAAAATGTCATTCTCTTAAAAATGAGCTTTGGATGGAATTTTTCTGATAAACCATGTGGAAGTTATGCCTTGGTCAAGTTACAGTTGACTTTTTCAACTGTCCAAATATGGAAACTTTTGCATCTTGAGACTTTTTGAGCCATGCCTTGAGAATCATGATCATGAATTGATCCAATGATGTTTGTGGCTTCAAAATAAGATGTTGACCAAAAATTTGAACTTTTGACTGTCAAATGACCATTTTACCCCTACAGTTGACTGCTGAGCAATTAGGGCATTTGACTGTGCAATTTTGTGCTGTAAGTCTTGAAACTTGGCATATGGATGCTTGACCATGTTTATAGGCATGTGGGACTTGATTGGGCCCTTGGAAACTTCAACTTCTTTGTCAGAACCAAAACCCTAGTTTTTGACTGTTAGGAGGCCATTGAACTGTGCAACCCTTGGGAGATTTTGAAGCATGCTCTTTGCAAATCTTGAAGGATATGGGAGGGAAAATTTTGGGGTACAACAGTTGCCCCTGTTCAATCTTCTTAAACCCGAGGATGCAGATTGGCTGACGTGCCTTTCGTAATCCGAAGGTGGAAGATGATTGAACACTAGAGTGCCCAGAAATTTGCGCTCACATAGTAGTGCGATGGTGGGAATGGGATTATAGATGCCATTTGGAGATTGATGGATAGGATGATGGGCTTATAGATGCCATTCTAAGAGATGATGGATGAATGGATGGGCTTATAGATGCCATCTGGGTGTCGATCGCGTAAGAGTTTCCTTGGCGAGAACTTGCGTACCTGAAAAAGAAAATGATTACCTGACCTGTTACAGGAGTTGGTCTTCAAACTCTTATGTAGAGGTGTCCTGACTGGTTACAGGAATTGAATATGGAGCTTCAAACGGTGATGAACGAATCATGGATGGTTACTACCTCAACAGGACGGTGAGAGAACCTTGGACGATTACTACCTCAACAGGAACGCTGAGAGAACCTTGGACGATTACTACCTCAACAGGAACGCTGAGAGAATCTTGGGCGACTTCAACCTCAACAGTAATGCTGAGAGAATCTTGGGCGACTTCAACCTCAACAGTAACGATGAGAGAATCATAGGCGACTTCAACCTCAACAGTAACGCTGAGAGAATCATAGGCGACTTCAACCTCAACAGTAACGCTGAGAGAATCTTGGGCGACTTCAACCTCAACAGTAACACTGAGAGAATCATAGGCGACTTCAACCTCAACAGTAATGCTGAGAGAATCATAGGCGACTTCAACCTCAACAGTAACGCTGAGAGAATCTTGGACGACTTCAACCTCAACAGTAACGCTGAGAGAATCATAGGCGACTTCAACCTCATCAGTAACGATGAGAGAATCTTGGGCGACTTCAACCTCAACAGTAACGATGAGAGAATCTTGGGCGACTTCAACCTCAACAGTAACACTGAGAGAATCATAGGCGACTTCAACCTCAACAGTAACGATGAGAGAATCTTGGGCGACTTCAACCTCAACAGTAACGCTGAGAGAATCTTGGATGTCTTCTACTGGGATAAGAATCAGGGAGATCTTAGGGGCGATCTGACTGAACCGGAGAAGGCCTTTGACTGGATAAGAATCAGGAAAATCTTAGGGTCGATTTAACTGAACCGGACAAGGTTTTGGAATATCTTCAACTGGATAAGAATCAGGGAGATCTTAGGGTCGATCTGACTGAACCAGAGAAGGCCTTTGACTGGATAAGAATCAGGAAAATCTTAGGGTCGATTTAACTGAACCGGACAAGGTCTTGGAATCTTCAACTGGATAAGAATCAGGGAGATCTTAGGGTCGATCTGACTGAACCAGAGAAGGCCTTTGACTGGATAAGAATCAGGAAAATCTTAGGGTCGATTTAACTGAACCGGACAAGGTCTTGGAATCTTCAACTGGATAAGAATCAGGGAGATCTTAGGGTCGATCTGACTGAACCAGAGAAGGCCTTTGACTGGATAAGAATCAGGAAAATCTTAGGGTCGATTTAACTGAACCGGACAAGGTCTTGGAATAACTTCAACTGGATAAGAATCAGGAGATCTTAGGGTCGATCTGACTGAACCAGAGAAGGCCTTAGAATCTTCAACTAGATAAGAATCAGGGAGATCTTAGGGTCGATCTGACTGAACCAGAGAAGGCCTTTGACTGGATAAGAATCAGAAAAATCTTAGGGTCGATTTAACTGAACCAGGCTAAAGTCTTGGACATAGCTGAGAACTTAACTGGATCTTTCCTGAAAGGTAAAGGTCAGTCATATGATATGGATCAAACAATGATGTTCTCAACATAAATGAGATTTGTAAGATATGACGCGCATATGCATGCTATAATGTATGGAAATATGATGTTTATGAACGTATGTTGTTGTCTAGGAAAATAAATCCTTGACGGGTGCTGGGAAGTTAACTCCTAGGCTGATGTTTGAAGAAGAGAATATTCATTTCCGCTGGGGATGATAGTTGCAAGAATACCGATAGGAGAAGATGACTCCGTTAGGGAATAAGCTTGGCGAATGGATTACTCTGCGGGGAGAAAATTATTCTAGCGATCTCGCTGGGGAACAATACTCTGTGGGGAGAGAGGTACTTTGCTGGAATGTTGATGGTAACTTCGCTGGGGATACCGTTGTTACGTTGGAAGTTTTAATAGACTTCGCTGGGGGTAAGAGGACTTCGCCGAGGACGACCTTTCCGTGGCTTTTGGCTGAGGATAACCCAGTTATATCCTGGTAGGGAAATAACCTTTGAATAAAGCCGGGGGACGCGTTCGTGCTCTACGGGGATAAGCTTCCAGAATCTACTGGGGATAAGCTTACTGCTTGGGGAGATGGATTCCGACTTTCCTGGGGAAACTGGATTGGACTCTCCTGGGGAAGTTTTGAACTGTATCGGGGAAGTGACTCCATTGAATGTTTGATATACCGCCGGGGAACAATCTTTAGGTCAAGACTGCCGGGGATGCTTGTTAAGAATGTCTGTATGATGTGCTGGGGAATGTTGAGATCTGCTGGAGGATACCCAACTTCCTTAAGGCTGATAATAACTTTGCTTGTATAGAGTGCGCTGACTTGCTGGCTCACTCTCTGGGGAATTAAGGTATACTGGTTATGTTCTTCGGCTGAACTTACCTTGGTACCTTGATGGACAGAACCATTAGACCGTTTGGACGACTCATTACTGCCCCTGTTTCTGAGGTGGGAGAGGAAGACCTGTGAGGTGCTGATAGTTGTTGATGACAAACCTTCTTCTGGTAGGCAGGTGACAGGATGACAGGACATAGTCATGTGCTTTAATCCCTAACTTTTGCCTGGACCGCCCTTTCGGGTTTTCAGTCCACCGGGATACCCATTTTTGCCCAAGCCGCCTTTTCAGGTTTTCGACTTGCCGGGTGTACAGATTTTTTTTCATTTCATCCCTTATTTTTGCCCGAACCCTTTTGGTTCGCTGGGAAGCCTTTATTTTGCCTAGGTACGTCAACCTAGCGGGTCTTTGATTACGCGTATTTTTTCGACTATGTCCATGCTCTCGGGAGTTGCCCCTGTTAGAAGTGTTTTGTCATGCCACCAGAAGGTGTTTGATCAGGCAAGATTTGTTGGAATGCCCCAAGTGACTCAGGCGGAGATTTGCCCCAGGCTATTTGGCCTTTGAGAGATTTTCCGAATCTTGATTGGACTGCCCCAGATAATAGACCATGATCATATCATGCCCCTTGATTGGAAGTGCTTCTGTTCATTAGGCGTTCGTCGTGCGAATTTCTATGCTGTTCAAACAAAAAGTCATATGCAAACAAAGTTATGTTAAAAATGCAAAGCTTATGTCTGTCTTGAAGATTTTGAAAATGCATTCTTTTCATAAAACAAGTGAATGTTTGTAAAACGTGATGTCAACTCCGTATTTACCGTAGGCCTTAAGGAGTCAGGATACCTTTCGTAACAGTATGCTTTCGAACTAACCCATGCTTCAGCTAGGACTTTTGAGGGTTATAACGTGGCCTGGTTCACGGTTCAAGAAACAAAGGATAAAGGCTCAAATTATTTGTACCCACCCGTTCTTCGTGATGTTCTTCAAACCTAAGCTCAGCTGATCGTGCGTTAGACCTTGTTTGAGTCTTTGCTTTGGTATTCCGGTGATGGTTCGGATACTGAACGTTTATTTTGGATAGGCAGTCATTTCTTTTTGTGTTGAGGGTCTGTAGGACCTCTTTTCTCTTTTTTTTATTACCCCTATTTTTTTCCTGAACTGTTTCTTTTGTGATTACAGTCAGCGGGATGCCCCAGCTTTGTAAGTCTCCTTCATGGGTTTTGACTTAGTGGGTTTTTATTTTTTGAGATATAACGACTGCCTATCCTTATGATTATTCGGAACCATCATTGTCTTTCTTTGTTTTGTAGGGACCTCTTTGGTGCCATTCGTTATGCGCTTGGATCAACTGAGAGAGCTACCCTGCCCCAGGTTATGATTAAGGGTTTTAATTTTCGAAAAGAAAAACTCCTACTTCTTTGGCTCAAAAGGGGTTGACGAGGGATTATCTTCCTTATAACTCCAGTGTTTAGGGATTGAAACAATGCCTGTACCTCATCAGCGGGGTCTGTTCAAAAGCATACTGTAGATTGTGGTATCGTTTTCGTCATCCTCCCTCAAGAGGCTTAGAATTATTAATCGAGCGTTGATCATCAGAAAAAATATGAAAATAATTTGCATATAGTGAATACGAATATATTGCTTCAAAACAGACGTATGCGATGCATTAATGAAATAACAACGTTTAACATGAGTAAATGTTTGAACAAAAGAAAGTTACAACTTGAAAATCCTAATGAACAAAAGTCTTTTCATCTCAGGGCTTGTTACTTCAAATGGGGAGCCTTGGAGGGATGGTAGAAAAACTCAGCCTGACCATCTTGTGTGAACTCCAATGCTCCTTCATTAATCAGGTCCTGGATCTTGTTCTTCAGAGCCCAACACTCATTTGTATCATGTCCTGGACTGGCAGAGTGGTAGACACACCTTTTATTGGGATGATAGGTAGGAGATGCTGTGTTGGGGTTCCGGGGATGAGCCCTTAATGTGATCAGATTCAATCTCAACAGGCGTTGTAAAGCTTGAAACAACGACATGTTGAGCTGGGTGAATTGCCTCTTGGGCTTGTCTGGCTGAAGCTGGTGAGGTTGATGCTGAATTAGTGACATTGGAGCCATTTGAGGAGCTCTCCCCTTATCTCCTTGTCTCAAAGATGGTTGAATGATGACTGGCTCTTTACCCTTAGATGTTTGCCCCAGTTGGTTACCTCGAAGCAGTTGGTTGACGAGAACCCCGAGCTCTTCTTGTCTTTGAGTTAAGCCTTGAATGATAGTCATCTGCCCCAGCATCTGGGCTTTCATTGTATCCATTTCATCTTGCAGGTGTTTCAGCCGTTCATCTTCAGCACTGTTCCTGACCAAAGTCCCCATGAGAAGTGTCCTCAGCTCTTCCTGCCCCTTGGATAGATTCAGGAGGATTTCCCCGAACCGAGTCTCTTGAGCATGAAGGTCCTGGTTGTCTTGTTGGCAAGCCATGGCTGAAATAAACAGCGAGGCAAGTAAGTGACCTGTAACAAGGGTACCTGTAATGCAATGATATGTATGTATGCATGCGATGTTTCCAAGGACCTCGTGGGGTAAACAAGAAATTTGTTAGAGTTTGAATCCGGTGGCTTGATTGAAGGAACTTCATGTTATTGAGAGTCCTTCTTCAAAGGGTCAAAGGCTCACCATATCCAGTGGGTCATAGCCCCGACTCAATTCATCAACTTTGTTTTGATTTCTTAACAAACCTGGCTAGGGGAACCTTCTTCAAGAGTCAAAGCTCACCATATCATGTGGGTCATAGCCCCTGACTCAAGTTATCATGTTTTGGCTGGAGGAAAATAAATCCCCTTTGCCCCTTGCTGGACAGTTTGATTCGTCATGACCTGCATCACAAACCCTTGGGATCCTTGAAATGGATTAGTCCTTATGCAGGATGTATGCAATGGTATGATGGTATGCTATGCATGGGGTAATGTAAGTAACCCTGTTATGAGTCCCAATTGAGGACTGTAAATAAAACTTTTAAGAAATTCAGTAAACCCTGTTATGAGTCCCAATTAAGGACTATAAACAACACCTGCAAGAAACTTAGTACACCCTGTTATGAGTCCCAATTAAGGACTATAAACAAAACCTGCAGGGAACTCAAGTGTCAGATAACAAGCATGCAAACAGTCAAGTTGGAAGGCACACAAGTCACACAAGAGAAACCCTTAGAGTTTAGGCCAGCATGAGGTCTAGGTATTACCCTCTTTCAGTTTGTTGGTTCATACCTGTCCTATCAAAAGTAACTGGGTTCTTAGAGGATCCCAATATCATTGACTACCCTCAATCGGTCATAACTCCAGCATCGCAATCTTTTCTTGCGGCCAGAACCATCACGAGAGTTTAGCCTCAATAGGCGTAGCATACTGCTACTGTTCTAATGGCCAAGTTGTGTCATTTAAGGTTCTATGGTCTGTTGGTGCTTAATGACTCCTCAGAAGACCCATATTCTCCTCGTTGCGACACAAGGGATATCGGTACAGACCAAGGTGCCACACCAACGTAGCCACTGCTTCACCCATGTCGGTCTACACCAGACAGGTCCCTCACAGCTTATGCTACCTAACAGGGTATCCCCATATCTGGGTGAGGATCTATGTAACTCCCATGCAACCCACAATATAAAGCAAACAAGTCAAAACAATTGAAAACACAGTTATGAACTATCCTAAGGTACACCTCACTTTAAAAAGAGTCCCCAGCAGAGTCGCCAGTTCTGTGATCGGTGGATCTGGAACTGACTGTTTAACGCTGGTTCGCAAAATGTCGCGGAAGCAAGAGTCGCCACCGTCTTTTATTTTCTCCAAATGGAAAGGACAAAAGCACAGGAAAATTCCTTATAGAGATTGCTCTCGGTTCGGGAGGTAGATTTATAGAAAGGCAAGGTGTTAGCACCCTTTCTATCCATGGTTATCCATGGGCTCTTAGATACTTGCTCATTTGTGTTTTCAAAATTGTTTGTTTGCTTTTCAAGGTGAGTGGGTTTGAAAAAAGTTTCTTTGAAAAAATCAGTTCGACTCTTGTATCAGTCCTCAAGAGTGTTTGAAAAATTGTTTTGAAAGCTTTTTTGAAAGGGTCGGTGTGAAAAGAGTTTTGATTTGTTTTGTTAGAGAAAGTATCTACGAGTCATCTACCTACCCTAAGGAATTAGGCTGTGTAAATGTCCTTAAGGTAGTGCCATCCCACCATTGAGAGGTAGGTAGCACCACCGTTGGAGGTGTTCGGGTCAATTCCTTTATGGGGACAGTGTGGTCACCAGAGCAACAGTAAGACACCTTAGAAGCTACTCTTATGCCATTGATCCTTTTTTATTCCGAGGCAACCGTTTTGAGGCAACTGGATCATGTCATGGACATAAGGACTTACTAAAACGTCCTATACTCGACGACCACCTTTCGAGGGGCAAGGCAACAGTGAGACGTACCCTAGGGGTGGTGTGTGATTTGTGTGTCATTTTCAATTATATTTGTCTTGTTCATGCATTGGTGATCTACGCTTAGTTTTATTTTTGGCATTCATTCTTTCATGCAAGTTATTAACAGTTAAAAGGTGCGAGAAGATAAAATATCCTACGCTATTACAAAGGCGCGGGTCTACATCGCCAAATTAATCCAAGACCCGATTTGAAATAAAATAAAATGCGGAAGATAAATACCCTAATTAATCTATTACAAGGCTTTGGGATAAATACATGAAATTTATAAAAAAAAGAAATAAAATAAGCGCGCGAAACGAAATTATAATCGAAAGCGAGGGCGTTGGACCCTTTTAAAGAAATTAAATTGAAATTATGAAATTAATTAAATTAAATAAAGGAAAAAGACTTATTATTTTTTTTGATATTTTTTGTACTTTATGAAATTAAGAAAATTAATGGAATTAAAAACCCTAATTCTACACTATTTTTAATTTATAAAAAAAATGTTTAAGTTTGACCTAGTTTTAACCTAATTATTTAATGATAAATTTATTTACAAAATAATTAATAATTAAATATGGTAAAAGAAACGAAAAAGGAATAAAAGCATTAAAACCCTAATTTCTACATTTTTTAGTTTATTAAAAAAAAAAATTACAATTAAACCTAAAATTAGAACTAAATTAATTATTACATTTATTTACAAAATAAAACATTAGTGAATTAAATAATAAAATATATTTTGATTTTTTTGTCTTTTCTGATTTTTTGTTATTTTTTGTGTTATAAAATTATTTTTATGGAATTAAAATAAAACAAATAATGTAATTTAAAATAAATAAGAGAAAAAATAAAAAGAGAGAAAAATGCAAACATGGGGGGTTGGTTGGCCCTTTTGGAGGTATGTTTGAGCAATTTTGGCCCATTGAAGCTTGGCCTTGTTTGACTTTCTCAGCGCGCGTGTGGCATGGTCAACGGAGGTGCTTGATGGACCTCTCATCCTGACCTTCAGATTCGTCTCCTGGGCCATGTGGCAAGCTTTGATAGTGGATGCATGGTGGACCACTGGAAGGCACGCTGCGTAGGAACATATTAGGCAAAATAATATTGAGAAGGGAGGGGACCTGGGAATCGAACCCAGGTCCCAGTGCTTACCAAGCCATATGTCTACCAACTGAACCATTAGCGCGTTTGGAATATAAGATGGAAAATAAATAATATAATGTAAAACAAAAACTAGTGGTACATATCAAAAAAACGCGCCAGAATTATGAATGGCCCAATCACGTTCCAACACACAAGCTTCGTCCTCCTGGCTTCATCGTTTTGCCTGCAATTACAAAATAGATAGTGGGGGTTTTGAACCCCCACTAAATGAAGAACATGAAAATAGCGATTAGGCCATACGCAAATATAAAAAGAGCGCGACTAGTGGAACTAATTCGTAGGAAGCTTCTGATTCTAATGGCATAGGTCTCATCGTCCAATTTTTCCATATGAACAAATCCCCAATTTCAAACGTCTGTAACCCTAACGAGCTCCCATGGTAGATTCACATACTGGCCTTAAAAACTCAATTGAATGGCATGGTTAGCTTTAGAATGATTAAACTAGTACAAATCAAGCATTAGAAATCAAAAATATGGCATGGATTATGAGACACGATTATGCAAAAAGTTTGAGAAAGTTTGACTTCTATATACCAATTCCTGAGGTTAGAAGCGTGGAAAAGGATTCAGAAAGTTTCCTTGATGCCTTGGCAAGCTATTGGAATGATTATTTTGCCTTGAAACCAACTCTAAGTGCGTTTTCAGTTTTGAACTTTTACACAAAAAATGCAAAGTTTGTATTCTTTTCTGAGCGCAGCCTCAAGGTTCCTCGCATTAGGTTTGCATTCTGTTTATGTATGGGAATGAATTAGGGTAGAAATTTGAGTCCATAAACCTTTGCATTGATGAATCAAATATTTGATTTCCATGGAATCTTTTTCAATCTTTTCCTCATGAAGAACATGCCAATTTGCACAAAATCTTTCCTTTTTTGATGTGCACGAGATCTTGAGTGAATAATGAGGGCATATGCTGCATAAAAGGATTCAAAAACATTTGTTTAGTATTTTTGTCATATTTTATTTAATTAAATGAATTAATGGTGATAAAAATTCAAATAAATAATAAAAAATGATGAAATAAATCCCCTTTGGGTCAAATGGTCGTGCATAGCCTTTGGATAATGATTCTTGGAAGAAAATGTGGCCCATTAGCAATTTTGAGGCATTTGAAGCAAAGTTGACTTTTCAAAATTCCCAAAAATTTCCCAACTTCCACAAGGCATATCTTGCTCAATGTTTAAGCTTTGATCATGTTCTTGGACATTTTGGAAAGGTCTTGAAGTCCTCTAACCAATTCCTTTGGTCCCATGTCATTTTGATTTACCAATCTCACGTTATGGTCTTTGACTTAAAGTCCCTTTTTGTTGACTTTTGAAAACGACCTATAATGTTGAACTTGATAACTTTTTGTGAGAGAATTTCTTGGACTTGAAGTGTGAAGAGGAGTTGTAGAAAATGTCATTCTCTTCAAAATGAGCTTTGGATGGAATTTTTCTGATAAACCATGTGGAAGTTATGCCTTGGTCAAGTTACAGTTGACTTTTTCAACTATCCAAATATGGAAACTTTTGCATCTTGAGACTTTTTGAGCCATGCCTTGAGAATCATGATCAAGAATTGATCCAATGATGTTTGTGGCTTCAAAATAAGATGTTGACCAAAAATTTGAACTTTTGACTGTCAAATGACCATTTTACCCCTACAGTTGACTGCTGAGCAATTAGGGCATTTGACTGTGCAATTTTGTGCTGTAAGTCTTGAAACTTGGCATATGGATGCTTGACCATGTTTATAGGCATGCGGGACTTGATTGGACCCTTGGAAACTTCAACTTCTTTGTCAGAACCAAAACCCTAGTTTTTGACTGTTAGGAGGCCATTGAACTGTGCAACCCTTGGGAGATTTTGAAGCATGCTCTTTGCAAATCTTGAAGGATATGGGAGGGAAAATTTTGGGGTACAACATCAACTATCAAATTCAAATGGTACTAATCAATCCAGTCAGCTTCGGCCAAACAGCATAGTGATGAGACGCTCAAAGATATAAAGGCAATAATAGAATGGGAACCCAATGGGATCATTTCACATGGATGTTTTTCTTTGTATACTAATTTGTACAATTTTCATTTTTATGAAGACATTCTCTTACTAGGATGTCTGTCTCTTTGTACAAAAATTCCTGTTATAGGAAGACATCTTCAAATCAATAAAAAATCATCTTTTGAAATTTCAAAACTATTTGTTTTATTTTTTTGTTTTGTTTTGCAAAAACGTCCAATGATTATTTTTGAACATATGCATTTGAATGTGATCACCATTTACAAATACCCGCATAAAAAACAGAAAGACAGTTACTAATGGCTTTAAGAAACAGGACAATGTCTAAAAAGCCTTCTGCAAATCCCCGCAGATACATCCCACAATAAATACAAAGACAGATACGTCTTCTTATGAAGTCACTGCCATATCTTCAGCATACAAGCTTAATGATGTTAGAGGTTCTGATATCCCCTGCATAGAAAGAGTCTCCAATCATCTCCCCAACATCTTGAAGAATTCCTCAATATGGTTCATAAACTTCTTTGGTTCCCCAGCAGGGTTTCATAAAATCCCCAAGCAGTTTACAGAGTTTCTTTCCCAATAGAGTTTATTTCTCTAGCCATGGAAATCCATCTCCCAACAATTCAACTTCAACAAATAATGAAGAATTACTTCCTTCATCCCCAGCAGCGCTTAGGGATTTATTTTCCCTCAATTCTACGACACTGCAAAGAACGAATCAGTTCATATCTTGCATCCATACATCATTTTACAAACATGCATACAAAATACATATAGCACAATCTCATCTACTTTGAGAACATCATCACACAATGTGCGTCATGCATCATGATATTGCATACAACTAATTCTTAACCTTTTCAGGAAAGATCAGTAAACAAACATCATCATCAATTTTCAAAAAGTTCCAGATTAATTCCTGAAATAAGGCAGGGAAACTATCTGAAGCAACAACTCATCAATCATTGTGAAGTCTGGAATACGACCAGATAGCAGTTAACATCAAATACTACACTGTGAAGCCTGGAATCTGACCAGATAGCAGCTTATAACACTGTGAAGCCTGGACCCGACCAGATAACGATATAAGTACTGCGAAGCCTGGAATACGACCAGATAGCAGTTTACTCGGTCGAATTACTGCGAAGCCTAGAGTCCGACCAGATAGCAGTTTATTCTTTCAATTACTATGAAGCCTGGACCCAACCAGATGACAATATAATCTACCATAATGCGAAACCTGGACTCAACCAGATAACAGTTAACATCATTGCTAAAGCCCGGAATCTGACCAAATAACAATTTATTTTGTCAATTACATTGAAGCCTAAACATGACAAGATAACAATTCAATTCACTGAAGCCTGGACACAACCGAATAACAATTCAAGTCACTGAAGCCTGGACACGACCAAATAACAATTCAACTCACTGAAGCATGGACACGACCAGATAATCGTTCAAGTCACTGAAGCCTGGACACGACTAGATAATAGTTCAAGTTACTAAAGCCTGGACCGACCAGATAACAGTTCAAGTCACTGAAGCTTGGACACGACCAGATAATAATTCAAGTCCCTGAAGCCTGGACACGACCAGATAACAGTTCAAGTCACTAAATCCTGGACACGACCAAATAATAGTTCAAGTTACTAAAGCCTGGACACGACCAGATAATAGTTCAAGTTACTGAAGCCTAGACACGACCAGATAACAGTTCAAGTTAATAAAGCTTATACACGACCAGATAATAGTTCAAGTCACTGAAGCCTGGACACGACCAAATAACAATTCAAGTCCCCGAAGCCTGGACACGACCAGATAACAATTCAAGTCATCGAAGCCTGGATACGACCAGATAACAATTTAATCTTAAGCAAATTACTGTGAAGCGTGGAGATCGACCGTATAACAGTTAATTTCATATTCCCCAGTAAGTCATTATGAAGCCTGGAATACGACCAGATAACAACCAACTTTATTATCTTCAGCAAGTCGCTATGAAGCCTGGATTTAGACTAGATAACAAATAACTTTCACCTCTCCAGTCAAGATATAACTCCCCAGTAGATCAATGGACAACTAAATCTCTTAGACTCTATTCCCCAAACAAAAACCAACATTCCCCAACGGAGTCCTCCTCAAACAACAGGAATAGGAATCCCCATAAAGAGATCTCTTATAAAGTCAACATCTACTTTGGATGGCATCTTTAAGCCCATCTCCGACAATTCTCAATCATCTTCTCCAAATGGCATCTGTAAGCACATTCCCGATATCATCAACCAACAATGTTACTTCATGTATATGCTAGTGCAAATTTCTGGGCACTCTAGTGTTCAATCATCTTCCACCTTCAGATTACGAAAGGAAGACGAGCCAATATGAATGTTCAGGTTTAATAAGATTGAACAGGGGAAGCTGTTGTACCCCAAAAATTTCCCTCCCATTTTCACTCAAGACATGCTCATTGAGGTCTTCAATTTCTCAAAGTTGACCAAGAGTTGATCAGACAAATTATTCTCCTAAGCAATGAGCCTCCAACTAGGGTTTCACTTTTAACCAAAATGTTTAAGCTCTAAAGGTCTCAAATGTTTTCCATGGTCCTAATATGTCTTCAAGATTGTCCATGCCAAATTCCATGCCTTACAGTACAAGTTTGCTCAGTCAATTGCTCAAATGTTTGAAAGTCAACTATGGCCAATATATAGTCAAACTTCAAGATTTTTTTGTCAACATCAACATTTTGAAGTGATATACATCATTTGATCAAGGGTTGATCATTATTCCTCAAGAAATTCTCTTAATTTATCAAAAGTCAAGAATTGCTAAATTAGGGTTTCTATAGGAAAAGTCAACTAAAATTTGACCAAGCATAACTTTCACATACTTCATCCATTATTCCCCAACCAAAGATTATTTTGAATATAATCCAATTCCCTACAACTTCTCATTTATCCCAAAGTTCAAGAAATGCACCATTTGAAAGATACAAGTTTGTACATTACAGGTCATTTTTAGAAAGTCAACAAAAGACACTTTTTGCCAAGACCTTTTACATCAAGATAAAATCTTCAAATGCAAAATTTATCAAAAGAGGGATTGGAGTATACATCTTGGGATTTCCAAAAAGTCAAAGATAATCATTACTAGATAAAATTTGAGCAAGTTATGGCTTGCCCAAGTTTGGAATATTTGAGAAAATTCAAAGATGGTGCATTGGGCAAATTTGAACTTTTGGGTCAATGGCCTAACTTTTTGAGGTTCAAACACTCTCATGACCTTATGAAGGACCTTTAAATCCATTTTTTGCATGCCTTTGATTTTATTTGCATTTATTTTTATTTTTTTTAATTTAAAATTAATAAATACAAAATAAATGCATAAAATAATAGGTTAATGTTTTGGACATGTGGGCTAGTGTGTCGAGTCAGCTTTGAGGCCCATATTTCATGCAAAATGTAAAGCCTGTAATTTAATTTAATTATTTATTTAATTAAATAATTTTTGGATTATTTGTGAAGTTGCGAGATGTTGAGATTTATTTATATAAGTTGTTGGATTATTATTAATTAATTAATTAGTGATTAATAATAATTATAATGTGGAATTAAATGGGATATATGAAATAATGTTGGACTTATGCTATTGGTCAGAAGTAGTAAAGTGGAGGTGTAGGTTAGGCACAAGAGGATTGATATATAAGGAGTAGCTAACGCAAGAATTTGTTTTAGTTGGAGAATAAGGATTTCTGTACGCTGATCGGTAGAGCTGCACAGACGAGGAACAAGTTGCCAGGTGTCGAGAAGAGCGAATCAAGGATTACGGCTAGAGTTTTTGGTTGAGAAACCTTTAATCCAAGTAAGGGTAGGGTTCTGACCTTATAATGGGATTTATGATGCGTATTATGTGGGAATTGGTCATAATTATGATTGTTGCCCGTGATGTTGCTGAACCTGTTAAAGGAAGATGCCCGTTCTGTTATATTGTGGATGTTTTATGTTGTCTGCATGACTTCCCGATAAAGTCAATGAGTAGGTTAGTGTAGATTTTTTCCTGTTGTTATGGTTGTTAGGTTATTGTGGTCGGTATGATGGTATGGTAGTTATGATGTTGTAGTGGTTTGATCAGTTGGTAAGAAGTTAGAAATTATTGTTGTAGCCAGTCTTATATGACGAACAAATTTGTCGATAGGAATATAGTTTCCTGTTAATGTGTTATTCCGAGCGGTTGGTCGGGAGTTATGAATTATAGTGGTGTAGCCGTGAAGACGTTGTATCGTACCTGTGTTGTTCTCCGAATTAGTTGTCGGGGAGGATACTGAAGTAGTAGGTATCGAGCAGCGTTTTAGGCTGCGAGGCGTGTCGGGGAATGGTGTGTTGGATTTTTCAAGCAGAATTAGGTTGCAGGACGTGTCGAGGAGCATAGGTTGGTCGTTACCCTGTTTCCCCCTGTGCGTATCGAGGAGTATGGATTATTGTCATGTTGTCCTAGTTGTTATGCATGTCGAGGGGCACGTAGTTCCCTATCCCTTTTTCCCGTACATGCTGTGTTTTTGGTCGTTAATCGTGCTGTGTGAATTATGTTAAGTTGCTGTTTAATTATGTTAATGATTTAATCATTTATTGATGTGATAGGCTTATGGCCAATGTTGACTCATATTGAGTTGTTGTGATGTTGTGATTGTTGTTGTGAATTCTCGTTGATAATGTGAAGTTGCAGAGAATTTACATGATGATGAATTACCTCTATTTACTGGTAATAATGGTGATGTGGGCTTATGCCTTATGATGGATGATGATTTTTATGAGTATGTGATAGTGCATTCATTGAGTCACATACATTTGCATACTCTGTGATGGCCTGGATTGGCAAACTGTGAAAAAGGCTTATGCCTTGTTGATACTTCTATTAATTGGTAATTATTAAGATGGGAGTTCTGCTCCATTTTTAAGATGGGAGTTCTGCTCCAATGGTACCACATGCATTCGCATAGTATTGAGTCGCATTCCAAGTAGTATGATTAAGCTGTTGTATTGATGAATTAATTGTTGTATTTTGTTGATAGCCTGTTGTGATTATTGTGGTTTATAAGTTATGAAGTGGTAATTTTTGCATGAACTGATTCTAGTGTAATATTTATCATACATTCTATTATAGTGTTCGATATCTCACCCCTTCTATTTGAATGTTACCCTTATGTTGGTAACGTGTAGGTAATCCAGAGTGAAGGTGGTTGACCTTCAGTAGTTCGAGTCAGTGTCATTGCTCTGATACGTAACACTCTGGGGGATGAACACTTATTGCTTTAGTATTTGTTATTTCAGTTGTTGAACTTTAAGTTGATTGTTGTTAAGTACTTTCTATTCAGAAGTTTCTTTCATGTTAGATAAAGATGTTATTATGATTCCGCTTCATTATTGTTCAAGTTGTTGATTTAAAAGATTAATTTATTTCGCTGTTGGTTCATCTGAAGTTTTAAAGTGTTATGTATCCATGTCAAACGCAATGGTTTTAAGTTGAATTTGTGGCATCCTGATTCAGTTGTATAATTTTTATAACTCTGATTTACATTATATTGTCAGGTAGAATTGGGGTGTTACAAAGTTGGTATCAGAGAAAAGTTGGTTCATCCGACCAAGTTGTCGAGTCGTAAGTTGTTTAACAATAGAGTATTGATAATTTGAGTTCTAACAATTGTTTATGTTGTAGGGATAAGTTGATATGGCTGGAAGGAATGATGTTGCACTTGTTTCTGCTTTAGAAGCAATGGCGCATGCTATAGAGAATCATCTGAACGCTGATGGGAATACCGGATCTCGTAGTTTAGCGACTGTAGCAGTAGAAATGTTTAAGACTAAGCCATTAGATTTACTTGACTTATACAGATCAAAATAGAAATCGCCACCGCGCTTTATTGTTTCCAAAGGAATGGGAAAAGAGAGAATAACCCAAAAGAGGGGGAAAGATTCAAAGTAAGGGGGTTGGTTATGCAAAGGGAAGGTATTATCACCCTAAACATCCACGGTATTCCGCAGGAACCTCTTTGTAAAATCTGTATATTTTTGCTATAAAAAAATGTTGTATAAAAATAGATGGTGGAGGTGGGAAAAGAAATATATTTTTGCATGATTTTTGCACCCTCTGCGGTTGCGAACCTTTAGTGCCTACGTACCACCTTTCGTGCAATAGGGGATCATGGTACACATAGTTCCTTTTTAATATTTTAAAATGTAAGTGTGTTGGTTAATTTTTATGAGATAAAGCATCACCATCATTATTCGTGTGGAAAACATACCTACTACCCACAATCATGAGAAAGGAGAATTTGCATCATCTCAAAGTGGAGGATATGGCTTGGATTTTAAAATCAACAATGCCTCACTCAACACCCAAGTGAAAATATCTCTCTTCACTACATATTGTAGAAGTATAGTTGTTTGCATCACTACAAGGATTGACAAGAGTCTAATCTTTTGAGAAATGTTTTAAAATAAGAAAGCCCAAAGTGACAAAAATAATTTGAAATGAGATTGATTGACTTTTAGTCTTCTCACAAAAAAAATGATGTCAAAATATTATTAAGTTGATTGATATTTATTCATGAAATTGTTTTTGAAAATGCATGGACCTAAGTCCAAGTTTATTATGAAAGTGGTTCAAGTTTCAAAACAAGAGTAGTTTTCAAAAGGAGGAAGGAGATTTTTGAAATTAAAGAAGATGGGAGGAGAAGAAGAGACTATCCTAAAGCATAAGATAATAGCTAGGGATAAGAACCATCTAACCAACAAGAAGCCAATACTTAACATTATGAGCCAAGGTAGAATTCCCATTCTTTAGATTGGAACCAAACAAGCAAAGATACTAGACCTCTTGAAAGAACCAGACTTCAAGTGTATTAAGTCTTCACAAAAATTGGGCAGAGTAACGGCTGTATACGGGTGAATTCCAGATTACAAACAAAGAGTGTAATCACAATAACCTGCACACAAAACAAACAAACAACCCAATGTCTTGAGGTAAACCTCAAGAGCTCCAGACAAAATAATCAGATAAGGTCACAAGGTCTCCAATCATAGGCCAAGGTTTCTAATCCTAAGTCCAAGAAGTCCAACGCTCCATAATGCCAAGGATAGTAACCAAATAGTCCAAGTATCATTAAGGATTTTATGGTTCATATTGATTATTAAGTATCTTAAGAAAAGAAAAGAAAAACTCAAGTGATCAAAATAAAAATGGCAAGAAAGTAAATGCTCAAATGAGCAAAGATGAAAATGACATGAAATGTAAATGCTAAAAGTAAATAGTGCATAAAAATAAAAGGGGAATATAATAAAAATACATGATAAAGTCAATTATTAGTGATTAGTGGTTAGTTGGATGATCATCTTGAAACTTGCATTTGGAACTCATTAGAGGATTGGTAGAACCAAAGCCTCCACACAACAAGTTGCATTTGCTTTTTGCCAAGTATATCATCTATTAGGAATCCTCATAATTACCATTTAATGATCAACGATGTTTAAGTGATCTGCATTGACTAAAGGTGTTGTAGATCCATTAGAGGATTGGTAGAACCAAAGCCTCTACACAATGAATCTCAAGGTTATTGGATCAAAGAGATCAAATTAACATACTTGGGCTTGCAAACATAAGTTTGGGCCACGAATGATCATTTATTCGAATCGGGACAAAATTTAGCGCTATGTTAAGCAATCGTAAGTGGATTTATATAGAAGTCACACCTATTTTGAGGCCGGTCAATAGCAATCTATACACTATTTGTTTTGAGACATGATATAGTGATCATGCTCCAATAACACTTAGTGCAATAAGAAAGGGATGAGATGAAGAGGGGTGGGAGAGAATATACAAACTAATTTTGAATTAAATTTAATCAAACTATTATTAAAATCATTTATCTATTTTTATGGAGTTAGACTCAACACCATAGATCCAATGATGTTAATAAAGTTCACGATAAAAAATTTAACCCAAGATCAGCCAGAAAATAGTCACAAAATAATATTACATTTAATATATACAAAAAAGGTTTTTTAAAAAAGGTTTTTAAAATAGAAATAAAAAAGAAAAATATCAACTATGTTCAAATTAATCAAGAAATAAAATGTAAGACCATAGAAAAATCAGAAACGGATTCAAATATTTTTATAAATTTTTTGGTAATTTTTTAAAGTCAGAAGCTATTTTTAAATATTAAAAGAAATCAGTAAAATAAACCCAAAATAATAAAAAATAACAAAGTCAGAAACAAAAATAAAATAAGGTCACCAATATTTATCACAATATCATTAGATCATTTCATAATTTTTTCAGAATTTAAAAATGCATAAAAGTATTTTTAAACATTTAAAATAATTCAAATAAAGTGAAAATTTATAAAAAATACCAAAACACAAAATTAAATTGTGAAAAAATAAAAATCAGAAAGAGAATAATCAAAAATATTTTTCATAATTTTTTCAGATTTTTTGGACTAAAAATGAATTTTCTATGATATTTTGAAGTTTAAAACAATTAAATATAAAAATCAGAAAAGAAAATAAAAACCAAAAAAATATGGGCCATCTGATCAATGTCAAAACGCATTAGTAAACAAATCAAGTGGACCTGGCGCGCTGTGCATGTTATGGACTTTAGTGAATAATACATAGGATCATTAATTAAATCAGATTTTTGAAAAACACAGATGGCACACCTTCATTGATTGGAAGATAACACGTTGGTCATCTTCAACCTCCGGCCAGTCCCAAAACCAGGTTGCTCAATTTGTAAAATTAGAGCACGAGACCTATGCCATTCGCTTCGTCTCTTCAAGACAAAGACAACCACACCTTCGCGACAAATGGATAAATGCAGGACATCCACTTCAAAGATCAGTGTTTCAGAGGTGATTTTGTCTGTTCAAAATAAGTGTTTCAGAGGTGATTTTGTCTGTTCAATTCTTGAGAATACTTGAGCGTTGGAGATCCTTTGTGTGGAATTATCTTGAAAAAAGAGAGGGGAAATTTTGGGGTACAACATCCTTCTCTACGGATTATTGGATATGAAAGTCGGATAACATATGACATATATATGTTCACCACATACTTATCTTCTCGTATTACTAAGAGGTTAGCAGATCATTATAGGTCATAGATGAAAAACTTAATTTGATCATGATCATTAATATACATCATCAACAAACATCCTTGGATCATATACTTTAGTTCAAACTACTGTATACTCAAGAGTATACTCCTTGCTTTGAACAACTTCATTTAATATGAGCGAAGGATTCATGGAAGCTATAAAGCATCCATGTAAAAACATAATAGGGTTTCACCTTAGGTACCCAATTGTTTGAGTCCCAGTGCATTAGTAGTTCTAAGAGATCTAGGGTTACTACCTTTAGAGATTTTCAATTTATCAAAATAAAACAGCTCTAAATGAAAAGAAATCTATTGTAGTGAGAACATTTATAAACATGTCAATTCACTTTCTAACTATTTAAATTTTTACTATATGTTCTATCAGACTTAAACCCTAATCCAGGTTTACTTAAGGATGTTTCTTGAATTGATAAAATCAAATCAATTTTTTCTTTCCCTTTAGTAAATTTACTTAGGATTTCATGTAAATCCGTTACTTCATTTTTCATCGAGACAAAAGTCTCACATGTTCCAGCTTGATTTCTAATATCATCTTTTTCATGCATAAGTGTTTCATTATTATTTTTTAGAAAATCAAGATAACCCTTAAGGTCTAGGTTGCACTTTTTAATTTTTTTCATTTCCTCAGTCAACTTAGAACGTAATTTAAACAATTGCTTGTATGATAACTTTGTTACCTCTTGGCCACCTTCTCATGATATACTTTCAAGAACTTCATCTTCTTCGTTGGAAGAAAATTCTTTAAAGGTTCTTCCTAAGACTAACTCTTCCTCATTTGTAGAGGATTTATTCTCCTTTTTCTCTCAAAAATTCCACTAGAGGAGGTTTCTTCTTCACATCCTCTTATATATGAATTTCCATTATTTGATGTTAAATCCTTAGAGGATCGTTCAACTGCTGAGACTGTTCTTTCGAAGGAAACCACTAGAGTTGACTTGTATAATTTTTTTGATGAAGTTGCTAAGGATTCTTCCATATTTGAGCTCAAACCTTCTTCCTTAAGTAACTGAACTAATTCATTCAAATTCTCTACAATTTCTTCCTTCTTTGTTTTTCCTGAACGACAAAAATGTTCCCATATCTTGATTTAAGGATTGGATCAGAATTCTTATTCTAATTCTTAACTCTTAGATATTTGTCAGTGACAAAATTTCTAATATTATTTCTAATATTTCTAAATTTAGAGAAGCATTTACAAATAAAACATCCATCTTCTTTGTCTCTTGTGTTCATTCGCTCTTGTAAAATACTTGGAGAAACTCCATATATCATTTCAAGAGTATCCCACATTTCCTTGGAGAATTTATAATTATGAACATGAAAGGATTGATTATTATCTAAATACATAACTAACAAATTCTTTGTTTTGAAATAAATGTCGAACTTTCTCCTTTCCTCAATGGTTAAAAGGAAATTGGGTTTGTCTACTACTTCTCCATTTATATGGTGAGTAGGAATAAACAGATCGTTAATTATCATTTCCTACAAGTCAAAATCAAAACTTTGAATGAAGGTTTTAAATCTAACTTTCTATAGTTCAAACCTATCACCACTAAATGGTGGAGGTGCGTTTAGGAAAGATCTCTTGTTAAAAATAGTGTTGAAAGTCATCATACTTCTAAGACGATTAGTATATTAATAGTTCAAATTTTTTTTCTAAATCAGAGTTCAAAGGATGTGACCTACTCCATTCCCAATAGTTGATCTTGAGAGTTTCCAATAATTCTGATGAGCTTTTAAAAGGTTAAACTTACGAACCCTCTTATACAAGGAAAAATGAAGATTCATGTTTACTTTCAATCAAACAGCGAACAATGAAATGAAGCGACTAGTCTTCATGCAAAACACGAATAAAGTCTTGAGTGGTTAGTCTCGAAGCTAAGTTGAGTTTTAACACAGACTTATCTCGAACCAAGACAATGTTTTGAATTGGCTATCCTCCAAAATGAACTGAAGTTTTATAAGGGATCTTTTATGAAACCCTCATATAATTTATTGTTATTGTAATTTGAATCATGAGTAGCTAATTTCTCATAGGTTAGATTTTGTTTTGATGAACCTTTTTCAATATCGTTGGAACACATGTTTGATTTGATATTGCATAGTTTATTGAAGTTATTATTTTATTCAATTGCACCTTGTTGTTAATATTTTTATGCGAGATAATCTTTTAATATGATTTTGAACGCTTAGGAAATACTGACCAGTAGTCTATACTTTGGACCTAGGGCAATTGTTATGATTACACCAGTTGAATAGGAATATGATACCTCAAGTTGTGGCTTAGGGATTAATGCTCTATTACATTGCCTAATCTTGCTTACAGAGGTGGATTAGGGGTAAGAAGCTCTGAGTATAGATTAGTGAGCTATACGCCAATGAATTGGGTATAACGATCTTGTTGATTTTTTTTATAAACAATGGTCTTGTTAATATGTCGTGGAATAATAACAACAATATTAATTATGCAATGCATCAAACAACAATAATAGAAAATTAGGGGATTCTATAAGAAAACCTAACCACTTTCGTATAATTGTTAGAACAACCTTTCTTATTTTTCGCATTAAAACTCAAAAACCCTTCATTTAGTATTTAAGTAACTTTGCATAATATTTGTCTTGTTAAATAGTAGTTCATGTGGATCGATATTTTTTTTTACTTTGACACTATCGATACACTTGTCGAGAAGTCATAAAATTCGTTAGGAGTCATCTTTAGCATTGTCTTCATTGGAGACTTGCACTATGGTGGGCTTCTTCAGATATGAGGGAGCCCATGTTTGTTCAAAAAACCTCAATCGTGTGACTAGGTTTGTTGTTGAAAGTGTAGATCTTAAAGCCTCTACTGATACCACCTGCAAAATTTCTTGGCGCATAATCAATTGGACGACCTTAGATGTAGGGTTTGTTGATGTTGGCCCCCAATTTGTCTTCATTTAGAGGTGTAATTTTTTGTTGTTCTTGTTGTATTAACATAGAAAATACACGTGCTTATAAAAAAAAAATAGAAAATACTTATTTGATACCAAGAAGCAGTTATATGAGCATAATCTGAGATCGAACAAGAACATATTGTTCATTCAATCATTTTAGGAGTTGAATGAAATAATCATCCTTCCGATAATCTTTGATGGCTGGTTTGAGTTGACAACTACATTTATTGTTACACATGCAAGTTAGAAGTCCCTGGAATTTTCAATTTCTTGCTAGAGTTTTTTGAGAGTGGTATTGATGAAGTATTGTGCAATGTTGTGTTCTCCTTGCTTGAAGGAGTAGATTTTTTCATGGAGATCTCGTATGCAAAAAAAGTCTCTTTGATGATATCTATCTTAAAGTTCCGACCAAATCTCTGAAGAAGAAGAAAGAATGATTTTCTTGTGACGAGATAAAAATATTTTAGTAAAATGAGGACAAGTGTCTAGTTTTTTTTGCTAAAAAGAATGTAAAGATAGAATCACAATCTTTAAAACAAGTAGGATGAAAATACATTAAAAAAAATTGAATATCAGAATTATCACTTTATCTAATATCATGTTGAATTATTGAGAAAAACAAAAATAAAAATAAAATAAAAAAGAGTCCATAAACTTATTCATAGCATATTATGTCATCTCAACTATCACGAAGGAAAAAAGAGTCCATAAACTACTTAAACAAACAACATTCTTGAGACTAACTCTTTAAACCTAATAACTAAATACAATTAAGATAATTACAATTTAATAGCCATATTGTACATTTACATTTAAACGAAGATGGTGTGAGTGAAATCCATAGATAATTTAATCATTATATTTGAAAACAATATTTTGTGTACAAGAGTTATTTTTATTGAGTTTGAAAAGAATAGAGAAAAAAAAAAAAATCAAACCCATTCCCAAGGTACTATAATATAATAATAAATCACTAAAAATACAGAAAGAAAGCGTGTAATTGAATCAAGCAACGTAATATGAAAGCACTTCAATATCCTGCCCACATGTGGTTGCCCCAGCTATGGCGACTGCGTCTCCAGTTGTTACTATATAAGACTGAATCCAAAATATGTTGAAGGTTTATTTGTATGATTGTCAATAATTTGAATAAAAAACTGTTTGAGAATGAATTTTATTAATATTAAAGTTGAGCCGTCCAATGAAATGCGAAAATCCCAAGAAGCTTTAGTTCCTATTTTTCTTACTATTGCTTTAAGAACAATCAAATAGTACTTGTTTTAATTCTTGGGATCGTTTACTGATTTTAATATTTTCATTTCATGAGTTAATCTTAAGTCTTTTGAGAGGCGCGTGCATGTTTTATTATTCAATTTACTGCATAATAGTAACTTTATATGGCATATTTATTTTCATACTCGTGAATAGCATAGGATATGTTCATTTGGTTTAGTAAAACAACTGCTGTGCATGGTTAAGTATTGCATGCATCTGATAAATTGGAGTTTAAAATTGTTTAAGCTACCTACAGAAGAAATTAAATACATGAATCGTGTATTAAATTCGTTATTTTAAAATGTTTTACTGATACTATTTAAAATTTTATAAACTATTAAACGGGGCGGTTTTAACGTTCACTTGATGTAAGCTTCACATATGTTAGTTTCAAATGGTTTTTCTCTTTTACTCTAAATTGTTTTTCGAATATTTCATTGATGTAGGTATAATTTGAGTGATAATTTTACAGGTTCATCATGCTCGTTTATGTTGGAAGCACTCACCCATTGCATTAAAATATCTCATTTCTATCTCGCTTTCTATTCTTGATTCCATCATGAAACTTTGGCGTCGTTTGTAGAAACCTACATCTAATTACCTTGAATTCCCATAAAAATCATAGTCACTTTTATGCAATTCGATTTCGTGAAAGTCATGGCAGCATCGAAATATGTTCAATTAGTCGCCCAATGCAATGTCGTTGTCGTGGTTGCCACAACAGTCAATGCTCCTGATCCTAGGAGGGAGGCTCCAATTCCTCCAACGTTCGAAGACGATCCAAGCCTGGCCACTTCTCTTTCCATTCATACTCCTCTAAATATAGTTCCTCTAAGGATCGACCATAGCATGTTTGAAGTTCTCTTGACCTTTCAGACTTCCCATCAACTACTTCAAAGCCAAACCTCAAAGCAACCTCCAGCCTAACAACAAATCACCAAAAGATAGATGCTTCAAAGTCTCCAACAATTGCAAACTAACTTGGGCGTGCAAGGGGAAAACGATATGCTCAACAATATTACAAGCTGGTATAAAAACATAATTCACACTTCTTAGTTGAAAGACTACCATGTTAAATAACCGGTCGAACAATCATTGAGAGAAAATCAATTAAGTCTCCATCAAACGTTTTTTATCTCATAGGAAGAGAAATGTAAGCATCGAGTAAACCTGAGATGGGTGATATCAAGGTTATACGACCGAAAGATACGAGTAAGGGAGTCGATTACGCGAGGGGAAGGTATTAGCACCCCTCACGTGCGTGGCACTCCACGGAATCCACTCTTATTGTTTTAATCAAAGGGTGTGTACAAATCTAAAGCTTAAGAGCTAAGGAAGGCAAAGCGAAAATACATGCAAAAGAAAACACGGGGAAAAGAATGAATAGTTACAAAGTTTCGCTCTCCTGGGCCCCACAACCAAATGCCCACGTTTTCCTTTTAAGGAATTAGAGCGTCGTAGTTCGGCTCAAAAGTTTCCATTTGTTTTGTATTTTTTATGAATAATATTAATTTTGCTTCCTACCGCAGCTCGACCTTTGGAGACTTACGCGTTGGCATAGGAATGAATTAACACGTTCTTACCTGAAAAGGTATTTTAAAAAGAAAAATGCCTGAAGGAGGATAATGCTACATTCATGCTCTAGCAAGTAGACATGGTGCCACCCAACCTTTGGGGATTTACGCGTCGTATTACGCAGAGTAGAATTAACACATTCTTTTAAGAGTTTCAAAGAAAAGTCCGAAGGCAAAAGAGTTTGAGTTGATTGATGTTTTTTTACCTTGAAAAAGGGTTTAAGAGATATTAGAATGTTTTATGCATTTTCTAAAGAAAAAGAGTTTTAGTCTTAATTATACAAAAGAGTTTTAGTCTTAATTATACAATGATTGATCCTATAGTTGAGTTTGAAAGGAAAACACTACCTATGTTGGCATGTATGGATTACAATTCTAATGTCTAACTTGCATCGGAAACGAAATCCGTGAATCCTAAGGGAGCATACAAAGGTGTAAAGAAAAGCACAAGCACAAGTGCAATCAAACAAAGTCGAGCCAAAGCCAAAATAAAATCGAGTGCGAGCTAGAAACAAACAAAGAGTCCAATGGATCTCAAAGTGGGATTAAGGAACTCTTTCCACTTGATTTGCTCGAGCACCGACATCTTTTAACAACTCGGAGCGTCAACGTTTAAAGAAACATGATCTAACATCGTCGAAAAGAATGACAAAGCATGGGGGTAGGTTGCGAATCCTTTTCCACTTTATTTGACTCGATGGACAAGAATAGACATGGTTTAAAGTGTCAACGTATAACGTGAGCTAAGAACGACACAGACTAGAATGCGTGGGGGCCGATTGTGAGACCTCTATTCCACTTATTGACTCGATAACAAGCACAAAAATAAAAGGGGAGGGGAATTGCCTTTTTTGAGGACTTTAATGAATGCCTTCGTCGGGGTCTTTAAACAAACAACTTTCCCCTTTTTGAGGTCTTTTGCACAAAATAAAACACAAACACTGCCTCATTTGAGGACTTTACGCAAACACAAACATCACCTCCTTTGAGGAATTTAAACAGATTCCCAACTAAAGTAGGGACTCCCGGTCATGCATCTCTATTTCTACTTCTCATGGCAAGAAAAAGAAAATACAATGCAGAATATAAACCAGAAGCAGAATAATACCAAACGAACAAGAGTTCGTAGAAATTAAGCAAAGCAGAGAAACCCGGAAAACTTCGTGCAAGCTAGCATCAAAAAACAAAACAGTCAGAGATCGGGCATTCGACATAGGTACCAAAGTATCGACAATATGAAAATAAATCACATATGGAATATGCATCCGACACATCCGCATAACAAACAGTACACCTACACAAAAATACATATCCAGAAAAAAACACAAGCAGTGTATATATCTCATAGAATGAGAATCAAAATCAAGCGTGACGGAAGCGAACTCGAATCCACGAAGAAGTGGAATAAAATGATTTTTAATCAAATAATTAAAATATTAATTAAGTGATTAAAAGCTCTCTTGAAATGCCTTGCACAAGTCAACAAACGCATTAGTAATAACAAGGATGCATAATCGGAATCAAGTATCCACATCACAAATTATATTAATATTAACTTGCGAAGAAACATAATCCAAACAAGCATTGGAACATCAACATCAAAAATCGGGAAGCATTAGCGTCATCTCATGAACCGCACGAAATATAGACTTAAAATCGATAAAAATTGATATCAACCCAAAACAAAAGCCAAGGCAAGCTCACTTATCCACAACACAACAATTAAATTGCATGTTTGCACCAACTTACCAAACCAGGAAGCATTGCACCGTAACACAACATTGCACAAAATATCGATCCGAATCATCAAAACTTGACATAAATATCATCCAAGTACCAAAACAAACTCCCTTGAGCATTAACCATCAATTAAAACATGCCTTATGCTCAACTTACCAAAACTGGGCAGTATTGCATCGTAATAAGGAATTGCTCACAAAAATGTGTCGGAAACGGTATAACTCAACATCAACGTTCCATAAATGCATAACCATGCTCAAGTAAGCCTCAATCAATATTTGAAATGCGATTTACAAGACATACATTTGTAATATATGGGCAGCAACACATACATGTATCGAAATCGGACAAAAACGAGTTCAAAACTCACAAACGGATACACAAACAATGTTTATCGATTCATGCAATGTTGCTCGAAAATTATAAACAAAATGTAAGCCATTAATTCACATAAAAAACGTTTAAAGCCTCAAACAAAATAATTCAAGTGTTGATACAATAAATTGAATCGAAAGTTTCAATGTCAAAAAAATTAAATCATCACTAAATTGATTCAAATTTATGTATCAACACATGAAATTCAAGTAAACATGAACAAATATGCATATTCGATGGGTAAACTCATTAGATCCAAACAATTATGCATAAATTCAACCAATTCCACATGCCTCTAGCATTATCAAATCTCAAGAGAAATTAATTCCTCACTTAATTTCAATTATTCAACTAAAATCAACTCATGAACTCAATTAAGCACTTATCCTAAAATCAATTAACTAAATGATAACGAGAAATCATATCATATATTTAAGATCATTGGGCATATTTTTACTTCGCATTTTATTTTATTTATTTGCATTTTACCTTCTTTTTGTTGTTTTGCAGTTACTTTGATCATCGGTCGCGAATTTAGAGCTAAATCGGAGAAAGAGTGGAAAAAGAGATAAAGTGTAGCAAACAAGCTAAATTCTATCTCTCAGCCTGATATGGCGTTCGCCATAGGGAGATGGAATTTACCATTCCCCCTGCCACGTACTTAACGAGTTAAAGCAATGGCGATCGCCATGGCCCCAACGGCGATCACCATTCAGTCGCAATACAGTTTTAAGTTTTTGAAGAAGCATTTAACTGCAGTTTTAGATTTTGAATTTTCCCTCCTATATAACCACGCCTAGAAGCATTTTGGGGCCCTCTTCTCTATATATAACACCTCATAATTAGTTTTAGGTGTCCCAGTTTTATACAGAAGCTCTGCCAAAATAGTTCTAGGCATAAACTTTCTTGTAAAAGTGACAATAACTCACATCTAGGCATTGTCACGCTCTTTTTGTTTTCTGTTGTTATTGTACTCTTGGATCAAGAATAAGCCTATCGGCATTTTAATTCCAGTTCCATTTACATTTTACTTACAGGTTTTTATTCTTACAGTTCTTTATTTACATTTGTTTTCTAATTGTCAATATTGTTCCTAAATTGTTATTGTATCAAAAATTAACTTCAACATGCTTTTATTAATTTCCATAATCGTTGACATGTTAGACTTGGGATTTATAATGTCTGGCTTAATTCATCTGAGACCGTTTTATGAGAATCGTCGTAACTGACGAGACTCGGTAGAAAACCTTAGGTGCGAACTTATAAATAATTGAATATTTTGGTCCTAGTTTCCATGTTGTTAGTTTATTATTTCGACACGAGAGTGAGGAATAGACCAAGGTTCAATATGATGGCGCGAGAGTGAGGAATGAACCGGATTGTGGAAACTAGGAATCTTTTAGAATTTTATCGGCTTTCAAAATATGTTTTCTAATTAACAGGCAAGCGAGAGCAATATCCTGTGGTTAGTGAGCGAGGTTCTTGTCAATAGCGCGAGAGATTGAGATGAAGTCTTTTAGTCGGTACATTTCTACGGAACTGACATTTATTTCCTAATTAGCATTTTAATCTACTAGTTCTTTAGGCACGTGTGTTACACCCCTAAATTTACCCTCTTGATTTAGGCTTATGTTTCATCATAAACATTATATTGCATTGCATTCATGCATTATGTAGGGATCAAAGTATTTTGGTTATCAAGTCTCCCTCACGATTTGGAAGATTGATTGTATTGACAAGTTTCTCAAGTAGGGCCCTATTATCTAAACCTATGGATCTTTCAAGCCCAAAGGTACCACATATCTCAAGATATCTTACACACCTCATTGGATCATCCGAATATTGAGTATTATGCTGTTTATAAGGAGAATCACATCCTTTTGATGCATCAGTCAAAAGTAGGGTTTTGCCCAAGTTGGAGTTATTGGGGTCTAGACGATCCAAATATTGAAGCATCATTCTTTTATCATCATTGAAATCAATTTTGTGCAAAAATCCTCTCTTGATACCCAGAGGAATTATGGGTTTGAAGCTTGACCAGTTATCTCCTAGTGCATAGTGCAAAACTAGGGTTTGAGTTTCAATCATGGATTCTTTGGAATTTTTGAGTAGAAACTATTTCCATAGCCTCTATGTATTTAGAATATCATATGTTTGAAGTTTTGATCATCAATGTTGACGAGAAGTGGTTCAATTGAATCAAAGGGGAAAAATAGTCATTTTACTCAAAGTCAACAAAGTCAAAGTTGACCAAGTGGACTTTTGGTCAACATGAAGCATTTGACATATATTTTCATGTGGGATGATCACTGATGATTGATTTTGACAAGAATTGCAATTTTGAGAGATTACTTGGATTTAAAATTATCTTGGTGATTGAAAATTTCACTATGTGTTCTTGGTTTAGACCTGACTTTACAAGGGAATAACTTTCTCATTTTTCAGGGGATTTTGGTGGTTATTTTTTCCAATTGAAGATGGGAAAAGATCTACAAGTCCCCACAAAGGACAAAAACACACTTCTTACTCAAAATCAAAAGTTATGAGCCTTTGAAGGTCAAGGCAAGTTGAGCATTTTTTTGGGGGCAATCTTGGGAAACTGCCAAGCAAGGCAAGACATTTGGCCTAGGTAATTCATCAAACAGTTGGTGACATGCTTATTATTGTTAATTCAAGGAATAATTCAAAAATGTGCCTCAAGCACTTTAAAGAGGACTATGAAACTTCTCATTAAACTTAGAATCTATCAATTTGGCTTAAAATCGAAGAGGCTGTGATTTGAGGAAGTTGGATATTGAAACTAGGGATTTGAATGGCTCTCTTTGATTTCCTTCATCTTGGGCCATTCGAAGTATTTTTGTAGGCTGGTAGAAGCCTCCTTTGCTCTCTTGGATTTCCTTCAGCTTGGGCCATTCGAAGTAACTTTGTAAGCTGGTCGAAGCCTCACTCTTCTCTCTTCGTTTGAACATTCAAAGATTTACCTTGAGGGCTAGTCGAAGCCTCATTCTACTCTCTTCATTTGGACAGCCAAGGTGCCATCTTGAGGGCTGGTCGAAGCCTCATTCCTGCTCTTTTCGTTTGGATGAAGTGACCTTATAGGTTGGTCGAAGCCTCATCCATTCTCTCTTTGTTTTCTCTAAACTTGTACCTTTCGAAGTGACCTTATGGGTTGGTTGAAATCTCATTCCTGCTCTCTTTGTTTCCTCTCAATTTGGACCAATCGAAGTGTTATCTTGAGCAAGCTAGCGCGCGTGCAGTTTTAGGAAAGTTGGCTTGAGTTTCCCAGGAATCCTAAGCCTCATATCTGGCTCATCCCTCCATCATTTCTTTTGAACCTCAGCTTGTTTCAAAGCTTAGAGTATGTTCTTTAATTGGCTCAAGGAAAATTTGAGAATGCACGAACCAATTTTCTATGGCCTTGATTAGAAATCAATTGACCTTTGGTGCACGCGTGGGTTGAAGATTTTGTGCACCCTTCGATTCTGTTTGTTTTCAAGATTGATATTGCACATGCTTGGCACGAACCACTCACCTCATTTCTTACTTCTTTTGGCCAAACAATCACACTTTCCTTGCCTCCTCACGCTTTCTACATTTTTGCCAAAATTGGTAAATTTCTCCTCAAGCAAAATCACACCATGTGCAATCTTTGCCACCTCACCTCCTCACGCTTCACTCACCTCATTTCATTAATCTCTGAGCTCATCAAAATGCAGCATAAAAGGCCAAATAACAAACAAAACGCAAGCACATGATCTCACATTTCCATTTGCCTGTTTTGGCCAAATTGCCCTCCAACAGATTTCTATGAGTTATGACCTTATTTCCCTCACTCTAAACACTCTATATAAACACTGCATTGCTCATTGAAAAGAAAGGGGGGCAGAAGGAGAAGAACGAAAGTCTGCATTGAAGGAAGTTCAGATCTAAAACAAATTTTCTCTCAAAAATCCATTTCTTTGATTCTCCCAATTTACTCGTGCGTTTTGAGTGATTCTTCTTGCATTCTCTTCTCCAAGTGCTAAGGATTGTAGATCGAGGCTAGGTTTACAGCTGGAGCGAAGGAGGCAGTAGATACACTTTTGCCTCAAAGGTTAGAATCATTAACTTTGGATATTGATATCTGGCCATGAATTGTATGATTTGAGTTTAGAATCATGTTGTTTGAAGTTCATTGAGTGTTTCTACAACTTTAGAGCTTTTGTTTTGATGAAATATGCATGTATGATGATTCTGAAATATCTTTCTCAATTTTTTTTTGAAATCTTCATGAGATCCGTTCTTGATCTATGGTTAATCATTCTATGTGTTTCGAATAGCATGATGTAGATCTTATTTCTGGCTTTAATTTGCACGAAATTTCATGAAAAATGTTGTGAAAATGAGTATGTAGTGTGGATCTGAACATTGAGCCCTACCATCTGTTTTTCGCGCGTTTCTGGTTAGGGCTAGAGGTTGAAGACGAAGCGTGTAACCTTCTGATTGGTCCATTTGAATTTTGCATTTATTTGAATTTTGATTTATAACTTGATTTTTCCTGATTTTGTTTCTTGCTCAAAAACGGGTGAAAAATTCTGAAAAAATTCATGAAACCTAAGAACAATATTTCTGGACTTGTGTATTTTTTTTGGAATTTTTGAAAATGTCCTGATTGGTTTAAAAATTCGTGTGTTTAATTAATTGTTTGTTTAATTTTCAATTTTATTTTGACATTTCCTTTACTCCAAAAATTCCAAAAAAAAATCATTGAAGCTAATTTTTAATTCTAACATTTGAATATTATTTTGGTAGAATATTTTTCTGAATTTTGATTAGAATTTTATTTTAAATATGTGAATATGTGTTTAATTAATTAATTGCTTGAATTTGATTTTATTTTCGACTTTTCTTTAATTCTAAAAATATGAAAAAATAAGTTTTTTGATCCTTGGAATTTTATCTATTTTTTTATGACTTTAGTTTGAATTTTTTAGAATTGGAACTTAATTGATCAATAATTAAGTTTATTTTCTAAGTAATTAGGGTTTTGATAATCCCCTTGTTTGATTTGATTCCAAAAATCAATTTTCTTTAAGTTCCAATTGAATTCAGCTCATGTTTGAAGTTCATAGATGGATTGAGGATCTCAAAAATATTTTTATTGAATTAATTGATGAGGTTTGGTATTTTCCATTGATTTATTTTGAAAACTTGCCTAGATTGGTGGTTTCATCAACTAGTTTTGATGTTTGAAGCTTATTTGATCCTTTCCTCAACCATCAATGAACTTGAGACTTTCTTTCTGACTTCTATACATCTTAAAGATGCTGAGAATTATTATTTTTTAATTATGGAAGGCCATTTCTATTTTTGATGAATTTTCAAAGTGAAAGTGCTCAATTGATGTTGCATATCTTGTTGCAATTTGTTTGATGGAAAATGAAATTGTGTGAGGTCTATAATTTGGAACTTAATGATCATGTTGCTACTATTTTCTTCACACCAATTCAAATCAATCCACTTGATTTCCCATAATTGGTTGATGAGCCCTTTTGATTCATGTCCCTTAACTAATGTTCTTGTCTTGTTTTTGCTTTGAACTTTAAAATTTTGGCTTGATTTTGAGGTCATCAAATGACCAATGATAACATCTAGAGGAATGATACATCAAGGATAGTCTCATAAAGACTTGAGATCACTTGACCTTTTATGCTTGAACCAATTTCATTCATATATGAATTTGATCTTCCTTTCTTTTTCCTTTTTAATGTTAGAGGTATATTAAATGCACTTGTGCAACATGCTTTAGAATTAACATTTTAAAATCTTGATCATATCCTCATAGCATGTTAGAAGCTTTATTTCAAGTATTTTAATGGTTTAAGTCTTCTAACTTTGTCTTTGTTTGAATTCCTTGTCTTGCTCCTTTAATCCTTGATTGATATTTACTTGTCAATTCAACATGGTGACAGGAAAGAAGCAACAATTCTTTAGTTTCGGCCTAGTTGATGTTTGAGTTTTCTTAATGCTTATTATATCTATTGCCATTGATGTTTTCCATCATATTCATTTTAGATTCTCATGATTATATCATCATCCATCCTTTATTGGTTCATCATTTCTCTTTGGAATCACTAATTTGTCTGTTGAATGTGCGAGGTACTCTGAGGAAAAGTTTTCCATTTAGACTTGGTACTATAGTGTTCCACTTTATTTATGGAACACAATTGGTTATGTTTGCACTATTCTTGTGCTTGGTATATTTGTCATTCTTTTGCATGATATATATATATATATATATATATATATATATATATATATATATATATATATATATATATATATATATATATATATATATATATATATATATATATATATATATATATATATATATATATATATATATATATATATATATATATATATATATATATATATATATATATATATATATATATATATATATATATATATATATATATATACACACACATATATGTGTGTGTGTGTGTGATTGTGACTGCTATAGTCCTGCTCTTGAAGCCTCAGTGCATATATTTGATGGCGTGATTTATGACTTGACTTATTTACTGATGCTAGCTTGCTTGAAGTTCTTTGGGTTTCTTTTTTTGCTTGCTCATTTGCTACAGATAGTTATCTAGTTGGTATTGCACTATTTCCCTTTATTGTTTTCCACTCCTCATTGCTTTCTATTGCATGATGGGACCTCCGTTATTGATATATGTCAGGAGTCCCTCTGATTTATTTAAAGACCTGTTTAAGGCGATTCTGCATATGTACCTTGCTACTCATGTTTAAACACTTGTTTGTTTACTTGTTTGGTATTTACCATGCTCCCTTAGGATTTCTCGTGTAGGGTTAGTCCTCAAGCTAGACCTTAGGATAGGAATCCATGTATGCTAACATAGGGTATAAATTTCCCTCTTTCATCCTCAATCTTAGGATCAATCTTTGTATGATAACATTAGGGGTAGTGTTAGGCTAGTCTCCCTTAGTTGCTACTCCTTTCTTTTCATATTGCATTTTAAAACTAAAACCTCTTCTTGGAAAATCATAAAATATCTCTAATAAACTTAAATCCTTCTTCAAGGTAAAAAATACAAATCAATCTTATCTCTTTGTGCGCCTCTTGGATTTGTTTTAAATCTTTTCAAAGTGTTGTATTTCCATCTTTGCCATGTTATTTTGTTATCTTTTAGACGATGTTTCGCCATCCCATATTCTTTTGCCGATCTTTCATCACCGCACTTTCTTTTAGCCGATGTTTCGCCATCGCACATGTTTGTTATCCTACTCTGATTCTCAATATCAGTGTTAGGTGTGTTGTTTTGTCCTCTGTTTTATTAATGTTTCGCCATCTTTTCCATGTTATTCTGTTATCTTTTAGCCGATGTTTCACCATCGATATTCTTTTGCTGATGTTTCATCATCTCACATTCTTTTAGCCAATTTTTCTCCATCGCACATGTTTGTTATCCTACTCTGATTCTCAATATCAGTGTTAGGTGTGATGTTTTACCCTCTGTTTTATTGATCTTTTCCATGTTATCTTCCTATCTCTTAGCCGATGTTTCACCATCACACAAGTTTGTAGCCGATGTTTCGCCATCGCACATGTTTATTATCCTACTTTGATTTTCAATATCATTGTTAGGTGTAATGTTTCATCATCTTGTCTGATATTTTGCTCTCAAGCTGGTGTCGTACCGCCTTATCTGAGTTTGTGTTGCCATGCGATGTCTTGTCATCTCTTTTTGTTATTTTATCATCATTGTTGACATTTTTTGTTGTTCTATCTGATGCTTTGCCATCTTGTCTGTTGCTTTTATTTCCTTAACTAAAAAATACAAACCAACCAAAATACATGAGCCGAACTACGGCTGCTCTGATTCCTTAAAAGGGATACGTAGGATTTGGGGTAGGGCCCAGGCGAGCATAACTTTTATTTTCCCTACATTCTTTTCTCCTTTCTTTTGCATGCATTCCCTGTACATCTTAGATATAGATTTTTACACACCCATAGAATAGAACAACAAGAGTGGATACTGTAGAGTACTACGGGTGTGTGGGATACTAATACCTTCCCCTTGCATAACAGACTCCCTTACCTAATCTCTCGATCGCAAGACCGTGATTTTACCCTCTTCAGTTTTTCTCGATGTCTACCTTTCCCCTTTCGGAGGGATAAAAGACGTTCGGTGGCAACTTCATTGATTTTATTATCGGATGATGGTTCGGCCTAGTTGTTTCAACGCGGGATCCATACTCCGGACTCGTTTAGTCATTGTTTTCAACCTTAAGAAATTTCATTTCCGATTCTCATTTCTTAACATTTCAAATCCCTTTAGCCTTAGCTGTGCATTGCAACATAGATAACATTAGTTTGATTATTAGTCTCTATGGGTTCGACAATCTTTTAAAACTACTCGATAGATTGTGCACTTGCAGTTACACATTTTGATAGATATATAAAGTCGCGATCAAGTTTTTGGCGCCGTTGCCAGGGACTAATTTTGTCAATATTGTGATTCAATTGTTGCATAGTATAGGCTAAGGCAACTATTTTCCTTTTTAACTCACCAATTGTATTCCAAGCACTGGCTCACAAAGAGAAAAGTTAGAGCAGCCAATTGCTGAAATCGAGCATTTTGCTAACTTAAGACGCCAAATTAACAAATTCTGTATTAAATATAATTTTCCAGATCCCATTGTATTAGTTCCAGAACTCGAACCAATCATGTCCGAAGGACCTTAAAACCGTCCTTTGAAGTATTACGTTGTTCCATTGCAAGAAGAACCACATAAAAACATTACTGCCCCTACTATCAATAGAAACAATTTCAAGATGAAACCTTCGTTGTTGTCATCCGTTCAACAAAGCCAATTTTCTGGAAGTCCTACGGATGACAAAAACTCACATTTGTCAATATTCATATAATACGCAGACATAGTGAAAGTGAATGGTATTAGTCAAGAAGCAATAAGATTGCGTCTTTTCCCATTTTAATTAAGAGATAGAGCTAGGGCTTGGCTCCAGTCTTTACCTTCAAATTCTGTCACAACGTGGGGCAAACTAAAGAAAGTCTTCTTAGTGCGAAATTTGCCACCAATTAAGATAATTATGCTTAGAGCTCAAATTAACGAATTTAAGAAGAAAGATAATGAATCTCTTTTCGATGGTTGGGAAAGATACAAATACATGATGAGGTTTTGACCGCACCATGGGCTCGAGCAATGGATAATCATCCATACCTTCTACAATGGTCTATTGTACAATACTAAGATGAATATGAACGTCGCAACTAGCGATTCTCTTATGGATAAACCGTATGACAAAGCCTATGAACTCATTGAGAACATGACTCAAAATCATTTCTAATGGGGAGGTGAACGAACTTCTTTAGAAAAACCAACTCCGAAAGGTGGAATGCACAAAGTCAGTAGTATAGACCGTGTCAATGCTAAAGTGGATGCACTTACTCAAAAGATTGAAAGCTTAGCCATAACAGCACCTGCAGCTACTGTAGCTGCTGTGACACCAAACTGTGAATTATGCGGGACCCCTGGGAACACTAAGTTAATTGTCAATTATTGGCAGGTATTCATACTGACCAAGAAAACTACACCCAAGGAAACCCGTATTCAAACACTTATAATCATGGCTGGAGAAATCACCCAAATTTTTCATATAAGAGCAATAACGCTTTATATCCACCAAACCCAACACCTGTTATTACACCTGGATATCAAAAAGGAGCATCATCTACTCCACAAGCACCTAGAAAGTCACATCTGGAGATCATGATGGAAAACTTTATGAATACTCAGGTCCAACAAAAAAATGATTTCACAAATCAAAATGCTCATACGAGTGAAATGATGAAGCAATTGTCGAGTAAGCTTGATGCTATGGCTACACATAACAAAATGTTAGAAACCCAAATTTCTTAAGTAGCCCAACAACATGCGACAATAGCAGACCCAGCTGGAACATTTCCCAGCCAATCACAACCAAACCCAAGAGGTCATGCTAAAGCTACTCAATTGCAAAGTGGAACCGAACTAGATGGACCAATAGACCCAAGACTCATAAATTCGTCCATGTATAAAAACTCTAGTAAGGAAACTGAAAAATTGAACACACCAAGGGATGATGGAAAAGAGGACAAAAGCGAAGAGGCCATAGAGAAAGAATCACCTTATGTGCCTCCACCACCATATACACTCCCTATACCTTATCCTCAAAGATTAACTAAGACTAAAAATGAAGAAAAATTCAAGAAATTTGTAGAACTTCTGAAACAGTTGAACATCACATACCATTCACAGAAGCTATTATGCAAATGCCTTCATATGCTAAGTTTAAGTTTCTTAAAGAAATCATATCCAATAAGAAAAAAAATTGAAAATAATGAAACAATTATGCTCACTGCTGAGTGTAGCACTATAATTCAAAACAACATGCCTCCTAAACTGAAATATCCAGGTAGTTTTTCCATACCTTTGTAATTGGAAATTATATCATAGACAACACTTTATGCGACTTAGGAGCCAATGTCAATTTAATGCCCTTATCCACGTGCAAGAAACTTTATTTAGGGGAACTTAGACCAACAAAGATATCTCTATAACTAGCAGACCGTTCTGTTATATATCCTGTAGGTATGCTAGAGAACATTCCTGTGGGTATAGGTCAATTTTATATCCCTACTGATTTATTGATAATGGACATAAAAGAGGATTCCAACATACCCAATATTTAGGGAATACCCTTTTTAGCCACATCCATAGCTATCATTGATGTCAAGAAAGGAAAGCTAAATTTTGAAGTTGGTGAAGAAAAGGCCGAATTTGTTTTGGCTCAATTCCTGAAAGCTACAGCTATAGAAGATTCATGCTGCTTCCTAGACGTCATTGACGGATGCGTGAAAGAAATGGAGATGGAACCATCTAAGTACACTGAAGTACTAAAGATTCTAGCACCTCCTATATTCGAAGACGATAATTAGCGTGACCCATACGTAGATGACAATCTAAGGGAATGTCTAGCACACCTGATCCTATGCCAAGCCCAAAGAAACCATTAGTAGAACTTAAAACATTGCCCAAAAACATAAGGTACGAACTCCTAGATACATAACTTGAAAGACTGGTAATAGTTAATGCTGACTTGGGACAAATAGAAACTGAAAAGTTACTACACGTCCTGAGAAAGTATCCTACAACTATAGGGTATAACATCTCAGATCTAAAAGGAATAAGTCCCTCTATATGTATGCATCGTATTATGTTATAGGATGACTGAAACCTCTAGAGAGCATCAACGAAAAATAAATCCCATTATAAGCGATGTAGTCAAAAAGGAGGTGCAAAAGTTGTTAGAAGCAGGAATTATATATCTGACATCTAACGGTACTTGGGTTAGCCCAGTACATGTCGTACCAAAGAAGGGAGTTGTTACAATTGTTATTAATAAAAAATGATAGACTGTGGCAATGCGAGTTCACACTGGATAGAGGATGTGCATAGACTATAGAAAATGGAATAAATCCACCTGAAAGGATCATTTCCCTCTAACATTCATTGGCCAACTACTTGAACGATTGGCCAAACATTATCACTACTGTTATTTAGACGGATACTCAGGATTCTTTCATATTCTCGTTCATCCTAATGACCAAGAAAAGACTACATTTACATGCCCTTATGGTACATTTTCCTATCGAAGAATGTTGTTTGTACTGTGTAACGCTCCCGTAACTTTTCAGAGATGCATGATGACCATATTTGCTGATTTTATAGATAACATAATGGATGTATTTACGGATGACTTCTCTGTTTGTGGACAAAGTTTAGTAGGATGTCTTTCGAATCTGGAAATGGTATTAGAACAATGTGTTAAAGTTAACTTAGTGCTTAACTGAGAAAAATGTTATTTCATGGTCTGAGAAGGGATTGTACTTTGACATATTGTATCTGATAGAGGAATTGAAGTGGATAAAGCAAAAATAGAAATCATAGAAAATATTCAACCTCCAAAATCTGTTAGAGAAGTTCATAGTTTTCTAGGACATGTTGGTTTTTATCGGTGATTCATTAAAGATTTCTCTAAGATAACCAAACCACTGACTGCTTTAATGATGAAAGATGCTGAATTTATATTTGATGAAGATTGTCTAAAAGCGTTTGAACATCATAAAAACGCTCTTATTACGGCACCCATTATGAAACCACCTGATTGGAGTAAACCATTTGAGATAATGTGCAATGCTAGTGACTATGATGTAGGCGATGTCTTAGGACAACGAGAAGATAAAAAACTTCATGTGATCTACTATGCAAGTAGAACCTTGGACGGTGCACAAATGAACTATGCTACCATAGAGAAAGAAATCTTTGTTGTTGTGTTCGCTTTAGAGAAGGTTTTCTCTTATTTAGTAGGGGCCTAAATAATTGTCTATATTGATCATGCTATAATTAGATACTTGTTGAATAAGAAGGACGTTAAGCCCAGACTTTTAAGATGGATTGTGGTATTGCAAGAATTTTATTTAGAAATGAAAGACAAGAAAGGTATTGAAAATGTAGTAGTAAATCATCTTTCTAGAATCGAGTACTTAGAACCCGAACAAGTCCCCATAAATGATGATTTTCCTTACGATCTACTTATAGCCCAATAAGAAGATTAGAGTCAAACAGGTGAATGCTCTCTAATTTATCATGACACAAAGATTGATGAAGTAGTGGAGTCAATTTTCAACCAAACCACTCTACCATGGTATACTGACTTTGTTAACTACCTATCAGCTAGGGTACTCCCGCCAGACTTAACATACGAGCAAAAGAAGAAATTCTTCCATGATCTTAAACACTATTATTAGGATGAGCCCTTGCTTTTCAAAAGAGGAGCAAATGGTATTTTCCGTAGATGTGTCCCTGAATCAGAAGTAAACGATATCATATCTTATTTCCATTTTGCACCTTATGGAGGGCATGCGATCACTTCAAAGACTTATGCAAAAATATTTCAGTTTGGCCTCTTTTGGCCTATATAGAAATATGTCCATTATGTGGTTATAAATTGCGACCGGTGCCAACCCACTGGAAATATATCTAGAAGGGACGAGATGCCACAAAAAGGTATATTAGAAGTGAAGGTCTTTGATGTATGGGGTATAGATTTTATGGGGCCATTCCCATCTTCGTTTAGCAATAAATACATACTCGTTGTAGTTGATTACGTATCTAAGCAGATCGAGGCAGTAGCTTCTTCTATAAATGATGCACGAGTAGTCATCAAACTCTAAGAATATAATTTTTCCTAGATTCAGTGTACCAAGGATTGTCATTAGCGACAGTGGATCACATTTCATTTTTAAACTTCTTGACAAACTGTTGTTCAAATATGGAGTCTGTCACCGAGTAGTAACACCTTATCATCCTCAAACAAGTGGACAAGTTAAGGTTTCCAATATAGAAATTAAGCAAGTCTTGGAGAAAGCCGTTGCGACTTCCTGGAAAGACTGGTCTGCAAAACTTCATGAAGCTCTGTCGGCTTATAGGACAGCTCACAAAACTCTTATAGGAACCACTCCATTCAAACTAGTTTATGGAAAATCACATTACCTGCTTGTAGAGCTATAACATAAAGCCTATTGGGCCATTAAAACTATAAACATGAACTACACAACCGCAGGTGAGAAAAGAATTCTAGATGTTCATGAACTAGAAGAACTTAGACTAGATGCATATAAAAATGACCAAATCTACAAGGAAAGAACCAAGAGACGACATGATAAGAGGATAACGAGGCATAAATTTAATGAGGGTGACATATTTTTACTCTTTAATTCTCGATTTAAATTTTTTTTGGGCAAACTTCGTTCTAGATGGTCTGGTCTTTTCGAGGTTGCAAGAGGTTTCCAATAAGAGGAAAATCTAATGATACTTTTATTGTGAACGGGAAGCGACTTAAGCATTACCATAGTATAGAAAACAAGGATTTATGCATGATTTACAAGTTAGAAGAGCCGCCCTCTCTTCCATCTAATTAGCCCTTTTTCCGATCTTATGTCAGACCCTGACATTAAACAAGGCACTGTGTGGGAGACTACCCATTATATTTATTATAATATATTGCTACTATTGTACCCCAAAATTTTCCTTCTCACATATCAAGAATTTTCTCACAAGATCTCCTTAGGCTGAAGACTGCACTAGGGTTTGATCAGCTCAAGACACCTCCTTAGGCACTGATGACCAAAATTAGGGTTTGAGTTTGAACAAGTATTTTTGAACTATCAATGCTTCATATTACTTTCATGGACCATTATGGACCCCCAAGATTACTCATGTCAAGTTTCAAGCCTTGGATCATATTTTTTTCTCAGTCAATTGATTAGTTGACCTAAAAATTAGTTATATTGGGGAAAAAGTCAACCATGGCAAATTTACAGTCAAAATTCATAATTTTTTATCCACATCAACATTTTAGACTCATATGTATCATTTGATCAAGTTTGGACCATAATTCCTCAAGAAATTTAATCAAATCTCCAAAAGGGCAAAATGGTCAAAATTAGGGTTTTGACTGGGAAAGGGCAATTTCTGATTTTTGACCTAGCAAATGGTCAATTGGTTTAAGGCATGATCTTAAGATTCCAATTGTATCATTTTGACCTAATGACATGATTCAAAGCATTGCAAATTCATTGGATTGACAGATGAATTTTGCAGTCAACTGATCAAAAGTCAATTGTATACTGAAAAGTCAAACTTTGACTTTTAGGTCAAATTTAAGCACCAAAGATCATAATTCATCAAAACATGTCTAAATAGGAAGCTTATTCATCAAGAAATCAATAAATCAAGATTTCATTTTATAAAGTCAAAATTTGTAAACTTTGAAATTTTTCAAATTGTAAACAATTTCTTATTTTTTCATAACTTTGAGCAATTTTTTCATTATGATGAAAGATGACTCAAAGGAAACTTCCAACATGAAAGTTGTATATATCCATGAAATCTACAACTTTTATTCATACAACTTCTCCTAAAAGTGCTTGGATCTCAAGTTATAATTTTATGAATAGATGCTCATGAACTAAAAAAGACTTAGTGAAATTTTGCCCTAGTTAGGTAGATTTTTGACCTAACTTCATGGCAATTTTTTACATAGTTTCAAAGGGAATCTTCAAAATCAATTCAAATATGAGTTGTATATCACATTGCAAGCTTTCCAAAATGTCCAAGAAATCCTTGAGATCATTCTTAAGTAGGGAGAATCGAAGAGATGAAGTTGGTGTTTTATCACTTGAATTATAGGTCATTTTCATGATGTACACAAATGCAAATCAATGTTAGGCTGCATAATCTTTGCTTTGCAGGCCTCAAACTTGTTTGTCACTCCATAATTAATGGATTACACAAACGTTTGAGCTATAATCCAAGTGATTTAAGCTTTATCCAATTCACATTGCCATTTTGGGAAGAAAGTTAACAATACCATTCTTGAAAAGCAAGCTTTATGCATAAAGCCCACTCTTGAACCTCTAACTTGTTCCCTCTGATCACACTTCATCTACAAAGTCAGAAGGAAGTGTGTTTAAAGCATAACCACTCTAGAATTCTGTCGGGCCAGAAATCGCTCAGCCCAGAGCGCCACTGGCCAAAAATCACTTTCGCCGACGGTTGCATCTGGGCGCCACCACCTGCCTTCAAACCTTCATCACAACCAATGTGCATCTTCATCTGGGTTCTATGGGCCCTAAGAACCCTAAAGGCTCATGATGAACCCTGACTAACCAAGACCCAGAACCTTCAACCTTGATGAACCCTAACCTTAGTCTTAAGAACCCTAACCCCAACCTAACCATAGAAACCCTAAAAAAAAACAAATTGAACCCCAATCATTCAGTTAAACATCAATAGTCACACAATCAACTCTAAAAGCTAAGTATCAGGCTTACCTCTCCGCAGTGATTCTGGTCGTATTTAATTCCTTTTCTAGTTTTTTGATTCTCCTTCTAATCTCCTTCTCCTCTCTTTCTGTTTGACAGGCACGATGATGCTGGTGTAAAGGTGACAGTGGCGCAACACAGATCTAGGGTTTCAGAAGTTGAAACCCATATCTCAAGAAGATTGATGTGTTGCCTCTGCTTCTTCTCTTCTTCTTTTGTATATCTTTTCTTTTTTTTACTTTAAAAGTTTTTAAGGTTTTTTTATAGTCTTAGGTTAGAGATAGATTAGGAAGTTTTATTTATGATTGTCGTTACAAATTATTGATTAGGGTAGATTTCTGAAATTGTAATTAGATTTATAATTTTAGGAAAGATTGAAGATTGTAATTGATTTGATTTGTATAGTGGATGATTATGTATAAAGAATTATGGAAATATTTGATTGGATTTGGATTGATATTGCTTTGTAATTCATTTTCTGTAAATAAAAACAAATATTTAATTTCTAGATTTGATTTATGAAGATCTTGATTTGTTTAAGTTTTTGATGAGTACGTGTTTCCCTTTGATCTGTACAGTATACGTTTATTGGGTTTGGGCCTGGTTTTTGGGCTTGAAGGAGAACAAGAGGGTGCCGCTGGCTGAGCAATTAGGGCTTCTTTTTCTAATCTTGATCCAAAAGTCAACAAAATAATTATTTCTAATAATAATAATAATTAACAAAAACAATAATATAAATAATAATAATAATAATATTAATGCAATAATTAGCCAGACAATTGTACTCATCAAATGGGCTAAAGAAAAAATGGGCCAACTTTTAAGAACTTTCCAAAAAATGCTCAAAATGGTAAAATGGGATTTCAAAATGTGATATGGGCTTATCTAACAAAATTGCACCCCTCCTATTACAAGAACGAATATTGGAACATCGGTTTTAGAAGATAAAATACCCCCTCCCCCCTTATTTATTCTAAAATAGGCCTGACAGCTCTGTAATGGGCCACTCACACCCCCTCTTTCTATTTATTCACTAACTTCTAAATAGGCTGAAATATATTCAACAAATACACCTCCCTTCTTAAAGGTAAGAACCAACTTAATGGGCCATCAGATTTTGATTGTCCATTATGCAATAATACACCCTCTTTATAAACTTAAACCCCACGATAATTATACAACAATCTAAACCTTTATAAAAGTGATAATCTTAATAGGGAATAAATTATTAGAAATATATAGGGAAAATTTGGGGTATGATAGTTGCCCTATTTTATTGCCTTTCGATTGAATAGTGTGAGAATATGCAGGTCTCGCGCGTTCGAATCGAAAGTTTATTAAATATTGGAAGACTCCAGAATTTGTTCAAGAGATCAAAAGGATACAATGTGCAGCGTTCCCGAGAGCGCCGAGAAAATAGGCACAGATGATGATGTATCACCTTACCAAAGTTTGAACAGAAAGTTTTGATTTGACTTAGATACGACGACGCGGATAACTCGTCAATATCTAAAAGAGATCGTAGATTTTTTGCATATTTACCATAACCTAGGAGGTAAATAATACAAGTTTGAAAGTTGACTTACTAACGCTTCGTGACTAATATAACAAGTTTATAATGCAGATTTTGTATATTCATCACAACCTAGGGAATGAATAAAACAGAGTTTGATAACACATTACCGCATGGAGACTGATGAAATGAATTATGCTGATATCGTCATGTTTACTATAACCTAGAGAGTAAATAATACGAGGATGAACATGTGCATTTATCACAACCTAGAGGATAAAAGACAACATGGATAGGCTTACGTTATTCATCATGAGCTAGGGGATGAATAGTATAACCCTGAAAATTCTCATACCTATCACAACCTAAGGGATAGATATTTGCAGAATTTTTGTGTTTACCACGACCTAGAGGATAAACGGCACAAAGATAGATTCACGTATTCATTACAACCTAGAGAATAAATAATATGAATCCGATAATTCGCACACCTACCACAACCTAGGGGATAGACGATTGAACAATTTTGTGTGTTTATCACGACCTAGAGGATAAACGTCACGAGAATAGTCTTACGTATTTATCATGACCTAGAGGATAAATAACATAATCCTGAGTATTCGCATACCTACCGCCACCTAGAGGGAAGATAATTGAAAAGTGTTTTGATGATCAAATCTTAGATAACTAGATTAAAGACGAGATCAGGTTTTTACTGGTTGTGTCTGTTCTGAACCAAGGTAATTGTTTTTTTTGATAATTTGACAAAGGGCCCCAAGATATTTCGTAGTTTTACCAAAAGTGTGTTTTAAAAATGCCATTTATGATGTATATGCATAATGTCTTAGATTGATATGAAACCCAAGATGTATATGCATCTAGTATTTTATATATGTCCCAAATGTTATGTTTACATATGCCCCAAATGTAATGTTTGTATATGCCCCAAATGTATTGAAAAATGTTTTTTTTATATTCTCTCTTTTTAAACCATTAGTTTTATGTTACAACTCCCCAATGTTGTATGTTGAGTTGTTGTAGTATCTTTGAATTGATTTGAACAAGATGAAAGATGTCAGCAAGATTTTGGTATTTGTATTGCAGGCAAAGGCGTAGGCGTGGACGTAGTTGTGGACGCAGACGTGGACGTAGTTGTGGACGCAGACATGGACGTAGGCATGGACTTAGACTTGGATTTTCTTTTGATGTTTTTCTAACAAAAATGCTTTTGATGTTATATCGGATGCTTTTATTTTTCAAATCCCCAAAATAATTTCAACGCGGCATTCACAAAAATAATCGTAGTATTTTGCAAACAAGTCCGAAAAGGAAAAAACACAATTGAAAGATTGAAAAATTAAATGTTTTATTGATAAATATGCGTCTGAATAGGCGATAGTAAAAGGTGAAATTCCTTGAAAGAGGTAATTACATAAAGTTTTAAAACTTAAAATGGCAATGGAAATGATAATTTCTACTGCTGTTTCTCCAATGTCCTTTTGATAGCTCCAATCTCCTTTGCTTCTGAGTCGAATGATTTGGATTAATCTATTCCTTTTTGGTCGTAGTCGTGGTTCTTAGATCGTAGTCTTTTTGTTCTTTATTTTTGAATAAGATCCCTAATTTTTTCCTGGATCGCCCTTTTGGGTTTTCAATCCACCGAGATAATTTTTTTGTGTATGTCCCTTATTTTTTCCTAGATCTCCCTTTAGGGTTTTCAATCCACCGGGACGCTCCTTTTTTCCTAAGTTACCCGTTAGAGTTCGAACTTAGCGAGCTTTTTATACATAGTATTTTTTGATTTCCTTTGAATTCTCCGAATGTGGTAGTTCTTCACCATCCATTGTTATGAGGATAAGACCACCACCAGCGAATGTTGTTTTTACCATATATGGACCTTCATAGTTGGGTGTCCATTTACCACGTGAATCAAGGCGAGGTAGTAGAATATTCTTGAGCATCAAATCCCTTTCTTTGAATACTCGAGGACGAACCTTCTTTTCGAATGCTTTCCTCATCCGCTTTTGGTATAACTGGCTATGGCACAAAGCTGTTAAGCATTTTTCTTCAATGAGGTTGAGATGATCAAGTCGCTTCAGAACCCACCCTGCTTCTTCAAGCTTTGTTTCCATTAGGACATGAAGTAATGGAATTTCTACTTCAATCGAGAGTACTTCCTCCATGCCATATACCATAGAGAAAGGGGTTGCACATGTTGATGTACGTACAAAAGTATGATAGCCATGTAAAGCGAAGGGATGCATTTCATGCCAACCTTTGTATATCTTTACCATTTTCTGAATGATTTTCTTGATGTTCTTATTGGAAGCTTCAACGGCCCCGTTCATCTTGGGTCGATATAGTGAGGAATTATGATGCTCGAACTTGAAATTATAACATAATTCCTTTATTATTTTGTTGTTCAAATTGGACCCATTGTCTTTAATGATTCTGCTTGGAACCTCATATCTTCATATGAGTTTCTGCTTGATTAATCGAGTAACCACTTGACTTGTCACATTTGCGTAGGATGCCGCTTCCACCCATTTGGTGAAGTAATCAATGGTAACTAGTATGAACTGATGTCTGTTAGATGGTTTCTATTTGATCATGCCTATCATATCAATTCCCCATATCAAAAAGGGCCAGGGAGAGCTCATGACATTCAGAGGAGTTGGTGGCACATGCATTTTGTCGGTGTAGATTTGGCAATTGTGACATGCCTTTGTATAATGGTAGCAATCTACTTCCATTGTCAACCAATAATAACCTTCTCGCAGAACTTTTCTAGCCATGGCATGTCCATTTGTATGTGTTCTAAAAGTACCTTCATGGATTTCTTTCATAAGCGTATATGCTTCCTATTTCTCCACACACCTGAGTAATATCGTATTGTAATTTCTTTTGTACAATATGTCACCACTCAGAAAGAACTTTGAAGGTAGCTTCCGTAGAGTTCGTTTGTCAATCACAGAGGCATTTTCTGGGTACTCCTATTTCTCTAGATACCTCTTGATGTCATAGAACCACGGCTTGTTATCCAGTCCTTTTTCAATAGCCAGGAAATGTGTTGGTTCTTCAAAATGTCTAATTGTAATGTGTGGTTCATGGTTTAGCCAAGTTACTTTGAACATGGCTAATAAAGTTGCCAAGGCGCCTGCCATCTAATTTTCTTCTCGTGGAATATGACTGAAGGTAATCTCTGTAAACTCTGCTGTAAGCTTTAAAACATGATCCTGATATGGAATCAATCTTGGATATTTAGTGTCTCATTCATCGTTGACTTGTCATATGACTAGCACTGAGTCTCCAAACACTTCGAGATGTTTAATTCTTAGATAGATAGCAGCTTCTAGACCCAAGATACAAGCTTCATATTCGGCGATAATGTTGGTGAAGTCAAAACATAACCTTGTAGTATCAGGTTTGTGAAAATTCTTCGGAGAAGTCTAAATTTCCCCAATGTCGTGCCCTAGTGCATTTGAAGCCTTGTCAAACATGAGTGTCCAACGTGCCCTGGTTCAGGTCCTTCGTTGGGCACTGGTATTTCGTAGTCATCTATAACCATGACATCTTCGTCTGGAAAATCAAACTTCATTGGTTGATATTCTGGTAATGGATGATGAGCTAGATGGTTAGCTAGTACACTACCCTTGATGAATTTTTTAGTAACATATTGGATGTCGTACTCTGATAATAGCATCTGCCATCAGGAAATTCTTCTTGTAAGAGCTGGTTTTTTGAACACATACTTTAAAGGATCCATTCTTTCTATTAACCACGTGGTGTGAGTTAACATGTATTGCCTCAATCTTTTAGTATCCCAAGCCAATGCACAAAAATTCTTCTCGAGAAGTGAGTACCCAGTTTCACGGTCGGTGAATTTCTTACTGAGTAGTAGATTGCATGCTTTTTTCTACCCGTTTTGTCATGTTATCCCAATACACATCCCATTGACCCTTCAAGCACTGTCAGATACATGATGAGCGGTCTTCCGGGAACTGGTGGCATTCAAATTGATGGCTCTTGTAAATATTGCTTTATTGTCTCGAAAGGCTGTCTGGCAATCATTATTCCATATCATTGTCTAATCTTTTCGAAGTAATTTGAATATAGACTGGAACATAGAAGTTAGGTACAATATGAACCTTGAAATGTAATTCAACCGTCCTAAGAAACCACAAACCTCTTTTTATGTCCTTGGAGCTAGCATTTCTTGTATGGCTTTTACCTTGTCGGGGTCTACCTCAATACCATGATGTCTTACTGTAGCGATTGAAATGTTTTAAGACTAAGCCATTGGATTGACTTGACTTATACAAATCAAAATCAAAATCGTCACTGCGCTTTATTGTTTCCAAAGGAATGGGAAAAGAGAGAATAACCCAAAAAGAAGGGGAAAGATTCAAGGTAAGGGGGTTGGTTATGCAAAGGGAAGATATTAGAACCCTAAACATCTACGGTACTCCACAGGAACCTCTTTGTGAAATCTGTTTATTTGGCTATGAAAAATGTTGTATAAAAATGGATGCTGGAGTTGAGAAAAGAAATATATTTTTTATAATTTTTGCATCCGCCGCGGTTACGAACCTTTAGTGCCTACGTACCACCTTTTCGTGCAATAGGGGATCAAGGTATATGTAGTTCCTCTTTTAAAAATTTAAAACACAAATGTGTTGGTTAATTTTATGAGATAAAACATCATCGTCACTGTCCGTGTGGAAAACATACCTACTACCCACAATTATGAGAAAGGAGAATTTTCATCATCTCAAAGTGGAGGATATGGCCTGGATCTTAAAATCAACAATGCCTCACTCAACACCCAAGTGGAAAATATCTCTCTTCACTACATATTGTAGAAGTATAGTTTTTTGCATCACTACAAGGATGGACAAGAGTTCAATCTTTTTGAGAAAAGTTTAAAGATAAAAGCCAAAGTGGAAAAATGGTTTTAAATGAGATTGATCGAATTTTAGTCTTCTCATAAAAAATATCAAGGTATTATTAAGTTGATTGGAGTTTATTTATGAAAATGTTTTGAAAATGCATGGACATAAGTCCAATTTTATTATGAAAGTGGTTCAAGTTTAAAAACAAGAAGAGTTTTCAAAAGGAGGAAGAAGATTTTTGAAATTAAAGAAGATGAGAAGAGAAGAAGGGACTATCTTAAAGCATAAGGTAAAAGCTAGGGATAAGAACCATCTAACCAACAAGAAGCCAATACTTGACATTATGAGCCAAGATAGAATTCCCATTCCTTGGATTGAAAACCAATAAAGCAAAAAATACTAGACCTCTTGAGAGAACCAAACTTCGAGTATATTAAGTCTCCACAAAAATTGGGCAGAGTAACGGCTGTATACGGGTGAATTCCAGATTACAAACAAAGGGTGTAATCGTAAAGACCTGCACATAAAAGCAAACAAGCAACCCAATGTCTTAAGGTAAACCTCAAGAACTCTAGACAAAATAATCAGATAAGATCACAAGGTCTTCCAAGATAGGCCAAGGTTTCTAATCCTAAGTCTAAGAAAAAAAGTCTCATGCTCCATAATGCCAAGGATAGTAACTAAATAGTCCAAGTACCATTAAATATTTTTATGGTTTATGTTGATTATTAAGTATCTTAAAAAAAAGAAAAGCTCAAGTGAGCAAAGTAAAAATGACAAGAAAGTAAATGCTCAAATGAGCAAAGATGAAATGGCATGAAATGTAAATGCTAAAATTAAATGGTACATAAAGCATAAAAAAAGCATAACGTAAAACAAGTAAATAATTAGTGGTTAGTTGGATGACCATCTTGAAGCTTGCATTTGGAACTCATTAGAGGATTGGTAGAACCAAAGCCTCCACACAATAAGTTGCATTTGTTTTTTGTCAAGTATATCATCCATTTGGAATTCTCAGAAGTACCATTTAATGATCAACAGTGTTTAAGTGATCCGCATTGACCAAAGGTGTTGTAGATCCATTAGAGGATTGGTAGAACCAAAGCCTCCACACAATGAATCTCAAGGTTATTGGATCAAAGAGATCAAATTAACATACTTGGGCTTGCAAACATAAGTTTGGGCCACAAATGCTCATTTATTTGAATCGGGACAAAATTTAGCGCTATGTTAAGCAATCGTAAGTGGACTTATATAGAAGTCGCACCTATTTTGAGGCTGATCAATAGTAATCTATGAACCATTTGTTCTGAGACATGATATAAAGATCACGCTCCAACAACATTTAGTGCAATAAGAAGGGGGTGAGATGAAGAGGGATGGGAGAGAATATACAAACCACTTTTGAATTAAATTTAATCAAACTATTATTAAAATCATTCATCTATTTTTGTGGAGTTAAGCTCAACACCATAGATCCAATGATGTTAATAAAGTTCATGATCCAAAATTTAACCCAAGATCAGCCAGAAAATAGTCACAAAATAATATTACATTTTGATATATACAAAAGGGTTTAAAAATAATGTTTCAAAAATAGAAAATAAAGAGAAAAGTATCAACTATGTTCAAAATAATCAAGAAATAAAAAGTAAGACCATAGAAAGATCAGAAAAAGGCTCAACTAATTTTACAAATTTTTTGGTAATTTTTTAAAGTCAGAATCTATTTTTAAAATTTAAAGAAATGGGTAAAATAAACCAAAAATGATAAAAAAATAGTAAGGTCAGAAACAAAAATAAAATAAGGTCACCAATATTTATCACAATATCATTGGATCACTCCATAATTTTTTCAGAATTTAAAAATGTATAAAAGTATTTTTAAATATTTAAACCAATTCAAATAAAGTGTAAATTTATAAAAAATAACAAAACACAAAATTAAATTGTGAAAAAAGAAAAATCAGAAAGAGAATAATCAAAATATTTTTTCATAATTTTTTCAGATTTTTTGGACTTAAAATGAATTTTCTATGATTTTTGAAAATTTAAAACAATTAAAATATAAAAATCAGAAAAGAAAATAAAAGTAAAAATATGTGGACCATTGGATGAGAGTCAAAACGCATTAGTAATCAAATCCAAGGGATCTGGCGCGTTGTACATATCATGGTCATTAGTGAATAAAGTACAAAATCAAATATAAATCAGATTTTCAAAAATAACAAGTGGCGTGCCATCATTGGTTGGAAGATGACACGTAGGTGTCATACCCCAATTTTTGACCTAAGATCCCATTTTTATTTTTGTATTTTTATACAAAAGTCAAGGTCACGAAATACAGTCGGTTTTAACCTCTCACCTTCGAGCATTGATTATGCAGAAATTTTCAAGTGTTTTGAACATTCTTAGCCTATGTATCACTAACTTCTAATCAAGCACGAAATGTGTGTTTTTTTTTTTTGATTTCATGTGCTGACAGGTCTCCTTCGAATACAAGTTTAGGTACATCCTTCGTTTGGATTTGAAACCTCCTTTGATTCAGCCTTTCGATTGGACAAGTTTACTGCCTGCAAGCCTGCTTCGACTGGACAAGTTTACTGCCTGCAAACTTGCTTCGATTGGGCAACATTGCTTCCTTCGAACACGGGCTTTCGATTGGGCAATATGTTTGTTTCGATCCACATGCTTCGATTGGGAAACATTGCTTCCTTCGAACACGGGCTTTTGATTTGGCAATATGTTTGTTTCGATCCACATGCTTCGATTGGGCAACATTGCTTCCTTCGAACATGGACTTTCGATTGGGCAATATGTTTGTTTCGATCCACATGCTTCGATTGGGCAACATTGCTTCCTTCGAACACGGGCTTTCAATTGGGCAATATATTTGTTTCGATCCAAGATTCATTTGGGCACGTGGCTCCCTTCGTGCAAGTCTTTGTTTGAGCATTGACCTTTTTGTGTGCTTGCTTGGAGTCACAAAGTTTAGACCTCCTCCATGCAGGCTTCGACTATGTTTGTACTAGCTTCGACTGGACAACATTTCTCTTTAGTATGCTGCATTTCCATCCTTGACAAACTTCAGCACATGGTTGATGGCCCCCTCAAAAGACATATAGTGGTGGACTTGAGGGGCATACATATGAGTCCCTGTCGAAGGGTACGCCTTACTAGTCCATTCGAAGCACATATTTGGCCCCTTCAAATGATGCACAAAGATGATTCGTTCGAAGGACACTTGTTGGAGGAAAGTCAAACAATGTGTTGGAAGAAGAATCTGGTCGAAGGAGGGTCAAAATGAAAGGATAAAATATTCAAAGATGCTTGCTACCAAGTTCAGACATGGTACACTGGCCAAAACTGCTGCATAGCAGTCCTGAAACACTGTCCCATTCTTGCACCGAAATAGCACACAAGCACTGTCCCTCAAAGGCTACAAAGAGCAGTTTACTCAAATTGTTCAAATTATTTTGTTTTCCCTCCAAAAACATCAGCCAACTTTGCCTATAAATAAGAGGCTCCAACACATATTTTTGAGAGGCTCTTTGGACCAGAGGAACGAATCCCCCAAATTTTCTCAAACACAACAAAACTCTCAAGTTCATCAACACTTGAGAAATAAAAAAAACCCAGAATCCCAAACACTCACCTCTTTCGATTCTGAAGAACACCCCACACATAGAAGTTTGTTCAAACTCAAAGAAAACCTTCTGTGACAACCCTTCGAACCAAAAGCAAACCCCATGTGACTATTCTTCGAATTCCAGAAATATCCAGGTAGCAGTTCAAGTTCGAATCCCACACCCATTCAAAGCCTCCATCAAGGTAAGTCACTCTTACCCTTGAACCTTTCATTTCATGCCATAACATGTAAATAATCTTTTTGTTCGTTTCAAGCATGTATATACCATTGTTCCTTTCATTTCCACCCTGTTAACATGTTTTTTTTTAAAGTTAACCCTTTCGTTTTGCTTTCTGTTTACCTGAACTAGCTTTAATTATTAAACTGTTCGAAAGATAAATACTAGCATGGCCTAAGGCCATGTTGTCATTTAATGCTTGAAATGAAAGAAACAAGAAACAGGAGTATGAAACGAAGCCTTTGGTTTCCACACTGACTTCCAGGCCCAGCCAGAGACACGCTCACACTGATTTCACTGGCCCAATCGAAGAAGGCAACAAGGAAGAAAGGCCCAGCCAAAGGCACACTTGCACTAAGTCCAGGCTCAGACGAAAGGCGCTCCTATGCTGGTGCCAGCCTCCAATCGAAGTATATAACTTGACTGGTTCCAAAGCCCACTCGAAGGCCATGACCTCATTGGTGCGAACTCCCAATCGAAGGAGGCCAACAGAATGCAAATCGAAGGTTGCTTCCCCCCAATCGAAAGACACTCATTTTTTTTACTTTTATCTTATTTTTTTCCTTCATATTTTTTATGCCTTTCAATACGGTTGTAATAGCGTAGGATTTTATCTTTCTGCATTTTATTTACTTTGTACAAATGCTAGTAATTAGGCGTTTATGGCAAGATAAAATCAACAAGTAAACAAACCAAAAAATCCAAAAAAAAACACTCTTTAATCCTTACTTGAATATATCTTAAAACTCGCAAAACACTCAACAAATCAAAACTCCCCCCAAGGGCATGTTATCTCTGTTCTACCGCGATACCGGCCGTGCCTATTGCTAGAATGCGTGCGTTAATGTCGCCCACTAAAAAAACACAAACAAATCAACTTTTTTCTAGAGGAACTACGGTGTTTTGATTCCTTCATTGGATACGTAGGCAAAGGGTCGCGAAACCCTCACGAACGCAATAATAAAAACTCATTTCTTTCCCCTTAAGCAAACATAGTTGTAGATAAATACACCCTTGTATATAACAAACAATTTTAACCAAAAAACAGATATTTCAAAAGGTTCCTGCAGAGTACCGCAGATGCATTGGGTTCTAATACCTTCCCATTGTATAACCAACCCCCGAACTCTTGATCTCTTTCAAAAACGCATTGTATTTTCATTACTTTTAAGTATTATTTTACATTGCATGTTTTAGGGTTTTATTTCGCTCTTTTCCCTTTCCCCTTGGAAATAATAAAGTGCGGTGGCGACTCTTGCTTTTTACGAGTCGAGTTAATTAATAGCTCGATCTCTGATTTTCACCGCTACAGAATTAGCGACTCTGCTGGGGATTAGATTGACCTCTTGCTGGTCCATCCCTAAGTGGGTTAAGCCTAATTTATAATATCTGTTTTTGTTATTATTACTTGTTTGTTTGATTATATGTGATATATTGTGATTATTTGGGTGTTGATAATATTTACAAAGGACAAGTCCTATACCCGGACTAAGTTACACTTAGGAATAGGACGGGCGGTATAGTCATGTTAACTTTGAGGGAGTAATCCCGAAGAAGGAGGCATGAAATCCCCCACTCAGTGGAAGCCCCTTTGAACGTAGTATTTGTTTACCGAGTAATCAGGAAGACATTATTGCTTTCGACCTGGGAGCCAGAGAAGTTGAGAACCGTAGAACCCTAACCCATCTTGGCCTCTTAGGTGTAGTGCGGAGATTATAATAGAGTAATCCAGAAGTAGTTGTCACGCGATGCTGCACTCAGACGAGTTTTTCTTGAGAATATTGCTGATTACCGAGTAATTGGGACGTTGGTAATATCCGAAGGAGGAATGTAGACTCTGGGAACTTTTAGAACCATGTTTTACATGTGTGATTAAACCTTTAGTACATACCTTGGGGATGGTTTTTACCTTTGACTCCATGCTTGTGACTTTGAACCTTTCGACTTTGTTTGTGACCTTGCATATGGTTGTTGCATATCCATGCCTTCATGCATCCATGAAACCTTTTTTCACTTGATTTTCAAGGAATTTGGAAGTCTTTCTTTGTAAACATCACAAGTTTCGTCAAGCTCAATGGATCTTGGGTGTTGATAGGGTGAAAACCCTAATCCACCAAAATGGATGATTGATCTTGATGATAACTTGATCAACACTTTGATCCAATTTAAAATTCATCTTCTTCATACTTTGATGTTTACAACTTAATATCTTGAGTTCCTTGAAAGTCCAATAAAAACTCTCTTTTGCATATCATGCATCATTCTACATTTGTTGTTTCACTTTCAAAGGTCTTTTTCCAAGTCTTATTTTTCCTTTGGTCTCACCAGTACAACACTCGCGCTAAGAGAACAATGGAGAATATCAAGAAAGAGGTTTCTGAACTCCGTAGAGAGATGACTAATTTGAAAGCTAGTGTGGAGCACTTAACTGGCTTGGCTGAAATTCTGGTTGTCGCCCAAGTCAATCCTTCTAGGAGGGAGGAAGCGATGATAAAAGTCTTCACTGAAACTCTAAAATCATTCTCTCATGAGAAGGTGATGGTTAATGCACCTAATGACTTTCCTGACAAGGTGAATGTGGGAGTGCGTCTAGAAGAAGATGTCGGAAAGGGATGTTTATATGAAGATGGTAGCGCAGCTAATGGTGTGAAGAAGTTTGATAATAACCTTTCCAAGAAGAGAACCAGAGGAAGAAATAATCATCGTCATAATCATCATGTTTCTCCTATTGATCAACAGAATCAGCAAGTTCCTAATCAGAGGAAAACCCAGTTTGATCCAATTCCAATTACAGAGTTGTTCCCTATCCTGATGCAGAGGAATTTGGTTCAGACCCGACCTCCACTGAAGGTCCCTGAGAAGTTGCATTAGTACTACAAAGATAATTTGACTCGTGCCTTTCATCAAGGTGCTCCTGGGCATGACTTAGAGGGTTGCTTTGCTTTGAAGATTGAGGTTCAGAAGATGGTCAAATGTGGTATTTTATCATTTAAAGACGGCAGTCTTAACATTCAAGTCAACCCCTTTTGCTAAAGCATGAGCGAATCTCTGTTGATTTTGGCCTTGAAGTTTAGGATAGGTTTCCTTCAGCACAAATCCATATGGAAAGCCTTCCCAGATTATTAACTTATTTCTGCTGTTTGTAATTTTTCTTGTTTATCAAAACATTGTTTGCATGTAAGAACTTGTTTGCATTTGAATGATTATCTTAATACAATGAGTATGTTTGTCTTGAAGAAATTCATTTGTTTCACTCATATTTGTTTTCAAATTTTAAATTTCTTTTTGCATTATGATACCAACTTGTTGCCCATTCTCTTGCCTAGGCAGAGATTGAAGGGAGGATGATGATCTAAAGAACACAAAATCTATGGTTGTATGCTTTTGAATAAAATCTTGCTGACGATGTACAGGCATTGTTTCAAATCCCTAAACACCGGAGGTATAAGGGAGATAATCCCTTGCTAACCCCTTTTGAGCCTTGAAGTAGGAGATTCTTTTCTTTACGAAAAAAACCTCGAATTTTAACCTGGGGCAGGGTAGTTTTTCAGTTAATTTGATTGAGTGTTCAAAATTCATAAGGAAGATATTTCTGAAGAGAAATTACGAGGGCTATCCTTCATGTATAATGAATCCATAAGATGTGGAATCACAATGTTATCCCTCATTCATCAAGAAACGAGGCAGTCACAATCCTCTCAACAAGTCAAGACAATCTAATGTCACACGTTTTGTTCAAAAATCAAGAAAAGAGAAAGCCCGCTAAGTCGAAAACTTGAAAACATGCGGCTTAAGCAAAAATTAGGCAATCCCGCTGGACTATCAATTCAAAAGAATTAGTTCAGGCAAAAGTTAGGGAAAATAAAATTGCAAGGAAAGGAATACAAAGAAAATTCCTCAGCAAAGAACAAATTGGTGACTACAAACACGAAGACATAAGGGTGGTTTCTACTCCGAAAGCCTCGTCGTTTCCTTAACCGTCACAAAATCCTTTTGAGAGATGAACACTCATATTGAATTAACTGAACATAGGGTTGGAGAACATCATGAAGAATGGGCGGGCACCTATAAATTTTGAGCCTTAAAAAATCTTTTTTCTAAAAAACCATGAACCAGGCCACATTACAACCCTCAAAAGTCCTAATTGAAGCAAGGTTATTTTGAAAGCATACTTCAATGAGATAGTGTTCCTGACTCCTATGAATGTTCTAAATAGTTATGTTGGTATCATATGTTTTTCCTATACAAAAATAAATGGTGCTCTAACTCGCAAAATTTGTGCGATATCTTTTCAAAACCTTCAAGACTTACATAACTGTTGCATTAGAATTTTCATTCTCATAATAAACTTTTCTAACTGCAAAACATTTGTTTGATATCAAGGAAGATCACATATAAGCACTCGCGATGAGTTTAGTCTTTTAAGGCCTAAAACTCTGTTGAGTAATTGGTGAATCATTTCAAGAAAAATCATATCCAGGGGCATGCCACATGAAGAACTTACGCACGGACATGTTGCTTCTCCCAGTTAATGCTTCCCCAACCTGTTTACCCTTTTTGGAAAAAAATTGAAGACTTTGTTGTGTCAAGTACAGTCAATCTGGGGCAATCACGTCGAGATTTGATGAATCTCTCTAAGAGTTTGAAGACACCAGAGCATGGTGGATGCCAGGTCTTTTATAAAATCCTCTTGAGACGATTTCTTCTCATCAACCATATAGCTTGGGGCATTTTAGAGGTGAAGTTATTCGCAAGAATTGTCGAGCATCACGCAGCTTATCAGCAATAAACTTGGGGCATCCAAAATTAATCCCAAGGGCAATCCAGATTTGTCAAGATATGTGATATGTGTTTTGTACATATTATCAAAGGGTGGTGTTCCCAGTATCTCCAACTAAGCATGACTTTTTCCAGCTGAAACTTTGTTTGTGTTGTTATCCTTTCAATGGATTGTTTGCGATATAAGACTGGACTTTGGGTTTTCACCGAAAAATATCTTCCTCTCCAGAGATATTTAAGCCTTGTAAAAGGACTTTGCTCCAATGATGGCTTTTGTTCTATCTCCAATAATGTTCCCATCTTGTTGAGATTAGCTGAGTGTCGGGTTGTGCTGTGATGTCTTATCATCTTCTGTCTATCTCCTCTATCTGTTTCGTCAGCATATACATGACATTCATTTATTTATTCACACTTGCATCATGCATACACATTGATATTTGTTGATGTTCTTGATTTGTATACTTTGGTTATCATATTTCCTCTCCTCAAATAGAGTGTCAACTTAAGAAGAAAGTGTATCCTTTCTAATTCCCCACTGAGTTTATTCCTCATAAAAGAGTTGTTGCTTTAGCCTTCCTTTCTATCTCAGGATAGGATAAGTCTCAGTTGAGTTTATTCCTCATCTGGTAAGGTCTTATTTGACTGTTTCTCTCCAGTTTGTTCTTGGATTGCATTTTGTCTATTACAAATGTTGCTTTGAGAATCTCTCTAGGCTGTGAAACCTAGATGGAGAGTTCATTGATCTTGAGTATGTAAATACTTGGCCTCCTCAGGAAGTATTTATTCATGGTTCCCCATTGAAGATGAACTTTATTCCCTAGTAGTGTTATCATAACCGTCTTCTGGAATATCAACGTGACAACAAGCGACTGACTCTTTATTTGAGCAGTTTGATTATTTCTGAATTTCTTTATGTTATGACAAATGGCGATCTCTTCATGAGCAGTTTGTCCATCCCCGATAAAATTATTAATTCTCACCTCCAGCAATATCTTCACGATATTTTATTGATACCTTAGAGAAAACAGCAAGCGGCGGTCTCTTCATGAGCAACTTGTATGTTATTGTCACCTTTGAAAACAACAAGCGGCGGTCTCTTCATGAGCAACTTGTGTGTTATTGTTCTCTTGAAAAACAGCAAGTGACGGTCTCTTCATGAGCAACTTCTGTGTTATTGTTCTCTTGAAAAATAGCAAGCGGCGGTCTCTTCATGAGCAACTTGTATGTTATTGATACCTTTGAAAATACAACAAGCGGCGGTCTCTTCATGAGCAACTTATATTTTATTGACACCTTTGAAAAACAGCAAGCGGCGGTCTCTTCATGAGCAACTTGTATGTTATTGATACTTTGAAAAACAGCAAGCGGCGGTCTCTACATGAGCAACTTGTATGTTATTGATACCTTTGAGAAAACAGCAAGCAGCGGTCTCTTCATGAGCAACTTGTATGTTATTGATACCTTTGAGAAAACAGCAAGCGACGGTCTCTTCATGAGCAACTTGTGTGTTATTGTTCTCTTGAAAAACAGCAAGCGGCGGTCTCTTCATGAGCAACTTGTGTGTTATTGTTCTCTTGAAAAACAGCAAGCGGAGGTCTCTTCATGAGCAACTTGTGTGTTATTGTTCTCTTGAAAAATAGCAAGCGGCGGTCTCTTCATGAGCAACTTGTATGTTATTGATACCTTTGAAAATACAACAAGCGGCGGTCTCTTCATGAGCAACTTGTATGTTATTGACACCTTTGAAAAACAGCAAGCGGCGGTCTCTTCATGAGCAACTTGTATGTTATTGATACCTTGAAAAATACAACAAGCGGCGGTCTCTTCATGAGCAACTTGTATGTTATTGACACCTTTGAAAAACAGCAAGCGGCGGTCTCTTCATGAGCAACTTTTATGTTATTGATACCTTTGAGAAAACAGCAAGCGGCGGTCTCTTCATGAGCAACTTGTATGTTATTGTCACCTTTGAAAAACAGCAAGCGGCGGTCTCTTCATGAGCAACTTGTATGTTATTGATACCTTTGAGAAAACAGCAAGCGGCGATCTCTTCATGAGCAACTTGTATGTTATTGATACCTTTGAGAAAATAGCAAGCGGCGGTCTCTTCATGAGCAACTTGTATGTTATTGATACCTTGAAAAATACAACAAGCGGCGATATCTTCATGAGCAACTTGTATGTTATTGACACCATTGAAAAATAGCAAGCGGCGGTCTCTTCATGAGCAACTTGTGTGTTATTGTTCTCTTGAAAAACAGCAAGCGGCGGTCTCTTCAGGAGCAACTTGTATGTTATTGACACCTTTGAAAGGAAGCAATTGGCGACCTCTTTATTTGAGCAGCTTGTGTATCCCCAACAATAATGCAAACGACACCTCTTCGGAAAAGTTCCATGGGGAAATTTGTATTTTATCCTTTTCAAGCGATATCTTGGTTAAAGAAGAAATGTGTTACCGTTCTTGGTAAAATTCAGAAGTCAGAAATGTCTATTTCCAGTCTCAGTACTGATGTCAATCATTTCCTTTTCCAGTCATAGTGCTGATGTAAATAATTTCTTCTCCAGTCTCCATACTGATGTAAATCATTTCTTTTTCAGTCTCAATACTGATGTAAATCATTCAAGAGTCTCTTATTGGAAGCCTATGACACTGTTTCCCCAGTGGAGTTATAATCTCTTTCCCTGTGGGATTACTGTATAATGTGATTGGTTTCTCCAGTAGTAGTTTGTCTCATACAGCATCATTCCTTATTAAATTCAAAGTATTACGTTCATATCATATCATAAACATAATTCGGTATCTTAAGGCCAAAAATTGTGTATTCTATATTTAAGTCCCTTCAATCTCGTCGAAATCAAGATTCCAAGCTTCATATCTCCAGATAGAAGAAACTTAAATAGGGGCAGCTGTCATACCCCAATTTTTGACCTAAGATCCCATTTTTATTTTTGTATTTTTATACAAAAGTCAAGGCCACGAAATACAGTCGGTTTTAACCTCTCCCCTTCGAGCATTGATTATGCAAAAATTGTCAAGTGTTTTGAACATTCTTAGCCTATGTATCACTAACTTCTAATCAAGCACGAAATGTGTGTTTTTTGTTTCTTTGATTTCATGTGCTGACAAGTCTCCTTCGAATGCAATTTTAGGTACATCCTTCGTTTGGATTTGAAACCTCCTTTGATTCAGCCTTTTGATTGGACAAGTTTACTTCCTGCAAGCCTGCTTCGACTGGACAAGTTTACTGCCTGCAAACTTGCTTCGATTGGGAAACATTGCTTCCTTCAAACACGGGCTTTCGATTGCGCAATATGTTTGTTTCGATCCACATGCTTCGATTGGGCAACATTGCTTCCTTCGAACACGGGCTTTCGATTGGGCAATATGTTTGTTTCGATCCACATGCTTCGATTGGGCAACATTGCTTCCTTCGAACACGGACTTTCGATTGGGAAATATGTTTGTTTCAATCCACATGCTTCGATTGGGCAACATTGCTTCCTTCGAACACGAGCTTTCGATTGGGCAATATATTTGTTTCGATCCAAGATTCGTTTGGGCACGTGGCTCCCTTCGTGCAAGTCTTTGTTTGAGCATTGACCTTTTTGTGTGCTTGCTTGGAGTCACAAAGTTTAGACCTCCTCCATGCAGGCTTCGACTATGTTTGTACTAGCTTCAACTGGACAACATTTCTCTTTAGTATGCTGTATTTCCATCCTTAACAAACTTCAGCACATGGTTGATGGCCCCCTCAAAAGACCTATAGTGGTGGACTTGAGGGGCATACATATGAGTCCCTGTCGAAGGGTACGCCTTACTAGTCCATTCGAAGCATATATTTGACCCCTTCAAATGATGCACAAAGATGATTCGTTCGAAGGACACTTGTTGGAGGAAAGTCAAACAATGTGTTGGAAGAAGAATCTGGTCGAAGGAGGGTCAAAATGAAAGGATAAAATATTCAAAGATGCTTGCTGCCAAGTTCAGACATGGTACACTGGCCAAAACTGCTGCATAGCAGTCCTGAAACACTGTCCCATTCTTGCACCGAAATAGCACACAAGCACTGTCCCTCGAAGGCTACAAAGAGCAGTTTACTCAAATTGTTCAAATTATTTTGTTTTCCCTCCAAAAACTTCAGCCAACTTTGCCTATAAATAAGAGGCTCCAACACATATTTTTGAGAGGATCTTTGGACCAGAGGAACGAATCCCCCAAATTTTCTCAAACACAACAAAACTCTCAAGTTCATCAACACTTGAGAAATAAAAAAAAACCCAGAATCCCAAACACTCACCTCTTTCGATTCTGAAGAACACCCCACACATAGAAGTTTGTTCAAACTCAAAGACAACCTTCTGTGACAACCCTTCGAACCAAAAGCAAACCCCCTGTGACTATTCTTCGAATTCCAGAAATGTCTAGGTAGCAGTTCAAGTTCGAATCCCACACCCATTCAAAGCCTCCATCAAGGTAAGTCACTCTTACCCTTGAACCTTTCATTTCATGCCATAACATGTAAATAATCTTTTTGTTCGTTTCAAGCATGTATATACCATTGTTCCTTTCGTTTCCACCCTGTTAACATGTTTTTTTTTAAAAGTTAACCCTTTCGTTTTGCTTTCTGTTTACCTGAACTAGCTTTAATTATTAAACTGTTCGAAAGATAAATACTAGCATGGCCTCAGGCCATGTTGTCATTTAATGCTTGAAATGAAAGAAACAGGAAACATGAGTATGAAACAAAGCCTTTGGTTTCCACACTGACTTCCAGGCCCAGCTAGAGACACGCTCACACTGATTTCACTGGCCCAATCGAAGAAGGCAACAAGGCAGAAAGGCCCAGCTAGAGGCACACTTGCACTAAGTCCAGGCTCAGACGAAAGGCGCTCCTATGCTGGTTCCAGCCTCCAATCGAAGTACATGACTTTACTGGTGCCAAAGCCCAATCGAAGGCCATGACCTCACTGGTGCGAACTCCCAATCGAAGGAGGCCAACAGAATGCAAATCGAAGGCTGCTTCCCCCCAATCGAAAGACACTCATTTTTCTTACTTTTATCTTATTTTTTTCCTTCATATTTTTTATGCCTTTCGATACGGTTGTAATAGCGTAGGATTTTATCTTTCTGCATTTTATTTACTTTGTACAAATGCTACTAATTAGGCGTTTATGGCAAGATAAAATCAACAAGTAAACAAACTAAAAAATCCAAAAAAACACTCTTTAATCCTTACTTGAATATATCTTAAAACTCGCAAAACACTCAACAAATTAAAACTCCCCCCAAGAGAATGTTATCTCCGTTCTACCGCGATACCGGCCGTGCCTATTGCTAGAATGCGTGCGTTAATGTTGCCCACTAAGAAAACACAAACAAATCAACTTTTTTCTAGAGGAACTACGGTGTTTTGATTCCTTCATTGGATACGTAGGCAAAGGGTCGCGAAACCCTCACGAACGCAATAATAAAAACTCATTTCTTTCCCCTTAAGCAAACATAGTTGTAGATAAATACACCCTTGTATATAACAAACAATTTTAACCAAAAAACAGATATTTCAAAAGGTTCCTGCGGAATACTGCAGATGCATTGGGTGCTAATACCTTCCCATTGTATAACCAACCCCCGAACTCTTGATCTCTTTCAAAAACGCATTGTATTTTCATTACTTTTAAGTATTATTTTACATTGCATGTTTTAGGGTTTTATTTCGCTCTTTTCCCTTTCCCCATGGAAATAATAAAGCGCGGTGGCGACTCTTGATTTTTGCAAGTCGAGTTAATTAATAGCTCGATATCCAATTTTCACCGCTACAGAAGGTCATCTTCAACCTCCAGCCAATGTGATTTGCAGGTCTCTCAAACTTTAAAATCAGAAGCTCAGACCTATGTCGTTCGCTTTGTCTCTTCAAGACGAAGACAACCACACCCTCGCGCCAAATTTATATAAACTGTAGCTCAAGCAATTTGGAAGGAAAGTTTTGAAAAGGGATTTGAAATTTCATGGTCAAAACGTATTTCCAGTAAAAGGTAAGTGTTGCAACTAGAACCAGGGAAATGAGAGAAACACAATGATATCAGAGTTTTGAAGAATTGATGAAGGAATCTACCTATTGAAGTTGAGTTGCAGAGCTTTGAAACTAGGCTTCTATGGAGCAGTATAAGGCACAACTCTTGAATGTAATTATGTGGTTAGCTTCAGGGAAGATCAAGGAAGGTGAATTGATGGAAAAATTGGATTGAAAAAGGCTTGGGAATGGATTTTGAAGTTACTGAATTCTGAGTTGTGGAACAAGTTTGGCAGGGTGATTCTGGCTATCCAAGATTGAGAAAAAGAATGGGATTGCTCATGTATTTATAGGAGAAGCAAATGGGATCAAAAGAAAGGGTGAATGATGCAATTTGGAGGGAATTCGTGTGGGTCTGCATCATGGAGAAAATGTGACTTCTCTTTTGTCAAAACTCATCCAAAACGCGTGTTTTGATGCACTAATCCACTTGGGAAAGTTGGCTAATCATGTTTAGACCCAAAACGCGTGCTAATTTGAGGTTTAGAGGTTGTAACATGAAATTCAAATTTTGACTTGCAATGAAACTTCAATTCCAAGTTACCACTTTGGAAACAATGGTATTCTCAGCTCAAGGTCTCTTAAGGCATGATTCTTGATGCTTTAGAAAGATGAGGTTACAAGCTTTGAAATGGAAAAAGAATGGAATCAAATGGATGCTTGAGCTGAAAGTTGTGTTGAGTCAAAGTTGGAGAAAAAGAGTTGACTTTCCATACTTAGAAATATTTCAAGTTCTTCTTCAAAAATGACCTATAATGTCTTGCATCCAAACATGGCCTTCCACTTGGAATTTTCTCTTGACCAAAAAATATGGCATGAATTAGATCTCTTGAATGACATTTTGAAACTTGAACCATTCAAAATTCCAAAAATTGAGAGAGTTATGAATTGTTGAAGTTGGCAAAAAAATCATGAAATGACCTATAATCTTTTGCATCCTTAAGTCAACTTCCATCCATTTTGTCACTTTTCCTATAAAAGAAGGCATAAATTTCACACCTTCAAGATCATTATTGAAAAAGAATGGGCTCAAGGAGATTAAAATTGACAAAGTTATGATCATTTGAAGTCACACATGGAAAATTGAGGATTCATATGGAGGACTTGTAATCTTTCTTCCTCATTGAGTCTCTTCCTCATGAAAACTCCTTGAAACTTTTGAATTGATTTGTTAATAACCCTTTGAAGAGAAATATGTCATTGTAATCACTCAAAAATACCAAGAGATGAGCAATATATATTCCTTTGAACTTCAAAACCCTAGCTCCTTAAATCAAGAGAATGCTTTGAGGAACTTTGACAATTTTGAACAAACTTCTTGTACAAACAAACAGGATTTGTAAATAGAAGTTGTTGAGGATGATAATGAGAACTCATAGCCACCAAAACCACTTGCATATATTTAACATTGAGATAAATATGCACTTGTGACCAAATGGAATAAAATCTTGTCCAGCCATGACAACTTCTCCAATCAATCCCTTGTGCTTTTCAACCAAATTTGATAACCTTGAAATGTGATGAACCAAAACAACCTTTCCATGCCAATTCTTCCAAAATCAATCCAATGGTGAGGTTTTAACTTCTCAATCTTTATTGACTAGGGCATGGAAATAAACTCATGAACCCATGAGGTAACTTGTTAAATCCCATTGCCTTTACCTACATGGATAACAAGCAAGACAAACCAATATTGAATTTTTTTTAGTTGAAAGAAGAAATCAAGACAAAAACAATATTCATGATCACAAAAGAACATAAGTCAAGGTGCTTGGTGATTCCTCAAAAGGGAAAAGCTACATATAGGGAGGGGAACCAAGAATCCTAGTGTGATATTATTGTGAATGAATCAACATGGTATGATGAAAGGATCTTAGCGGAAAAAATTGGGGTACAACAACTGACCTTATTTAAGTTTCTTCTATCCGGAGATACGAAGGTTAAAAATCTTTGTGTCGACGGATCGAAGATACTTAAATATAAAACAAACCCTATTTTTGGTCCTAAGATGTCATGCAAATGTTTATGATCATGAATGCACATGGACAATTCCAAAGGGACTCAAAACACCATTGGGGATGTAACAATAATAAATAAACAAGAGAGAGGACCCACCAGGAAAATAAATCATTGGTGGATCAAAAGACCTGAATCAAAGAGGATGGTAGAATGGTCAAAGGATGCACCAACTTATACCGAAGGCAAAGCTACCGACGTTTACTGAAGGCAGAGAGAAGGATAACAAACATCGACGTTCACTGCTGATGTCCTACCGACTTTCACTGAAGGTAAAGAGAAAGATAACAAACATCGACGTTCACTGCCGATGTCCTACCGACTTTCACTGAAGGTAGATAGAAAAGAAATATCATAGCACCGCCGTTCACTGACGATGAACTACCAACGTTCACTGAGGGTAGCAAAAAGATAACAAACACCAACCTTCACTGATCGTGATCTACCAACTTTCACTGAAGGTAGAAAGATAAAATATCATAGCACCGTCGTTCAGTGATGATGAACTACCAACGTTCACTGAAGGTAGCAAAAATATAAAAAACATCGACGTTCACTGCCGATGTCCTACCAACTTTCACTGAAGGTAGAAAGAGAATATATCATTGCATCTTTGTTCACTGACGATGAACTACCAACGTTCACTGAGGGTAGCAAAAAGATAAAAAACACCAACTTTCACTGATGGTGATCTACCAACTTTCACTGAAGGTAGAAATAGAAAATATCATAGCGCCGCCGTTCACTGACGATGAACTACCAATGTTCACTGAAGGTAGCAAAAAGATAATAAACATCGACATTCACTGCCGATGTCCTACCAACTTTCACTGAAGGTAGAAAGAGAATATATCATTGCATCGCTGTTCACTGACGATGAACTACCAACGTTCACAGAGGGTAGAAGAAAGATAACAAACACCAACTTTCACTGATGGTGATCTACCAACTTTCACTAAAGGTAGAAAGAGAAAATATCATAGCACCACCGTTCACTGACGATGAACTACCAACGTTCACTGAAGGTAGCAAAAAGATAACAAACATCGACGTTCACTGCCGATGTCCTACCAACTTTCCCTGAAGGTAGAAAGAGAATATATCATTGAATCACCGTTCACTGATGATGAACTACGAACGTTCACTGAGGGTAGCAAAAAGATAACAAGTTTCCCCAAGATTCTGGCGTTTCACCTAGAACGGGTCTCAACTTATTCTTTAACCAAGGAACTCCGCCTGGAAAGGATAATATATAAGCTGTCTCAAATAAAGAGACTTCCACTTGCAAAGATTTCACAACGAGCTGTTTTTGTGATATTGAAAGTCTTGCCATCCGTTGGCATAATCTGACGACAAACTGCGAACTATTCACTCATAGAGGAGATAGCAAAAAAAGTTATGTCGACTTTTACAGGGAAGCACAAGTTACTCAAATAAAGAGACCTAATACTTATTGTCATGGAGGATTGTAAAAAGAAATGACTTTCTGAGGAGAGAAATATGACTTCCTAGAGAAAGAAATATGACTTGCTGGGGAGAGAAATATGACTTCTTAGAGAAAGAAATATGACTTCCTAGGGAGATGCCACGATATTCCTGCTGAGGAGATAAAGTCTTCTCGTGCAAAATAAATGCACCAACCAAAACTTAAAGTTTTCAGAAATCCAAAGTAAATAATATTATTGTGGAACCACAAATTCAAACCAGAAATAAACTGGAACGAAACGGTCAACCAGAATACATCCTTTGAGAAATAAACTCAAGAGGGAAAATCAAATCCATCTGAACCAGGGGCTGTACAGGATGGCTAAAGCAAAAATCTTCCACTAGGGACAACTCAGTGGGGAAATTGAAAGAATATCCGCTTTCTCCTTAAGACCAACACTCTATTAAAGAGAGGACAACGTAACTCTGCAAAACTAGATGATATATCAACAAAAATATCAACAAAAATATTAACAAATGTCAATGAACAATGATTTGCCAATTTTAGCTATGCATGATGTATGTATAAATGTATGAGTGTTATCGTGCGTATGCTGACAAAACAGATATACAACATTGGGAATAACCAGGAAAAACCACCTCGGGCACTAATAACACTCGGCTAAACTTCATCCAAGATGATCATTCCAAGAAAAAGTAAATGCCAACTGAGGAAACAAAACCTACTGGCTGCTTTAGCTTTACTGGGGAACGACATAATCCGGAATTAAGCAAAACGAAGTGACAGATTGTACAGATACAGGGATAAAACATCCTTCTTCAGGATTCACCGGGGAAACAAGTGTTTTTAAAAAGTAACATTCCTACTGGAGACTGCAAAACCAGTCTCAAGTAAATCAGACTGACACCAAAACATCAAAAAATTCACTGGGGAATTCAGGCCTACTTCATTGGGGAGGTTAACACTACATCCACAAAGGGAAAACCACAATACGTCCTTCACTTAAAGAAACCAGGGACCTGCGTTCTTCAAGAGTGGTTATGATACCAACTTCTCTGAAAAAAGAACTTCTATTAGGCCAAATGAAAACTTCACTAGAGAAAATGCGGATTGAAACTTCACATCATGAAAACTCAGAAAAGAGGAGAAATGAATCCAAACTTGACCGAGGATACCAGAATCATAAACCCAATACGGAGAAAACATCCCGAGGGGAACAAAAATTCTCAAAACAACTGGAGTTTGTCCATTCCTGGGATCACCATTTTTGTTGTCATTGTTTCATCACAAATCTCAAAGTAAAAGCAGATTGTAAAATATTTTTTTTTGAAAAATCAATTTTGTTATTTAATCTTTTTTGCTTTGAAAGTTATTATCAATAATAAATGGAGTCTTTGCAAGCTAAATAAAATAAGAAATACAAAGAGTTGGGTAAAAGCTCAAATTTCATTAATAGAATGGTAGTCTGCGAATGGCGAGACTCCATAGATGATTACAAAGTTTGAAAAATGGTAATATATAATGGAAAAGATACATTGAAATACAATGACCACTATCCCCTCTAACAAATTTTGAAATCCTGAGCATCAGCTTTTGTTGAAGTATGGTGAGGATCCGGGAAGATTGTTGCTTCAATGATCAAGTCTTGTCTGACGTAGTTACTTGCCAAGAAAGTACCTAACTTTTGCCTAAGCTGCCCTTGCGGGTTTTCAACTTAGCGGGAAATTTATTCTGTTTAGGTCTCTAATTTTTGCCTAGACCACCCTTTCGGGTTTTTGGCCTACCGAGACGCTCCTTTTTTGCCTAAGCCACCCTTTCGGGTTTTCAGTTTAGCGAGTTGTTCTTTTATTTCTTTAGGCGAAGTATTTCTTGACTGCATCAGCATTCATGGGACGTGGGAACTCCTCACCATCCATAGTTTCAAGAATTAATGCACCGCCAGAGAAGGCTTTCTTGAAAACATATGGGCCTTCAAAATTGGGAGTCCACTTGCCCCTAGATTCAGCATTGAAAGACATGATCTTCCTGAGCACGAGGTTGCTTTCTTCATTATTTTCTGGTATAATTGTCCATGACATAAAGCTGTCATCCTCTTCTCCTCAATCAAATTCAATTGGTCAAACCTGTTCTGGACCCATTCAACCTCTGTCAATTTGGTTTCCATTAGCACACGTAAAGAGGGAATCTCCACCTCGATATGGAGTACATCTTCCATTCCATACACCAGGGAGAACGGGGTTGCTCCTGTTAAGGTGCAGACAGATGTTCGATATCCATGCAGAGCAAAAGGAAGCATTTCATGCCAATCCTTATAAGTAACAACCATTTTCTGGATAATTCTCTTGATATTCTTATTAGCAGCTTCAACAACCCCATTCATCTTTGGCCTGTACGGAGATGAATTGTGATGGACAATCTTGAATTCTTCGCACAATTTCATCATCATCTTGTTGTTCAAATTCGAGCCATTACCAGTGATGATTCTGCTCGGCACACCATTCCGACATATAAGGTTATTCTTAATGAAGCGCACAACCACCTGCTTAGTAACATTGGCATATGAAGTAGCCTCCACCCACTTGGTGAAGTAATCAATTGCTACCAAGATAAAACGGTGTCCGTTAAAAGCTTTTGGTTCTATCATCCCAATCATGTCAATACCCTACATAGAGAAAGGCCACGGGGAGGAAATCACATTGAGAAGTGTCATAGGCACATGGACCTTGTCTGCATAAATCTGGCATTTATGGCACTTCTTTGCAAATTTATAACAGTCAGACTTCATTGTCAGCCAATAGTAACTTGCCCTTAGCATCTTTTTAGCCATCGAATGTCCATTGGCATGAGTGCCAAATGAACCTTCATGAATCTCATGCATCAACATGTCTGCTTCGTGTCTATCCACACATCTGAGCAAGATCATGTCATAATTTCTCTTGTACAACACATTTTCACTGAGGAAGAAACTGTCTGCCAATCTTCTCAATGTCTTTCTATCTTTCTTCGACGCACCAATTGGGTATTCCTGAGTCTGAAGAAAATGCTTGATATCATAATATCAAGGTTTTTCATCAGCTACCTCCTCTGCTGTAAACACATGAGCGGGCCTATCCAGTCATCGAACCATAATTTGGGGTATATCATTCTAAGTATTCACTTGGTACACAGAAGCCAGAGTTGCCAGAGCATCCGCCATTTGATTTTCATCTCTAGGAATGTGATGGAATTCAAATTTATTGAAGAAGGGTAATAATATTCTAGCATTATCTTTGTAAGGGATCAAGTCGGGGTGACGAGTATCCCATTCTCCTTTAATCTGATTTATTACCAAAGCTGAATCACCATACACATATAGAATTTTAATTCTGAGATCAATAGCTTCTTCGAGACCCATGATGCAAGCTTCGTATTCGGCCATATTATTAGTACAATCAAATGTTAACCTTCCGGTAAAAGGAATGTGCGATCCATGAGGAGTGACAATCACAGCACCAATTTCTTTACCATAAGCATTCACATCTCCATCAAATATCATACTCCAACGAGATTCAGGGTCAGGACATTCCTCAGGTAATGGTTCATCACAATCTTTTACTTTCAGAAACATCACATCCTCATCGTGGAATTCATATTCTACAGACTGGTGATCCTCCATTGGTTGGTGAGCAAGATAATCTGCCAACACGCTGCTTTTAATAGCTTTTTGAGTGCGGTATTCGATATCATATTCAGATAACAACATCTGCCAGCGGGAAATTCTCCCAGTAAGAGCAGGCTTTTCAAAAATGTACTTGATTGGATCCATTTTGGAGATCAACCAGGTAGTGTGATTCAACATATACTGCCGCAAACGCTTTGCTGCCCAGGCCAAAGCACAACATGTCTTTTCCAGCATGGAATACCGTAACTCACAATCAGTGAATTTTTTACTGAGGTAATAAATGGCGAACTCCTTCTTCCATGTTTCATCCTGTTGTCCCAGAATACAACCCATAGATTTATCTAACACTGTCAGATACATAATCAACGGTCTTCCTTCTACAGGAGGGAGCAAGATAGGAGGTTCAAGTAGATATTCTTTAATACTTTCAAATTCCCTTTCGCAATCATCCGTCCATACACAACCTTGATCTTTATTTAACAACTTAAAGATCAGTTCACATGTTGCGGTCATGTGGGAGATGAATCTGGAAATATAATTCAAACGCCCGAGGAAACCTATGACTTGCTTTTCAGTTCTTGATGCTGGCATCTCTTGAATTGCCTTGACTTTATCATGGTCAACTTCAATTCCTCTCTGGCTAACAATGAAACCCAACAATTTCCATGATCGAATACTGAAGGCACACTTATTTGGATTTAAGACGATACTTCCTCAAACGTTGAAACAACTTCAACAGATCTTTTACATACCCTTCTTCATTCTAGAATTTGGCAATCATATCATCAACATATACTTCGATTTCCTTGTGCATCAGATCATGGAATAGGGTTGTCATAGCCCTCTGATACGTTGCACCAGCGTTCTTCAACTTGAAGGGCATCACTCTGTAACAGAATGTTCCCCAGGGTGTGATAAATGTTGTTTTTTCCATATCCTCTAGAGCCATTCTTATTTTATTATACCCGGAAAATTCGTCCATGAATGAGAATACCTTAAATTTTGTTGTGTTATCCACTAACATATCAATGTGTGGCAATGGAAAATCATCTTTTGAACTAGCTTCATTTAAATCTCTGTAATCTACGCACATGCGGACTTTTCTGTCTTTTTTCGATACTGGGACATTATTGGCAATCCATTGAGGATACACCGACGTCACAAGAAAACCAGCATTAATCTGCTTTAAACCTCCTCTTTGATTTTTACTGCCATATTTGGGTGAGTTCTTCTCAACTTTTGTTTAATTAGCGGACACTCTGGCTTCAACGGAAAACGGTGCTCTACAATATTTGTATCTAGACCAGGCATATCTTGATAATACCAAGCAAAAATATCCACATACTTTTTCAACAGCTCAATCAACCTGCTCTTCACATCAGGATGCAACAATGCTCCAATCTTGACTTCCTTCGGATCTTCTTCTAAACCCAAATTGATCACTTCCAATGGATCTTTATATGGCTGAATGGTATTTTCCTCGTGCTCAAGCAACCGTGAGACCTCTTCTGGAATCTAATCATAATATTCTTCTTCAGCCCCATACACAGGGCATTCAAAGTTGGGAGAGGGTGCAGGGTCATTGTATTCAATAGTTTTTTAATTAATTTGCACATATGATTTGTGATTACATTTAGAAACTAACACATATAACAAGTGATCATGCAGATTGAATTTCAGTTATTATTTATTTTGAAAGGTTTTTTCTTATTACCATTTTCCAAGAAAAAGCAGAAAATAAAGACATAATTTGGGAAACAAAGACAACTTTTATTATTGATTTTAAAAGTCACAGCAAACAGATAAGCCCTACAACATTGATACTTCCACCTTGGGCAGAGTGAAAGCTTTTTTCAAAAAGATTAACAAAACAAATTACTTTGAAACATGCATGCAAGAGGGAACATCAATGGTGATCTAGTTCTGAACCCTAACTCTGTGCGTCACATAATTCGGCATTTCCTGCTCTGCTTCATCTTCCACAATGGCGTTAATCAAGGAAACAATCAGATGAAGATAACCCCTGCTACGGAAAATGTTTTAATACCTGCCTGCAGCAGACTTTGGCTTTATGCCCTTACCTTTGTCATTCTTCAAAGAGAACCTCAAGCTAGTTATGTTCTTGTTCACAGGTGGATCCACAATTCATACCCAAACTTCATTATGACCATTACGCACAACCTGTTGTGCGTCCTTCAGCGAAACCATGGAATTCTCATTTCCTCTTATGTTGTCAATGGATAAGTCTTGGAACTGGGTTCCAACAGCAGCTTCATCCGCCTCTACAATGCTGAAAGAGGAAAAATGAGATATCAACAAAGCTTGCTCCCCATTTATGATCACTACTTTCCCTTCACGTATAAACTTCAGCTTCTGGTATAAAGTTGAAGTGACAGCCCCTGCCTCATGTATCCACGGCCGTCCTAGCAAACAGCTATAAGCGGGAACAATCTCCATTACCTGGAAAGTTATCTGAAACAAATGTGGTGTTATATGAATAGACAAGTCCACTTTACCAATAACAGATTTCCTTAACCCATCAAACGCTTTCACAATGATGCCACTCGGGCGCATAGGCGTTCCTTGATATTTCAACTTCATAAGCGTACTCCTCGGTATAACATTCAACGCGGATCCATTATCAATCAGCACATTGGATAGTGAATCACTCTTGCAATTCATAGAGATGTGGAGGGCCAAGTTGTGATTCCTTCCTTCATTTGGTAATTCATCATCGCAGAAACTCAAGTTATTACATGAAGTAATGTTTCCTATTACGTTTCTGAATTGGTATATTGGCATATCACTCTCCACAAAATCTTGGTCCAGTACCCTCATCAAGGATTCTTTGTGAGCAGAGGAGTTCATCAATAAAGCTAAAATAAATATTTTTGAAGGAGTCTGCAGTTTCTGATCTACAATTCTATAGTCGCTCACCTTAATTATCTTCAAAATATCATCCACTTCTTTCTCTAAAGTAGCTCCACTAGTCTCACCCGTATCCTTCTTAGGTTCATCATTCTCAACAATTTTCTTTCCAGCACCAACATCTCTTCGAACAACTGGTGCAAACACACGACTGTTGCGGGTCACCCTGCTATTTTCAGCTATATTTCCAACATCAGGCATTGGTTGGATGGGAACTTCCACTCCATCCTCTAAGATTGTAGCATTGTATTTGTAAGGCACGACCTTATCTGACTTGTAGGGGATAGGACCGGCAAACTAATCACCAATCGGGTAACAACTGGCTTGCTATGATACTCAACTTCAAAATGGGCGGGTGCACCAAAACAAGGCACAATGATGTTTACCACTTCTTCAACTCAATCAGTCATTAATAATTCATTTTTGGAAAACAAATCTTCGTCTGAAGAGAAATACTCATTTGCGGAAGCATACTCTTCATCTGACACTTCTTCAGTCAAACAAACCTCAACCATATCAACTTCATGGTAATCATCCCTCTGACTTGTGACCTTGATAGTTCCATTGTCTAACAACAACTGAACACCCTTTTTCAAGATTGAACATCCTCGGGGGTCTCAACAGCAAACTCGGCAAGATCCATATTGGTGTTCCACCTAACCAGCCGTGTGGCAAAAGGTAGCATGCAACTGTACGAGGTCCTCATTCATATACTCTACATCAAAAATTCTGAATTCTCCAGGACATCCAGAAACCATGTTCACTTCCTCTCCATACTATGCCCTAGGCCTGATTATATGGATTAGGCCCCCATCCATCATCTCCTGTAAATCATCCTTTATCTCATCACAACCCTATATGTATGTACTGCAAATAGAACAACCAGCATGGTCATGCGTATAGTAGCTAAATTCACAGAGGTCTGCATGCATTTTCACCAAATCTCCTTTAACCAGATTAATATCAAAAATCTGGAAGTCGCCTGGACAACCGACCACCATATTCACAGCATTTACTCCCCCATGCTTGGGTAGAGGATTGTTTTTCACATTAGGTCCCACGTCCTTGAAAGATAGAACACTAGACTTTACCAACTTCTGCACCTCAGTCTTCAAAGGATAACAATTCTCAATATTATGCCCTGGTGCTCCCTGATGAAAAGCATATGATTGGTCTACCTTATAATACCAAGGCAATGGTGATGGTACGGCGGGAGGTAGTCGGGTCTGAACCAACTTCTTCTGAATCAATTCCGGTAGTAACTCTGTATAGCTCATGGGAATAGGGTCATAACTCTCCCTTCTTTGATTATACCCTTGATTCCCCTGTTGGGACGGTCTTTGATAAGAAACGGTAGTTGGAGCGGCATTCATAACGGGAGTAACTGAGGCGACTTGCTGATGATGCTGATAATTCCTTCTAGGAGTGTTTACCCTCCTCTCTTGTATAACATCATTTGCGTCTCCTTCTTTCTTCTTGGTAAACCCATAAGATGGCTTCTTCGCACCTCCATATCCTTCATTCTTCATTAAACAGCCTTCTCTTACAGCCTCTTCTAAGCGAATACCCATCCCTACCATTTCAGTAAAGTCACTTGGCGCACTTGCTACCATCCTCTCGTAGTAGAAAGCACCCAAAGTCTTCAATAAAATCTTAGTCATCTCTTTCTCTTCCATGGGAGGAATCACCTGGGCGGCTACCTCACGCCATCTCTATGCATATTCTTTGAACAATTCCCTGTCTTTCTGAACCATGGCCCTGAGTTAATCACGATCAGGTGCCATGTCCACATTGTACTTGTATTGTTTGATGAATTCTTCTCCCAAATCATTAAAAGTATGGATATTGGCGCTGTCCAAACTCATATACCACTTCAGTGCAGCACCGATCAAACTATCCTGAAAAAAGTGAATCAGCAGACACTGATCATCAGTATGGGTAGACATTCTCCTTACGTATATCACCAGATGAGCATGAGGGCAAGTGTTTCCGTTATACTTCTCAAACTCCAGTACTTTAAACTTAGCAGGTATCTTAACATTCGGGACCAAGCATAACTCATTCACATTCTGCCCAAATAGCTCTTTTCCCCTGAGGGCCTTCATTCTCTGAATGTTCTTCCAAAGGGCGCTCTTGACAGACTGGATTGTTAAGGGGTTGTGCTGAAACCTAGAGACATCATAGTTCGAGCCTTTGACAGGTCAAAAAGAATGGTACATGGAGAAGTGGATCTTCCTCTCAAAATGGGTTCATAGATCTTTGAATCCATTTTCTATGTAATGGACATCCGGTCAGCTTATTCTTGTCTATTAGGACGCCCCTGGATCCATAAGGCATGCGTTGTTACCTCCACCTTGCACCAGAAATTAAAGTATCATGTGAAAGGGAATATTGTTACTGTCTGCGGAGAAGAGGAGTACATGGTCATCCATCTGAATTCATTCCGATATGTAGAAATGTAAGGTGAATTCATCAAGACTCCCTGCCAAGCTTTTGAAGTAATTTCCCTTGCTTCTATTAAAGATGCTTCTGCCATTCCATAGAATACCAGGGTTCTGCACAAGATGGTTTCCTTGAAAGATGCCAAAGCTACTATAGAAGAAGGTGGTTGCACAATTTGGGGCCAACTTCCTGATATCCCTTACAAATCTGACAATTTTAGTTTGGGCTTTACTGAAGATGGTCAAAGGGTTGTTCGTCGCGCTCGAGATGGAAGACCTTCGTTCCGTATCAACAACAACATAATCAATGTTGTAGAGGGTGCTGACAATGATAATGACTTCGATAACTGGATCTTTCCTATCAGAGGCAAGAAACTCAACAATTGTAAAGTAGAAGACATTATCTCCATCTCCTTTAGCTAGGAGTAATAGCTATTTCTATTTTTATTGCTTTAAGAAGTTTGGTTATGTGATTTCTTTTAAAATAATGACTTTAAACCTTGTGTCTTTCCCGGGGAACAATTGGTTCATTTGTTAAGGGTTGTCATATCATATGTTATATTTTCATTTAATAAAAACATTGGATGTTTTGCATTCAAATTTTGTTCTCTCTGTCTTTCTTTTATTTTATTGCACTTTCAAATAGCTATGTGTTCTTTCACACACTCACACACTATATTCTAGATCTCCGTCCATCCTGGATCTCATTGATAACGATTCTGCTATTGCCACTTATAACTTTGAAAATCCGATCTACCGAGTCGAGGACAAAGGTGAGGAAGATTGTGAAATACCCATAGAACTTGCCAGACTCTTAATACAAGAAGAAAAGGTTATCCAACCACATGAAGATCTAGTTGAAGGGGTGAACTTGGGTTCTGAAACATACATAAAAGAGGTCAAGATAGGTGCCAACTTAGAGGGTAGTGTTAAGAACAAATTGATTCAGATGTTGCACGACTACGTTGAGGTATTTTCATGATCATACGAAGACATGCCAAGGCTCAATACTAATATTGTGGTTCACCTCCTGCCCATTAAAGAGGGTTGTTCTCCGATTAAGCAGAAGGTCCGTCGCATGCATCCCGAGATGTCAGAGAAAATCAAGGTTGAGGTTATGAAACAATTCAATGCAGGGTTCTTAGCAGTGAAGTCATATCCTCAATGGGTTGCTAATGTTGTTTTGGTACCAAAGAAAGATGGCAAGGTACGTATGTGTGTAGATTACATGGATCTGAACAGGGCGATCCCCAAAGATGAATTTCCCCTTCCACATATTGATGTTCTGGTCGATAACACTACTCAGCATAAGGTATTCTCTTTCATGGATGGTTTCTTGGGTTATAATTATATCAAGATGGCGCTTGAAGACATGGAGAAAACTACCTTCGTCACACAATTGGCCATTTTCTGTTACAAGGGCATTCCTTTTGGGTTGAAGAACATCGGGCAACTTATTAGCATGCCATGGTAACTTTATTTCATGACATGATTCATCATTAGATAGAAGTCTACGTCGATGACATGATAGCAAGGTCACATACTGAAGAAGAACATCTTGGTCATCTGCATAAGTTATTTGAAAGGATGAAGAAGTACAAGCTAAGGCTAAATCCGAATAAATGCACTTTCGGGGTGAGATCTAATAAACTCTTTAGTTTTGCCGCCAGTGGTAAAGTTATTGAAGTTGATCCCGAAAATGTTAAAGCTATTCAAGAAATGTCGGCTCCCTATACTGAGAAGGAGGTCAGAGGTTTCTTAGGATGATTAAACTACATTGCCCGATTCATTTCTCATTTGACTTCTACCTATGAGCCAATATTCAAGCTGCTGAAGATAGATCAAGTAGCAAAATGGAACGACGACTGCCAAATAAACTTTGATAAAATCAAGGAGTAATTACAAGAACCTCAAATTCTGATGCCACCAGTTGAAGGAAGACCTCTAATCATGTACCTAATAGTGCTATAGAATTCAATGGGGTGTGTACTGGGGAAGCATGACGAGTATGGTCGAAAAGAACATGCAATATACTACCTTAGCAAAAAGTGTACCCACAGTGAAACAAGATATTCACTACTCGAGAAAACTTGTTGCGCTTTGGCATGGGCTGTTCGTCGACTAAGACAATATATGTTGACTCATACTATTCTATTGATCTCTAAAATGGATCCCATCAAGTACATATTTGAGAAGCCAACCCTCTCCGAAAGAATAGCCCGATGGCTAATGATCTTAATAGAATACGATATTCAATACACCACTCAAAAATAAATCAAAGGAAGTGTACTGGAAGATCATTTGGCATATCAAGCTGTTGACGACTACCAATCTATGAATTTCGAATTCCCTGATGAAAACATTATGCTAGTTACGGATTGTGAAGAGCCTGGACCGTATGAAGGACCTGAGTTAGGATCCCGATGGACTATGGTTTTTGACGGAGCTTCTAACGCACTTGGCAATGGAATTGATGCTATAATTATCTCTCACCAAAGTTGCCATACGCCTTTCACTGCCAGACTTTGCTTTGACTGCACCAATAATATGGCTGAATATGAAGCGTGCATCATGGGTATTGAAGCTGCTATTGACCTGAGAGTCAAATTCCTGAGCGTATATAGGGATTCGGCCTTGGTAATCTGTCAGGTCAAGGGAGAATGTGATATGAAGCATTTGAATCTTATCTCTTACCGAGAACATGTGCTAACCCTAATTCTGTATTTCGTGGAGATTACTTTTGAGCATATACAAAGAGAAGAGAATTAGTTGGTGGACGCACTTGCTACCATGTCATCCATGTTCAAGGTTAGATGGGACAATGAGGCTCCCAAAATTACCATTGAAAGATTCGATGAACCGGCACATTTCTACGAAATTGATATTGATGGAGTAGAAGAAAAGCCTTGGTTTCATGAAGTGAAAAGGTACCTTGAAGCTCAAGAATACCCTAAAGGGGCATCGATCAATGACAAGAAATTCTTACAGAGGTTCTCGGCCAAGTTCTTATTGAGCAATGGAATTTTATACAAGCGCAATCATGATTCAACTCTGTTTCGCTGTGTGGACAAGAAGAATGTAGAGAAAATCATGGAGGATATGCTTGAAGGCATCTTTGGTACTCACTCCAGCAGGCATACTATGGCTAAGAAGATTTTAGAATCAGGTTACTATTGGTCGACTATGGAAACTGACTATCACCACCACTCGAGAACTTGTCATAAGTGCCAGATCTATGCTGATAAGGTCCATGTGCCTCCGGTTCCTCTGAATTTTTTGACTGCTCCGTGGCCATTTGCAATGTTCGGAATTAATATGATCAGAGAACTCAAGCCTATTTCTTCTAATGGACATCACTTCATTCTCGTCGTCATTGACTACTTTACAAAATGGGTCAAAGCAGCCTCATTTTCCTCTATTACCAAGAATGTGGTAGCTTGATTCGTTAAGCATAACCTCATCGATCGGTATTGCATCCCCAAGAGAATCATCACGGAAAATGGTACCAACCAAAATAACACTATGGTCACTGAACTCTGCACGCAGTTCAAGATCAAGTACCACAACTCTTCTCAATATCGACAAAAGATAAATGGCGTGGTGGAGGCCCCCAACAAGAATATTAAGAAGATCATACAGAAGATGGTTGTGACTTACAAAGACTGGCACGAGATGTTACCATTTTCTCTTCATGGCTATCGCACTTCAGCGCGAACATCAATTGGGGCAACCCCATTCTCTCTGATCTATAGCATGGAAGTTGTCCTTCCTATCGATGTTCAAATTCCTTCTCTGAGGATTATGAAAGATGCATACTTCTACGAGGATGACTAGATTCAGACTAGGTTGGATCAATTCAATTTGATTGACAAGAAAAGGCTTATGGCTATTTGTCACGATCAGATGTATCAGAAACGTATGATCAAGGAGTTCAACAAGAAAATCAAGCATCAGGTATATCAGGCTGGTGACTTGGTAATAAAGCACATCATCCCACCGCAAGGTGATCCCAGGGGAAAATGGACTCCCACCTACAAAGGGCCATTGGTTATTAAGAAATTATTATCGGGTGGTGCTATGATACTAACCACAATGGACGGTGAAGATTTACCGCACCCTGTGAATGTGGACATAGTCAAAAGATACTACACATGAAAATGACTCGTGTGATACGGTGGAAGAACCGACTGTTTTGGAAATGCTGGTTTGTGTTTTGCGTTTGTGTTTGCAAAATGTCGCGGTAAGCAAGAGTCGCCACCGACTTTTATTTTATCCAACTGGAAAGGAAAAAAGCACAGAAAAATTCCTTTTTTCGAGATATTCTGAGTACGCGGGGTAGATTATAGAAAGGGAAGGTATTAGCATCCTTTCTATCCATGGTTTTCCATGGGCTCTTAGGTACTTGATCCTCTTTTAAAATTGCTTGTGTGTGTTTATTTTGAAAAGTTTTGTTTTACTTCGTTTTAACCCTTGTATCAGTCCTCAAGAGTGTTACGAAGTTGTTTTGAAAACTTTGTTTGAAAAGTGTTTGGTGTGAAAAAGTTTGTTTGTTTTGAGCAAGTACCTACTAGCATCTACCTACTCGAAAAAGGATTATTTTTGTTCTTGTTTCCTTTAGACAATGCTATCCTACTATTGAGAAATAGGTAGCACCGTCGTTGGAGTTGTAAGGGTCAATTCGTAAGGGACGTACGATCACTAAAGCAATGTTAGGACGTCTTAGTAATAACTCTAATGTCTTAAGATCATATTCGAGGCAACATTTCTGAGGCAACCTTTCCGAGGCAACATTTCTGAACGGGAATTTTGATCTTTGTTAGACAAGAAGTCAACCACTAAAACACCCTATACTTAATGATCGTTTACCGAAGGCAACCGAAGTGAGAGTATACCCTAGGAGTGCGCATGTGCGAGTGATTTGATTTCAGTTATTATCTTTGCACATTAGGGTTTGCTAACCATTTTAAATTAACATACAGTCTTGTCATACAATCCTATTATCATACATCTAACAGTTAATATTTGCGAGAATTAAAATGCGAGAAATAAAGACTACGCTATTACAAGGCTTCGGGGAGGGGGATTAATTACATAGCCAAAAACCCATAAAATGATAAATAAAAGAAAATCCTAATTAAACTATTACATACCGTAAGCAGTTACATTAATATTGCGAAAATAATAAAACGCGCGCGATGAATTAAATGAAAAGGAATTAGGGTTTTGACCCCATCTAAACCTAATTGAAACTTAAAGAGAAAAATCAATTTTTGTTGTTTTTGATTGTTTTAAGAAAATAAGGTTTAATATAATAAATAAAAACCCTAATGACTAATTAGTTTTATTTAAGAAAAATAATTAAATTAACTTGTTTTTGTATTTTTTATTTTATGAAAAGAAAAGAAAAATTAAATCACATGCTAAACCTAATTTTCCTAATTGATTTTAAATGTATAAAAAAAGTTAGAATTAACCTAAATTAAATTAAACTAATGTTAAATTAATTTTGACAAAATAAATAAAAACCTAATTCTAAATTTGTGAAATTGATTTTATGATTTTTCGTAAAAAAGGAATTAATTTTGTTAGAAAATAATTTAAACAAATTAAATAAATTAAAAACCAAAAAAATAAAAAGGAAGAAAATGGGCCTGGTTTTGCAGCAAGAAAGGGGGTATGAATTACAATTCTGGGCCCAAAAGCGCCTGGCCCTGTTTGACTTTTCCTGATCCTATGCACATGCTTGACTGGGGCATATTGTGGACCCTCATGGATAAAGCGTTAGATCTGGCTTGTTGAAGATCTGTTGGCTAGATATTGAGGACATATGGTGGACTTATGAGACACCTGTATACCTAATTACACAAAGAAAAATAATATGCAACAATATGGGGACCTACGGGTCGAACCCAGGTCCTTCGACATTCATCCATTGCACGCTTTCTAGCTGAGCTGGTTGTATTAGTTGTATGACTAATGACAAAATAATATTATATGATAAAATAATAAAGCTAAACTCTGAAACGCGCGCAGATTTGAATGGGCCATTCATGGGGCGCCACGTTATCATCTTCCTCATTGTCTCCGTCGTTTTAGATCAAGAACTTTTACCTACGAACAAATGGGCGTAGGTACAGCCCTGTACCTTTCCAAAATCTTGTCCCTGCATGAAAAATCCATACCAGCGGTACCAATCAACTCGTTGCAACCTCGCGAGCATCATGGTACCACTATCCATGGCCAATTGTCCCTGTACACAAAAACCCTAAAAACGAAGCAAGAACCCTAACTATGGCATCTTGCTGTACAGTTAATGAAAATGCAATTAAGTACCACCATTAGCTTGCAAATAACTCATGAATTAAGGATATGTCAATAAAACATGCTAACTATGCCAGAATCATGATATACAAATTCAAAAAAACATGGAAATCATGGGACTCTTACAGTGCATTTCTGGATGTTAGGAAGCTTGTTAGTGGTTGAATCTTGATCCCTGGATGTCCAGCAATCGATTGGTGTGCCTGGAATGGCTTGAGGAAGCCTGGAACTCGGAAATCAGTTTGCAACTTTTCCTTGAAAATTTGAGATTTGTTCTCTTCTTTGCACGCCTCTAATCCTTTTGTTTCTGATCTGCAATTGTCCCTTATGTACCCTAGAAGGAATTAGGGTTACAAACTTGTATCAAATCTCTCCAATTATGATTGTTGATTCATGATTTGATTATTGTGTCAAATCTTTCTAAATCAAGAAAAACTCAATCTTTTTGTGTCCAAATGATCCTTGCACGATTTGATTCCATCTCCAGCTGTATAATAGAACTAAACATGCACAAAATCTCAAGCTTTGATTAGTTTTTGATATTTTCATGGTTTTATTTTGATTTTATTTGATTTAATTGAAATAAAATCAAAATAAATGACAAAAATAAAATAATGACAAATGGGAAGGATCATGGGTCGTGGGTCATGTTACAAACTCAATTCAAGCATAAAAATTTGGGCCCATTTGACAAAAAATGCAATTTTGGACACATTTGACTTTTGAAAATTTTGCAAAAAATGTCAACTTTACCAATGCATAACTCTCTCAATTTTAACCCTAGAGAGGTGTTCTTGGACTTTTTAGAAAGCTTAAGATGTCGTATAAGCAACCCTTTTGGTCTTATCAAAATTGAGTCTTCCATGTTCATGTATGAAGCTTTGAAAAAAAAGGTGTTTTTGTTGACTTTCCAAAATGACCTATAATGTCCAAATTCATATCTTCTTGCGAGTGCATATTTTGAACTTTGGAGCTGAAGATGGATTGTAGGAAATTGCATCCTATTAAAAATGAGCTTTGGATGGGTCATTTTTGATAAAGTATGAGAAAGTTATGCTTGGTCAAAGTTGAGTTGACTTTTCCTATAAAACCCTAATTTAGCAACTTTTGGGTTTTGATGAATTGTGAGCAATCCTTGAGGAATCATGATCAACACTTGATCAAATGATGAATAATACTTCAAAATGAGAATGTTGACCAAAAATCTTGAAGTTTGACTGTATGTGGGCCACAGTTGACTTTTGCCCTAGCATAATCGATTTTCAGGCCTTTGAGCAATTGACTGAGCAAACTTCCTCTGCAAGGATTGAAACTTGACATGGATGATCTTGTGAACATATTAGGACAATGGTTAGCATTTTGGATCCTTTGGACTAAAACATCTTGATGCAAATTGAAACCCTAATTTGAGGTAGACTGCCTTAGGAGAGAGTTTGTCTGGTCAACCCTTGAACTTCCTTGAGCAATTTGAGGACCTTACTTGACATGTATTGAGAAATATGGGAGGGAAAAATTTTGGGTACAACAGCTGCCCCTGTTCAATCTTCTTAAACCCGAGGATGTAGATTGGCTTGTCTGCCTTTCGTGATCTGAAGGTGGAAGATGATTGAACACTAGAGTGCCTAGAAATTTGCACTCGCATGAAGTGATACTTGTGGTACGGTGGCCAGAACCGGGACTTGTTGCCCCTTTTTTAGGAATTTGCTGGTTTGCGTTTTGCGTTTGTGTTCACAAACTGTCGCGGTAAGCAAGAGTCGCCACTGAATTTTATTTTATCCAACAAGGAAAAGAAAAAAGCACAGAAAAATTCCTTTTTCGAGATATTTCTGAGTACGGGGGGTAGATTATAGAAAGGGAAGGTATTATCACCCTTTCTATCCGTAGTTATCTACGGGATCTTATATACTTGCTCATCATTTTCAAAATTGTTTTCTTTGTGTTTGTGTGATTTTAAAAGCTTTTGTTTTCACTTCGATTTAACTCTTGCTTTTGTCTTCAAGAGTGTAATGAAGTGTTTTTGAAAACTTTGTTTGTAAAGGACTGTAAGTATGAAAAAAGTTTGTTTGGATTGAGCAAGTACTTAAGAGCTAATCTACCTACTTGAAAAAAAGAATTGTTCTATGTTCGTTTCCTTTAGACATCGCTATCCTACTATTAGTGAGTAGGTAGCATCGTCGTTGGAGTTTTGAGGGTCAATTAGAAAGGGACGTACGGTCACTAAAGCAATGTTAGGACGTCTTAGTAGTAACCCTAATGTCTTAGATCAATTATTCGAGGTAACAATTCTGAGGCAACCATTCCGAGGCAACTTTTCCTAATCGGGACTTTGATCTTTGTTTAGACAAAAGGACGACCACTAAAGCATCCTATACTCAATGACCGTTTACCGAAGGCAACCAAGTGGGAGTGTACCCTAGGAGTGAGCATGTGCGAATGATTCAATTTCAGATTATTTATCTTTGCACATTTAGGGTTATCTAATTGTTTTAAAATTAATCATACATTCTTGTCATGCATCCTAATATCATACATCTAACAGTTTATATTTTGCGGAATTTAAAATGTGGAAATTAAACTACGCTATTACAAGGCTTCGGGTATTTACATAGCCAAAAACAAACCCTTTGAAAATAAAGTGATAAAATTAAAGACCTAATTAACTATTACAACTTGTAGGCAGTTATAATAATAGGGTAAAAATAATAATAAAGCGCGCGCGATGAAATTTAAATCGGGAGAGAATTAGGGTATTGACCCTTCTAACCTAATTAAGAGAAAAATTGTTTTTGTTGTTTTTAATAAAAGAATTAAGTTTGCTAAATTAAATATGCAATTAACTAGTTAATTAAATTAATTAATGAAAATAATTACATGGCCTATTTTGTGATTTTTGGTTATTTTTTAAGAAAATAAAATATAATTAAGTTAGAGATAAAACCTAATTGTTCTAATTGATTTTAAATTTATTTACAAAATAATTAAAGTTTACCTAAAATTAAAATCTAATTTAATTAATTAATTTTTGATAAAAATAACATCTAAACCTAATTTGTGAAAAGTATTATTTTTGTGATTTTTTGATAAAAAGGAAATAATTATTTTGTTAGTAAATAAAATAAAATAAATTAAATAAAACAAATATGAAAAATAATAGAGAAATAAATATGGGCCTGGAAGGATTTTCTTTTTTGGGGGTGCAAACAACATTTCTGGGTCCAAGAAGAGTGAGGAGTTTGGTGCTCCTTCGTTTAATGGCCTTTGGATCTGGCCATCTGGCCACTTGGCAAGCTGGATTATGAGGTCCCATGATGGACCTTGGTCTTGTACACGTATCTGATTGCTGAAAAGAAAATAATATGAAAGGAATAGGGGACCTAGGATTCGAACCCAGGCCCTGAAGCGTTTTGCACCTACCCTGTAACCAACTGCGCCACTTGTTTTTGTTGTATGTAATATAAACAATAATTAATATAACATAAACAAGCGAAATAATTAAAATATTAGCGCGAAAATTCAAATGGATGAGTGATGGCTTGCCACGTTTTCGTCTCCCTCCTCTCTCCGTGGCTAAAAGGTTTGGAAACCTTTACCTATGGACAACGTCTGTCGCTACAGCCCTGCAATTTCTTAAAATCAAATACAAGTGATATAAATGACTACCAAGGCCATGAATGGACTCGTCTGGATTTGCTGAGCACAATGGTGCCTCTTCCATGGCCCAATTTTTCCTAGGTTCAGAAACCCCAAGCGAGCTTGTAAACCCTAATAATGGTGAAACTTCATACAAGCCATGAAAACACAATTAAAGAATACAGAAAGCTTGCAAATGTTCTATGGATCAATAATATATGATTAATTCATGTTATCAATGCCTAAATCATACAAACCGAATTCAAGAAATAAGAAATGTCATGATGGACTTACAACACGATATAGGGCCTGGAAATGCTTGATTTTGATTGCTTTTGCTTGCTGATGACCTTAGGAAACGATTGGGATGGTCAAAGGATCTTGAATCTGCCTGTAACTAGGAATTTGATTCACCACTTTTTCTTCTTTTTTCCAAGTTTTGTTTTTGATCACACGCCTCTTTCTCCAGCCTCTTTTGGTCTGCATTCCTTCTATATGTATTGAGGAATAGATTAGGGTTGAAAACCTGGCCTCAATCTTCCTCCATCAATGTCCTTGATCTTGATTTGATACACCTTGAATATCTTTCCAAAAATGGCTTAATTCAATCTTTTTGTACACACCATGCCTTTACACGAAATTTATTTGATGCTAGCTGGACATTAAGACCTGAAACAAGCACAAGATCTTTGAATTTTAATGTTTTGGATTTTATATGATTTGTTTTGATTTAAAATGATTTACTTCAAATAAAAATCAAAATAAATAATATAAATAAGATAATGACAAGTGGCACAGGCTAGGGCTCGTGGACCATGTTGCCAACTTAAAACAAGTGAAAAAGATTGGGCCCATTTGGCAAAAATTGAAGTTTTAGGCATAGTTGACTTTTGGCAATTTTGCAAAAAAGGTCAACTTCACCAATGCATAACTTATTCAATTTTGACTCTTTGAAGGTGTTCTTGGACTTTTTAGAAATATTGAGATGTCCTCTAAGTAATCCTTTAGGTTTCATCTCAATTGGGTCTTCCATGTTCATGTATGAAGCTTTGACAAAAAAGGTGTTTTTGTTGACTTTCCAAAATGACCTATAATGTCCAAATTCATAACTTCTTGTGAGTCCATATTTTGAACTTGGGATTTGAATAAGGATTGTTGAGAATTGCATCCTATTCAAAATGAGCTTTGGATGGGTCATTTCTCATAAAGTATGAGAAAGTTATGCTTGGTCAAAGTCGAGTTGACTTTTCCTACAAAACCCTAATTTAGCAACTTTTGAGTCTTGATGAATTATGAGCAATCCTTGAGGAATCATGATCAAAACTTGATCAAATTATGAATAATACTTCAAAATGAGGATGTTGACCAAAAATCTTGAAGTTTGACTGTATGGGGGTCACAGTTGACTTTTGCCCTAGCATAGTCGATTTTCAAGCCTTTGAGCAATTGACTGAGCAAACTTTCTCTGCAAGGCTTAAAACTTGACATGGATGATATTGAGAACATATTAGGACAATGGTGAGAATTTGGGATCCCTTGGACTCAAGTATCTTGATGCAACATGAAACCTTAATTTGAGGTAGACTGCCTTATGAGGGAGCTTGTCTGGTCAACCCTTGGGCTTCCTTGAGCAACTTAAGGATCTTTCTTGAAATGTTTTGAGAAATATGGGAGGGAAAATTTTAGGGTACAACAGTTTCCCCTATTCAATCTTCTTAAACCTGAGGATGTAGATTGGCTTGCTGGCCTTTCGTGATCCGAAGGTAGAAAAGGATTGAACACTAGAGTGCCCAGAAATTTGCACTCGCATGAAGTGGTGTCCGTCTTGCGATGTCGGGAATGGGCTTACAAATGCCATTTGGAAATTATTGACGAGGTGATGGGCTTAAAGATGCCATATGGAGGAGTGTCGATCGCATAAGAGATTCCTTAGCGAGAGCTTGTATACCTGTTATTGAGGAAGATTCTGCTGGGGAATGCTGATCTCTGTCTTAAGAGAAATAGAATTTTAGGAGCTTCAGTCGTCCGTTATTCTACTGGGGTATCATCTCTATTTTGAGAAAGGTTGAATTTTAGGAACTTCGGTCGTCCGTTATTCTTGTTGAGGAATCATCTCTGTTGAATTTTAGGAACTTCGGTCATCCGTTATTCTACTGAGGAACCGTCTCTGTTGAAATTTAGGAACTTTGGTTGTCCGTTATTCTACTGAGGAATCATCTTTGTTGAAATTTAGGAACTTCGGTCGTCCGTTATTCTACTGAGGAACCGTCTCTGTTGAAATTTAGGAACTTCGGTTGTCCGTTATTCTACTGAGGAATCATCTCTGTTGAAATTTAGGAACTTCGGTCGTCCTTTATTCTACTGAGGAATCATCTCTGTTGAAATTTAGGAACTTCGGTCGTCCGTTATTCTACTGAGGAATCATCTCTATTGAAATTTAGGAACTCCGGTCGTCCGTTATTCTACTGAGGAATCATCTCTGTTTAAATTTAGGAACTTCGGCTGTCCGTTATTCTACTGAGGAATCATCTCTGTTGAAATTTAAGAACTTCGGTCGTCCTTTATTCTAATGAGGAATCATCTCTGTTGAAATTTAGGAACTTCGGTCGTCCGTTATTCTACTGAGGAACCGTCTTTTAGTCGAGGAGGTGAGAATGAACTACTATATGGTCATGGTCCAGGATTCATAGTGATAAAACCGACTGCTATCTGGTCGTAATCCAGGCTTTACAGTTACTTACTGGGGAGATGAGATTATCCGGTTGTAATCCGGGCTTTGCAATTTCTCGATTCTTATCTGGTCGTAATCCAGGCTTCAGAAGGAAATGAATTGCTATCCGGTCGTATCCGGGCTTCAACTTGAGTTTTACGGCACACTAATATCCGGTCGACTCCGGGCTTCTTAGTAACTGGCTGAGCTGTTATCCGGTCGTAATTTGGGCTTCACGGCTTGCTGGGGGCTAAACTATTATCCGGTCGTTCCCGGGCTTTATAGCTTTAATTTTGTGAGAATCTGATTATATCTTTCCTGAAAGGTAAAGGTCAATTGTATGTAATGCATGACATGTATCAAGCAATGATGTTCTTAAAATAAATGAGATTGTGTTGTATTATGTTTATGCGTATGTCCTGATGTATGGATATGTAATGTTTTTTATGATGCTCTCTAGCTGGGGAAAATAAATCCCGGATTGCTGCTGGAGAAAAAAGTTGAATTCTTCGTTTCCGCTGGGGATAGTGAATGAAGGTGATTGTGAGAATAAGCTTGCAGGAGAGGATAACTCCGCTGGGGAATAAACTGACGAGGAAGTGACTATGTGGGGAGGACATATTCTGCTAGAGGACCTGTTGATTTGGAGAAATAAACTCAGCTGGGGATGAGTTATCATTGCTGGCGATGATACACTCTGTTGGGAATTGAGTTTATGTTTGTGAAAAGAATGAACTCCGCTGGGGATGAGTTATCATTGCTGGCGATGATACACTCTGTTGGGAATTGAGTTTTTATTTGTGAAAAGAATGAACTCCGCTGGGGATGAGTTATCATTGCTGGCGATGATACACTCTGTTGGGAATTGAGTTTCTGTTTATGAAAAGAATGAACTCCACTGGGGATGATTTTCCAGTGGAGACTTCACTCGGGATAATATTTTAGACTCTACTGGGGACAATCCTCCAAACTCTACTGGGGATAGTTCTCCAAACTCCATTGGGGATAATCTTCTAGTGCTGATGATAGATATTCTGCTTGGGGAGAATCTTGCTGACTCATTCGCGGTTGCGAGCCTCAGCTGGGGAGAGTGCTGTCCTGTTCGGGACCGCTAATATCATTGTTTTTTTTTACTTTGCGGGGAGTGAATGTACCTTCAATCGTTTTCTCCAACTAGGTCTATCCCTATACCTGGTGGATAGAGTAACTGTATGGTTTGGACATTTCTTGTTTTTCCCTGTTCCTGATATTATGAGTAATCGTCTTTTGTTTCGCATGTAAATATTTATTAGCAGCAATTATTGTCAAATGCATATATCAAAATGAAACATTGGACGCTCTTGCAAGACAAAACAGAAAAAGAAAAACAATTTGAAATCTCTTTGTGAAAATGAATTGTATTGATTTTGAAGTTGGCCTGTAAAATAGGCGTTTTTATACAAGAGGCTGACGTCCTAGTAAGAGAATGTCGTCGAGCAATAGAGTTTATACAATTTGTGAAAAAAGAAAGAAAAACAGTTATGTGAATAATCCCACTGGGTTCCAACTCTGCTATTGCCTTTATATCCTCGAGCATCTCATCACTTTGCTACTTGGTTGAAGGTAGATCAGATTGATTAGTGTCATCCAAGCTTGATAGTTGATACCGAAGTTTGGTTTCAAGATGATCCAATGAGACATAGTGTTACACTTGAATCCCTAATTTTTGCCTGGACCGCCCTTTTGGGTTTTCAGTCCACTGGGATACCCTTTTTTGCCCAAGCCGCCTTTTCAGGTTTTCGACTTGCCGGATGTATAGTTTTTTATTTTCATCCCTTATTTTTTCCCTAACCCTTTTGGTTCGCCGGGAAGCCCTTATTTTTGCCTAGGCCAATCAACCTAGCGGGTCTTTGATTATGCGTAGTATTTTTTCACTATGTCTGCATTGACGGGGTGAGGAAGGTCGTCACCATCCATGGTGGTTAGAATCATAGCTCCTCTTGAGAAAATGTTCTTAACCACAAATGGCCCTCCGTACGTAGGGGTCCATTTGCCCCTGGGATCACCTTGTGGCAGTATGATGCGCTTGATCACTAGATCCCCAACTTGATACTCTTGTCGTTTGACTTTCTTATTAAATGCCTTGATCATCCTCTTTTGATACATTTGACCATGACAAATAGCAGTAAGTCTCTTTTTGTTGATTAAGTTCAGCTGATCAAGCCGGGTCTGGATCCAATCGTCCTCGCTCAAACCTGCATCCTTCATAATCCGAAGAGAGGGTATATGAACCTCAATAGGTAAGACTGCTTCCATGCCATACACTAAAGAGTAAGGTGTTGCCCCTGTTGAATTCGTACTGAAGTTCGGTACCCATGAAGAGAAAATGGTAACATCTCGTGCCAATCTTTGTATGTCACCGTCATCTTCTGCACAATCTTCTTGATATTCTTATTAGCCGCTTCTACAGCCCCATTCATCTTCGGCCGGTAGGGAGAAGAGTTGTGATGATGTATCTTGAACTGCTTGCAGAGCTTGGTGATCATCGTATTATTGAGATTTGTACCATTGTCCGTAATGATCCTCTCTGGTACACCGTATCGACAGATTAGATTATGCCGAATAAACTGTGCCACGACGTTCTTGGTCACTGTAGCAAAGGAAGATGCTTCAACCCACTTCGTAAAGTAATCAATTGCTACCAGGATGAAACGATGCCCGTTGGACACAGTAGGTCTGATCTCGCCGATCATGTCGATGCCCCACATTGCAAAAGGCCAAGGAGCTGTCAAGACATTTAGAGGAACTGGAGGTACGTGCACCTTATCAGCATAGATTTGGCACTTATGATAGGTCTAAGAATGCTGATAACAATCGGCTTCCATAGTAGACCAATAATATCCTGCCCACAGGATTTTCTTTGCCATGGTATGTCCATTGGAATGAGTTCCGAAAGTACCTTCATGTAACTCTACCATGATCCTTTCTGCCTCGTTCTTATCCACACATCGCAGTAAGGTTGAATCATGCTTACGCTTGTAAAGAATACCATTATTGATGAAGAACTTCGTAGCGAATCTCCTCATAAACTTTTTATCATTAACAGATGCACCCTCGGGGTATTCCTGAGCCTCAATATACCTTTTTACCTCATGAAACCAGGGTTTATCTGTTACCTCTTCAGTCTCAATGTCACAACAATGTGAGGGTTCATCCAACCTCTCAATGGTAATCTGCGGAGCCTCATTGTCCCACCTGACCTTGAACATAGAAGACATAGTAGGTAGCACATCCGCTAACTGGTTCTCCTCTCTGGGGAAGTGTTCAAAGCTTATCTCCTCAAAATGCAGAAGCAACGTTAATGCATACTCTTTGTAAGGAATAAGATTTGGGTGCTCTATATCCCACTTGCCTTTGATCTGACTGATCACGAGAGCGGAATCTACGAACACACTTAAGAACTTAATCTTTTGGTCAATAGCTGCTCGCAGGCCCATGATGCACGCTTCATACTCCGCCATGTTATTGGTGCAGTTAAAACATAATCGGGCGGTGAACGGAGTATGACAGCCTTCAGGAGATATGATCACAGCGCCAATGCCATTACCCAAAGCATTTGAAGCTCCATCAAAATACATAGACCATCGGGATCCTTCCTCAGGTCCTTCATCCGGTCCAGGTGTTTCACAGTCGGTTACCAACATGATGTTCTCATTTAGAAACTCAAAGTGCATAGTCTGGTAATCATCCACTGCCTGATGCGCCAAATGATCTGCTAACACACTCCCCTAGATTACCTTTTGGGTCGTGTATTGGATGTCATACTCAGTCAAGATCATCTGCCATCTTGCTATTCTTCCGGATAAGGCAGGCTTTTCAAAGATATACTTGATTGGATCCATCTTTGATATCAATAGAGTAGTGTGAGTCAGCATATACTGTCTCAGCCGGCGAGCAGCCCATGCCAAAGCGCAGCAAGTTTTTTCAAGCAGTGAGTATCGGGTCTCACAGTTGGTAAACTTTTTGCTAAGGTAGTAAATAGCATGCTCTTTTCGGCCAGACTCGTCATGCTTCCCCAGCACACACCCCATCGAGTTGTCGAGTACTGTCAAGTATAAAATCAAAGGTCTCCCTTCTACTGGAGGCATCAAAATAGGTGGCTCTTGTAGATATTCCTTGATCCTTTAGAAAGCGGCCTGAAATTCATCATTCCACTTTACCACTTGATATTTCTTCAGCAGCTTGAAGATTGGCTCGTAAGTAGCAGTCAGGTGCGAGATGAATCGGGCAATATAGTTCAGACGTCCCAAAAAGCCTCTGACTTCTTTTTCAGTTCGGGGAGCAGGAATTTCCTGTATAGCCTTCACCTTTGCAGGATCCACTTGAATACCTTTATCACTAACGACGAAACCCAGTAGCTTACCAGACCTTACCCCGAAGGTGCACTTGTTCGGGTTTAACCTCAGCTTGTAAAACTTCAACCTGTCAAATAGCTTCTGGAGGTGGTCAAGATGTTCCTCTTCAGTTTGGGATCTTGCAATCATGTCGTCAACATATACCTCAATCTCATGATGAATCATGTCGTGGAACAAAGCGACCATGGCGCGCTGATACGTTGGCCCAACATTCTTCAATCCGAACAGCATGACTTTGTAGCAAAAGGTACCCCACTGCGTGACGAACGTCGTCTTTTCCATGTCTTTGGGAGCCATTTTAATCTGATTGTAACCGGAGAAACCATCCATAAAGAAGAAGACCTTATGCTGTACGGTGTTGTCGACCAAAACATCAATATGAGGCAGAGGAAAATCATCCTTGGGACTTGCCCTGTTCAGATCCCTATAGTCAATATACATTCGAACCTTACCATCTTTCTCCAGCAATGGAACCACGTTGGCAACCCACTACGAGTAAGAAGTAACTGCTATAAAACTGGCATCAAACTGTTTTATAACCTCAGGCTTGATTTTCTCAGACATCTCTGGGTGCATTCGGCGAACTTTCTGTTTCACTGGAGGACAGTCTTCTTTGGTTCGCAAGCGGTGAACCACAATATTGGTATCCAACCCAGGCATATCTTCGTAAGACCAAGCAAAGATCTCAACATAGTCACGCAGCATTTGTATCAACCGTTGCTTAACACCAGACTCCAAATTTGCGCCGATCTTGACCTCTTTCTTGTCCTCTTCCATACCCAGATTTACTGTTTCTACTGGCTCTTCATGGGGTTGTATGGCCCTCTCTTCCTGTAGTAACAATCTAGCAAGTTCACCTGGAACTTCGCAATCATCCTCACCTTCGTCCTCGGCTTGGTTGATCGGACTTTCAAAGTCATAACTGGCAGTAGCAGAGTCGTTATCAGTGGGATCCAGAGTGGATGTGGACTTGTATATGTGAGTGTGTGTAAGACAATAGCTGTTTTAATAAAGTGCAAGATAGAAAAACAAGGAGCGCAAAATTTGTAATGCAATAAAACGTCCAATGCTTTATTGATGATATATGGAAATGACAAACATTAAGCCCTCACAAACAAAGCCACGGTGCCTCGGGTAAGACACTGGGCCGTAAAGTTTAAAATTGTCTGTTACAAAACTCAAAACAAAAGTCTATTACTGTGTAATAAAAGAAATGGGCACGAAGTCCTTTGCCGTCCAATTGCTTAATCCGCTGTCGGTAGTCGGGTAAATCCAGCTATCGAACTCAGACTCTTCATCATCATCTTCAATTGCATTCACTTCCGGATTACTGATATGCAGGGAGGTCTTCCAATCCGTGCACGCCGAACAACCCTTTGAGCTTCTGCAGTAAAACCCAAACCAAACTTGTCAGTCTTGTGTGCAAAGTCATGGAGTTGGCCCCAATTCGCACACCCACCTTTTTCAATAACAGCCCGGGCATCCTTGAGGGAAGCCATCTTCATTGGAGGATCTTCAGCAACAGTTTCAGTCGACGCCAGAGTCTGGGGGACTTCTTCAAAATTTTGACACGGGGTTTCAATGAACTCCCCATCCATCTCCACATACCGAAAAGAGTTAAGGTGGCTCACCATATACTCCTCTTCTCCTTGCACCGTAGCAATTTTTCCCTTCACTGGGTATTTTAGCATCTGATGGAGCGTGGAAGTCACTGCCCCAACCTTATGAATCCATGGGCGGCCCAGCAAACAAGAATAAGATAGCCGAATGTCCATCACATAGAACGTAGATGCAAAAGTTTGGGAACCAACTTTAACAGGGACATCCACCTCCCCGCGTACCATCCTTTTGGACCTGTCAAAGGCCCTAACCACAATATTACTTGGCTTCAGAACCAACCCTTCACAGTCCAACCGGTCTAACGCTTTCTTGGTAAAAACATTTAACGAGGAGCCAATATCCACCAGCACGTGGGCCAAAGTAGTGCCCCTGCACTCGATTGAAACATGCAGAGCATTATTGTGATTCTTTCCTTTGGCAGTCAGATCTGCGTCAGAGAAACCCAACCCGTTACTAGCGGTCAAACTAGCCACACAGTCTTTGGATTGATCAACAGATGTTTCCTGCGGCACATGCGCCATTTTCAGGAAAGCAATTAAAGCCTTTGCGTGGGCTTCTTAACACAATAATAAAGATAGCATGGAGATCTTCGACGGGGTTTGCCCCAGCTGTTCGACTACGTTGTAGTCGCTTTTCTTGATGATCTTCAAAATCTCCTTTATCTCCTGTCTAGAGGTTTCAATAATAATTTTCTTCGGTGCCTCCATTCGGGCAGGCTCACCAGTGATCTCTTTGCCCCGAGCGTCAGATGACTCGGGGACAGGGGTAATGATTGGAACATGAACAGGGACAGTAGTTGACGTACTGGCAGATGGAATAGCAACAGGTTTTCGAACAGTTGGTGGGGAGATCTCAGGAGAGAAGAGACTTCCCCTTCGGGTGACCTTGCTAGACCCGACGATATTGATGACATCAGTATCAGCCTCTTCAACCTTCAAATCTTGTTTGATCCCATGATAATACACATCGGCCCCATAGTGCCACGGGATAGCCTTATCCGAAGTGTACGGGATAGGACCAGGGATAGTGATGATCAACGAAGCAACTCTTGTAACAGGTGTAATACTAACAGGCTTTCTCGAAGAAGCCTTGGAAGGATTGGCGGAAATGGTTATTATTGGAACATCTTCAACAGGAATCAATGGAACCAAAGTTTTCTCGAACAGGATTTATTTGTTATCCATCAGGCAATAAACACCTGACTTCAATAAATGGCAACCAGTAGGTAGGATGGAACATAGGTGGCAACCTTCGCCACATCCCAGAAATAAACCGGCCGATAATAGGTTTTTCTTCACTTCCATCAACGGAGTAGAAACGTCTTCCACAGAGGTTACAAATGAATCATCATCTAAAAAATTTACTCCATGCTTGGGCATAGAGGCAGTCATGACATTAGGCTTTTCTGGCGCGTCAAACTCAATTTCCTTAGCTTCAATCAAATCTTGTACCTTATTCCTCAAGGCCCAGCAGTTGTTCGTATCATGCCCTGGGCTATCGGAGTGATAAGCACAGCGAGCATTCGGATTATACAGGGGTGAGGTAGTACTGGGATTCTTCGGAGCTTCCCTCAAAGTTATCAAGTTGGTCTTCAATAACTGCGAAAGAATTTGGGATAGGGTCATACTGAGCTGAGTATACTGCCTTTGAGGTCTCTCTACTCTTTGTTGATTTTTGCGTTGTGGGGCAACAGTTGGTCTTGATATTACTACCGCGTTAACTGCTTGGCGGCGTTCAGGTCAGTTCTGGCTCCTCGAGTTGTAAACTGCACTAACTTCTTTTCTTAAAGGCTTCTTCTTTGTACTTGATGAAGCACCTTTCTGTATCTTTCCACTTTTAATACCAGCTTCAACTCTCTCCCCCATCAAAATCAATTCAGTGAACCCAGACGATGAACTTCCGATCAAATGATTGAAATACGGACCAGACAAAGTCCAAAGAAACATGTCCACCAACTCCCTATCAGACCGAGGGGGTTGGACTCTTCCAGTAAGATCTCTCCATTTCTGAGCATAGTCCTTAAAGCCTTCGCCTGTACCCATATACATACTCTGAAGTTGAGTACGCGTGAGAGCAAGGTCGGCATTATACTGGTATTGCTTATAAAAAGCAACAGCGAGTCCTTCCAGTTGGTAGAACCATTCAAGTTGAGTCTCTAAAAGACTATCTTGAAAGAAATGAACCCACAGGTTCCTATCAGCAGTATATGGTTGAATCTTTCTGACATACGAGCGGAGGTGTAGCTTCGGGCAGGATACCCCATCGTACTTAGCAAAGACAGGAGCTTTAAACTTGTGTGGGATCACCACCTCAGATGCCAAACCCAAATCTCCGAAGTCCCACCCAGGTATCTTCTGGATCTCCATTGCACTCAATCGGTCTTCAAGTTGTTTATATTTATCCTCAGCAGGAGGATACTAAACTTCATCAAAGTTAGTGTCATTATCAGAAATTACAGGACTAGGCTCCTTTCTTTCCTCTTGATTCTCTCCCCCTCCAGATGAATGGGACAAATCAGTTTCCTGTCGCAAATTGTTCCCGAACCTGCGACCCATATTCATCAGGACCACCTTCTTCTTCTTCTTCTTATTTTCCTTCAAGATGAGAGACTTCAAATCTTGCTGCCCTTTGGCCAAATTCAGGAACAGCTCTTGGAATTGTGCATTCTGAGCTTGAAGAGCCTTGATGGCTTGATCAGTAGGTGTTTCAGAAGACATGATTGCTGAAATAAACAACGAAGAAGATAAGAGACCTGTAATGGTACCTGTGATGAGGTGCATTATAATGGAATGCGTATGAAATGATTTCAAAAACTTTGGGAGATTCAAATTTGTAAACCAAAATAAAACACACTTTATTAGATAAAACTTGTGACAATGTTTAACAAATGCCTTCAAGGCGTTACAAAAGAAATACTGAAAAGTAAATCTAAACTAGAAACAATAAAAGACATCAGAAATCCCATGGTCTCTTTCCCTTCGTGCTGACATTATTGTTGATTGTCCTTTCGTTCTCAAGCTGTCTTGTAAGCTTCAAGATCTTCCGTTCTTGCTCATGATATTTCTCCCTGTAGGTATCCCTTTCTTCCTTTAGCTGGATCCAAGATCTCTTCAATGCCCCAAGCTCAGTAGGCATGTACGGATGGAGGACCGTATAAGGAACACCTTCTTCATCAGTATGATCTATGATCACTGGAAAAACAGCTTCATATGGCATCCCCAACTTTTGAGCATAGGCTCGAACCCACTGGAGATATGGTTGCATCGGGAGAGAAGTCTTCATTCCTAGCTCATGTGGGTCAGACTTGTTCACCATGCCCCAAGCTTTTATAAACCTACGGCGATGTCCCTCAACATCCCCCTTGTAGTCAAAGACAATGCCTGTAAGCAGCAGCTCATAGGGACCGTCTCTCCGAGCGCGTCCAAACTGTCGTAGGGCCAAACAAGGATTATAGGTGATACCCCCTCTAATTCCAAGCAAAGGAACATTAGGGTATTCCCCACATCGATCAATGACAGCCACTCTTTCCATATCTTTAGAACTCCAAAGGATGTTCGTATGAGCAAGGGACATGATTCTGTAAGCCCAACCTACACCTTCCTCATTCTTCAAAACAGACTTGGGGAGGTGCAAAACAAACCACCTCGCCAGCAGCGGCGTGCAACACAAGAGGGTTCCCCTTCTCCACACAGTATGGGTATAGAGAGCATGTAGAATATCACCTAGAAGAGTAGGCACTGGGTTATGAGACATGAAGATCTTGACCGTGTTCACATCTATGAAGGCATCTAGATTCGGGAACAGAACCAAGCCATAGATGAGGAGAGCCAGGATGTCTTCAAATGCTTGAAAGTCCAAACTATCCCAGAATTGTTGAGCTTGATCGATCAAAAATTTAGCCAAGAAACCTTTAACCCCACTCCGAGTCTCCCAGTTAGATACTACATCAGCCATTTTTAGATGTAGGGCTGAAGCAATATCCTTTGGCCTAGGAGCTATCTCCAAACCTGTAAAGGGTTTCTGCTCTAGAATAAATATGCCCAGTAAGTTAGAAAACTCCTCCAAAGTAGGGACTAACTGATAGTCCGGGAAGGTGAAACAATGATGCAATGGATCAAAGAATTGGAACAACACGCTCATCATTTGCTCATCCAACTTTGAAGTGACCAAGCTAAGGAGGTGACCACGTCTTATAAAAAATGAAGAAGTATCAGGAACCTTTGAGGCTAACTCTCTGAGCTGAGCAGGGATTTGCACAAAGTTGATTTGAATGGTATTTCTACGCATAGAAGCCATGATCTGCAAAACAGAACAAAGATGAATCCCCTCGGTCTTTGAAATGGCTAGTCTAATGAAATATGCATGCGATGCCATGATGCATGATGTCATGATAAGAACACACAACAGGTATCACAAATAGCAAACATGGCAAAGGCAAACAAGTCACACAAGAGCCCTTAAATTTCAGGCTGGCATGGAGTCTAGGTATTACCCTCTTGCAGTTTAGTTGGTTCAACCTGTCCTAATAATAGTAACCGGGTTCTAGAGGTTCTCAATATCATTGAACATCCTCCATCGGTCATAATTCCAGTCACGCAATCTTTTATCGCGGCCGGAACCATCTCAAGAGTATGGTCTCAATGAGTGTAGCATACTTCTACTTCCTATGGCCAAGTTGGTCAATTATAGGTTCTAAGGTCAGTTGATGCTTAATGACCCATTAGCAGCCCCATACTCTCCTTGTTTCTCTACTAGGGATATCGGTACCAACTAATGTGCCACATCAACGTAGCTACTGCTTTAACCATATTGGTATACGTTGTACAGTTCCCTCACAGTCTATTACTACTTACCTAAAAGGTATCCCCCAGATCCGGGTTAGGATCTATAGTAACTACGATACAAAGCCCACAAAGATAAAGCAATCAAATAAAACAATTGAAAACAATATGATGAACTAATCCTAAGGTACACCCCACTGTTTATCCCCAACAGAGTCGCCCGTTCTGTAATACGGTGGCCAGAACCGGGACTTGTTTCCCCTTTTTTAGGAATTTATTGGTTTGCGTTTTGCGTTTGTGTTCGCAAAATGTTGTGGTAAGCAAGAGTCGCCACCGACTTTTATTTTATCCAACAAGGAAAGGAAAAAAGCACAGAAAAATTCCTTTTTCGAGATATTTCTGAGTACGGGGGGTAGATTATAGAAAGGGAAGGTATTAGCACCCTTTATATCCGTAGTTATCTACGGGCTCTTAGGTACTTACTCATCATTTTCAAAATTGTTTTCTTTGTGTTTGTGTGATTTGAAATGCTTTTATTTTGACTTCGATTTAACTCTTGCTTCTGTCTTCAAGAGTGTAATGAAGTGTTTTTGAAAACTTTGTTTGTAAAGGAGTGTAAGTATGAAAAAAGTTTGTTTGGATTGAGCAAGTACTTAAGAGCTAATCTACCTACTCGAAAAAAAGAATTGTTCTATGTGTGTTTCCTTTAGACATCGTTATCCTACTATTAGTGAGTAGGTAGCATCGTCGTTGGAGTTTTGAGGGTCAATTCGAAAAGGACGTACGGTCACTAAAGCAATGTTAGGACGTCTTAGTAGTAACCCTAATGTCTTAGATCAATTATTCGAGGCAACAATTCTGAGGCAACCATTCTGAGGCAACTTTTCCGAATCGGGACTTTGATCTTTGTTTAGACAAAAGGACGACCACTAAAGCATCCTATACTCAATGACCGTTTACCAAAGGCAACCAAGTGGGAGTGTACCCTAGGAGTGCGCATGTGCGAATGATTCAATTTTAGATTATTTATCTTTTCACATTTAGGGTTATCTAATTGTTTTAAAATTAATCATACATTCTTGTCATGCATCCTAATATCATACATCTAACAGTTTATATTTTGCGGAATTTAAAATGCAGAAATTAAACTACGCTATTACAAGGCTTCAGGTATTTACATAGCCAAAAACAAACCCTTTGAAAATAAAGCGATAAAAGTAAAGACCTAATTAACTATTATAACTTGTAGGCAGTTATAATAATAGGGTAAAAATAATAATAAAGCGCGCGCGATGAAATTTAAATTGGGAGAGAATTAGGGTATTGACCCTTCTAACCTAATTAAGAGAAAAATTGTTTTTGTTGTTTTTAATAAAAGAATTAAGTTTTCTAAATTAAATATGAAATTAACTAGTTAATTAAATTAATTAATGAAAATAATTACATGGCCTATTTTGTGATTTTTGGTTATTTTTTAAGAAAATAAAATATAATTAAGTTAGAGATAAAACCTAATTGTTCTAATTGATTTTAAATTTATTTACAAAATAATTAAAGTTTACCTTAAATTCAAATCTAATTAAATTAATTAATTTTTGATAAAAATAACATCTAAACCTAATTTGTGAAAAGTATTATTTTTGTGATTTTTTGATAAAAAGGAAATAATTATTTTGTTAGTAAATAAAATAAAATAAATTAAATAAAACAAATATGAAAAAGAATAGAGAAAGAAATATGGGCCTGGAAGGATTTTCTTTTTTGGGGGTGCAAACAGCATTTCTGGGCCCAAGAAGAGTGAGGTCCGTTTGACTTTTTGCATTCAGTGTGTTGCTTTGACTGAGGAGTTTGGTGCTCCTTCGTTTAATGGCCTTTGGATCTGGCCATCTGGCCACTTGGCAAGCTGGATTATGAGGTCCCATGATGGACCTTGGTCTTGTACACGCATCTGATTGTTGAAAAGGAAATAATATGAAAGGAATGGGGGACCTGGGATTCGAACCCAGGCCCTGAAGCGTTTTGCACCTACCTTGTAACCAACTGCGCCACTTGTTTTTGTTGTATGTAATATAAACAAGAATTAATATAAAATAAACTAGCGAAATAATTAAAATATTAGCGCGGAAATTCAAATGGACGAGTGATGGCTTGCCACGTCTTCGTCTCCCTCCTCTCTCCGTGGCTAAAAGGTTTGGAAACCTTTACCTACGGACAACATCTGTCGCTACAGCCCTGCAATTTCTCAAAATTAAATACAAGTGATATAAATGACTACCAAGTCCATGAATGGACTCGTCTGGATTTGCTGAGCACAATGGTGCCTCTTTCATGGCCCAATTTTGCCTAGGTTCAGAAACCCCAAAGCGAGCTTGTAAACCCTAATAATGGTGAAACTTCATACAAGCCATGAAAACACAATTAAAGAATACAGAAAGCTTGCAAATGTTCTATGGATCAATAATATATGATTAATTCATGCTATCAATGCCTAAATCATACAAACCGAATTCAAGAAATAAGCAATGTCGTGATGGACTTAGAGCGTGATATAGGGCCTGGAAAAGCTTGATTTTGATTGCTTTTGCTTGCTGATGACCTTAGGAAACGATTGGGATGGTCAAAGGATCTTGAATCTGCCTGTAACTAGGAATTCAATTCACCACTTTTTCTCGTTTTTTCCAAGTTTTGTTCTTGATCACACGCCTCTTTCTCCAGCCTTTTTTGGTCTGCATTCCTTCTATATGTATTGAGGAATAGATTAGGGTTGAAAACCTGGCCTCAATCTTCCTCCATCAATGTCCTTGATCTTGATTTGATACACCTTGAATATCTTTCCAAAAATGGCTTAATTCAATCTTTTTGTGCACACCATGCCTTTACACGAATTTGATTTGATGCTAGCTGGACATTAAGACCTGAAACAAGCACAAGATATTTGAATTTCAATGTTTTGGATTTTATATGATTTGTTTTGATTTAAAATGATTTAATTCAAATAAAAATCAAAATAAATAATATAAATAAGATAATGACAAGTGGCACAGGCTAGGGCTCGTGGACCATGTTGCCAACTTAAAACAAGTGAAAAAGATTGGGCCCATTTGGCCAAAATTGAAGTTTTAGGCATAGTTGACTTTTGGCAATTTTGCAAAAAAGGTCAACTTCACCAATGCATAACTTATTCAATTTTGACTCTTTGAAGGTGTTCTTGGACTTTTTAGAAAGCTTGAGATGTCCTATAAGCAATCATTTTGTTTTCATATCAATTGGGTCTTCCATATTCATGTATGAAGCTTTGACAAAAAAGGTGTTTTTGTTGACTTTCCAAAATGACCTATAATGTCCAAATTCATAACTTCTTGTGAGTGAATATTTTGAACTTGGGAGATGAAGATGGATTGTAGATAATTGCATCCTATTAAAAATGAGCTTTGGATGGGTCATTTCTAATAAAGTATGAGAAAGTTATGCTTGGTCAAAGTTGAGTTGACTTTTCCTATAAAACCCTAATTTAGCAACTTTTGAGTCTTGATGAATTATGAGCAATCCTTGAGGAATCATGATCAACCCTTGATAAAATGATGAATAATACTTAAAAATGAGGATGTTGACCAAAAATCTTGAAGTTTGACTGTATGGGGGTCACAGTTGACTTTTGCCCTAGCACAGTCAATTTTTAAGCCTTTGAGCAATTGACTGAGCAAACTTTCTCTGCAAGGCTTTAAACTTGACATGGATGATATTGAGAACATATTAGGACAATGGTGAGCATTTGGGATCCCTGGGACTCAAGTATCTTGATGCAACATGAAACCCTAATTTGAGGTAGACTGCCTTAGGAGGGAGTTTGTCTGGTCAACGCTTGGGCTTTCTTGAGCAACTTGAGGACCTTTCTTGAAATGTTTTGAGAAATATGGGAGGGAAAATTTTGTGGTACAACAATACCTATCTTGCGATGTCGGGAATGGGCTTATAGATTCCATTTGGGGGTTGATGTCGGAAGATGGGCTTAAAGATGCCATCAGAAGAAGTGTCTATCGCATAAGAGATTCCTTTGCGAGAGCCCGTACACCTGTTGTTAAGGAGGACTACACTGGGGAATGTTGGTCTCTGTCTTGAGAGAGATAGAGTTTTAGGAGCTTCAGTTGTCTGTTACTCTATTGGGGAATCATCTCTTAGTCGAGGAGGTGAAAATGAATTGCTATCTGGTCGTGCTCCAGGCTTCATAGTGATTTGCTGAGGAAAGTAAGATCGACTGTTATCTGGACGTGCTCCAGGATTCACAGCGACTTGTTGGGGAGATGAGATTAAACTTTCTATCTGATCGTAATTCAGGCTTCGCAATTTCTCAATTCTTATCTGGTCGTTCTCCAGGCTTCAGAAGGAATCAAGTGGTTATCCGGTCGCATCCGGGCTTCAACTTGAATTTAAGGCTTACTAATACCTGGTCGATTCTGGGCTTCTTAGTAATTGGCCGAGTAAACTGCAATTTGGTCGAATTCCAAGCTTCGCAATACCTTATACTGTTATCTGGTCATGTCCAGGCTTCAGTGTATTTTGTACCATTATCTGGTCGATTCCAGGCTTCATGGTATCTTGAGAAATCAAGATATTATCCGGTCGAATCCGGGCTTCATAGCTTGAATTTATGATGTACCACTATCTGGTCGTTTCCAGGCTTCATGGTGCTTGGGAGAAATCAAGATATTATTCGGTCAAATCCGGGCTTCATAGCTTGAATTTATGATGTGCCATTATCTGGTCGTTTCCAGGCTTCATGGTGTTTTGGAGAAATCAAGATATTATCTGGTCGAATCCGGGCTTCATAGCTTGAATTTATGATGTACCACTATCTGGTCATTTCCAGGCTTCATGGCTTGAACTGGAATAGAAATCTTAGTATAGATTTGATTGAACCAGAGAATAATTGACAAATCTTGATTTCATCTTTCCCTGAAAGGTAAAGAGTTAGTCGTATGTAATGTCATGATGTATGAAATGTATTGAGTAATGATGTTCTCAAAATAAATGAGATTGCGTTGTATGATGCATATGTGTATGCCATGATGTATGGATATGCAATGTTCTTGTGATACTCTCTGGCTGGGGAGAATAAATCCTGGACTGCTGCTTGAGAGTATAAGGAGTTGAGTTCTTTGTTCTTGCTGGCGATAATGACCGAAGATGATGAGCTGGAGACTTATGTCTGTTCTGCTCGAGAATATTCCGCCGGGAGAGACTCTGTTTGAGAATAAACCTGTAGGAGAATTGCTCCGTGGGGAAGAGAGATATTTTGTTGGATGATCTTCCAATTTGGAGAAATAACTTCGCTGGGGATGAATTACCATTGTTGGTGATAGGTAAACTCTGCTTGGGGAGAATTTCTGCCTGTGGAAGAAATAAACTCCACTGATGGTGAACTTCTATTGTTGATGATAGATAAACTCTTCTTGGGGAGAATTAACACCACTGTCTTCAGATACTTCCTACTCTGCGGGGGATGTATGTACCTTCAATTATATTTTTAAGCTGGCTCCATCCCTGTACCTGGTGGATAGAGCAACTGTAATGTTTGGACACTTCTTATTTGCCCCTGTTCCTGGAATTACGAGTAATTGTCTTTTGTTTCGTACGTAAATATTTATGAGCAGCAATCATTTTCAAATGCATATATCAAAAATGAATCATTGGACGTTCTTGCAAAATAAAGCAGAAAAAAAGGAAAAGAAACAAGTTGAAATTTCTTGTGAAAATGAATTGTATTCATTTCGAAGTTGGCCTATAACAGGCGTTTTATACAAAGAGGCTGACGTCCTAGTAAGAGAACGCCTCCGAAAGAACAGAGTTTATACAATTTGTGTAAAAGAAAGAAAACAGCTATGTGAAACAATCCCATTGGGTTGCGACTCTGCTATTGCCTTTATGTCTTCAAGCGTCTCATCACTTTGCTACTTGGACGAAGGTAGATCAGATTGATTGGCGCCGTCCGAGCTTGATAGTCGATGCCGAAGTCTGACCTTCTTGTTAAAAGCCTTGATCATTCTTTTTTGATACTCTGACCATGATAAATAGCAGTAAGCCTCTTTTCATCAATTAGATTCAACTGGTCATGTCGGGTCTGGATCTAATCGTCTTCGCTCAAACCTGCATCCTTCATAATCCGGAGAGAGGGTATCTGGACTTCGATGGGTAAGACCGCCTCCATTCCGTATACCAAAGAGTAGGGTGTTTCCCCTGTTGATGTTTGTGCTGAGGTACGGTACCCATGAAGAGCGAATGGTAACATCTCGTGCCAGTCTTTGTATGTCACCGTCATCTTCTGCACAATCTTCTTGATGTTCTTGTTAGCCGCTTCAACAGCCCCATTCATCTTCGGCCGGTAGGGAGAAGAGTTGTGATGTTGTATCTTGAATTTTTTGTAGAGCTCGGTGATCATCGTATTATTGAGATTTGTACCATTGTCCGTAATGATCCTCTCTGGTACACCGTATCGACAGATCAGATTGTGTCGGATAAACCGCGCCACGACGTTCTTGGTTACTGTAGCAAAAGAAGTTTCCTCGACCCACTTTGTGAAATAATCAATTTCCACCAAAATGAAACGATGCCCGTTAGACGCAGTAGATCTGATCTCACCGATCATGTCGATGTCCCACATTGCAAAAGGCCAAGGAGCTGTCAAGACATTCAGAGGAACTGGAGGTACGTGAACTTTATCGGCATAGACTTGGCACTTATGACAAGTCCGAGAATGCTGATAACAATCGGCTTCCATAGTGGACCAATAATATCCCGCTCGTAAGATTTTCTTTGCCATGGTATGTCCACTGGAATGAGTTCCGAAGGTACCTTCATGTAACTCTGCCATGATCCTTTCTGCCTCGCTTTTATCCATGCATCATAGTAAGGTTGAATCATGGTTTCGCTTATAAAGAATCCCATTACTAATGAAGAACTTCGCAGCGAACCTTCTCAGAAACTTCTTGTCATTAACAGATGCACCCTCGGGGTATTCTTGAGCCTCAAGATACCTCTTTACCTCGTGAAACCAGGGTTTATCTGCTACCTCTTCAGTCTCGATGTCATAGTAATGTGCGGGTTCGTCCAACCTCTCGATGGTGATCTGGGGAGCTTCATTTTCCCATCTGACCTTGAACATAGAAGACATGGTAGCTAGCGCGTCCGCTAACTGATTCTCCTCTCTTGGGAAGTGTTAAAAGGTTATCTCCTCAAAGTGTGGTAGCAATGTCAGTACATACTCCTTGTAAGGAATAAGATTCTGGTGCTTCGTATCCCACTCGCCCTTGATCTGCTGACCACTAGAGCAGAATCTCCGAATACAGTCAAGAACTTAATCCTTATGTCAATAGCGGCTTGAAGACCCATGATGCATGCTTCATACCCCGCCATATTATTGGTGCAGTTAAAAGATAATCGGGCGGTGAGCGGAGTATGACAGCCCTCAGGAGATATAATTACGGCGCCTATGCCATTACCCAATGCGTTAGAGGCTCCATCAAAGTACATAGACCATCGGGATCCTTCCTCAGGTCCTTCATCCAATCCAGGTTCTTCACAGTCGGTCACCAACATGATGTTCTCATCCGGGAACTCGAAATTCATGGATTGATAGTCATCCACGGCCTGATGCGCCAAATGATCCGCCAACACACTCTCCTTGATTGCTTTTTGGGTTGTGTACTGGATGTCATACTCAGTTAAGATCATCTGCCATCTTGCTATTCTTCCGGACAAGGCAGGCTTTTCGAAGATATACTTGATTGGATCCATCTTTGATATCAATAAAGTGGTGTGAGTCAGCATATACTGTCTCAGCCGGTGAGCAGCCCATGCCAAAGCGCAGCAAGTTTTCTCGAGCAGTGAGTATCGGGTCTCACAGTCGGTAAACTTTTTGCTAAGGTAGTAAATAGCGTGCTCTTTTCGGCCAGACTCGTCATGCTGCCCCAGCAGACACCCCATTGAATTATCCAGTACTTTCAAGTATAAGATCAAAGGTCTTCCTTCGACTGGAGGCATCAAAATTGGTGGCTCTTGGAGGTATTCCTTGATTCTTTCGAAAGCGTTCTGACATTAATCATTCCATTTTACCACTTGATCTTTCTTCAGTAACTTGAAGATTGGCTCACAAGTAGCAGTCAGATGTGAAATGAATCGAGCGATGTAGTTCAGACGTCCCAAAAAGCCTCTGAATTCCTTTTCTGTGCGGGGAGCCGGCATCCCCTGTATAGCCTTTACCTTGGCAGGATCCACCTGAATACCTTTATCACTGACGACGAAACCCAGCAGCTTACCAGACCTTACCCCGATGGTGCACTTGTTCGGGTTCAACCTCAGCTTATACGTCTTCAACCTGTCGAACAGTTTCTGGAGATGATCAAGGTGTTCTTCCTCAGTCTGGGACCTTGCGATCATGTCATCAACATAAACCTCAATCTCATGGTGAATCATGTCGTGGAACAAAGCGACCATGGTGCGCTGATAAGTGGCCCCTGCATTCTTTAATCCGAACGACATGACCTTGTAGCAAAAGGTGTCCCACTGTGTAACAAAGGTTACCTTCTCCATGTCTTCGGGAGCCATCATGATCTGATTGTAACCAGAAAAACCATCCATAAAGGAGAAGATCTTATGCTGCGCGGTGTTGTCGACCATAACATCGATGTGAGGAATTGGGAAGTCATCCTTAGGGCTTTCCCTGTTCAGATCTCTATAGTCCACACACATCCGTACCTTACCATCCTTATTAGGTACGGGAACAACGTTGTCAACCCACTGCGGATAAGAAGTGACAGCTAAAAATCCGGTGTCAAACTGTTTCATGACCCCAGCTTTGATTTTCTCAGACATCTCAGGGCGCATACAGTGAACATTCTGCTTTACCGGAGGACAGTCTTCTTTAGTCGGCAGGTGGTGTACCACAATATCGGTGTCCAACCCAGGCATATCTTCATAAGACCAAGCTAAGATCTCCACATAGTCGCGTAACATCTGTATCAACCGTTGTTTAACACTAGGCTCCAGATTCACACTTATCTTGACCTCTTTCCTGTCTTCCTCTGTCCCCAAATTCATTGCTTCAACTGGCTCTTCATGAGGATGTATGGCCCTATCTTCCTGTAGTAACAGTCTAGAAAGTTCTCTAGGAACCTCACAATCATCCTCACCTTCGTCCTCGACTTGGTTGATCGGATTTTCGAAGTCATAACTGGCAGTAGCAGAGTTGTTATCAATGGGATCCATAGTGGATATGGATCTGCATTATGATACTTGAGTGAGTGTAAGAGCACAGTTGTTTTAATAAAGTGAGAGACATAAAAGAAAAATAAGGAGCGCAAAATTTATAATGCAAGAAACGTCCAATGTTTTATTGATGATATATGAAATGACAAGTAATAATCCCTCACAAGCAAAGCCAAGGTGCCTCGAGCAAGGCACCGGGCCATAAAGTTTCAAACTGTTTATTACAACTCTTAAAACAAAAGTCAATTATTGTGAAATAAAGGAAACAAGTATGAAGTCTTTCGCCGTCCAGTTGTTCAATCCTCTGTTGGTTGTAGGGTAGATCCAGCTGTCAATGTCTGAATCTTCTTCACCATCTTCAATCGCATTAACTCCCGGATTACTGATATGCAGAGGAGGTCTTCCAATCCGCGCGCGCCTAACAGCCCTTTGAGCCCCTGTAGTGAAGCCCAAACCAAATTTATCAGTTTTGTGTGTGAAATCAGGGAGCTGACCCCAATTTGCACACCCACATTTTTCAATTACAGCCCTGGCATCTTTGAGAGAAGCCATCTTCATCGGAGGTTTGTCAGTAGCAACTTCAGTTGATGCCAAAGTCTGAGGGAACTCTTCAAAGTTCTGACAAGAGGTTTTGATGAATTCCCCATCCATATCCATGTAGCGAAAGGAATTAAGATGACTCACCATATACTCCTCTTCTCCTCGCACCGTAACAATCTTCCCCTTTACTGGAAATTTCAACATTTGATGGAGCGTGGAAGTCACTGCCCCAGCCTTATGAATCCAAGGGCGACCCAGCAAGCAAGAATATGATTGTCTGATATCCATCACGTAGAAAGTGGATGCAAAAGTCTGAGAGCCAACTTTAACAGGGACGTCCACCTCCCCGTGCACCATCCTTTTTGACCCGTCGAAAGCGCTGACCACAATATTGCTCGGCTTCAGAATCAAACCTTCACAGTCCATACGGTCTAATGCTTTCTTTGGCAAAACATTCAATGAGGACCCAGTATCCACCAGTACATGGGCCATAGTAGTGCCCTTGCACTCGATCGAGATATGCAGAGCGTCATTGTGTTTTCTTCCTTTAGCAGTCAGATCTGCATCCGAGAAACCCAACCCATTTTCGGCAGTCAAACTAGCTACGCAGTCTTTGAATTGATCGACTGATGTTTCCTGCGGCACATGCACAGTTTTGAGGAATGCAATTAGAGCCTTTGCATGGGCTTCAGAACACAATAACAAGGACAACATGGAGATTTTCGACGGGGCCTGCCCCAGCTGCTCTACTACGTTGTAGTCGCTCTTCTTGATAATCTTTAGAATTTACTCTATCTCCTGCTTAGAGGTTTCTACAATGATCTTCTTAGGTGCCTCCGTCCGGGAAGGACCACCTGTGATTTCTTTGCCCGGAGTCCCAGATGGCTCGACGACAGGGGCGATAACTGGAATAGGAACTAGGATGGTAGCTGATTTACTAACAGATGGAATGACAACAGATTTGTGGATTGTCAGAGGGGAGATCTCGGGAGAAAAGAGTCTTCCACTTCTGGTGACCTTGCTAGCCTTGACAATATTGCTGACGTCAACATCAGCTTCCTCACTCTTCAAGTCTTGTTTAACTCCATGGTAATACACGTCAGCACCATAGTGCCAAGGGGCAGCCTTATCCGAAGTGTATGGGATAGGACCAGGGACAATAATTATTAACGGAGCAATTCTTGGGATGGGTGTAATCCTAACAGGCTTTCTCGAGGAAACCTTGGAAGGATTGGCGGAAATGGTTATGATGGCAACATCTTGAATTGGAACCAACGGAATCATAGTCTTTTCAAATAGGATCTCTTTGTTATCCATCAGGCGCTGAACACCTGATTTCAATAAGTGGCAACTAGCAGGTAGAATGGAACATATATGGCAACCTTCACCACAGCCCAGATATAAACCGGCTATCAACAAATTCCTCTTAACTGTCATCTAAGGAGTAGAAATTTCTTCCACGGAGGTCACAAATAAATCATTGTCCACAGCATTTATTCCATGACCATGTTTGGGCATGGGAGCAGTTATGACGTTGGGCTTTTCCAGAGCGTCAAACTCAATCTCTTTGGCTTCGATCAAGTCTTGCACTTTGTTCTTCAAGGCCCAACAACTATTTGTGTCATGACCTGGACTTTCGGAGTGATAGGCGCAGCGGGCATTCAGGTTATACTGAAGAGATGTGGTGTTGGGGTTCTTCGGGGCTTCCCTCAGAGTTATCAGATTGGTCTTTAATAATTATGGTAGAATTTGAGACAGGGTTATATTAAGCCGAGTGTACTGCCTTTGTGGTCTCTCCACCCTTTGTTGATTGTTGCATTGTGGGGAAACTGTGGGTCTTGATATCACCACCGCATTTACTGCTTGACGGTGTTCAGGCCAGCTTTGACTCCTCGAGCCATAGACTGCTCTAGCTTCTTTCTTACCGGTGAAAGGCTTCTTTACTGCACTTGATGAAGTATCCTTTTGTATCTTACCGCTTCGGATACCAGCTTCTACTCTCTCTCTCTCTCGTCAAAATTAACTCAGTAAACCCAGATGATGAACTGCCGATCAGATGATTGAAAAATGGACCAGATAGTGTCCCTAGAAACATGTCAACCAACTCCCTATCAGACAAAGGGGATTGGACTCTTCCAGCCAAATATCTCCACTTTTGAGCATAGTCCTTAAAACCTTCACTTGCACCCATTGACATACCCTGAAGCTGTGTACGAGTGGGGGTAAGGTCGGCGTTATACTGATACTGCCTATAAAAAGCAGCAGCAAGGTCTTCCCTATTTCGGACATTGGATCCTTCCAACTGATAAAACCATTCAAGTTGAGTCCCTGACAGACTATCTTGAAAGAAATGCACCCACAAATTTCTATCAGCAGTGTGGGGTTGAATTTTCCGGACATACGAGCGGAGATGGAGTTTTGGACAGGATACTCCATCGTATTTGGCAAAAACCGGAGCTTTGAACTTATGAGGGATCACCACTCCCGATACCAATCCCAGTTCTCAAAAATCCAAACCAGGGATCTTTTGAATCTCCATAGCACTCAGACGGTCTTCAAGTTGCTTGTACTTATCCTCGGCAGGAGGATATTTCTCCTCATCATAATCAGTATCATTATCAGAGTTGGCAGGACTGGATCCCTTTTCTTCTTCTTGGTTCTCCCCTTCCTTGGATGAAGAGGTCAGATCAGCTTGTTGTTTCAACCTATCCTCAAACATTTTGCCCATATTCAGAAGAACAACCTTCTTCTTCTTCTTCTTCTTCTTCTTCTTCTTCTTCTCTTTTTCTTTCAGAATCAGGGCCTTCAAATCCTCCTGCCCTTTAGCCAAGCTTAAGAACATCTGTTGGAATTGGGCGTTTTGTTCCTGAATATCTTGGATAGCTTGATCAGAAGACATTTCTGCTGAAATAAATAGCGAAGAAGATGAGAAACCTGTAATGGTACCTGTAATGGTGTGCATGAAAATGGGATGCGTATGTAATGATTTCAAAGACTTTGGGAGATTTAAATTTTCAAACCAAAGAAAATAAACAAACTTTATTAGGTTAACTTGTAAAAAGTTTTAACAATTCCTTTGAGGCGTTACAAAGAAATAAATTGGAATCAAATCTAAATTAGAAGAAAGCAAAATTAGAAATCCCATGGACGCTTCCCCTTTGTGCTGACATAGTCATTGATCGTTCTTTCATTCTCGAGTTGCCTGGTGAGCTTCAAGATCTTCCTTTCTTGCTCATGGTACTTTTCCCGGTAGGTATCCCTCTCCTCTTTCAGCTGAATATAAGATCTCTGCAACGCCCCAGGATCAGTGGGCATGTAGGGATAAAGGATTGTATAAGGAACGCCCTCTTCATTGGTGGGCTCCACAATCACTGGCAATACAGCTTCATAGGGTACCCCAAGCTTCTGGGCTCAAGCTCAAACCCATTGGAGATAAGGCTGCATAGGGAGAGAAGTCTTTGGTCCTAGCTCTTGAGGGTCAGATCTGTTCACCATGCCCCAAGCTCGTATAAACCTTCGGCGGTGCTTGTCAACGTGCTCCTTGTAGTCAAAGGAAATATCTGTCATAAGTAGCTCATGAGGACCGCCTCTCCGAGCACGACTAAATTGTCGCAAAGCTAGACAGAGATTGTAGGTTATACCTCCTCTGATTCCAAGCAACGGTACATTAGGGTATCCCCCACAACGATCAATGACTGCAGTGCTTTCCATAACCCGGGAGCTCCAAAGAATATCTGTATGGGCAAGTGACATTAACCTGTAAGACCATCCCAAACGTTCTTCATTCTTCAACACAGACTTGGGGAGGTGCGAAATAAACCACCTCGACAGCAGCGGCATGCAACAAATGAGAGTCCCTCTTCTTCGCATAGTACGAGTGTAGAGGGCGTGCAAGATATCACCTAGTAGAGTAGGCACAGGATTACGAGAAAGGAATATCTTAACCGCATTCACATCCATAAAGGAGTTCGGATTCGGGAAGAGAACCAAAACGTAGATAAGGAGAGCCAAGATATCTTCGAAAGCCTGAAAGTACAAGCTATCCCAGAATAGTTGAGCCTGATCCATCAGAAATTTGGCTAAGAAACCTTCCACCCCGCTTCGTGTCTCCCAATTGGATACTACATCAGCCCGTTTCAGATGTAGAGCTGAAGCAATGTCTTCTGGTCTAGGAGTCCCTTCCAAACCTGTGAAAGGAACCTGCTCTAGGATAGATATACCCAATAAGTTTGAGAACTCTTCCAAAGTGGGAGCCAACTGGTAATCTGGAAAAGTGAAACAATGATGCACAGGATCGAAGAACTGGAAAAGCACACTAATCATCTGCTCATCAAACTTTGAGGTGACCAGGCTAAGAAGCTGACCATGTCTCTTAATGAATGAAGAATTCTCAAGAACTTTTGAGGCTAACTCTTTGAGTTGAGAAGGTATTTGCACAAAGTTAACTCGGATGGTATTTCTGCGCCTGGAAGCCATAATCTGCAAAACAGAACAAAGATAAATCCCCTCGGTCTTTGAAATGGTTTGTATAATGAAGTATGCATGCTATGTTATGATGCATGATGTCATGCTAAAACAAACAATAGGTATAGCAGATAATAGGCATGGCAAAGGCAAGCAAGTCACACAAAAGCCCTTAAGTTTAAGGCTTGCATGGGGTCAAAGGTATTACCCTCTTGAAGTTCAGTTGGTTTCAACCTGTCCTAGAAAAAGTAAACGGGTTCTAGAGGTTCTCAATATCACTGACCATCCTCCATCGGTCATGGTTTCAGCTCACGCAATCATTTCTAGAAGACGGAAATATCTCGAGAGTATGGTCTCAATGAGTGTAGCAGCGAGTATCAACCAGTTCTCAGCTTTACACTGAGGCCGGCTATCTCACTACTTTCTAATGGCCAAGTTGGTCTATTAAGGGTTCTAAGGTCAGTTGATGCTTAAGGATACACATAGCGGCCCTGTATTCTCCTCATTTCTCCACAAGGGATACCGGTACCAACCAATGTGCCACATCAATGTAGCTACTACTTCAACCGTATCGGTCTACTCCGTACAGTTCCCTCACAGTTTATTGCTACTTACCTAAAAGGTGTCCCCAGATCCGAGTTAGGATCTATAGTAACTCCCAATACAAAACCTTTAAAAGTAAAGCAACCAAAACAAAACTAGAGAAACAATTTATGATGAACTAATCCTAAGGTATACCCCACTTATTTAAATCCCCAGCAGAGTCGCCAATTTTGTGATACGGTGGCAGAACCGACTGTTTTGGAAATGCTGGTTTGCGTTTTGCGTTTGTGTTCGCAAAATGTCGCGGTAAGCAAGAGTCGCCACCGAATTTTATTTTATCTAACTGGAAAGGAAAAAAGCACAGAAAAATTCCTTTTTCGAGATATTCTGAGTACGGGGGGGTAGATTATAGAAAGGGAAGGTATTAACACCCTTTTTATCCATGGTTTTCCATGGGCTCTTAGGTACTTGCTCATCTTTTAAAATTGCTTGTGTGTGTTTATTTTGAAAAGTTTTGTTTTACTTCATTTTAACCCTTGTATCAGTCCTTAAGAGTGTTACGAAGTTGTTTTGAAAACTTTGTTTGAAAAGTGTTTGGTGTGAAAAAGTTTGTTTGTTTTGAGCAAGTACCTACTAGCATCTACCTACTCGAAAAAGGATTGTTTCTGTTCTTGTTTCCTTTAGACAATGCTATCCTACTATTGAGAAATAGGTAGCACCGTAGTTGGATTTGTAAGGGTCAATTCGTAAGGGACGTACGATCGCTAAAGCAATGTTAGGACGTCTTAGTAATAACCCTAATGTCTTAAGATTATATTCGAGGCAACATTTCCGAGGCAACCTTTCTGAGGCAACATTTCTGAACGGGAGTTTTGATCTTTGTTAGACAAGAGGGCCACCACTAAAACACCCTATACTTAATGATCGTTTACCGAAGGCAACCGAAGTGAGAGTATACCCTAGGAGTGCGCATGTGCGAGTGATTTGTTTTCAGTTATTATCTTTGCACATTAGGGTTTGCTAACCATTTTAAATTAACATACAGTCTTGTCATACAATCCTATTATCATACATCTAACAGTTAATATTTGCGAGAATTAAAATGCGAGAAATAAAGACTACGCTATTACAAGGCTTCGGGGAGGGGGATTAATTACATAGCCAAAAACCCGTAAAACGATAAATAAAAGAAAATCCTAATTAAACTATTACATACCGTAAGCAGTTACATTAATATTGCGAAAATAATAAAACACGCGCGATGAATTAAATGAAAAGGAATTAGGGTTTTGACCCCATCTAAACCTAATTGAAACTTAAAGAGAAAAATCAATTTTTGTTGCTTTTGATTGTTTTAAGAAAATAAGGTTTAATTGAATAAATAAAAACCCTAATGACTAATTAATTTTATTTAAGAAAAATAATTAAATTAACTTGTTTTTGTATTTTTTATTTTATGAAAAGAAAATAAAAATTAAATCACATGCTAAACCTAATTTTCCTAATTGATTTTAAATGTATAAAAAAAAGTTAGAATTAACCTAAATTAAATTAAACTAATGTTAAATTAATTTTGACAAAATAAATAAAAACCTAATTCTAAATTTGTGAGATTGATTTTATGATTTTTTGTAAAAAAGGAATTAATTTTGTTAGAAAATAATTTAAACAAATTAAATAAGTTAAAAACCAAAAAAATAAAAAGGAAGAAAATGGGCCTGGTTTTGCAGCAAGAAAGGGGGGGTATGAATTGCAATTCTGGGCCCAAAAGCGCTTGGCCCTGTTTGACTTTTCCTGATCCTATGCACATGCTTGACTGGGGCGTATTATGGACCCTCATGGATAAAGAGTTAGATCTGGCTTGTTGAAGATCTGTTGGCTGGATATTGAGGACATATGATGGACTTATGGGACGCCTGTATACATGATTACACAAAGAAAAATAATATGCAACAATATGGGGACATGGGATCGAACCCAGGTCCTTCAACATTCATCCATTGCACGCTTGCTAGCTGAGCTGGTTGCATTAGTTGTATGACTAATGACAGAATAATATTATATGATAAAACAATAAAGCTAAACTCTGAAATGCACACAGATTTGAATGGGCCATTCATGGGACGCCACATTATCATCTTCCTCATTGTCTTCGTCATTTTAGATCAAGAACTTTTACCAACGGACAAATGGGCGTAGGTACAGCCCTGTACCTTTCCAAAATCTTATCCCTGCATGAAAAATCAATACCAGTGGTACCAATCAACTCGTTGCAACCTCACGAGCATCATGGTACCACTATCCATGGCCAATTATCCTTGTACACAAAAACCCTAAAAATGAAGCAAGAACCCTAACTATGGCATCTTGTTATACAGTTAATGAAAATGCAATTAAGTACCACCATTAGCTTGCAAATAACTCATGGATTAAGGATATGTCAACAAAACATGCTAACTATTCCAGAATCATGATATACGAATTCAAAAAAACATGGAAATCATGGGACTCTTACAGTGTGTTTTTGGATGTTAGGAAGCTTGTTAGTGGTTGAATCTTGATCCCTGGATGTCCAACAATCGATTAGTGTGCCTGGAATGGCTTGAGGAAGCCTGGAACTGGGAAATCAGTTTGCAACTTTTCCTTGATATTTTGAGATTTTTTCTCTTCTTTGCACGCCTCCAATCCTTTTGTTTCTGATCTGCAATTGTCCCTTATGTACCCTAGAAGGAATTAGGGTTACAAACTTGTATCAAATCTCTCCAATTATGATTTTTGATTCATGATTTGATTATTGTGCCAAATATTTCTAAATCAACCAAAACTCAATCTTTTTGTGTCCAAATGATCCTTGCACGATTTGATTCCATCTCTAGTTGTATAATAGACCTAAACATGCACAAAATCTCAAGCTTTGATTAGTTTTTGATATTTTCATGATTTTATTTTGATTTAATTTGATTTAATTGAAATAAAATCAAAATAAATGACAAATGGGAAGGATCATGGGTCGTGGGTCATGTTACAAACTCAATGCAAGCATAAAAAGTTGGGCCCATTTGATAAAAAATGCAATTTTGGGCACATTTGACTTTTGGCAATTTTGCAAAAATGGTCAACTTTGCCAATGCATAACTCTCTCAATTTTGACCCTAGAGAGGTGTTCTTGGACCTTTTAGAAATCTTAAGATGTCCTCTAAGCAACCCTTTTGTTCTCATCCCAATTGCGTCTTCCATGTTCATGTATGAAGCTTTGACAAAAAAAGGTGTTTTTGTTGACTTTCCAAAATGACCTATAATGTCCAAATTCATATCTTCTTGTGAGTGCATATTTTGAACTTGGGATATGAAGATTTATTGTAGGTAATTTCATCCTCTTCAAAATGAGCTTTGTATGGGTCATTTTTGATAAATTATGAGAAAGTTATGCTTGGTCAAAGTTGAGTTGACTTTTCCTACCAAACCCTAATTTAGCAACTTTTGGGTTTTAATGAATTGTGATCTATCCTTGAGGAATCATGATCAAACCTTGATAAAATGATGAATAATATTTCAAAATGAGAATGTTGACCAAAAATCATGAAGTTTGACTGTATGTGGGCCACAGTTGACTTTTGCCCTAGCATAGCCGATTTTCAGGCCTTTGAGCAATTGACTGAGCAAACTTCCTCTGCAAGGCTTAAAACTTGACCTGGATGATCTTGTGAACATATTAGGACAATGGTGATCATTTTGGATCCTTTGGAATCAAACATCTTGATGCAAACTGAAACCCTAATTTGAGGTAGACTGCCTTAGGAGAGAGTTTGTCTGGTCAACCCTTGAACTTCCTTGAGCAATTTGAGGACCTTACTTGACATCTATTGAGAAATATGGGAGGGAAAATTTTGGGGTACAACAACCCGCTAGGTTGACTGGCCTAGGCAAAAATAAGGGCATCCCGGCGAACCAAAAGGTTTGGGCAAAAATTAGGGATATATATAAAAGATTGTACACCCGGCAAGTTGAAAACCTGAAAAGGCGGCTTGGGCAGAAAAGGGTATCCTGGTGGACTGAAAACCCGAAAGGGTGGTGTTGTACCCCAAAATATTCCCTCCCATTTTTTTCACACAAGACATACTGCTAGAGGTTCTCAATTGCTCAAGGTTGACCAAGAATTGACCAGACAATTCTCCTCCTAAGGCAATGAACCCCCAACTAGGGTTTCAATTTTCATCAATATGGTTGAGCTCCAATTGTCTCAAATTATTGCCACGGTCCTAATATTCATTAAATATTATCCATGCCAAATTTCATGCCTTGCACAATAAGTTTGCTCACTTAATTGTTCAAGTATTGGAAAATCAATTGTGCTAGGTCAAAAGTCAACTGTGGCCCATGTACAGTCAAACTTCAAGATTTTTGGTCAACATCAACATTTTGAAGTGATATCCATAATTTGATCAAGGTTTGATCATGATTCCTCAATAAATGCTCCTAATTCATCAAAAGTCAAGAATTGTTAAATTAGGGTTTCTATAGGAAAAGTCAATTGAACTTTGACCAAGCATAACTTTAACATACTTCATCCATTTTCCCTAACCAAAGCTCATTTTGAAGCGAATCCAATTCGCTAAAACTTATCTTCATCCCCCAAGATCAAGAAATTCACCATTTGAAAGATATGAGCTCAGACATTACAGGTCATTTTCAAAAAGTCAAAAAAAGCCACTTTTTTCCAAGACCTTTTACATCAAGATAACATCTTCAAATGCAAACTTTATCAAAAGAGGGATTGAAGTAGACATCTTGGGATTTCCAAAAAGTATAAGATCAACATCATGAGATGAAATTTGAGCAAGTTATTTCTTTCCCAAGTTGGGAAAAGTTTGGAAATTTCAAGAATGTTGCATTGAGCAAATTTGGATTTTTGAGTCAATGGCCTAAATTTTTAAGGTTCAAATATCTTCCTAAGGTTATGGAAGACCTCTAATATTATTTTTGCATGGCCTTTCATTTTCTACCTATTTGTTACATATTTATTTTAATTTATTCCAAATAAATATAAAATAAATTGTACAAAATAATTGGAAATGGGCTTAGGCATTTGGGATGATGTTTTGGCTTGCTTAGAGGCCCAAGGATTCGTGCAAACCTGACCAGATTCATTGAACATCAAAAAATGGCATGAAATCTCAAGTTTGGTATTTTTTCAAAATTGTGATAATGGCTTTAAACCATGGCTTTATGGGCTTGATTCTTTCCTCGTTATCTTGTCCCCTCCTTCTATACTATAATTACATCACCTTGGCAAGCCAAACACACGGAGATACACTATACAAGAGTGCTACCAAGTTTACAAAGAATTGCCCAAAATCGTGAAAACTCAAAATCACACCTCCAACCCATTTCCATCCAAATAAACCTCTCATTTCAATCTCTGAGATCATCAAGAGATCATCCAAGCCATTTTCTAGACGTGCAACACTCTAGAACCTCAGATCCACGCATCACCAGACTTGGGTAAAGTTTAAATTCAAAACCTTTCATACACGTAATATAAATCAATGCATTTCATACATTCATGTTATTATAGTTATTTATGTAAGCTCTAATGTGCGTCATGTGTTTGAAAGGGTCCTAATCATGGATCACCATTATCAACGGTTTTTGAATAGTGATCTTCGAATCTCATTATACAGGAACTTTTAGATCAAAAAAAGCCACCATTGAATTCCTTGGGAAATTTTAAGGGAGGTGGGATGTTTTAGTTGCTTTGAAATTGCGTATTTTACAGGTTTTGCTTTTTGCCTCGCCGGAGAAGATGACTGTGACCACCGTGGCCGGTGGTTTGACTAGTTACAAGTGGTGGTCAGAAATGGCGTGGCACTATCCCTGCGTTTCATTGGTTCAATCAAACGTTCACTTCCTCTCTCCATTCCTGATTGGCTTGTTCAAACCCCAGGGCCCCACCTAGAGCGCGCGTGATTTTTGCTGACTAAGATTTGACTTTGTTTTTTAATATATTATTATTGTTTGATTTATAATAACGATTGAATGGGCAGCTCAACTGGTAAAGCGCGTTGGTATGAAAAGGGAGGACCTGGGTTTAAGTCCCAGGTCTAGCATCTTGATTTTTGACAAAGTTCTCTTGTAGATTCCATGCATATCAGTGCCAGACGTGCACCGTACGACATCAACTCACCATCACCTGATTAAGAACCAGCATATCCAAGCGTAGGATACACCATGCGCCCTAGTTTGTTTTCCCCACCAGATTGGACGCGGCCTCTGGGCTCTTGCTAATGGGCCCAACGTTTTTTCAAACAACACCCCCCATTTTGTTTTTGATGCTAGGCCCATTGTTTTATTTATTTTCTAATTTTATTTTATTTTTTCTTATTATTTTCAAAAGTCATTTTTTAATAAGTCATAAAAAATAAAATAAAAACAATAAATAGATTTAGGTTCTTTCTAAAATTATATTAATTAATTAATTAATTATTTTAATGTTATTTTATCAATTTAAAATCAAATTAGACTTAGGTTCACTTTAGTTTAAGTTATTTTCTTAATAAAAAAATGCAAAAATATTAGAATTAGGATTTATTTCAACTTTTATTTTCTTAAATAAAAATAAATTTAGAATTAATTATTCTCTTAGAAAAACCAAAAAAATATTTTCTTGTTGTTTATTTTTATTTACTAGGTTTTTAGACGTTTCTTTATTTCACGCGCTTATATTATTATATATCTGCTTATGGTTTGTAATTTTATCGCGCGCGCATTTTATTTCCTTATTATGTATCTGCCCATGTGTTGTAATAGTTTAGGATTTAAATTTCCGCACTTTTAATTTCCTCACTTTACATTTTAGTCAGATATAACTGTATCTACACCAAAGCCCTGTAATAGCGTAAGAACTTTTATTTCTCACTTTATATCTTCTTATATGCCTGTATATAAATTGTTAGTAACTTAGGTGTGCATGACAAGATTAATCAATTAACCATTAGATCACTAATCTCAAGATAAATATCTGAAAAAAGAATTGTTGCACACTTGCACCCTTAGGCTTTTCCTCACTCGGTTGCCTTGGAAAACAATGGTCATGTTCCTTGAACGTAGGGACATCTTAGCAAATACCCTCGGTTCAAAAGTCATCATAAAGATCACAGTCCCTTATCGTCCCTCGAGTTGCCTACGAGAAATGATCTTGTCCCTCGATGTTGCCTATATGATGACAGTCCCTTCGAAATGCTAAGGTATCCTTACATGTTGCCTTCGATGACCATGAACGTCCCTTTCGTTAGTCCCTCAACATCCAACGATTGGGCTACTTGCTCACTAATAGTATGATAGCACTATCTAAATGAAAGGAGGAAAAGAACATCCTTTTTCGAGTAGGTAGACAGTTCTTAAGTACTTGCTCAAAACTGAATTTTTCACACCTATAGACTTTTAAACTATTTTTCAAATGCTTTATCACACTCTTGAGGACTGGTACAAGAGTTATCATAAATCAAACAAAAGCTTTCAAAACACACAAACACAAACAGTTTTCAAAAATGAGCAAGTACCTAAGAGCCCATGGAAAACCACGGATGGAAGGGGTGCTAATACCTCCCATTTCCATAATCTGCCCACCTTACTCAGAAAAACTCGAAAAAGGTCTTTTTTTGTTCTTTTCACTCTTTCCTTATTGGATAAAAGAAAAGTCAGTGGTGACTCTTGCTTACCGCTACATTTGCAAACAAAAAAATGCAAACCAGTATTAACAGTTGGTTCTACCGCCGAATCGCAGGCGGTCCAGGCAAAAATTAGGGATTAAAAGTGTATGACTATGTCCCGTTAAATCACTTACTGCAAGCTTTATTACCAAAGTCAAAAGTTCAAATAGTACGGATCAATTCAATCAACTTCTTCCGACAGCAAGGGATGATATGTTCGAAGACATAGGGGCAATAGCAGAGTTGGAACCCAACGAGATCATTTCCACATAGCTATAAGTTTTTCTTTCACTTTGTATTCTTTTCATTTCACGACAATTTCCTCTTACTAGGATTTATGGTTAAGTTATCAATACAAATACACCCTAAAATTCAAACTTTTTGTTTTTTCTGTTTGTTTTCAAAAACTTCCAATGACTAAAATTGAATGAACATATGCATATGAGCATGATTAACTGTTAACAAATATATGCATAAGAATAGGAATAAGCATTTATTCAAGACTCTAGGAGTTGGGATGATGTTCAACAAATCCGCAATTTCCTCGGCAGATCGCTCTAGAGGATAAAAGAATATGATATTTTCCTAGAAATATCATAAACCTACGGAGTTCCAATCAGTATAATTCATGGAAGTTCTCTTCCCCAGCTGAGCTTATTCCTCCAAAACTGTAAAAACCCATGCAAATTTCTCCTCTTCAACAGAGCTTGTTTCCTCAGCAAAGTATTTCTCCGCCAACAAGGTTTAGTTCCCCAACAGGATTTATTCTCCCAACAGATTACAGTCCCCTCAGCTTGAGTATATTCCTCAGATGGCTACAAATCACCAGCAAAATTCCTCTCCCCAGTGAAGTCGCCACTATCCCTAGTGAAGTCGCCACTATCCCCAGAGAGTTGCTATGGAACCTGGAACCAGACCAGATATCAGTCAACTTTATCCTCCTGAGACGAGTCAGAAGGTTATCCATCTCTTTTATCCCTAGTTAGGGTGTATAAGGATTAAACTCCCCAGACGAGTCGAAAGGTTATCCATCTCTTTTATCCCCAGTCAGAGTATATAAGAATTTAAATTCCCCAGATGAGTCGAAAGGTTATCCATCTCTTTTATCCCCAAACAGGGTATATAAGAATTAAACTCCTCAGTAGAGCAATGAATGACTAATGTTTCTAAACTCTTCTCCCCAAACAGAAGTCAACATTACCCAGCGGAGTTTCCTCAAACAGCAAGCAGGAATCCCCATCGGAAGCATCCTAGACAAGGTTGAAGATTACATATGTTCTTCATCCCAAGCACCAGTCCGAGATTCATTTTCCCCAGCAAGATTTCATACGGAACTGTTGATACATTTCTAACAACATTTCACATTCATACATCATTTACTAATATCATAGCATATACATACGAAATGCATATAGCACAGTCTCATTTATTTTGAGAACATCATTACACAATGCATTTCATACATCATGACATTTCATACAGCTAACTCTTTACCTTTTAAGGAAAGATCAATCAACAGATGAACATCATCAACTACTTATATAACCCGATAGTCTTCTCCAAGGCTACATGATGAAAAAGGGCTATTTCATCAATTTCCTCAAAGGATCATTCTCAAAAAACACATTTTCTGGCTCAGATTAAACCGACCATAGATTTATTATAATACTTCTTCTAGTAGACCTCTTCTGGATCAGATTAAATCAACCTTAGTTTTATTCTGATACTTCTTCCAGTTAAAGACGGACGTAGACATCTTCTAGATCATATTAAATCAAGTGTAGATTTATTCTGATACTTCTTCCAGAAGACATTTTCTGGCTCAGATTAAATCAACCATATATTTATTCTGATACTTCTTCCATTTAAAGACAAAAGACTTCTTCTGGCTCAGATTAAATAAACCATAGATTTATTCTGATACTTCTCCTAGTTAAAGACAGGCGTAGACATCTTCTGACTCAGATTAAATCGACCATGGATTTATTCTGATACTTCTTCCAGCAAACATTTTTCTGGCTCATACTAAATCAACCATAGATTTATTCTGATACTTCTCCCAATAGAAGACATGCGTAGATATCTTCGGGCTCAGATTAAATCAAGCGTAAATTTATTCTGATACTTCTTCCAGTTGAAGCCAAGCGTAGCTTAGTCTAATTTCTATCGACAGTTACTTTAGATGGAATCTATAAGCCCATCTCTGAAAACTCTCTATCATCTCTCCAATTGGCATCTTTAAGCCAATTCTCCGTATAATCAACTGATAGTGTTACTTCATGCACCAGCGAGTGCAAATTTCTGGGAATATAAGTGTTCAATCATCTTCTACCTTCAAGTCACGAATGGCATCATGCCAATCTAACTCTTAAGATTTAAGAAGATTGAATAGGGGCAGCTGTTGTACCCCAAAATTTTCTCTCCCATTTTCTTCAAGACATTCTCATGAGGTCCCCATTTGCTCAAAACTACTCAAGAGTCTACTGGTCAAAACCACCCCCTAAGAAAGGGTCTTCAACTAAGGTTTTGTGTTTCTCAAGGAAGATTGGGTTGAAAGGGTCTCAAATGGATTTCATGGTTCACCATAGGTCCTCGATAATGCTTATATCAAGTTTCAAGTCTTGCATCACATGTTTGCTCAGTCAATGACTCAGATGATTGAAAATCAACTGTATTGAGTAAAAGTCAACAGTGGTCAACATACAGTCAAACTTCAATATTTTTTGTCAACATCAATATTTTAAGGTGATATTCATCCTTTTATCAAGGGTTTATCATGATTACTCAAGGAAAACCCTCAAATCATCAAAGGTCAAAAATTTCCAAAATTAGGGTTTTAATTAAAGATAACTGATTATTGACTTTTGACCTAGTGCACGACTTAATAGCTTAAAGCATGATCTCAATGGCTCAAATACAACATCTTAACCTAATTACATGACACAAGACATTCCCAAAGATACAAGTGGTTGATAGTTGAAGAATTGAATCAATTGATGAAAAGACCACAGTCACACACAAGTCAAACTTTGACTTTTTAGTCAAAATGGGAATCCATAAAATCAAGAATCATCAAAACATTCAAAATTATCAACTTGGATCATCAAGAATCAATAAAGTCAAAAAAGTCAAAATTGAAAATTTTTCAAACACTTAGAAAAATTCAAGTGTCTTGTACCTAAAAAACCTTAACTTCACAAGCAAGTTTTCTCAAGATACAAGTTGATTCAAGGAAAACTTTCAACATGAGATTTGTAGGGATTTCTGAATTCTACAACTTTGTTAATGTGGGATAATCCTAAAAAATTTATTGATTTAAGAGATATGAGCCCATGAAGTTGTGATATTTTTTATCCAACACTTACAAAACTTTTCAACAAGTTTTGATCAGTTTTTTATCCCGACTTCTTGACCAATTTCCACCAAGTTCCCATTTGATTTAGCCAAGGTGGTCAACATGAAAGTTGTTGACAATGTTTCAAGCTTTCCAAAATGTCAAAGAACACAAATTTATCATGATTAAGCTAGAAGTTTCAAAGGCATGAAGTTTGGCATTTCATTCTTTAATTAGAGGTCATTGTTTTGAGCCATAAGATCAAATCTGCAAACATGCCTTAGACATCTCACTTTGCAGGCCTCTAAACCTCTAAATATATCCATAATCAGAAGATTACACACACTTTTGAGCCATTATCCAAGGATTAGAAGCTTTGCCCAATGCATCATTCCATTTTTGGCACAAAGTTAACCTTGCCATTTTTATAAAGTTGCTTTAATCACAAAAGTCCACTCCTTGAGCCCATACATTGTTGCTTCTGACTTCAAAACATCTAAGCACCAAGAAGCAACATCTCTAAGCCTACCAACCACCATACATTTCATTGGAACCATGTTCTTCAAAGTTACTTCAAAACTAAGCTTCCAAACCATAACATGCTATCTTGAAAATCTAGTTACTTGAGTCTTACAAACCTCTTGCCTATAAATAAAGAGGTCATTAGCAAGCCATGACACGAATAGACAAACCCACAAACACTCTCAAACTCAGAATCACCAAGAAAACTCCATTAGTGCATATCTTGAGCTTTAAGAAGCCAACTCTCAATCCACTAGTTCCTTTTCCATTTTTATCATTCAAACATCATCTATACACCATATAGAACTCATCCACACCCATGTTTCATCAATGTAACATGATTTTCATCATACACGATTTTCACTTTTCATACTTGCAAGTTGACTTGGTCAGAGGTATCCAGAAGTTCTCAGCACCAAGTGAGCATCCAAACAGCTTCCTCAAGCTCCAAGCAAGCTCACCAAATCATCATTTCACATCTGGAAGTCATGTAGAAGGCATTGAAATTTTGTATCAAGAGGTAAGTTTTCCAAAAATTGAAAACTTTGTACAAGCATCATTTGCATATATCTTCTAAACCAAAAATGTAGATATCAATATCCTGAAGCTAACTATATCATTAGTTTTCATTAATTTTTCTTGTGGAGTGAGAATCGAAGCTCTGACCATTTAGGTTTCATTTTGGGTACTGAGTAAAATTATTTTTATTCTTTGAGTGTTAATTGAAGTTAATGGCATGGTTGAATTCGTGATGAAATTTAGAACAACTTTCATGTTTACAGTTTTTAAAATAGTTGAGAAATGGAAGAGTTTGATATTTTAAAATGGTGATGTTGTTGTTCTGGAGCGAGGAAGAAGATGAAGTTCATAATTTTGAACTTTTGAATGTGTTTTATAATATATTTAATAAGTTTTGTTTCATAATCAGATGAAATAGCCACCCCAGTGGCAAGCGTGTGCGTGAGTAAGGCGTTGGTGTGTCAGGGCAGAGGTTTAATCCCTACCTATGGAATTTTATTTTTCAACATTTTCCTTGTAGATCAGGTACATGCAAATCCATCGCATAATGATGCACCCCCTCATCAGCACCATCAGATCATCATACAGACAGATCCAATGCACCAAATGCAACCCATGATGCACCTTCTGAAGGCTATCCCCACTAGATCTCAAACAGGCGCATGGGCCCTTTTGTTTTGGGTGTAACTTCTTTTCTTTCTCACCCCCCCCCCCCCCCCCCAATTTCTTTCACAAAAACAGGCCCATTAATTTCATTCAATTTTTATTTTTTTTTGTTTTAATTAATTATTTCTTTTAATCAACAAAAATTATAAGATCATAAAAAAAATTAGATTTAGGTTTTTTAATTAATTAATTTAATTTTTGATAAATAAAAATTAATTTAATTTAATCACTTTAATTTTATTTTATTAGTACTAGGTTTTATACTTCAATTATTTTTCTAAATAAAACATCAAAAATATTTTCTAACAATTAATTTCTTTTTTAAAATTCAAATTAATTTAGACTTAGGTTTTTTAATTAAGATAACAAAGCTAACTTTATTTTTTAATCAATTAAATTAATTGACCTTTTTTCATTTATTAAATTTAATTTAGTTTCTTTAGGTTTTTACTAAACTTTTGTTAATAAAAATTAATCAAATAATTAGGCTAATCATCAAACTTTTTTCCATAAAAAAAATCACAAAAACAATTTCCTTTCTCATTTTCTCTATTTCACAATGGTCTGTAATAGCTTTAATTATGGTTTACTTTACTTTTTCATCCCCATTTATAAATTTGTACCCCCATTCCCGAAGCCTTGTAGTAGCGTAGAACATTTAATTTCCATTATTTACTGCTTTCCTTATTATTGTTAGTTTAATAAGATTGTATGGCAAGACTAAAAGCAAACATTAGAAAACCTAATTTCAAGATAATTACTTGAAATCAAAACACTTCGCACACGCACACCTCTAGGGTTACCCTCGCTTGTTTCCTCGGATAAAACATTCATGTCCCTCGAATGTGAGATGCTTTAGCAAAGACCCTCGGTTAAAAGATCGTAGTCCCTCGATGACCCTTTGATGCTTCCTTCAGTAAACGATCTTATGTAAGTTTAACATTGCGCCTAAGAGGGGGGGTGAATTAGGTGGTGGTCGATTTTTGATTTATTTTACACTTTCTGGTTTTGTTTTAGTGCTATGGAAAACGGTAAAGTGCATAAAGTAAAGAGACAAGGAGATTTATCCTGGTTCCTTCCACACCCCGGAAGTACGTCCAGTCCCCTTGCAAACACGCAAGAGATTTCACTATTTTGTTAGAACTTTTACAAGACTCTTCCTAGTCTTATTAACTAAAGACACTAACAAATACCAAGAACACCCTCTTGGATTTCCAATAAGTCTCTTGAGAACAATCCTCTCAAAAGATACCTCTTGTTTCCAACAATGGACAACAAGGTACAAAAGTATTCTAATACTTAATTCCAACAATCTTGGAAATAATTTACACTTAGTATAATTCTATGAAATATGATTTCTTGAAAGATGTTGATCACATAGAGTGACTTCAATGAAGTTTCTTATTTCTTCTCTTGTAAGCAATTCAAAATGTAACACAATGGTTAGAAAATGCTCAAAGATTTCTGTTCTTATATGTGTGAAAGTGCAGAAAATCTTCGTTCTTAAAAAATAAGAAATATGAAGTTTGAATATTTTACAAAGTTCAGAATCATTGCATGAGAGAAGAGTTGTTTTATAATTTGAAAGATTTAGTATTTAAAGCAATCAAGATACCTTTCCAAATGGATACCACTTTTCTGTTTGTAAAACTTGAGAAGATGCAATGTATGACCATGCAACCATTGGAGAAAAGGTGTGAAGGATATCTTGAATCAAGTTCAGATTTTTCAAAAATTACAACGTGTAAATCGATTAGCATTAGATGTAAATCGATTTCATGGGTTTGTAACGTTCTTGTTTTCAAAAATTTTGAAGTGTAAATCGATTTACATGATGTGTTAATTGATTTACTAGTGTTAAAAAATTAACTCAGTTCAGTAATCAATCAATTTACACTCCATGTAAATCGATTGCTGCCAGGAGCAATCAGTTTTTAAAAAAAAAACATGTGTAAATCGATTTACATGATGTGTTAATCGATTTACATTAGTGAAAAACTTAGAATTTGCTTTAAAATTTAAGTGAAGTGTTGTGGCAAGTGTGTATATCATTTTTGAGCATTTCTAATCAATTTAGTTCAAATGAGAATTGATATACTTGTTTGCTTGCCATGATCCTTGAAGCTTTGAGTGAATGATGCTTTAAGCTAATTCCACTTCTTTTCCTTCTTGCCATAGTGCTTGTTTGTCTTTCATCAAAACTAAAGTTGAGTTGAGGCTTGAGATTACATTCTCCCCCTTTTTGATGATGACAAACCATCTTTCTTTATGAGTTGATCAGAATTGGAGCAAAAGGAGTTTTCTCCCCCTAAGATAGATTTCTCCCCCTATGGAGAAAAAGATTTGAAAACTTGCCCTGAAAAGAAAACTGAAACAAACAACCATAAAGTGCTATCACATCCTTCTCCCCCTTTGACATTATCAAAAAGAAGGGAAAGATGTAACATAAGATGATACTTATAACAATTTGAAACAGATATGAACATAAACTAAAACACAAATTTCTAAAAATATCGTACGAAGTTCAAATACACATAATACAAAACTAACACTTGAAGCAATTATCAAACAAAAAAAAATATGATAAAGAACAGGAATTTAATAATATTGGCCAGGAAAATATTAGAAGGGTCTTTGATATGGAAACTGTTGTTGTAGAGGTGGTTCGGTGTATTGAGGAGGCGGAGGTGCTGGATTGTTTGGATCGTATGGAGGAATATGGAGATGTGAGTAGAGGTATGAAAACTGTTGGTTCACATTGTTCTGAAAAGCATTGATGCGAGAGGAGGTAGAATCATTTATCGCGGTCCATTGAGCATTGATGTTAGTGTTGAGAGATGCAAACTGTTGAGTCATATAATCCATAACATCTTGGTTGGTTGGACCAGAAGAGGCAGTAGGAGGAGGAACTTCATTTTCTTCTTCATCTGCATTATTTCCTTCATCACCTACAACATCTTCTCCAATATATGTGATGGTTTTTTCTTCAGAATCGAAATGAACACCCATCCGAGAATCAACATTTTTGATGGAGATCCTATTTCTGATTGGATCCATTTCAACCCTCTCAAACCCAGTAAAATCAATATCAAATGCTTCCAAGATCCTTGTGATGAAGTATGCATATGGCAAAAAAGTAGCCCTTGTGGAAACTCTTAGCATATGCAGCACAATCAGTTTAGCCCAGTTTATCGAAATGCCATTTTTCCTTGCATAGAGAATTTGCAATTCTAGATCAGTTACAGTACAGTGATTTCCTTCTCTAGGAAATAAAATATATACCAGAAAATAATGGAACAATCTATCATCAATGTGAAAATTACCAGCACTCCAAGTGTCCGGAGCCGGAATAACACCACCAAGACTACGGATCTGCTTTACACGGTATTCTGCTTCTGACAACCGGCCAATGCTGTAGAAGAATTCTCTCTTCCTATAATTTTCCCAGTCAGCATCCTCTAGGTCATAGAGAGAACTTCCAGTATATGGGATGTTCAAAATTCTGCCTATTATTTTTGAATGCAGAGAAATTCTTGTTCCGAGCACATGGGTATAGCATTTGTTGTTATCATAATGCATGTTGTTGTAAAATACTCGAACTAGATCCGGATAATAGTAACCACGTGATGATATTAACGGTTCTAACCCATAAGCAATCAAATATGAAAAGTGAAGCATTCATCGGGAAAGGTAGATAACATACCGAATTTGGGAGCTGAAATTATTTTCCTTTGAAAGTGCTTGATGAATCTTTCATGTTGTGTATCCGAGAGGTACTCGAGCAATGAGTTTTCAGAGGCTGCAACAGTTTTCTTCTTTCCTTTTTCTGAGGCTGTTGCTTTTCTTTTGGGAGCCATGGCGATGGTTAGGGTTTTGAGTAAGGAAGATAGAGATTTTTTGGTGTTGTTATAAGATAGTGAGTGAGTTTTGGTGTTATGAGGTAGTGATGGAGTTTTGGTGTTATGAGATAGTGAGGGAGTTTTGGTGTTATGAGATAATGAGGGAGTTTTGGTGAGATTAAATAGTAGAGTAGGGTAAGTGAGGTCTTTATGAGACTTAATTGAGTGGGGTTGGTCAAGGTTACATGATTGGTCAAAAAGGAGGTGGGAGGTTGAGAGGCAAGGTAAGGTTGACCAATATATTAAAGACTCATAAAAATATCACATGCTGAACAGGTGTAAATCGATTGGTGTGTAGGATCAATCAATTTGCATAGTGAAAAATTAAATAAAAACGCTTCAGTTTCAGTGATAAATTGATTTGCCCATTTGATAAATCGATTTACACAAAAAATATTTTATTAAAATTGATTTTGGTTCAGTGGTAAATCGATTTACAGACTTGGTAAATCTATTTACTCAAAAAGATTTTATTAAAAAAGAGTTTTGCTTCAGTGGTAAATCGATTTACACACTTGGTAAATCGATTTACTTCTAAAAAAATTTTAAAAAAAATATTTTTAACATTTGAAACATTTTCTAAGCCCATATATATGTACATTAATGTATAGTTAAGGATAGAGTGCACCTTATATATCTTGTTCATCTAGGATTCCGAGTTCACGGCGAATTTTGAAGAATGCATCCTTTGCAAGTGGTTTTGTGAAAATGTTCGCGGGTTGATTTTGAGTGTCCACAAAAGTAATCTCGAAATCTCCTTTGAGTACGTGATCTCTCTGAAGCTTGTTGTTCTAGATGGACCAAAAAGATCCATGTGCAACAATTGAAGTGGTCTTGTTGTTGAAACCACATTCTTTGGTTTGAAAGTTGATTTGGTTTGTTTGCCCTTTTGGCATGCACTACATAATTTGTCTTTGATGAATTTCATCTTTGGTAGACCAATAACTAAGTCATGCTTAACTAATTTGTTCAAGTGCTCCATGTGTATGTGAGCAATCCTCTTGTACCATAACCAAGCGTCATTGTTGTTTACCATGAGACATTGTACCTTCATAGACAAATCATCTAAAGTAATCATAAAAATATTGTTAGATCTTATACCTTTGAGTTTTACCTCATTGGTTGCCTCATCCATAATTAGGCATTCTTCTTTGTTGAATTTGATTTTGAACCCTTTATCGCAAAGTTGACTTATGCTAAGAAGGTTGTGCTTTAATCCTTCAACATAGAGAACATCCTCAATTTGAATGGATGGAGGTGTGCCAACTATTCCAACGCCAAGAATCTTTCCTTTGGTGTTGTCTCCATAGGTGACATACCCTTTGGATTTATGTACTAGATATGAAAATTGGTGTACATCTCCTGTCATATGCTTTGAACATCCACTGTCAAGATACCAAAGGTTTGATGTGGATTTCAAGCATACCTACAAAAACAAATTATTTCTTGTTAGGTACCCAAGTGGCCTTGGGTCCTTCATAGTTAGTTCCCTTTTTCACCCATGCATAGTGTCCACTAGCCATACTGAAATTTCTAATATAGCATGCATTAGGTGTGTGTCCAACAATACCACAGTAAAAACAGTTTGGAACAAATTTGCTCTTGTATCTAGGAATTTGTTTTCTTTTATATACATTAGGCTTTTTCTTTTGATGATTATGAACAACTTGCTTATTTTCTACTATCTTGGGATTGGAACTATTACTAGCCTTTACAAAAACAGTGGGATTGTTACTTGGTTTCTTAGTATTCACATAACCAAGACCTCTTTTATCATTTGGATAACGTTGTTGGCTTAGTAATCCTTCCAATCCTATTTGTCCTTTTTCATATCGTTCAATGACTCTTTTCAATTGAACAATTTGAAAGACATTTGATTCACACTTGGTGCATGCAAAGTTTTCCTTTTCTTTTATGACATTTTATCCACATTCATAACATGAGACATCTTGTGTTGATGTGGAGGCTTCTCTTTTCTTGAAGTGCTTTCTCTTATTTGCATGAGATCCGCCCTTGTCATTTCTGCCAAAAAACTTCCCAAGTCTTTTAACAAGAAGCATGAAATTTTCATCTTCTCGGATTGTCTTCTTTTACTACTTCCTTTGAATCAATTTTTAAAGCAATGTTTTTGGATTTCTTTTCTAGATTATCATGTTTTTCAAGTCTACCGAGTTCCATTTCGTATTCTTGAAGTTTGCCAAATAATGTAGCGGAAGTCATTGCGGAGAGACTCTTCTTTTCCGAGATTGCCGTTACCTTTGGTTGTCATTCCCTAGTCAATGATCTAAGTACTTTCAAGTTGACTTCATCATTTGTAAAGGTTTTACCAAGAGAACTTAAGTAATTTGTTAAGTGGATGAATCTCTTTTGTAGGTCGAGAATGGTTTCTCCGGGCTGCATTCGGAATAACTCGTAGTCTTGACTTAAAGTATTCAGCCTTGATCTCTTAACTTCAAAGGTTCCTTCATGTGTTTGTACCAAGGTGTCCCATATTTCTTTCACCGATTTACATGCAGATACACGAAAGAACTCATCCATGCATAGTGCACCTTGAAGTAGATTTACGACCTTTTTATCATAGAGGACTTTTTTCTTGTCGTCATCATCCCATGAAGTTTTGGGTTTAGCCGTGCCGACACTGTTGATAACTGTTATAGGAATGAATGGACCATTTTCTACGGCATCCCAGATTTCTTCTCCTTGTGATTCTAGATGCGCCCTCATGCGTATTTTCCAAAAATCAAAGTATTCGCCACAAAATAGAGGAGGCTTGTTGTTACTACCACCATCTCTAAAAACGGGTTGTGGATTTGCGGAAGCCATTCTTGATCTCTAGGAGCAGGTTACCTATAACCTGCTCTGATACCAATTGTAAGTTTAAGATTGCGCCTAAGAGGGGGGGTGAATTAGGTGGTGGTCGATTTTTGATTTATTTTACACTTTCTGGTTTTGTTTTAGTGCTATGGAAAACGGTAAAGTGCAGAAAATAAAGAGACACGGAGATTTATCCTGGTTCCTTCCACACCCCGGAAGTACGTCCAGTCCCCTTGCAAACACGCAAGAGATTTCACTATTTTGTTAGAACTTTTACAAGACTCTTCCTAGTCTTATCAACTAAAGACACTAACAAATACCAAGAACACCCTCTTGGATTTCCAATAAGTCTCTTGAGAACAATCCTCTCAAAAGATACCTCTTGTTTCCAACAATGGACAACAAGGTACAAAAGTATTCTAATACTTAATTCCAACAATCCTGGAAATAAGTTACACTTAGTATAATTCTATGAAATATGATTTCTTGAAAGATGTTGATCACATAGAGTGACTTCAATGAAGTTTCTTCTTTCTTCTCTTGTAAGCAATTTAAACTGTAACACAATGGTTAGAAAATGCTCAAAGATTTCTGTTCTTATATGTGTGAAAGTGCAGAAAATCTCTGTTCTTAAAAAATAAGAAATATGAAGTTTGAATATTTTACAAAGTTCAGAATTATTGCATGAGAGAAGAGTTGTTTTATAATTTGAAAGATTTAGTATTTAAAGCAATCAAGATACCTTTCCAAATGGATACCACTTTTCTGTTTGTAAAACTTGAGAAGATGCAATGTATGACCATGCAACCATTGGAGAAAAGGTGTGAAGGATATCTTGAATCAAGTTCAGATTTTTCAAAAATTACAACGTGTAAATTGATTAGCATTAGATGTAAATCGATTTCACGGGTTTGTAACGTTCTTGTTTTCAAAAATTTTGAAGTGTAAATCGATTTACATGATGAGTTAATCGATTTACTAGTGTTAAAAAATTAACTCGGTTCAGTAATCAATCGATTCACACTCCATGTAAATCGATTGCTGCCAGGGGCAATCAGTTTTTAAAAAAAACATGTGTAAATCGATTTACATGATGTGTTAATCGATTTACATTAGTGAAAAACTTAGAATTTGCTTTAAACTTTAAGTGAAGTGTTGTGGAAATTGTGTATATCATTTTTGAGCATTTCTAATCAATTTAGTTCAAATGAGAATTGATATACTTGTTTGCTTGCCATGATCCTTGAAGCTTTGAGTGAATGATGCTTTAAGCTAATTCCACTTCTTTTCCTTCTTGCCATAGTGCTTGTTTGTCTTTCATCAAAACTAAAGTTGAGTTGAGGCTTGAGATTACATCTTAGTCCCTTACGAAAATTTCTAAAGCGTCCTACAAGTTTCCTTCTATGATTATACGATGAACTGCGCCTATCCCTCACATCCAATAATAGGGCTTCCTACTAACAAATGGTAGGATATCACTATCTAAAGGAGGAGGAAAAGAACAAAGACTTTTTTGAGTAGGTAGATCGCTCGTAATTTCTTGCTCACAAACTAAAACAATCTTTACACTTCACACTTTCAAAATAACTACTTTTAAAGCAAATTATAAACACTTTTGAGGACATATACAAGGGTTATTATAAAGCAAATTGCCTTACATTGGCATTTTCAAAACATATTTCCATAAAACAAACGCTTTCTTTCAATAAATATTTTCAAAACAAACATTTTGTATACATTCTCAACAATACGAGAATCATTACAAAAATTTTGCACTTAGGAATTTTCAAAATATTTGCAAACATACATAAACACAAAGCATTTTCAAAGTGAGCTAGCGATTAAGAGCCCGTAGATAAATACGGATGAAAAGGGTGCTAACACCTTCCCTTTTCATAACCTACCCCCATTACTCAGAAAATTCTCAAAAAGGTATTTCTTGTTCTTTTCACCCTTTCCTTTATTGAATAAAAGAAAAGTCGATGGCGACTCTTGCTATCTGCAACATTTGCGATAAAATGCAAACCCAAAAGTCAGTTCTCCCACCGTATTACAGCAATAAATACAAGTTATATGCAAAATACAAAAAGTGAAAATAAAAAAAAAACAACCACGGTCTATGTTATTGTCAAAATATTACAATAACTTGGGCACAGCCCATTATTGTGAAATTATAAAAACAACAGCACGCGGGCCAAACTAACACGAAAAAAATAAAATAAAAAACTTGATCAGCCCTCGACCATATGTTCATATCCAGTGAGCTCCCTCTATCCTCTGCCTTCTTCCCTAACAAAGTCAAGTATCTCAGGGACAACTATATGTTCAACAACAACGGTGTTCAGAAATCCGACTCTATCGGTAGAAAGCTCTAGCTCAGGATTCAAGGCCTTAAGCTGGGCCACCGTGTTTGTGAAACCCATCTCAACGACATCCTTACAATCTCAGCACGGCACCTCAAGTCCTTCACCTTGTCAGGCCCGTCCTCAGCACGCGCCGCTATAACCTTCAAAGCAGAAAATTTGGGCGAGAGACTTGAAGGGTGAGAAAAAACACAAGAAATTTAGGGTTTGAATTGGGTTTTCTGATAAGAATTTACTTTGAAAAATATTTTGAAATCTAAATATAAGGAATATAACTAAAGAAAGAATAAAAATGACTCTTTAGTTTATCCAGGTTCACCTTTAACACGGTTACTCCTAACCACCCTCCTCGAGTGATTTCGCCTTCAACAAAGACTTAATCCAATAATCTGAACAGATTACAAATGCACAGGCTACCTGCCAGTGACTAACCATAACCGTCTAAGAGTCCAAACTTACACCTTATCCCTCTTAAGTCTCGGACTAACAACCTAGTCACTTGAGGTAATAATCAATTCTCAACAGAATTACAATCAACTGTGTATACAATGTTTGCTTCTAAAAAGAAGATTAACACAACAATGAAGAACAAAGTCTCTAATACAAATAATAAGCAACAACTCTTTGTATTGAGAACTCTAAGATTAAAACACAAATAATGAGCAACAACTCTTTGTGTTTAATCCCTAATATCTTAACACAATAGCAAATAACAACTATCGTGTTCTTGATATTTCTCTAGAATAATATTATGGATGTATATGAATAATGATTCTTCTTTTCTCTTGATGTTTCACAGTATTTCAGCAACTTGATTCAAGCTTGATAATAGTTGATAGTTCGTCAATCTTCAAAAGCTGATGAGGTCTCTTTATATAGACTTGAGAATAATACCATCCCTAGTACTAAGGCATCACTTTCACTTTCCAGCTACAGTAATGGTAGCATTTCATCGTGGGAGACAACATAGTAAAATACGTAAGCATGTAGTGGAATTTTAAATGTATTAACTGTACTATATTCTTGGTGGATAAGTTTCTTAAGACCTTATCTTCTGATGATTTACTTCTGGCTTTGAAGTAATAAGTTTGGAAGATATCTCTTGATCTTGTCTTTATCTTCTTTTCTTCTTGGTGGATTGATTCTGATTGAGGAGTGATAATGATCCAGAAGATTATTCTTTGTTGTAGAGTCAGAGTCTTTCAGATATTAGAATATTGTCTTTAGATATATAAGCAACAGTGAACAATGTTTTCTTTGAGAGTAACAACTACAGTAACGTTAGCATTTCCTTCATGAGTCATTCTTAATGAATCAAAAATCTCCTTAATTATTTCTCTATCTTTTATTTTTTTCATATTCATTATATGAGATAGTACTGAGAAGAATGGTTAGGGCTTTATAATGATTCTTGCTTTGTCGTTTTTTATATTCACTCATTTGGCTCTTGGGAATAGAAATACCTTTTCCAGATATAGGTTCCCTATCACCACCTGTAATCAGATCCCAAAGATCTGGATCATAACCCAGAAAGAAAAGCTCTAGTCTGTCTTTCCAATACTCAAAATTTTCACCATAACAATTTGTAGGCTTATTAAAGTCATTATCTTTTCAATTGTTGTTTGCAGGTGCAACCATAGAAATTTTTTATCAATTGGACCTCTCTTCACAGTTAAGTGTTTGATTTGCAAATCAATAAAGAGTCGGAGTTGTGATGCCAATTGAAGGGTGAGAAAAAACAAAAGAAATGGGGGGTTTGAATTGGGTTTTCTAATAAGCTTTTACTTTGAAAAATATTTTGCAAACTAACTAGAAGGAATATAACTAAATAAAGACTAAAAATGACTCTTTGGTTTATCCAGGTTCACCTTTAACACATCTACTCCTATCCACCCTCCTCGGGTGATTTCTCCTTCAACAAAGACTTAATCCACTACTGTCAATAGATTGCAAATGCACGGGCTACCTGCCAGTGACTAGCCACGATCGTCTAAGAGTCGAAACTGACACCTTAGCCCTCTCACGTCTTGGACTAACAACCTAGTAACTTGAGGTAATAATCAATTCTCAACAGAATTACAATTAACTGTGTTTACAATATTTGCTTCTAAAAAGCAGATTAACACAATAATGAAGAACAAAGTCTCTAATACAAATAATAAGCAACAACTTTTTGTATAGAGAACTCTAAGATTAAAACACAAATAATGAGCAACAACTCTTTGTGCTTAATCCCTAATATCTTAACACAATAACGAGTAATAACTCTTTCTTGATATTTCTATAGAAGAATATTATGGATGTATATGAATAGTGATTCTTCTTTTCTCTTGATGTTTCATAGTATTTCAGCAATTTAGTTCAAGCCTGATAATAGTTGATAGCTCGTCAATCTTCAAAAGCTGATGAGGCTTCTTTATATAGACTTGAGAATAATACCATCCCTAGTACGAAGATGTCACTTTCACTTTCCAGCTACAGTAACGGTAGCATTTCATCGTGGGAGATAACATACTACAATATGTAAGCATGTAGTGGAATTTTAAACGTATTGATTGTACTATATTCTTGGTGTCTAAGTTTCTTAAGACCTTATCTTTTGATGATTTACTTTTGGCTTTGAAGTAGTAAGTTTGGAAGATATATCATGATCTTGTCTTTGTCTTCTTTTCTTCTTGCTGGACTGATTCTGATTGAGGAGTGATAATGATCCAGAAGATTCTTCTTTGTTGTAGAGTCAGAGTTTTTCAGATATTTGAATATTTTCTTTAGATATATAAGCAACAGTGAACAATGTATTCTTTGAGAGTAACAGCTATAGTAACGGTAGAATTTCCTTCATGAGTCATTCTTAATGAATAAAAAATCTCCTTAGTTATTTCTCTATTTTTGATTTTCTCATATTAATTATATGAGATAGTACTGAGAAGAATTGTTATGGCTTTATAATGATTCTTGCTTCGTTGTTTTTTATATTCACCCATTTGACTCCTGGGAATATAAATATCTTCTTCATATATAGGATCCCTATAACCGTCTCTAATCAGATTCCAAAGATCTGCATCAGAACCCAGAAAGAAACTCTCTAATCTGTCTTTCCAATACTCAAAATTTTCACCATAAAAAATAGGAGGCTTAGTAAAGTAGTCATCTTTTTCATTGTTGTTTGCAGGCGCAGCCATAGAAATTTTTTTATCAACTGGATCTCTCTTCACAGTTAAGTGTTTGATTTTCAAATCAATGAAGAGTCGAAGCTGTGATGCCAATTGAAGTGTGAGAAAAAAAACAAGAAATGGGGGGTTTAAATTGGGTTTTATAATAAACTTTTACTTTGAAAAATATTTTGCAAACTAACTAGAAGGAATATAACTAAAGAAAGACTAAAAATGACTCTTTGGTTTGACCAGGTTCACCTTCAACATGGCTACTCCTATCCACCCTCCTCGGGTGATTTCTCCATCAACAAATACTTAATCCACTAATCGCAATAGATTACAAATTCATGGGCTACCTACCAGTGACTAACCACATCCATCTAAGAGTCCAAATTGACACCTTAACCCTCTCAAGTATCGGACTAACAACCTATTCACTTGAGGAAATAATCAATTCTCAACAAAATTACAATCAATTGTGTTTAAAATGTTTACTTCTAAAAAGCATATTAACACAACAATGAAGAACAAAGTATCTAGTACAAATAATGAGCAACAACTCTTTGTATTGAGAACTCTAAGATTAAAACACAAATAATGAGAAACAACTCTCTGTGTTTAATCCCTAATATCTTAACACAATAACAAGAAACAACTCTTGTGTTCTTGATATTTCTATAGAAGAATATTATGGATGTATATGAATAATTGTGATATGGTGGCAGAACCGACTATTATACTATTTTGCGTTTTTTGTTTGCAAATGTCGCGGTAAGCAAGAGTCGCCACCGACTTTTATTTCATCCAACAAAGGAAAAGGAAAAAGAACAGAAAAAACCTTTTTCGAGATGTTTCTGAGTACGGGGGTAGATTATAGAAAGGGAAGGTGTTAGCACCCTTTCTATCCATGGTTTTCCATGGGCTCTTAGGTACTTGCTCATTTTGAAATTGCTTATGTATGTATTTGAAAAGTTTTTGTTTAACTTCGTGATAACCCTTATATCCATCCTCAAGAGTGTGACAGTGTCGTTTTTGAAAACTGTTTTGAAAAGTGTTTGTGAAAAAGTTTTGTTGTTTTGAGCAAGTACTTAAGATTTTCTACCTACTTGAAAAAGATTGTTCATTATTTCGTTTCCTTTAGACAGCACTATCCTACTATTAAGGAGTAGGTAGCCTTATTGTTGGATGTTAAGGGACTATCGAAGGGCGTTTACGGTCACTAAGGAAACTGGGCAAGAACTCTTAGTAATTGTCCTAAAGTTCTAAGATCACTTTTTTAACCAAGGCAATAGTCGAAAGGGTCATCGAGGGACTTGTGATCTCTTGAACTAAAGGACAACCACTAAATATTCTCACATTTCGAGAATTGTGACCGTTTTCAAAGGCAACCAAAGTGGGAGATACCCTAGGGGTGATCATGTGCAAGTGTATTGGTTCAGTTCATTTATCTTGCACATTTAGGGTTATCTAATCATTTAAATTTCAGTCTTTTTCATACAATCCTATTAATCTAAACAGTTAATAATAATGCAGAAAATAAAACTCCCAAGCTATTACAAGGCCTTGGGGCAATTACATAAATAGCACCAGAAAAAAAATACGAAATTTAAACCTAATTAGAACTATTACAAACCGGGAAACAGTTACGTAATTGAAAAAAGAAATATAAAATTGAAAAAAATATAAGCGCACGAAGAATGGAAAGAGCGTCTAACCCTAAAAATGTTTCTAAGTTAAAAGAAAATCTTTATGTTTTTATTTTATTTTATGAAAATATTAAATTATAATATCTTAGTTAACTAAATTAAACAAGGAAAGAAAATATTAATTATAATTAATGAAACTAATATTATTTTTTTGGTATTTTAAAAAAGAAAAAGATTTAAAATTTAACCCTAATTTCTAGGTGATTTTAATTTAAAGAAAAAATGATTAAAGTAGCTAAATTAGATTAATTTACAAAACTAATTTTAATTAAAAAACCTAATTATTTTTTTGTGATTTTTTATGATTTTATGATTAAAATAAAAAATGATTTTAAAACAAATAAAATAAATAAAATAAAAAACAAAGAAATTAAAAAGAACAAAAAAAAAGAAGAAAAATGGGCCTGTTGGTGTAAGCAATCTGGGGGGTTGTATTTGTTGAATTTGCTGGCCCATGAAGGGAGAAGCCTAGGTTCCTTGCCTGGTCCTATGCTGAGCGTGCTTGGAGGTCCACCGTGGGGAATCATTGCTAGGCGCGTTGGATCTAGATTAACAAAGATCGGAGGGCTGGATCTGAGGGTGTAAGATAGACGTCTGGCCATGCACTACACTGGAACCTGCAAGAGATGTTAAGAAAATAGAAAAAACGCTGGAACTGGGACTCGAACCCAGGTCCTCTCCCTTCACAACGCGCTGCCCAACCATCTGTGCTACCATACCATTCGTTATACCTAACAAAACAAAAATAATATAATTGTGAATTTCTGCAATTATTTAAAACAAAAAGAAAAACGCGCGCAGGCTTGAACTGACCAGTGAGGCTGCGCCATGCAATCGTCTTCTCCCGTCATCCGTCGTATTAGCCTTTATACTTTTACCCACGGACGTTGTTCGTCACTACAGTACCTGTAACTTCCAAAATCTACAGCACGCCATATAAATCAACATTGAAGCCATAGATCAATTAGGCTTGATCCCCTAAGCATGATGGTACTCATATTTGGGCCCAATTTTACCTGTATTGGAAAACTCTAAAACAAAGTTCTAAACCCTAATAATGGCAGGTCATCATACATCCATCAGTACTTGCAATTAGTGATTCAAACATGTTCTAAACATTCATACAAACAAGAATGCATGATCAAAATATATTTATAACACATGTATGGTCGTAATCGTTTTTGAAAATAAAATGCAAACCGTAATCATGTTGGTCGTGATTCTGGGAGTTTAGACACTTGAAAAGAATGCAATTAGTTTTAGTGTGTCTCCAGAAATACGTTGCAACTCTCAGGACCTCTTGAATCTGCCTCAAATTCCAAATTCGATGGTCACTTTTCCTTGAATTTCAAGCTTGTGTACAGGGTGTTTTTTGCAGCAGCTGTGCATCTGTATCTATTCTTTTAGGGTTAGAATCTCCTCCTTATGTATGAGGCAAGACCTGGGTTAAAAATATGGAGAGAATCCAAAAGAATAATGAAGTTTTATTTTGTTTCAAATCTTTCCAATTTTGCATATTCTTACCCATTCCAAGCTTGCACGAATCTCTTGACATTATACTGCCTATTTGGATTGTGATTCACTTCAAAATCCAATCAAAACAAATATTTACCATTTTCAAATCATTTATTTGATTAAATTTGGATTTTAAAAGATTAAAAATCAAAATAAATCAAATAAATTAAAAAAAGATGCATGGAGTAGTTCATGGGTCGTGGACCATGTTAGGAACATAATACAAGCATAAAATGTTGGGCCCATTTGAAGAACAATGCATTTTGGGCATTGCTGACTTTGGGAAATTTTCCAAAAATAGCCAACTTTGACAATCCATATCTCCCTCAATTTTGACCCTAAGAGGGTTTTCTTGGACTTTTTAGAAATCTTAGGATGTCCCCTAAGCAACCTATTTGGTTTCATCTCAGTTGGATCTTCCATGTTCATGTAAGAAGCTTTGACCCAAAAGGTGTTTTTGTTGACTTTTGAAAATGACCTATAATGTCTAAATTTATATCTTTTGATGAGTGCATTTATTGAACTTGAGGGATGAAGATGAGTTGTAGGGAATTGGATTTTCTTCAAAATTAGCCTTGGATGAGAAATTTCTAATAAAGTATGAGGAAGTTATGCTTGGTCAAAGTTTGGTTGACTTTTCCTAAGAAACCCTAATTTAGCAACTTTTGAGTTTTGATGAATTAGGAGCATTCCTTTCGGAATCATGGTCAACCCTTGATCAAATGATGGATATCACTTCAAAATGTTGATGTTGACCAAAAATATTGAAGTTTGACTGTATATGGGCCACAATTGACTTTTGACCTAATACAGTTGATTTTCAAGCATCTGAGCAGTTGATTGAGCAAACTTCTTGTGCAAGGCTTGAAACTTGACATGGATGATCTTGATAACATATTAGGACTATGGAGAGCATATTAGGCCTTTGGAGCTCACCCATCTTGATGAAAATGGAAACCCTAGTTGGAGGTTCATTGCTTTAGGAGAGAGTTTGTCTGGTCAACTCTTGGGCATCCTTGAGCAAGTTGAGCATCTTAATGAGCATGTGTTGAGTAAAATGAGAGGGAAAATTTTGGGGTACAACATCTTCCCCTGTTCAATCTTATTAAACCTGAGGATGTAGATTGGCTGGTCTGGCTTTCGTGATCTGAAGGTGGAAGATGATTGAACACTAGAGTGCCCTGAAATTTGCACTCGTCTGAAATGATACTGGTAGTGTAGGTAATATCAAGAACGGGCTTACAGATGCCATTTGGAAGAAGATGACGAAATATCATCAGAGGTGGGCTTAAAAGATGCCATCCAGAGAAGATATCGATTGCATAAGAGATTCCTTTACGATAATTCATGTACCTGCCGTTGAGGAGGACTTCGTTGGAGAATGTTGATTTACGTCTGGGGAAATAGAGTATAGGAGCTTCGGTTGTCCATTACTCTACTGGAGAATTGTGAAGTTGACCGCATCTAGTCGGGTCTCGGTCTTACAGTGTTGTAAACTATTGTCTGGAGATAAAAGAGAAGGAACCTGGATAATAGGGTTACTTTGAAATGAAAGCCTGGATAGTAGGGCTATGAGAAGGAACCTGGATAGTAGGGTTACTTCGAAATGAAATCCTAGATAATAGGGTTATGAGAAGGAACCTGGATAGTAGGGTTACTTTGAAATGAAAGCCTGGATAATAGGGCTATAAGAAGGAACCTGGATAGTAGGGTTACTTCGAAATGAAAGCCTAGATAGTAGGTCTATGAGAAGGAACCTGGATAGTAGGGTTACTTAGAAGTGAAATCCTGGATAGTAGGGCTATGAGAAGGAACCTGGATAGTAGGGTTACTTCGAAATGAAAGCCTGGATAATAGGGCTTATGGGAAATAAACGGGATAGTAGGGTTACTTCGAAGTGAAAGCCTTGATAGTAGGGCTTATGAGAAGGAACCTGGGTCATAGGGTTTCTTCGGGATGAAATTTTGGATAGTAGGGCTTATGGGAAGGAACCTGGGTCGTAGGGTTACTTCGGGATGAAATCCTGGATAGTAGGGCTTATGGGAAGGAACCTGGGTCGTAGGGTTTCTTTGGGATGAAAGCCTGGATAGTAGGGCTTATGGGAAGGAACCTGGATAGTATGGTTACTTCAAAGTGAAAGCCTGGATAGTAGGGCAATGAGAAGGAACCTGGATAGTAGGGTTACTTTGAAATGAAAGCCTGGATAGTAGGGCCTATGGGAAGGAACCTGGGTCGTAGGGTTACTTAGTTTGGTTACGTAGGATTAGTTGACCCGTTTGATCTTCGGGAACTGATTTTCCACTGGATGTTTGTAGATATGACATGTATAACTGTTGTAATTGCTGGTGATAATTGTCTTTCCTGAAAAGATAACAGGGTTAATTATATGTGGGATGCATGAAATTCCTTGTGAAATAATTTTCTCAACATAAATGAGATTATGCTGTATATGATGTGTATGCGCATGTCATGATGTATGTACATGAAATGTTGTTGGGACATGTCCGAGTCTGGGAAAATAAATCCCTAACTGCTGCCGGAGGGTATAACATTCCTGACTGTTGTAGAGAATTGTGGTTCTTCCACTTCTGCTGGGGATGGTGAATGGAAATGACTGTACTGGAGACTTATTCCTTGTTATCTGTGAATATTCTGTCAGGGGGAGACTATGCTTATGGATAAATCTGCGGGGAATAACTCTGTTTGAAAGAAGAGATGCTTTGCTGGAAGATTTTTCCGATTCAGAGAACTAAACTCTGCTTGGGGATGAACTTCTGTAGCTGGAGGGATAAACTATGTTAGGGATTGAGCTTCTGTATTCAGAGAAATAAACAGTGCTTGGGAGATAAAATTATGATGATCCGCTCGCGATTATGAATTTTGGCTGGGGGATATAGTTGTCAGATTTCTGAAAGACCCTGGCTGGGATATTACTTCCTGTTTGGGAAAGCTGACATCAATGCTTTGAATACCTTTACTCTGTGGGGAGTGTATGTACTGATGACTATGCTCCAAAGCTGTCTCTACCCTGGTACCTGCTGGACAGAGTAACTATCGGGTTTGACCTTTCTTATTTGTTACCCCTGTTTCTTAAGTTACGAGCAATTGTCTTTTCGTTTCTTATGTAAATTTTTATGAGCAGCAATCATATTCAAATGCATATGTCAAGAATAAACCATTGTACGTTCTTGCAAAACAAAACAGAAAAAGAAAAACAAATAGTTTTGTAAGAATGATTTGTATTAATTTTCGAAGTTGGCCTGTAATAGGCGTTTTTTGTACAAGGGGACTGACGCTCTAGTAAGAGAATGATGATGTAAAAATAGAAGCTATAAAATTTTATGTAAAAGGAAAAATAGTTATGTCCAAAAATCCCATTGGGTTCCAAATCTTCTATTTCCCCTATGTCTTCGAGCGTCTCATCACTTTGCTACTTGTCCGAAGTTTATTAGATTGATTGGTGTTGTTCGAGCTTGATAGTTGATAATGAGGTCTGGTCGCAAGGTGATCCAATGGGACATAGTGATACGCTTTACATCCCTAACTTTTGCCTGGGCTGCCCTTTCGGGTTTTCAGTCCACCGGGATACCCTTTTTTACCCAAGCCGCCTCTTCAGGTTTTCGACTTGCCGGGTGTACAGTTTTTTTTCATTTTCATCCCTTATTTTTTCCCGAACCCTTTTGGTTCACTGGGAAGCCCTTATTTTTGCCTAGGCCAGTCAACCTAGCGGGTCTTTTAATCATGCGTAGTATATTTTCAATATGTCTGCATTGACAGGGTGAGGAAGGTCTTCACCGTCCATGGTGGTTAGAATCATGGCTCCACCCGAGAAAATGTTTTTAATCACAAATGGCCCTTCGTACGTGGGAGTCCATTTGCACCTAGGGTCACCTTGCGGTAGTATGATGCGCTTGATCACTAGATCCCTGACCTGATATTCTTGACGTCTGACTTTCTTGTTAAAAGCCTTGATCATTAGCTTTTGATATGTCTGACCATGATAGATAACGGTAAGTCTCTTCTCGTCGATTAGATTTAGTTGATCAAGTCGAGTCTGGATCCATTCGTCTTTGTTCAAACCCACATCCTTCATAATCCTGAGAGAAGGTATTGGGACCTTGATGGGTAGGACTGCCTCCATGCCATATACCAGAGAGTAGGGTGTTGCCCCTATCGATGTCCGTGCTGAGATACGGTACCCATGAATAGAAAATGGTAACATCTCATGCCAGCCTTTGTATGTCACTGTCATCTTCTTTACAATCTTCTTGATGTTCTTGTTAGCCGCTTCAACAACGCCATTCATCTTTGGCCGGTAGGGAGAAGAGTTGTGATTTTGTATCTTGAACTGCTTACAGATCTCGGTGATCATCATTTTGTTAAGATTTATACCATTGTCAGTAATAATTCTCTCTAGCACACCATACCGACAGATCAGATTATGTCGGATAAACCACGCCCAACGTTCTTGGTCACAGTAGCAAAGGAGGCCACCTTAACCCATTTCGTGAAGTAATCAATGGCCACTAAGATGAAGCAATGTCAATTGGAAGCAGTAGGCCTGATTTCTCTGATCATGTCAATGCCCCACATTGCAAAGGGCCACAGAGCTGTCAAGACGTTCAAGGGAATCGGATGCACATGCACCTTATCAATATAGATTTGGCACTTATGATAAGTTCGGGAGTGCTGATAACAATTTACTTCCATAGTGGACTAGTACTGTCCTGCCCGTAGGATCTTCTTAGCCATGGTATGCCCACTGGAATAGGTTCCGAAGGTACCTTCATATAGATCTATCATAATCCTCTCTACTTCGCTCTTATCTACACACCGCAGTAAGGTAGAGTCATGATTGCGCTTGTAGAGGATTCCATTGCTGATGAAGAATTTCGCAATGAACCTTCTCAGAAACTTCTTATCATTGATAGATGCCCCTTCGGGATACTCCTGAGTCTCGAGGTACTTCTTCACTTCATGAAATCAGGGTTTGTATGCCACCTCTTTGGTATCAATCTCACAATAGTGGGCTGGTTCACCCAACCTCTCAATGGTGATTCGGGGAGCTTCGTTGTCCCATTTGACTTTGAACATGGAAGACATGGTAGCTAGCGCGTCCGCTAACTGATTCTCCTCTCGTGGAAAATGTTCAAAGGTTACCTCCTCAAAGTGTGGGAGCAATGTCAGTACATGCTCTTTGTATGGGATGAGATTCGGATGCTTCGTATCCTATTCGCCTTTGATCTGACTTATCACCAAGGCTGAATCCCCGAAGAAATTTAAGAACTTGATCCTGAGGTCAATAGCTGCTTTGAGACCCATGATGCAGGGTTCCTACTCCGCCATGTTGTTAGTGCAGTTGAGACATATCCGAGCAGTGAAAGGAGTATGACAGCCCTCAGGAGATATGTTTATTGCGCCAATGCCATTATTGAGTGCGTTCGAAGCTCCATCAAAAACCATAGTCCATCGGGATCCTTCCTCAGGTCCTTCATCTGGTCCAGGTTCTTTGTAGTCAGTCACCAGCATAATATTCTCATCCGGGAACTCAAAACTCATGGACAGGTAGTCATCCACGGCCTGATGAGCCAAATGATCAGCCAATACAATACCCTTGATTGCTTTTTGGGTTGTATATTGTATATCGTATTCAGTTAAGATCATCTGCCATCTTGCTATTCTTTCGGAGAGAACGGGCTTCTCGAAGATGTATTTGATTGGATCCATCTTAGATATCAACAAAGTAGTGTGGGTCAACATGTACTGTCTTAGTCGGCGAGCAGCCCATGCCAAAGCGCACAAGTTTTATCAAGCAGTGAGTATCTTGTCTCACAGTCGGTAAACTTTTTGCTGAGGTAGTATATTGCGTGCTCTTTTCGACCAGACTCGTCATGCTGCCCCAGCACACACCCCATTGAATTTTCTGGCACTGTTAAGTATAATATCAAAGGTCTTCCTTCAACCGGAGGCATCAGAATTGGCGGTTCTTGGAGATATTCTTTTATCCTTTCGAAGGTTGTCTGGCACTCGTCATTCCATTTTACCACTTGATCTTTGTTCAGAAGCTTGAAGATGGGTTCACAAGTAGTAGTCAGATGTGAAATGAACCTGGAAATATAATTTAAACGTCCCAAGAAACCTCTAACTTCCTTCTCTGTACAGGGAGCCAACATCTCTTGTATGGCCTTTACTTTTGTGGGGTTCACTTGAATATCTTTGTCACTGACAATGAAACCCAGAAGTTTTCCAGACCTTACCCCGAAGGTGCATTTGTTCGGATTCAACCTCAACTTGTACGTCTTCAACCTGTCGAACAACTTTTGTAGATGATCGAGGTGCTCCTCTTTGTTTTGAGATCTGTCTATCATGTCGTCAACATAAACCTATATCTCATGGTGAATCATATCGTGGAACAAAAAGACCATGACACGCTGATAAGTTGCCCCAGCATTCTTCAACCCAAAAGGCATCACCTTATAACAGAAGGTGCCCCACTGTGTGACGAAGGTTATCTTCTCCATGTCTTCAGGAGCCATCTTGATCTGGTTGTAGCCAGAGAAACCATCCATGAAGGAGAAGATTTAATGCTGAGCGGTGTTATCGACCAGAACATCAATGTGGGGAAGCGGGAAGTCATCCTTGGGGATCTCTCTGTTCAGGTCTCTGTAGTCCACACACATTCGTACTTTGTCGTCCTTCTTTGGCACCGGAACAACATTAGCAACCCACTGCGGATAGGAGATGACAACTAAGAACCCTGCTTGAACTGCTTCATAACCTCTGCCTTGATCTTCTCTGACATTTCAGGGCACATACGACGGACCTTCTGTTTAACCGGAGGATAGTCTTCCTTGGTCGGAAGACGATGTACCACAATATCAGTGTCTAAACCAGGCATTTCTTCATATGACCAGGCGAAGATCTCAACATAGTTGTGTAACATCTGTATCAACCGCTGTTTGGTCTTAGCTTCTAGATTTGTGCCAATCTTGACTTCTTTTCTGTCCACTTCCGTGCTCAATTTTATCGTCTCAACTGGCTCCTCATGAGGTTTTATAGCCCTTTCCTCCTGCTGTAACAGTCTAGCAAGGTCTCCAGGCACCTCACAATCGTCCTCACCTTCGTCCTCGACTTGGTTGATCGGATTTTCGAAGTCATAACCGGCAGTAGCAAAACTATTATCAATGGGATCCAGAGTGGATATGAATCTGCAGTATGATATGCGAGTGTGTGTAAGAGCATAACTGTTTTGATAAAGTGAAAGCATAAAAGAAAAATAGCGAGCGCAAAATTTGTATGCAAGGAACGTCCAATTTTTTATTGATGGTATATGAAATGACACATAATAGCCCTCACAAACAAAACCAATGTGCCTCGGGCAAGACACAAGGCTGTGGATTTTAAATTGTTTATTACAAATTCAGAAAACAAGTAAGATAATTACTGCGGAATACAAGAAACTGGTATAAAATCCCTCGCGCGCAATTAACAATCTTTAAGACACGAATATTTAAAGATTTATCTTTAGAATATTTCTTATATAGAAAGATTTTGATCATTAGAAGTATCAAAAATAAAATAAAATAAAATTATTGGATAAGAAGGTATTATTTAAGAGAAGGAGACAATAACCTTTTTAAGAAGATATGAAACTTATGACATATTTACCCTTTTATTTTTCTGAAGGTTAATGAATGCTTCTGAATAGATGTGTTGTTTATTCAATCTCCATTGCTTCTGATGACCTTCTTTGAGACCCACAAATTCGATTTCTTCAAGTTTCAGACTTTGGAACATAAGCTTTGTTTCCATTATGATTTGTCAACACCCAAAGTCCATCATGACTGGTGTCTTCACACTTCCATTTAACAAATCTGCAACATATACTATTTTAACTTTTGGTATCCACATTCTTTTGGGTCCTTTTGGGTTAGTTTTACCTGAATTCTTGATGAATTTTTGTTTTTGTGCAGTAGTAAACTTTTATGTTTCTACTGATGTATAGTGATAGGAAAATGGATAATTAGGGTTGTTACCTTTATGATCATTATCAGAATCATTACTTACTTATCTTCTTCCCTTCTGACATATGCCATAGATCATGGAAGCCACCTTGCTTCTATCCAGGATTTTGTTCAAGAACTTTTGAAACTCCTTGTCATATTTGTACAAGATAGTTTTGGAAGATGGTGGAGCTTTAGAAAGAGTTTATTCAAGTTTCAAACAATTTTTATCTATAAAATTGTTCTCTTTTTCCAAAACAAAATTCTTTTGCTTTTATTCAGAAACTTCTTTTTCAAACCTACCATATTCTTTAACAACATGTTCATGAAGTTTTGTCAAGTTCTTGAATTTTTGTTTAAGTTCTTGGTACTTACTCAAAATGTCAGATAGAGCTACTTCTAAATTAGCGCGAGGGATTTCAGATAATACCTCTTCAGAGTATGACTCTGTATCTGATGAGCTTTCTTTTGATATGAGAGTTATGAATGCTACGTTCGCATGCTCTTCATCATAATCAGATCCCGATGCTACTGAATCATCCCATGTTTCCACGAGGCCTTTCTTTTTCCCTTTGAAGTTGTTGTTCTTGGAACCTTCATTTTTTCATTTTTGAAGCCTTCCTTATTTAGCTTTGGACAATCATATTTGTAATGTCCTGGTTCATTACATTCGTAGAACGTGACTTCTCTATTTCCCTTTGAGAAGTAGTTTAAATGATCTCTTCTAAATCTTTTAGAATTGTTTTTTCTTTTCCATATTTGTTTCACTCTTCTAGAAAGTAATGACAATTCATCATCATCATTAGAGTCTTCATTTTCTGAATCTTCTTCCTCTTCATATTTGAGAGCTTTGAGTCTTCCTGTCTTGATCTCCTTTTCTGATTTTGACCTTAGAGCGGTAGACTTAGCCTTTTTCTGAGGTTCATCTTCCTCCAACTCTATTTTGTGACTTCTTAGAGTGATGATCAACTCTACAAGTCCGATTTTGTTCAGGTCTTTAGAAAGTTTCAAAGTCGTTACCATAGGTTTCCACTTCTTTGGAAGACTTCTGACGATCTTCTTAACATGGTCCACTGTTGTATACCCTTTGTCCAGAACTTTGAGTCCTGCTACTAAGATTTAAAACCTTGAGAACATGGTCTCAACAGTTTCATCTTCTTCCATATTGAATGCTTCATATTTCTGAATTAAAGCTAACGCTTTAGTTTCCTTTACTTGGGCATTTCCTTCATGAGTCATTCTCAATGAATCAAAAAATTTCTTAGATGTTTCTCTATTGGTAATTTTCTCATATTCATTATATGAGATAGTACTGAGAAGAATGGTTCTGGCTTTATAATGATTCTTGCTTCTTCGTTTCTGATCTTTACTCATTTTACTCCTGGGAATAGGAATACCTTCTTCAGATGTAGGTTCCCTATAACTATCTATAATCAGATCCCAAAGATTTTCATCATAACCCAGAAAGAAACTCTCTAGTATATCTTTCCAATTAGTAAAGCAGTTATCTTTTTTATTGGTGTTTGCAGGCGCAACCATAGAAAGGTTTTCTTAAATGGATCTCTCTACACGGTTAAGCGTTTGATTTTAAAATCAATGAAGAGCCAGAGCTCTTATGCCAATTGAAGGGTGAGAAGAGTGAGAAAAAACACAAGAAAGGGGGTGGGGTGAATTGGGTTTTCTAATAAGCTTTTACTTTGAAAAATATTTCGTAAACTAACTAGAAAGAATATAACTAAAGAAAGGCTAAAAATGACTCTTTTGTTTATCCAGGTTCACCTTTAACACGCCTACTTCTGTCCACCCTCCTCAGGTGATTTCTCCTTCAACAAGGACTTAATACACTAATATTACCAAATTACAAATGCATTGGCTACCCACCGGTGACTAACCACAACCGTCTAAGAGTCCAAACTGACACCTTAACCTTCTCAAGTCTCAGACTAACAACCTAGTCACTTGAGGCAATAATCAATTCTCAACAAAATTACAATCAACTGTGTTTACAGTGTTTTCTGCTAAAAAGCAGATTAACACAACAATGAAGAACAAAGTGTGTAATACAAATAATGAGCAATAACTCTTTGTATTGAGAACTCTAAAATTAAAACACAACTAATGAGCAACAACTCTTTGTATTGAGAACTCTAAAATTAAAACACAGCTAATGAGAAACAACTATTTGTGTTTCATCCCTAATAACTTAACATAATAACGATAAAAAACTCTTGTGTTCTTGATATTTCTCTAGAAGAATATTATGGATGTATATGAATAATGATCCTTCTTTTCTCTTGATGTTTCACAGTATTTCATCAATTTAGTTCAAGCTTGATAATAGTTGATAGTTTATCAATCTTCAAATACTGATGAGGTCTCTTTATATAGATTTGAGAATAAGACCGTTGGTAGTACAAAGACGTCGCTTTCACTTTCCATCTACAGTAATGGTAGTGTGATACGGTGGGAGAACTGACTTGAGGTTTTGCGTTTTGTGTTCGCAAATGTTTCGGTTTAGCACGAGTCGCCACCGACTTTTTATTTTATCCTAAGGAAAGGTTAAAAAGCACAGGAAAGACCTTTGGGATGTTTTCTTGGGTTCGGGGAGTAGATTATGAAAAGGGAAGGTGCAAGCACCCTTTTCACCCATGGTTATCCATGGGCTCTTAGTTACTTGTTTAGATCACTTGCTTTTGCTTTTCAATTGTTTGAAATGGTGCTTCATGTGTGGTTTTGAAAGATGTTTTGAAAAGAGGTCATCGTTGTGGCAACCTTTGTAATGATTCTTGTTTGAATGTATACAAAGGTGTTTTGTCTCTTTGAAAAGATTTCAATGTTTGAAAGTTTGTTTTGAAATTGTATTGTGAAGTGTGTTTGAAAATAGCAAGGATGTTTTTGCAAGCTTTGATCAAGTAACTAAGAGTTATCTATCCTATTTTACTCAAAGATCTTTCCTATATGTTTTTAACCCTTTTGACAGTGTTATTTCACCATTGCATTTGGTGAACAACCTTGTGTTAGGATGTTAAACGGGACAGGCGCGGGTCATCGTATAGACCATGATAGCAATTGTGTTAAGTATTTTTGGCAAATTTTTGAGGGACTTGATCATTTTGTTTGGGTAACCAAGATAGCGTCATCGAGGGACTATGATCTTTTGTTTTGTTTTTGTTTTGCCAAAGTACCCAACATGCATAACATGGCCCATTTTTAAGGCAACAAGTGGATTGTAACCCTAGGGGTGCAAGTGTGGATTGTGTATTGATTTTCATGCATATTTGTCTTTGCATTAGGTCAAGCTACTTGTTGGTTTTGGATTTTTGCATACAAATCATAATCTCTAATCATGGCATAATTGAAAGCGTAAAATGTGAGAATTATAAGTCTAAGCTATTACAACATGATTATGGAGATGGGGGTACAATCTTTGAATGGAGGTGTATTTGACAAGAAATATAAACCCTAATTTACTATTACATCCAAATTGAATTCAAATGCATAAATAATAAATGGACAATATCTAAATAAACAAATAAATAAATATATCAAATAATATGAATTATGCAAAAATGGTTTTTGTTTATTTATGTATGTACAAATATTTAATGTAAAAAATAAAAGTAAAATAGTATATGTGAAAAAATAAAATATGTTTAGAAAAAGTATTTATTAAGTATATTTAATAATAAAAATAAAAGTGTAATATTTTATATTTTTATTCTAAATATATGTATGTATATATATATATATATATATATATATATATATATATATATATATATATATTATATATATATATATATATATATATATATATATATATATATATATATATATATATATATATATATATATATATATATATATATATATATATATATATATATATATATATATATATATATATATATATATATATATATATATATATATATATATATATATATATATATATATATATATATATATATATATATATATATATATATATATATATATATATATATATATATATATATATATATATATATATATATATATATATATATATATATATATATATATATATATATATATATATATATATATATATATATATTAAATATGTATAATAAATAAAATATATACAAAAATAAATTATACTTAGAATAATATTTTCAGTGTGAATAAAAATAAAGAATAAAAAATAAAAGTATAATTTATATATTATTTCCAAGTTTTAATAAATAAGATAAAAGTAATTAAATTGCTTTTTATGTTAGAAAAATAAAAATAAAATGCAAAATAAATGTGAAAAAATTACAAAAATATTTTTGAGCATTTTTTATATTTGGGAATAAATAAATAAAATCAGAAATGAAAATAAAAATTCAAATATATAAAATATCAAGAAATTGGGCCAGGGGGTGCAAAAAGGAAAAAGGGAGGTGTCAAAAGTAGCCAGGACCAAGCCCAGCCCAAACCAACTTCATCTTCAACCTTCTGATTTCGAAAACGCGTGCACCCTGTACAATTGCCAGATCCTGTATACGAGCTCTATTGCAAAAACACATAACATCAAACTTGTAGAGTATTTCAAGACGAATCCAACCATATAAACAACTTGTCTTAACTCTCAAAGACCAGAGAGAATTTCTCTGGCCCTAAAATCTAACCTAGTTTTTTCAGTATGTTCATGGATGAAATTCTCTTAGCATGCTTAATATAAATGAAAACTGAGCATATGTACAACTTCATAGCAATGAACACTACATTTCTTATTCACAAACCTAAGGCTAAATGTTCCTAAATAGAGAGATAGGAAGTTGACAAAAACCTATTTCAGCTGACTTTGTGTAGGGCAATGTAGAGCTTTTCAACAAGGCTTGAGATGTCTAGGAGCTTGCTTGAACATCACTTGACCTTCTCCAATACCCTGCTTGCCTTGAATGTCCTTGTATCAGCCTATAGAAATCAACCTGCACAAGCTCAAAATGAAAATGGAAAACTCTGTAAATGGAGTTACAGTTGGTGTTTGAGGTTTGGGATAGCTTGGATAAGTTGAATGGAAGGTGTTTGAACCAACTTGGGGCAAAACGCACGAGCAAAATGTGCTATGGAAGTCAAGTTGCAGGTTCTGCCCTGTTTTGCCAATGGAAGATGATTTCTGGCTATGGGATGTTTAAAGGCTCAAACAATCGTGTTTCTGGCTCAGAGGGATGTGAGAAAGATGTTAAAAATGCTTGCACAAGTTTGTTTTAGCTGGTGTTCAAGTTCTCATGTCTTTTGCATATTTCTTGTATATGAAGCAAAAGTGGGAAGTGATATGTAACAGGCTTGTACAGGCTATCCAACACCTTGTAACCTCTTCTCTTAGCCCCTATAATCTGTGGATTTGATTAGCTGCAAAATATCTGGACCAATGCTCAAAGATTGTGGTTTGACATAAAGCACATTTAAGCAAAAATGGAAATGTACCTTTTTCTACTTAGGGTTTAATTTTGGGTACAATGTCCTAATGACCAAAACAATGGCTTATACCAATGGATTTGCATTAAATTATTGAGTGTGAAGTGGTTTAGAGGCCTGTAATATAGTGCAAAGCATGCTGACTTGAAATTGCAACTTGGATGAACATGAATATGCCATGGATGAAAAGTGAGTTTTTTGCCAACTTCAAGCCTTCGATTCTCCCTAACCACAAATGTGTTTAAGGAGTTCTTGGACATTTTGGAAAGCTTGCAACATGCTCTACAATCCATATTTGAAATGCAACTTGATATTCCAAGTGGAAATATGTGAAAAATGGCCATGAAGATAGGTCAAAATCCTGCCTAAACTAGGGCAAAATTTCACTAAGTTAGAAGTTTTAGGGACCCTTGTTCCAAAAATCATAACTTGAGATACAAGCTTCTTTTGAGAAAACTTTGTGTATCAAAGTTGTTGACTTTGTGGAGGACTACAACTTTCATGTTGGAAGTTTTGTTTGAATCCAATTGCATCATGGTGAAAATGTTTGGCAAAGTTAGGAAAAATTAAGAAAATTTTATAACTTAGAAATATTCTAAGTTATGAAAATTTTCAACTTTAAACCCTAATTTGCAATTTTGGGTTTCTTGATGAACAAGTTTCATTTTTTGACACTTCTTGATGAAAAATGACCCTTGGCACTTGATTTTGACCAAAAAGTCAAAGTTTGACTTTTCAGTGTACAGTCAAATTTTGATCAGTTGACTGAAAAATTCATTTGTCAATCCAATACAATTGAGGTCTTTTGAACTTGTTGAATAGGTCAAGATGATACCATTGAGTCCTTGAGTCCATTCTTGAGCCCAATTTTCCATTGGCTAGGTCAAAAAGTCAGATATTGCCCTTGTGCAGTCAAAACCTTAAAAATGACCATTTTGCCCTTTTGGTGATCTGATCAAATTTCTTGTGGAGTTGTGGTCCAAACTTGATCAAATGGTTCATATGAGTTCATAATGTTGATGTGAGTCAAAATTCACGAGGTTTGACTGTAAATTGGCCACAGTTGACTTTTTTCCCAATACAGCTGATTTCTAGGTCAATTGTTCAATTGACTGGGCAAAAATTTGATTCAAGACTTGAAACTTGGTATGGTCAAACTTATAAGTCCAACATGAAGTATGAAAGTCACTTTGAGCATTAGAAGTCCAAAATTCTCTGTGCAAACTCAAACCCTAATTTAGGTCAATAGTGCAAGGAGATGTCTTGAGCAGAGCAAACCCTAGCTTGGTCTTGAGTTCAAAGAGCCTTGTGATGAGAAATGTTGATAGAATGAGAGGGAAAATTTTGGGGTACAACAGCTGCCCCTGTTCAATCTTCTTGAACCTGAAGAGTTAGATTGGCGAGTTTGCCTTTCGCGACTCGAAGGTAAAAGAGGATTGGACACTAGAGTGCCCGTAAATTTGCACTCGTCAAAATGTAGCTGAGGGAATGGGCTTAAAGATGCCATTTGGAGATGATGGAATCTTGCTGGAGATGGGCTTAGAGATTCCATCAAACATGTTTGTTGAATATCAGTAGAATGAACACCAGAATGGTAACCGTGTTTGGAACATATCTGATTTGTATTTGGAGATTGGATTTGTATAAGCAAAGGAATGATGTCCTAGTCTGGAGCGTATCCAAGTTGTAAATGTATTTGATTCTTGAATGAATATCAGAATGACTTCCGTGTCTGGAGTGTATCTATATCGAATCCGAAATCTGGAATTTGAATAATCAACAGAAAGACATTCGCATCTGGAGTATCTCTGGGCTGGGGAATAGGTTTGAATGAGTGACAGAATGGCAATAGTGTCTGGTGCGTATCTAGACTGTATCTTGATTTTGAGATCTGTATGAGTAGCAGAATGACTTCCGTGTCTGGAGTGTATCCGTACTGTAACTGGGATCTGAAAAAGGAAACAGAATGACTTCCATGTCTTGGAGTGTATCTGAGCTTGTAGTTGATATTTGAATCTGAATGAGAAATAGAATGGCTTCTGTGTCTGGAGCGTATCTAATCTGTATCTGATTTCTGAAGTCAGAATGAGTAGTAGAATGACCTCCGTGTCTGGGGTGTATCCATACTGTATCTGAGATCTTTGAATATTTGTTAACGATAGCTTTTAATCTTATCCTGAAAATGGTAAGATGTTAGATGAAAACACAAAGTTATGTTGCATGAAATGTATGATGCAATAAAGTGTGTTCTATCAATGTTTATGATATATGAATGTAATGTATGCGCATGTAAGTTGATTAGCTATCTTGCTTGTTAGAATATAGTTTGATTCTACAACCCTCAGTTAGAGTTTTGATGATAACAAAATACAAGATTAAATAAATTGTAAGATTTATAAGACATATATGCTACTTAAAATTATATTGTATATTTACAGAAACTCTGATGGAATCAGCATCAGAATATCAACATCAGCATCAGAAGATATGTCAGATCAGAAGATCAAACATGTGCTATGCTGAAGCCTGATGAACAGAATCTGCGCAAAACATACTCTGACTCTGATCAAGATCCTATCCACATCATCAGCACTCAGAAACGCCAGAATAAGCTAAAGCCAAGAACACTCTGATTATCATTAGCAGAACACTCTGAAGTGTCAACGTTACTGCATTCAAGGCAGATTAATTACCAACGGCTTTATTCCAAGACAAAGATCTTCTCAAAAAGGAAAGAACGTTATGAGCATTGAAATGGAATTATGGACAGCAACGTATCTATTCCAAGGCTATTTAAACAAATCAGTGAGAAAAGAAATGGCTAATACTCTACACGCATATACACGCCTAAGCTAATCATCCTCAAGCACGCTCTCACTTTTGCTAAAGCATTCAACCTCGCTTACTCTATAGCTCTAGCAATCTAGTTTCATCTAAGCTTCATATTGTGTATTATCACAGTTGTGATATATAGTTTTTCCAGAAAACATCAAACACACATATTTGTTCATTTATCTGTAAAAGAAATTCCTTGAGATAAACCGGTATGTGGTTAGACTCAAGAAGGATTTAGCAGTTGTTAAAGCAGTTGTGTATTCAGTTGAATATAGTGGATTAAGACCTCGTTGGAGAGTGGCGAAATCACCTTGACGGGTGGACTGGAGTAGTTTGAGATCAAACGAACCAGGATAAAAATAACGTGTTGTCTGCATTTGATTTCAAGTTTACAATTCAACCCCCCTTCTTGTGTTTTTCACATCTTCAATTGGCATCAGAGCGCCTGGTTCTGAGTTTATAACACTTAACCGTGTCAGTACAAGATCCAGCGTTAGAAAAACACAATGGCAGGACCACATCAAAACATCAGCAATGACAACAATGAAGAAAGAGACAGATTTAGTGGCAAACCTCCAGTATTTGATGGAGAGAACTTTGATTACTGGAAAGACAGAATTGAAAGCTTCTTTCTGGCCCACGATGCTGATCTGTGGGATATGGTGACTGATGGATACACGCACCCATTGAATGCAAGTGGTCAGAAGATTGACAGGAAAGCAATGTCTGATCAACAAAAGCGTAATTTCAAAAATCATCACAAGGCCAGAACAATTCTTCTCAGTGCTATCTCTTACTCTGAATACGAAAAGATATCAAACAGAGACACTGCAAATAATATGTTTGACTCTCTGAGAATGACGCATGAAGGCAACATTCAAGTCAAAGAAACTAAAGCTCTTGCGCTCATTCAGAAGTATGAGGCATTCAAGATGGAAGAAAGTGAATCAATTGAAATGATGTTCTCAAGATTTCAAATTCTGGTGGTTGGTCTCAAAGTTCTGGACAAAGGGTATTCTACTGCTGATCATGTTAAGAAGATCATCAGAAGCTTGCCAAAACAGTGGAGGCCAATGGTCACAGCGCTGAAGCTAGCTAAGGATCTCAACAAAATCTCTCTGGAGGAACTTGTCAGCTCCCTCAGAAGTCACGAGATAGAGCAAGAAGCAGATGAACCTCAAAAGCAAGGTAAGCCATTAGCTTTAAAATCTAACAGAAAATCTGACTCCAAAGTTTTGCAGGTTGTTGAAGAAACCTCTGATGGGTCCTCATCAGAAGAAGATGAACTATCTCTCCTCTCCAGAAGGTTGAACCAACTATGGAAGCAGAGGCAAAGAAAGTTCAGGAATCCCAGAAGATTAGAAAATCAGAATGAATCTTCCTCCAGATACAGAAGGTCAGAATCTTCTTCTAGACACAGAAGATCTGAAGGCTCTTCAGGAAGCAGAAAGTCAACCAACAAAGACATCATCTGCTATGAATGTAACGAGCAAGGACACTACAAGAGTGATTTCCCAAATCTTTAGAGGGAAAAGCCCAAAAATAAGTTTGGCAAGGAAAGGAAGAAAAGTCTCATGGCTACATGGGATAACTCTGACACTTCTGAAGCTGACTCAGAATCAGATGATGAGAGAGAAAACATAGCTCTCATGGAAAACATAACGGAAGACAGTGAAGCTTCTGAATCAGACTCTGAATCAGACACAGAAGAGGTATTTCCTGACTTTGCTATTAACTTTACTAAGGCTGAACTAGCTGAAAGCCTTAATGAAATTCTGGAAAGATATCAGCATATCAGAGTCAAATTCAGAAACCTGAAAAGGAATCTTGCTTCTGACTCTGATAAAACTGAGAGTCTCAAATTGGAGAATTCTGAGTTGAAAGATAAAGTTTCAAAATTAGAAAATCTATTGCAAAACTCTCAGAATGAAACAATTCCTGAAACTCCCAGCAGTGCTGATGAGATCATCAAGGAGTATGATCACAGCTTTCAGAAGTTTCTAGCTAAAAACATAGATAGAAGCAAAATGGCTTCAATGATCTATGGAGTTAGCAGAAATGGAAGAAAAGGAATAGGATACCAAGGTAAGGTACCTACACCAAAGAATGTCATGGATTTAGTTATTAAACGAACTCCACTTAACTCACACTTTGTATATGGGCACACACACGACATCAAATATACTAGTAGTAATTATTCTGTCAAACCAAAATTCAACCAGAGTTTTGGTAAAACTAACAAATCAGGACCCAAGAAAATATGGGTACCTAAGGATAAAATAATACATGTTGCAGATGTCTTTAGCAGCAAAGCAGAAACATCAGTCATGGTACCTGGACTCTGGCTGCTCACGACATATGACGGGAAGAAGGCATATGTTCCAAAGCCTGGAACTTAAGCCTGGAGGCCACGTAGGCTTTGGAGGCAATCAGAGGGGAAAGATCATTGGCTCTGGAACTGTAGTTTGACTCTAAAGCACAGAAGTGTATTATGTTAGGATACTCTGAACGCTCAAGAGGGTACAGAGTATACAATACAGAAACACAGATTATGAAAGAATCAATCAGTGTTCGTTTTGATGATAAGCTTGACTCTCAAAAGTCAAAGCAGAATGAATTACTTGCAGGTATGGAAGTTGAATTCACAGGTACTAAAGACAAGTCATCAGAAGCTCTTAACAGAGATACTCCCTCAACATCAGAAAGAGGCACTGCAAGCAATCCAGCACCTTCTGTTGAGCAACTTCAGAAAAGACCATCCAGGAGCAGCATGGATCACCCTGAAGAAACAATCTTAGGAAGAAAGGAAGATCCAATCAGAACAAGAGCCAGCTTCAGAAACTCTGAAGAATCCCTCATGGGACTTGTCTCTCTGATTGAACCATCAACAGTTGATGAAGCACTTCTAGACAATGACTGGATTCTAGCAATGCAAGAGGAGTTGAATCAATTCACAAGAAATGACGTATGGGATCTAGTTCCCAAACCAAAAGGATTCAACGTCATTGGAACAAAATGGGTGTTCAGAAACAAACTGAATGAACAAGGTGAAGTCATCAGAAACAAGGCACGATTGGTAGCACAAGGTTATATTCAGCAAGAGGGGATAGACTATACAGAAACCTTTGCTCCAGTCGCCAGGTTAGAATCTATCAGACTTTTAATTTCATTTGCTGTTAATAAAGGCATCACTCTATATCAGATGGATGTTAAGAGTGCATTCTTAAATGGCTATATAGAAGAAGAGGTATATGTGCACCAACCCCCTGGTTTTGAAAGTTCAAAAAATCCAGAATATGTTTTCAAACTAAAGAAGTCACTGTATGGTCTGAAACAAGCTCCCAGAGCTTGGTATGAAAGACTGAGTAACTTCCTGTTAGAAAAGGAATTCATCAGAGGGAAAGTGGACACAACCTTATTCTGTAAGACAGTTAAGAATTACATTTTAGTATGTCAGATTTATGTTGATGATATCATTTTTGGATCTACTAAACCCTCTCTGGGAAGAAAATTTGCTAAGTGTATGCAGGCAGAATTTGAGATGAGCCTAATGGGGGAACTGAAATTCTTTCTGGGCATTCAGATCAATCAAACCCCAGAAGGAACTTACATTCATCAGAGCAAATATGTCAGAGAACTTCTGAAGAAATTTGATCTCTCAGAATGTAAGCCATCAAAGATTCCAATGCATCCCACGTGCATTCTGGAAAAAGAAGACGTAAGCAAAAAGGTAGAACAGAAGGTCTACAGAGGTATGATTGGTTCTCTTCTTTATCTGACAGCTTCAAGGCCTGATATTTTATTCAGTGTATGCATTTGTGATAGATTCCAATCAGATCCTAGAGAATCTCACTTAACAGTTGTTAAGCGAATTTTCAAGTATCTGAAAGGTACTACTAATCTGGGTCTGTTTTATAGAAAATCAAGTGATTACAGCTTAGTAGGATACTGTGATGCTGACTTTTCTGGAGACAGAGTTGAACGTAAAAGCACTTCTGGAAGTTGCCAGTTTCTGGGAGAAAATCTGATCTCATGGTCCAGCAAAAGACAATCCACAATTGCTCTATCAACAGCAGAAGCTGAATACATAGCAGCAGCTGGATGCAGCACACAAATGCTCTGGATGAAAAGTCAACTTGAGGACTTCCAGATTTTTGAAAGTAACATTCCTATCCTCTATGACAACACGTCTGTTATTTGCTTAAGTAAAAATCCAATTTTGCATTCTAGGGCTAAGCATATAGAAATAAAACATCATTTTTTTAGGGACTATATTCAGAAAGGGATTTTAAATTTAAAATTTATTGACACAGACCATCAATGGGCTGACATTTTCACAAAACCACTTTCTGAAGATAGGTTCAACTTCATTCTGAAACATCTCAGCATGAAGCTCTGTCCAAAATAAAACTGTTTTAATTTTATATATTAATCTTCAGAATTGTGTTTATTTCTCTGTGAACTTCTGATCAATCCTCTTTCAGAATTTTAGAAATGCAGATTGTATCAGAATCTATCCATGAAGATCTGAGCGCTTCAGTTCAAGGATAGATGTGTTGTTCACTCAAGAAAAATAGTGTCATCCAGTCATTAGCTGTTTCCTGAGGCTGAACACGCGTTCACGCTCCTGAAAAGTCAAAGCACTGATTGGATGCATTGAGACACATGTCATGGATAACCGTTTAAGTATCTTTCTGAATCCCCTAAAATCAGCTATCAATAAATGCTAATAATCATGATTTATTTCTCTCTCTTAAACGTGTATGTTTTCAAAAACTTTTTAGAAATCTATTTAAACACTTCACACCATTCACACCTTTTACCCTTACTTTCGTTTTCTCTCAATATTTCTGTTTTCTGTGTTCTTATTTACTCAAGAAAACCCTTCAATCTCTCTCAAAAACCTCGAGTGAACATGGCTTCTTCCAGCAATCCTTCTTCTGGTTCCCAGAAAGATGCATCATCTGAACAATATGAAGTTCCTCTCAGAATGCTTCTCACTCCAATCAAGAACCTTGAAGTTCTGTCTGAAATAATAGTGGACTTCAACAGTCTCAAGGAAAATGGTTTTGATTTATCAGAAGAGATTCAAGCTCAAGGATGGGAAAAGTACTTTGACAGACTGGTGGGTCCAACATTTCCTATTCCGGTAAAGGAATTTTGGATTCACGCTTCTTCCTCAAACCATCAGGTCACTTCCTACATCATGGGGAAGAAGATTGTGATTACTGAAGACCTGATTGCAAGACTGATAGGCTACAATGGAGGTGGTATTCGATGCATTGATATGGAAGAAAGGTGTCAAGATGTTGCCCTAATTGCAAGGGAAATTTTCACGCTGGGGCTTCCCTCCAGCAAGATAAGGGACTTGAAAGACAAGCACAGAATTTGGGCAAATATCATTCTGGGCTGTTTCAACCACAGGAAGCCTACCAGCTCTCCTGATTACATAAACATAGATCAGCAGTTTCTGCTCTATTTTATCTCTCAGAAGGTCAAGATTAATCTAGCTCATCTTCTGTTCAACCATCTCAGAACAAGTGTCAAGGAAACAAGGGAAGAGGAACGCACTAAAAGGGATTGGATACCCTTGGGAAGACTGATATCAGATATTCTGACAGAGAATAGGCAGATTGAACATTTGACAAAGGCACAAGAAATCAGCACCCTGGAACCTTCTGTTGGCAAGCAGCTGAATGCCAAAAATCTGAAGAAAATGAAGCTGATAGAGAACATTAAGAAAGAGCCCAACGTCACTCCTTTTGCTGAAATCTCCAGCAGAAGAGTCCCTATGGACGACTTCCCTATGTTCTCATAAATTGACTCTAAGCCTTAAATCATTCTGAGATATTTGGATGCTTGTAAAGCTGATGGTACAGCACCAAATCTGAATATTCAAGATCTTCATCAGAAGGCTCCAGAGGTTGTTCTGAAGAAGACGAAGAAAAGAAAAGCTGATGCAGAAGGATCATCTCAACAGACTCCAAGGAAAAGAGGTAATCCTGTTTCTGTAATTGTTTTAGATTCAACTGTTGTTTCCACATCTATCCCTATTTCAAATCCATCTGAAATCCAAACACCTCAAACCTTTGAAGATTTTGACATTGACTTTGACCCTTCTGAGTCATTAACCCTCAAAAGATCCCGCTCCAAACCACAAAATCCAAATACCGCAACCATACCAGAACCAAAACTGGCACAAGTTCTTTCAGATATAGAACAACACTCTTCCGCTCCCGAAACAGTAAATCCAAACACAGAAATTCCCATCTCGCCACAACCTGAAACTCCCCTCTCACCAATACCAGAAACTCCACTCTTTCCAATACCAGAAATCCCACAACCTTCATCTCCCCAACCAGATATTAATCAACCCTCTCCTCAACATGCACAATCTCCACAACCTGAGACTCAAAACTCTGAGGCTCAAACCTCTGAATCTCCTGAACCACAACCTTTGGCCATCCAATTGCCCTGTGGTACCACTGTGAATATTCCTCAACTTTCCTCTTCACCAGAAATAACTCCACCAAACACCCCCATAAAGTCCAATCGTAATTTCTGACTCTCCCACTCCCTCACCTAAGAAAAATACAGAAAACCACAGCAAGACAGCCATTGATCTAACAGTCTTTGAACGCCTTGCTGCTTTACACCACAAAACTGCCATCCCTAAACCAAAACAACCAGATGTTGGTTCCAGCATATTGAACTTTGAAACAGATATGCAGAAGTGGATCACTTCTTTGAAACAAGCAAGTCTGGAAGTGGTTGATCCTGATGTATCAGACCTCCTCTGGACTCAATTCAGAAGATGGGTATGCGCTGAAACCTTTAAGTTGCAAGACCAGAGCTATGGACAAGCTCAACAGAACTTCAGCAATCTGCTGAAGGAAATGGAAGGTCCAGTTCTGAGCAAGCTGCTGAAGGAAGAAGTTTTCCATTTGGACATTGCGCCTTGGTCTGAAAAGCGTCCAGCATCTAAAGTTCAACCTGCAGAAGAACAGATAATTCAAGCTGAAGACTTGGGTCAAGCAGAATAAACTACCGAAAGCTTTGAGAAGCATCCTGTATCTGAAGATCCTCAAGCTTCATCTCTTGACAGGCAGACTCTGGAGGATTTGAAGAGATCTGATATGTTGATGAATGAAAGGATGGACAAGCAGGATATCAAGATTGATTCTATAGCAAACATGGTATCTAAGCAACATGAAACCAGCGAGCAAATCAAGATCATGTTGGAAGCTCTGTTCACACGACTTCCTTCTTCTTCTTAGAATTTTCCTATGTTTTCCCTGTTTTCTTTACATGTTTGTCTGTAATATTTTTACTTGTTCTACACTCATTGCTTCTGTTTTAATACAAACGTTTTTTTTTGCTCTGATCATTTTAACTTTGATTATTTGTGCTTTTTGATAACTGACAAAAAGGGGGAGAAAGAAAGATATTTTTCAATAACGGATTACTGAGACATAAGTCTCAAACATTCTAACATTCCTATATACTTGAATTTCTTTGTTCTGAAAAACTTACAGGTACAAGAATCTGATAAACTCTGATAAAGTAAAATTCGGATGCTCAAAAGAAATTTCAATAAAGTTCTGATGCTCAAGGTCTCAAGGAATCAAAGGGAAGTAATCAACTCAGGGGGAGTTTTTTTTTTCTCTTCATTACTCTGATACTTTTTACCCCTTATATTCTTATCACTGATACCTTCTATTCGTTAATTGATTATCTCTGATATTGTTTCCTCTCTATCCTTAAACTCTGATACCTTTCATCATTTTATTTTAATTGAAAAAAATCTGGTTTTTGTCATCATCAAAAAGGGGGAGATTGTTATAACATAGTTTGATTCTACAACCCTCAGTTATAGTTTTCATGATAACAAAATACAAGATTAAATAAATTGTAAGAATTATAAGACATATATGCTACTTAAAATTATATTGTGTATTTATAGAAACTCTGATGGAATCAGCATCAGAGTATCAACATCAGCATCAGAAGATATGTCAGATCAGAAGATCAAACATGTGCTACGCTGAAGCCTGATGAACAGAATCTGCGCAAAACATACTCTGACTCTGATCAAGATCCTATCCACATCATCAGCACTCAGAAATGCCAGAATAAGCTAAAGCCAAGAACACTCTGATTATCATTAGCAGAACACTCTGAAGTGTCAACGTTACTGCATTCAAGGCAGATTAATTACCAACGGCTTTATTCCAAGACAAAGATCTTCTCAAAAAGGAAATAATGTTATGAGCATTGAAATGGAATTATGGACAGCAACGTATCTATTCCAAGGCTATTTAAACAAATCAGTGAGAAAAGAAATGGCTAATACTCTACACGCATATACATGCCTAAGCTAATCATCCTCAAGCACGCTCTCACTTTTGCTAAAGCATTCAACCTCGCTTACTCTATAGCTCTAGAAATATAGTTTCATCTAAGCTTCATATTATGTATTATCACAGTTGTGATATATAGTTTTTCCAGAAAACATCAAACACACATATTTGTTCATTTATCTGTAAAAGAAATTCCTTGAGATAAACCGGTCTGTGGTTAGACTCAAGAAGGCTTTAGTAGTTGTTAAAGCAGCTGTGTATTCAGTTGAATATAGTGGATTAAGACCTCGTTGGAGAGAGGCGAAATCACCTTGACGGGTGGACTGGAGTAGTTTGAGATCAAACGAACCAGGATAAAAATAACGTGTTGTCTGCATTTGATTTCAAGTTTACAATTCAACCCCCCTTCTTGTGTTTTTCACATCTTTATTGCTGAGGAAAATAAATCCATGATAGTTGGAGATAATGAAATCTTTGACTGTTGCCGGGGAAAATAAGCCCTTGACTGCTGCTGGAGATTCAAAACCTTTGATTGCTGCGACCGAGAAATCCCTTGGACTACTGCTGGGGATTGAAAATCCTTGGTGACTCGTGGGGAATTGAGAATCCTTCATGACCTTCTGGGGAAAATGAGGACAACTCTGACGATCTTTATTGGGGAATTAAAACCTAGGAGGCTTCAACTGGAGAAATAAGAACAAGAATCTTCGTTCTGCTGGGAAATAAGTCTGTGGGGAGAATACTCATCCTGTTGGGGAGTTTTCGAGAGCTTGGGTTGTATGCCAATCTACTGGGGTTTTAAGAATGGTTGGGGATAAAAGCTAACTGTTATCTGATTGATTTTCAGGTTTTAAGATAACTTGCTGGGGAATTTTGGAGAAACCGGATGATTTCCACTGTGGTTTAAATGTTGAAGTCTTGGACTCCGTTGGGGAAGAAAGCTTCATCTTCACTGGGGATTTGTAGTTCAAAGTTTTCTGACTCCGCTGGGGATCGGGAGTTTAGAAACTTAGTTCTGATGGCGAAAGGTATTTAACTCCGTTGGGGATCTGGAACCTTAACTCCGCTGGGGATATGCACTAGATCTGAATGACATATTGCAGGGTATTTCTTCTGGAATAGCCTAAAGACGTTTTCCTATACTTTCAACCTATCAGTAATTATCCCTTCTCATTTCGTTTTATTTGTAAGCAATGATTATATTCAAATGCATATGCTCATTTAACAAATCATTGGACGTTTTCAAATAAAACATAAGTGTAAAAAGAAAAGGCAAGCAAATTTCTGCACTTTGAAGTATCTTTGTATTAACTTTGTGTAAGTATTTTGTACACAGGAGACAGACACCCTAGTAAGAGAATGTTGTCATAAAATTGACAAAAAATTTATACAAAGAAAGATGGCTATGTGCAACAATTCCATGGGGTTCCCATTCTGCTTATATCCTTCACAACTCTGAGTATCTTGTCCATTCGTTGCTTCATCCGCAGATGATTGGATAGATCAGAAGCCCGGAACTTGTCTGTGAAGAGATTATCTTTAAAGTGATCCGACGAGACATAGTCATACGCTTTAATTCCCTAACTTTTTCCTGGACCACCCTTTCGGGTTTTCGATCCACTGGGAAACCCTTTTTTGCCCAAGCCGCCTTTTCGGGTTTTCAACTTGTCGGGTGTATAGATTTTTTTATTTATCCCTAATTTTTGCCTGAACCGCCCTTTCGGGTTTTCAATTCACCGGGATCCCCATTTTTTTGCCTAGGTGTGTCAACCTAGCGGGTCTCTTATGCGTAGTATCTTTTGACTATGTCCGCGTTCGCAGAGTGTGGCAGGTCGTCAGCGTCCATGGTGGTCAGAATCATTGCCCCACCAGAAAATATGTTCTTGATCACAAATGATCCTTCGTAAGTAGGAGTCCATTTGCCCCTGGGATCACTTTGTGGCAAGATGATTCGCTTGATTACAAGGTCTCCGACTTGATATATTTGCCTCTTGACTTTCTTGTTGAAGGCCTTGATCATACATTTCTGATACGCCTGACCATGGCAAACAGCAGTAAGTCGCTTTTCGTCAATCAAGTTAAGTTGATCAAGCCGGGTCTAAATCCAATCATCTTCACTTAAACCAGCATCTTTCATGATTCTCAAGGAGGGAATCTGAACCTCGATAGGTAAAACAACTTCCATGTCGTATACCAAAGAAAAGGGTGTTGCCCCAGTTGAAGTGCGTGTCGTGGTACGGTACCCGTGCAGAGCAAACGGTAACATCTCATGCTAGTCTTTGTAGGTGACTGTCATTTTTTGTATGATCTTTTTAATGTTTTTATTTGCAGCTTCGATGGCACCATTCATCTTTGGCCGATAGGGAGATGAATTGTGATGTTGAATCTTAAACTGCTCGCATAGAGCGGTGATCATAGTATTGTTCAAATTTGTAATGTTGTATGTAATGATCTTGTCGGCGATACCATACCGGCATATGAGGTTCTGCTTGATGAAGCAGGCAACCACATTCTTTGTAACGGAGGTGAAGGAAGCTGCTTCGACCCACTTGGTAAAGTAATTAATGGCCACCAGGATGAAACGATGTCCATTGGATGTTGTAGGCTTAATCTCTCCAATCATGCCGATTACCCAAATCGCGAATGGCCAAGGAGCTGTTAAGACATTGAGAGGAACTTGAGGAATATGTACCTTGTCAGCATAGATTTTGCATTTGTGACAAGTACGGGAATGTTGATGACAATCAGCTTCCATGGTAGACCAGTAGTAGCCTGCCCTTAAAATCTTCTTAGCCATCGTGTGGCCGCTCGAGTGGGTTCCAAAGGTGCCATCATGTAGCTCAGCCATGATCTCCTCAACTTCAACCTTGTCCACACAACGGAGTAGGACACAATCAAGATTGCGCTTGTATAGGATACCATTGCTCAGAAAGAACTTGCCTGCGAACCTCCTTAAGAACTTTTTGTCGTTGACTGAAGCTCCTTCAGGGTATTCTTGTGCTTCGAGATACCTTTTGATGTCATGAAACCAAGGTCGGTCCATCACTTCTTCGGTATTAATCTCGTGACAATGTGCAGGTTCGTCCATTCGTTCAATGGTGATTTGGGGAGCCTCATTATCCCAGTTAAGTTTAAACATGGAAGACATGGTAGCCAGAGCGTCCGCTAGCTGATTTTCTTCTCGCGGGAAGTGCTCAAAGGTAATCTGCTCGAAATGAGACAACAATGTCAGGACATGTTCTTTGTATGGGATAAGATTAGGATGTTTAGTATCCCACTCTCCTTTGATTTGAATGATAACCAAAGCTGAGTCCCCAAATACAACCAGAGATTTGATTCCCAAGTCAATAGCGGCCTTGAGACCAAAGATACAAGCTTCATACTCGGCCATGTTGTTGGTGTAGCTGAAGCAGAGTCTAGCAGTGAAAGGTGTATGGCAACCTTCTGGAGAGATAAGTACCGCGCCAAGTGCATTTGAAGCACCATCAAAGTACATGGTCCATCAGGATCCTTGTTCAGGTCCGTCATATGGTCCGTTACCTTTAATGTTGTCCAGAGTCATAATATCCTCATCAGGGAAGTCGAACCTCATAGATTGGTAATCTTCGACGGCTTGATGAGCTAGATGGTCAGCTAGTACACTCCCTTTTATAGCTTTTTGGGTTGTATACTGGATATCATACTCAGTCAGGATCATCTACCATCTAGCGATTCTTCCAGATAAAGCAGGCTTCTCGAAGATGTACTTGATTGGATCCATTTTAGAGATCAACAGAGTGGTATGTGTCAACATATACTGCCTTAGCCGGCGAGCAGCCCATACCAAAGCGCAACAAGTTTTCTCGAGCAGTGAATAACGAGTCTCACAGTCGGTAAACTTTTTACTAAGGTAATAAATGGCATGCTCTTTTCGGCCAGACTCGTCATGTTGGCCCAGTACGCACCCCCATTGAATTATCCAAAACAGTCAAATACATGATTAAAGGTCTTCCTTCGACGGGTGGCATCAAGATAGGAGGCCCCAGCAAATACTCCTTGATCTTATCAAAAGCAACTTGACAATCATTGTTCCATTCAACCACCTGATCTTTCTTCAATAGCTTGAAGATTGGCTCACAGGTAGATGTTAGGTGAGAGATAAACCTTGCAATGTAGTTTAAGCGTCCCAAGAAACCTTTGACCTCCTTTTCAGTGCGGGGGGCAGGCATTTCTTGTATAGCTTTGACTTTGGCAGGATCAACTTCGATGCCTTTGTTGCTGACGATAAATCCCAAAAGTTTACCGGACCTGACTCCGAAAGTGCACTTGCTAGGATTCAGTCTGAGCTTATATTCCTTTAACCTGACAAACAGCTTTTGCAGATGGTCGAGGTGTTCTTCTTCTGTTTGTGAACGGGCTATCATGTCGTCTACGTAGACTTCAATCTCATGAATTATCATGTCATGAAACAAAGCTACCATGGCTCGTTGATAGGTTGCCCCGACATTCTTCAGTCCGAATGGCATCACTTTATAGCAGAAGGTACCCCACTGCATAACAAAAGTAGTCTTCTCCATGTCTTCGGGGGCCATTTTGATCTGGTTGTATCCCGAGAATCCATCCATGAAGGAAAATACCTTGTGTTGAGCTGTGTTGTCAACCAAGATGTCAATGTGCGGTAGTGGAAAATCATCTTTAGGGCTAGCCCTGTTTAGGTCTCTGTAGTCCACACACATTCTGACTTTGTCGTCCTTCTTAGGTACGAGCACAATGTTAGCAACCCATTGTGGGTAGGAAGTAACAGCCAAAAAGCCAGCATTAAACTGCTTCATCACCTCAGCTTTGATCTTTTCGGACATGTCGGGCCTCATTCGGCGAACTTTCTGTTTGATTGGTGGACAGTCTTCTCTTGTAGGGAGACGGTGAACCACAATATCTGTATCTAGTCCTGGCATGTCTTCATAGGACCAGGCAAAGATCTCAACATATTCATTCAACAACTGAACTAAGCGCTCTTTGACACTTGGCTCCAGGTTGGCACCCACTTTAACCTCTTTTCTGTCTTCCTCTGTTCCCAAATTGATAGTTTCTAACAACTCTTTATGGGGCAGAATAGCCCTTTCTTCTTGTTGCAAAAGTCTAGCTAACTCTCCAGGCACTTCACAGTCTTCATCACCTTCGTACTCGGTATGATTGACCAGATCTTCAGAGTCACTGAAGGCCATAGCAGAATTGTTACCCATGGAATCCGGAGTGGATGGGTTCCTGCATTTTGTGAGTGTGGGTGTGTGTAAGGGATAGCCACCTTTAAACAAAATAAAATGTAAAAAGAAAGAAAATGAACACAAAAGTTTATATATGAAAACGTCCATGATTCATTAAAAATGGCATATGAAAATGAAGAATCAAAACCCTTACAAATGGACCTATATGCCCCGGGTAAGGCATAAGGCAAAAAGAGTGTACGAATTGTTTAAAAGTTATTACAGACCAACAGGAAATGTTCAAAAGATAAATTACTGATTGATGAAAGTAATGGGAACGACGTCTTTCGCCTCCCAGTTGTTCAGTCCCCCTTCAATGGTCGGAAAGATCCAATCTTCAAAGTTTCCTTATTCATAATCATCTTCTAAAGCATGAACTCCATGGTGAGTGATTTTTAAGGGTGGTCCTCTAGCCCGAGAGCGACGCACAGCTTTCTGGCCAGCAGTAGTGAAACCCAATCTGAACTTGTCTGTCTTGTGAGAAAAATCAGGCAGTTAACCCCACACTGTACTTCCTCCTTCTTTGATTACATCCTCCGCATCTTTAAGGGATGACATCCGAGACACAGGCTTGGTGATGATAGGCACATCAGTCATTGTCCTTGCTACTGCGACCTCGGGAGAAACCTCTTCAAAGTGTTGGAAAGGTGTTTCTATGAATTCGCCATCTAACTCCACATAGCGGAAAGAGTTAAGGTGACTTATCATATACTCCTCCTCACCATGAACCGTTATGATCTTACCCTGGATTGGGTATTTGATCATCTGGTGTAGAGAAGAAGTGATTGCCCCAGCGTTGTGGATCCATGGCCTTCCCAACAAGCATGAATATGAAGGACGGATGTCCATCACATAAAATGTAGAGTTGAAAATTTCCGTTCCCACCTTGATTGGAATGTCCACTTCTCCGTGAACCATCCGCTTAGAACCGTCGAAGGCTCTAACAATAATATTACTGGGCTTTAGGGTCAAACCTTCACAATCCAATATGTCCAATGCTTTCTTTGGTAGAACCTTCAAAGATGAACCGGTATCAACCAGAACATGAGCAAGTGTGGTCCCTCTGCACTCTATCGAGACATGCAGCGCATGATTATGCTTTCTTCTCTTAGGGGTCAAATCAGCATCAGAGAAGCCAAGACCATTATCGGCTGTAAGGCTAGCCATGCACTCTTGAAACTGGTCCGCATAAGTTTCTTGAGGCACGTGTGCTGTCTTCAGAAATTTGATCAAGGCTTTGGGATGAGCCTCGGAGCAGAGTAAGAGAGCCAGCATGGAGATTTTTGAAGGGGTTTGCCCTAGCTGCTCTACGACATCATAGTCGCTCTTCTTAATTATCTTTAAAATCTCCTCCATCTCTTTTTGGGTGGTCTCGGGGATAACCAAAGTCTGAGCCCTCGTCCTGACGGGCGCTTCTTAGATCCCCTTACCTTTATCAGTGGTAACAGCAGAGGGTTCAATTTCGGGAGTAACAATTTCTTCAATTACTGAACTTTGCACAGATGTCTTGACAGGCACAGAAGCTCTTAAGGGTCCGAAGACTGCCCGTGGAGGAGCAATCTCTGGAGAGAAGATTCTTCCGCTACGAGTTATCTTACTTGTCCCCGCAATATTCCCTATATCAGGAGTTTCTTCCATAGGAATTCTCTTCGGCTGATTCGATCTGCTTGACACCATGGTAGAAGATCTCTCCTCCGTAATTCCATGGTATCGTCTTATTGGACTTATATGGGATAGGCCCGGCATGGTAATCTTCAGCGGTACAAACTTAGGATCAGGCGTAATCTTAATAGGACTTTTGCAGGTCTTGGAAAGATTGTTGGAAATGGTGATTATAGCAATGTCATTGATTGGAGTAACAAAGGTAACAGGAGTAACATGAGTGATAGTAGCAACATGAGTTTTCTGAAAGAGGATCTCTTGAGTATCCATCAGGCGTTGGATGCCTGATTTCAACAGTGGGAAGTCGGATTGCAAGGTTGAACAGAAGTAACAATCTTTTTCACATCCCGAGAAAATCCCGGCTTTCAGCAGATTCATTTTAATCATTGGCAACGGAGTTATTAATTCATCAACAGCGGTAACATGAAGATCTTCCACAATTGCATGGACATTATGACCATGTTTTGGCATAGGAGAAGATATCACATTAGGTTTTTCGGGGGCATCAAATTCTACCTCCTTGGCATTTATCAAATCTTGGATCTTGTTTTTAAGAGCCCAACAGTTCTTGGTATCATGTCTTACACTGTCCGAGTGGTATGCACATTTTGCATTTGAATGATAATAGGGAGAAGAGGTATTTGGGTTTTTCGGCGCTTCTTTCAAGTTGGTAAGGTTCAGCTTTAGCAGGTGAGGGAGGACTTGAGCCGGTGTCATATTGATTCGGGTAAATTGCGGTTATGGCCTTTATACCCTTTGCTGGTTAGCTCTCGGTTGATTGCTTTGAGGTTGATCGGTTGAGGAGTTCTGGATCATTACAGCCCCCACCGCTGGTCGGCGCTCCATTCTCCCTTGATTTCTCTGAGTATGAATAGCAGAAACTTCCTTCTTGGCTGGGAAGGTCTTCTTGATAGCAGTGGAAGCGGAGGCATCCTTCTGAATTTTACCATTCTTAATGTCAGCTTCGACCCTTTCACCGGTCAGAATTAATTCGGTGAACCCTGCAGATGAGCTCCCGATCAAGTGATTGAAGAATGGGCCTGACAGGGTCCCTAAAAACATGTCAACTAGCTCTCTATCCGACAATGGTGGTTGCACCCTTCCAGCCAAATCTCGCCACTTCTGGGCATACTCCTTAAATCCCTCATTAGAGGCCATACCCATACTTTGTAGTTGAGTACGAGTAGGCGCTAGATCTGTGTTGTATTGGTATTGTTGGTAGAAAGCAGCAGCTAAATCTTCCCAGTTATGAACATCAGATCTTTCAAGTTGATAGAACCAGTCTAATTGCATACCCGACAAACTATCTTGTAAAAAGTGGACCCACAGATCCTTATCAGAAGAGTGAGGTTGGATCTTTCTGACGTAGGATCTCAGATGCATCTTCGGACAGGACAAACCGTTGTATTTAGAAAATGTAGGTACTTTGAACTTGGGAGGAATGACGATCCCAGCAACCAAGCCTAGTTCTTCGAAATCTACCCCAGGTACCCTTTGCAACTCCATGGCTGCCAACCGATCCTCAAGATTTTTATACTTATCATCCTTCGGAGGGTATTGTTGTTCGGAGTAATCTTCATCCTCTTCCTCTTCTTCTTCTTCAGCTTCAGATTCGGAGGGCATTGCAACTCCCTTTCCTTTACCAACCCCTTCGTCAGACGTCGAGGGGAACTCCATAACTCTCCTAGCCTGATGCTCAAATCTTCTTCCCATAGTGGCCACACCAATTCTTTTCTTTTTCTTCTTTTCTGGTTCCTTCTCTTTCTCTAACAGTGCTTTAAGATCCTCTTGACCCTTTGCTAAGGTCATGAGGAGTTGTTGGAATTGTGAATTATGTGCTTGCAGATCTTTAACTGTCTGCTCTATATCAATCTTGCTGAAATAAACAACAGAAAGATAAGGAAACCTGGTGTGAAGACCTGTTTATGCATATGATGAATGATATGTTATTCATGTAATGCATTCAAGGATTTAGAAATTCAAATTTGTTGCAAACAAAAAGAACACACGTCATATTAATAAGAAGAAATTTTTTAGTACATAAATGCCCCATGGGAAACATATTACAAAATTCTTAATGTAAAAAGACATTGCACATCCTTTTTGGTGCGATGTAAGTGTTGAGAGTCTCCTCTTCGTGAAGTCGGCGGGTAAGCTCCAAAACCTTCTTCTCACTGGCATAGAAGCTGGCTTCAAAAGTGTTCCGCTCTTCCTTGAGTTGTATCCAACTCTTTTGTAATTCTTCCAATGATATTGGCATGTCAGGATGTAGGAGGGTGTATGGAACCTCTCCTTCCATAACAGGCTCTTTGATCACGGGGAGAATGTGAGGGTAAGGCATCATAAGACTCTGGGCGCGGGTCCATACCCACTTGAGATAAGGCTCAAGGGGGATGGAATTCTTGTGTCCCAGTGTCTTACTATCCACTTTGTTGGGCATCCTCTAAGCTCGGATAAACCTTTGTCGAAGTCCTTGCACATTGTTGTCGAAGTCAAAAACCAAGTCAGGAATCAGCATATCATGAGGGCCATCCCTTCGGGCATACCCAAATTGTCTCAGAGATAAACAGGGGTTGTAGGTAATGCCTCCCCTAATGCCAAGTAGTGGGACATTAGGGAATTCCCCACAACTATCAATGATGATGACATTTTCTATGGACCGAGAACACCAATGAACATCAGTATGTGTGAGGGTCATCAACCGTTGTGACCACCTTAAACCCTGGTCATTCTTCAAATCTGATTGGGGAAGGTGAGAAATAAACCACCTTGCTAGAAGAGGAGTACAACACATGAGAACACCTCTTTTCCTCACTGTTCGTGTGTAAAATGAGTGTAGGATGTCCCCAAGCAATGTGGGCACGGGATTCCGAGATATGAAAATTTTGACAGCATTCACATCTATAAGCTGATCAGGGTTTGGGAACAAGACCAACCCATAGATAAGAAGTGCCACAATCTCCTCAAAGGCTTGTAGATCTAGAGAATTCCAGCAGTCTTGTGCCTTCTCAAACAGAAACTTTGCCAAGAAACCCTTGACACCACTTATGATTTCCCAATGACCTTTGATATCAGATGGTTGCAAGTGTAAGTCTTGAGCAACATCTTCAGGCTTTGGTTCTCTTTCCGTACCGTTGTAGGGTAGTTGATAAAGAATAGGAATCCTCAGGAGTTGAGAAAATTCCTCCAAAGTAGGTACTAGTTGGTAATCAGGGAATGTGAAACAGTGGTGTAGGGGGTCAAAGAACTGGAAGAGAACTTTCACCATGTCTTCTTCAATGTTGGAGTTGACTAAGTTGAGAAGTCTACCATGTCTTTCACTGAAGAGAGAATTCTCTAGAATCTTGGAAGCAAGTTCCTTGAGTTGAGAAGGGATTCTCACAAGGTTGACTTGAATTGTTTTCCTGCGAAGAGATTCCATGACCTACAAAACAAGAAAAAAGATGAAGATCCAAACCCTTGAAATGGTTAGTGGATACATATGATGCTTTATGATGTTCATGATGTATACACAAGCATATGTACAAACAAGTCACACAAGATCCTAGTTTCAGGCTTGCATGGGGTTTCATAGGTAAGTACCCTCTTCAAGTTAGTTGGCTCAACTTGTCCTATTAATAGTAATCGGATTCTAAGGAGCTCAATATCACTGGATTATTCTCTGTGTTCATTGTTTCAGTTTAGCCACTTAACTAGCGACCGAAATATTCCAAGAAAATAACCCTCAATGAGTGTATTATCGAGTATCTACCAATTTTGGACTGCACCAAAGCCGGTCATCTCACTACCCCTAAAAAAGGCCAAGATGGTCAAGTAAGGTTCTAAGAGTTCATTAGTGCTTCATGACATCACTCAGCGGCCCCGTATTCTCTTTGATTGACTCAAATGCTACCGGTACTCACAAATATGTCGCACTAATATAGCTATTGCTTCAACCATGTCGGTATACCCCGCATAGTTTCCACAATGTATTGCTATTTACCTATGAATGTTTCCCAAAACTCCAGGTGGAGGATTCAAACCCAAACAAGAGAACCAAATGTAAAGCAATCAAAGAAAACAAAGATAAGCATGCAAAGGTGATCTAAACCCTAAGGTTACTCCACTTTTAGGTATTGTCCCCAGCAGAGTCGGCAGTTCTGTGATACGGTGGGAGAACTGACTTGAGGTTTTGCGTTTTGTGTTCGCAAATGTTTCGGTTTAGCAAGAGTCGCCACCGACTTTTTATTTTATCCTAAGGAAAGGTCAAAAAGCACAGGAAAGACCTTTGAGATGTTTTCTTGGGTTCGGGGAGTAGATTATGAAAAGGGAAGGTGCAAGAACCCTTTTCATCCATGGTTATCCATGGGCTCTTAGTTACTTGTTTAGATCACTTGCTTTTGCTTTTCAATTGTTTGAAATGGTGCTTCGTGTGTGGTTTTGAAAGATTTTTTGAGAAGAGGCCATCGTTGTGGCAACCTTTGTAATGATTCTTGTTTGAATGTATACAAAGGTGTTTTGTCTCTTTGAAAAGATTTCAATGTTTGAAAGTTTGTTTTGAAATTGTATTGTGAAGTGTGTTTGAAAATAGCAAGGATGTTTTTGCAAGCTTTGATCAAGTAACTAAGAGTTATCTACCCTATTTTACTCTAAGATCTTTCCTATATGTTTTTAACCATTTTGACATTGTTATTTCACCATTGCATTTGGTGAACAACCTTGTGTTAGGATGTTAAACGGGACAGGCGCGGGTCATTGTATAGACCATGATAGCAATTGTGTTAAGTATTTTTGGCAAATTTTTTAGGGACTTGATCATTTTGTTTAGGCAACCAAGATAGCATCATCGAGGGACTATGATCTTTTGTTTTGTTTTTGTTTTGCCAAAGTACCCAACATGCATAACATGGCCCATTTTTAAGGCAACAAGTGGATTGTAACCCTAGGGGTGCAAGTGTGGATTATGTATTGATTTTCATGCATATTTGTCTTTGCATTAGGTCAAGCTACTTGTTGATTTTGGATATTTGCATACAAACTCTAATCTCTAATCATGGCATTATTGAAAGCGTAAAATGCGAGAATTATAAGTCTAAGCTATTATAACATGATTATGGGGATGGGGGTACAATCTTTGAATGGGGGTGTATTTGACAAGAAATATAAATCCTAATTTACTATTACATCCAAATTGAATTCAAATGCATAAATAATAAATAGACAATATTTAAATAAACAAATAAATAAATATATCAAATAATATGAATTATGCAAAAAAAGGTTTTTGTTTATTTATGTATGTAAAAATATTTAATGTAAAAAATAAAAGTAAAATAGTATATGTGAAAAATTAAAATATGTTTAAAAAAAGTATTTATTAAGTATATTTAATAATAAAAATAAAAGTGTAATATTTTATATTTTTATTCTAAATATATAATAAAATAAGAGTATATATATATATATATATATATATATATATATATATATATATATATATATATATATATATATATATATATATATATATATATATATATATATATATATATATATATATATATATATATATATATATATATATATATATATATATATATATATATATATATATATATATATATATATATATCTATATATATATATCTATATATATATATCTATATATATATATGTATATATATATATATATATATCTATATATATATATATATATATATATATATATATATATATATATATATATATATATATATGTATATTATATTAAATATGTACAATAAATAAAATATATACAAAAATAAATTATATTTAGAATAATATTTTCAGTGTGAATAAAAATAAAGAATAAAAAATAAAAGTATAATTTATATATTATTTCCAAGTTTTAATAAATAAGATAAAAGTAATTAATTTTTTTTTTATGTTAGAAAAATAAAAATAAAATGCAAAATAAATGTGAAAAAATTACAAAAATATTTTTGAGCATTTTTTATATTTGGGAATAAATAAATAAAATCAAAAATGAAAATAAAAATTCAAAAATATAAAATATCAAGAAATTGGGCCAGGGGGTGCAAAAAGGAAAAAGGGAGGTGTCAAAAGTAGCCAGGACCAAGCCCATCCCAAACCAACTTCATCTTCAACCTTCTGATTTTGAAAACGCGCGCGCCCTGTACAATTGCCAGATCCTATATACGCGCTCTATTGCAAAAACACATAACATCAAACTTGTAGAGCCTTTCAAGACGAATCCAACCATATAAACAACTTGTCTTAACTCTCAAAGACCAGAGAGAATTTCTCTGGCCCTAAAATCTAACCTAGTTTTTTCAGTATGTTCATGGATGAAATTCTCTTAGAATGCTTAATATAAATGAAAACTGAGCATATGTACAGCTTCATGGCAATGAACACTACATTTCTTATTCACAAACCTAAGGATAAATGTTCCTAAATAGAGAGATAGGAAGTTGACAAAAACCTGTTTCAGCTGACTTCGTGTAGGGCAATGTAGAGCTTTTCAACAAGGCTTGAGATGTCTGGGAGCTTGCTTGAACTTCACTTGACCTTCTCCAATACCCTGCTTGCCTTGAATGTCCTTGAATCAGCCTATAGAACTCAACCTGCACAAGCTCAAAATGAAAATGGCAAACTCTATAAATGGAGTTACAATTGGTGTTTGAGGTTTGGGATAGCTTGGATGAGTTGAATGGAAGGTGTTTGAACCAACTTGGGGCAAAACGCACGAGCAAAATGTGCTATGGAAGTCAAGTTGCAGGTTTTGCCCTGTTTTGCCAATGGAAGATGATTTCTGGCTATGGGATGTTTAAAGGCTCAAACAATCGTGTTTCTAGCTCAGAGGGATGTGAGAAAGATGTTAAAAATGCTTGCACAAGTTTGTTTTAGCTGGTGTTCAATTTCTCATGTCTTTTGCATATTTCTTGTATATGAAGCAAAAGTGGGAAGTGATATGTAACAGGCTCTTACAGGCTATCCAACACCTTGTAATCTCTGCTCTTGGCCCCTCTAATCTGTGGATTTGATTAGCTGCAAAAGATCTGGACCAATGCTCAAAGATTGTGGTTTGACATAAAGCATATTTAAGCAAAAATGGAAATGTACCTTTTTCTACTTAGGGTTTAATTTTGTGTACAATGTCCTAATGACCAAATCAATGGCTTAGACCAATGGATTTGCATTAAATTATTGAGTGTGAAGTGGTTTAGAGGCCTGTAATCTAGTGCAAAGCATGCTGACTTGAAATTGCAACTTGGATGAACATGAATATGCCATGGATGAAAAGTGAGTTTTTTGCCAACTTCAAGCCTTCGATTCTCCCTAACAACAAATATGTTTGAGGAGTTCTTGGACATTTTGGAAAGCTTGCAACATTATATACAATCCATATTTGAAATGCAACTTGATATTCCAAGTGGAACTATGTGAAAAAATGCCATGAAGATAGGTCAAAATCCTGCCTAAACTAGGGCAAAATTTCACTAAGTTAAAAGTTTTAGGGACCCTTGTTCCAAAACTCATAACTTGAGATCCAAGCTTCTTTTGAGAAAACTTTGTGAATAAAGGTTGTATAGTTTTTGGAGGACTATAACTTTCATGTTGGAAGTTTTGTTTGAACCCAATTGCATCATGGTGAAAATATTGGGCAAAGTTAGGAAAAATTAAGAAAATTTTATAACTTAGAAAAATTCTAAGTTATGAAATTTTTCAACTTTAAACCCTAATTTGCAATTTTGGGTTTCTTGATGAACAAGTTTCATATTTTGACAAATCTTGATAAAAAATGACCCTTGGCACTTGATTTTGACCAAAAAGTCAAAGTTTGACTTTTCAGTGTACAGTCAAATTTTGATCAGTTGACTGAAAAATTCATCTGTCAATCCAATGCAATTGAGGTCTTTTGAACTTGTTGAATAGGTCAAGATGATACCATTGAGTCCTTGAGTATATGCTTGAGCCCAATTTTCCATTGTCTAGGTCAAAAAGTCAGATATTGCCCTTGTGCAGTCAAAACCCTAAAAATGACCATTTTGCCCTTTTGGTGATCTGATCAAATTTCTTGTGCAGTTGTGGTCCAAACTTGATCAAATGGTTCATATGAGTTCATAATGTTAATGTGGGTCAAAATTCATGAGGTTTGACTATAAATTGGCCACAGTTGACTTTTTTCCCAATACAGCTGATTTCTAGGTCAACTGTCCAATTGACTGGGCAAAAATTTGATTCAAGGCTTGAAACTTGGTATGGTCAAACTTATGAGTCCAACATGAAGTATGAAAGTCACTTTGAGCATTAGAAGTCCAAAATTCTCTGTGCAAACTCAAACCCTAATTTAGGTCAATAGTGCAAGGAGATGTCTTGAGCAGAGCAAACCCTAGCTTGGTCTTGAGTTCAAAGAGCCTTATGATGAGAAATGTTGATAGAATGATAGGGCAAATTTTGGGGTACAACAGGTAGAATTTCATTGTGAGAGACAACACAGTACAACATGTAAGCATATATTGGATTTTAAATGTATTGATTGTACTATATTCTTTATGGCTAAGTTTCTTAAGACCTTATCTTCTGATGATTTACTTCTGGATTTGTAGTAGTAAGCTTGGAAGATATCTCTTGATATTGTATTTATCTTCTTTTCTTCTTTCTAGATTGATTATGATTGTGGAGTGATAATAATCTAGAAGATTCTTCTTTGTTGTAGAGTCAAAGACTTTCAGATATTTGATTATTGTCTTCAGATATATAAGAACCAACTTATCTGATGAAAAATTTCTTCTTTGAAAATTAAAGCTTTTCTGATCTCGACTTCTTGAATTGATCCTTGATTCTTGATAATCAACTTTTCTGAGTTGCATATCTGATGTCTGATTTCTGAAGCAGAAGCTTATATAAGTAAATTTTATTTTGAAGTTGAGTTCTTTACTTTCTAATCTCTTAAATTATGATCTTTGGATTTAGCTGAAAGAAGCAGCTTATGTCAGCTACATCTTGTTGTTTGATCATGAATTATTTCTCCTGATATTTGAGATCTTCAATTTTGATATCTTGAGAGAGGTGATTTCTTGAGAACAATCTTGATTCCCTATCTGATGAATATTCAACATTCCTTAGAACTGTTGATGTTTCTTTAGAAACGGTCACAATAGTTCTTTTGTTGAGTAGATTTACTTGAGAGGATATCATCCTTTGATCTTCCCTTTTGATGGACTATATGATGTTGATTTGAATTAAGTCCATAAGACATTTATTTCTTTCTTCTAATGGAATACTTCTAATGTTGAATAGGAGTGTGTGTATTCCATGAACTCTGTTAGTATTCAGAATCTTGACTTTGTCTTCAGAAATATGAGTGGAAGCTTTTATAATGAGCAAATCTTGAGTTATGATTTTGGAGGTAAAATCTTTTTATTTATGTGTTCAGAATATAAACTTTGTCTTCAGAAATATGAGCCGCAACTCTTATGATGAACAATTTTTTACTTCTGATCTTCGTGTTGGAAGCTTGTTTCTTGTACACTCTTGATTTCTGATCTTGAAGCAAGAACTTATCAGAAACTCTCTCTTCTTGTGACTTGTGACTTTTGAAGCAACAGCTTGTTGAGAAGTACATACATGATCCTCTTTCTGGAAAATATTCACCATTCTTCTGAACTGCTGATGTTTCTTTAGAAATGGATTTGAACAGTCTTTTTGATGTGCTTGGCGTGTTTCTGATACTTCAGACAACATTATGGAATCAATTAATATTTCTTATCTGCACAGTCAAGAAACTTATTAGAAGTAAAATTGTTTCTCATCAAATAAATGTGTTGTTATCATCAAAACATCGAAATTATATTGTAAACATAAATCATGTTCTAACAAGACTCTTCTTATCGGAGGCATAGGCGACCTTCAGATTGGCCATATCTTCGATCAGGCTGGCTATCACCGCTCTTTGCTCCACTATTTTGGAAATGATCTCGATCTGGATCTTGTACCAGTCCTTATAATTCTCAAAGTTAGATTCTAATTTGGAAAGTTTAGCCTCAAGATTTGTAATGGTTTCCAGCACCCTCTTTAGCTCTTTGGCATGACAAGTTTCCTCGTCAGTATAGACCACCGCGATTTCCAGAATCCTCATCAAGGCGGTAGCATTCTGGGCCTTGAGTTTCCTTTTGCCCGCTACATCAAGACCCTCGTGGAGAAACGACTCTACCCAAGGTATGACCAGGTATGGACCCCCCTCGAATTAACCCCGGTTGAGAAAGCAATGAGGCAACTCAAACTTATCCTCGACACTATCTTTGGTAAGATCTATCTGATCAGCATCTGCGCGAGGCCGCTTCTTGGCTAGGTAACCTACTTTGATGGGGATTATTCCCTAGTGCGTGAGGAGGAGGAAGTCCCATACCCCGATTGCGGCTGACTTACCACTTCGGAAAATAGACTCTTAGGAACTCTCTTCACTTGCTTCGCCCGATTTCTCGCGACCAACTTCACTATGCAATCCTGAAGGCTCGACATTTTCCCTACAACAAAAATCGAGCAAAATTTAGCAAACAAAAAATAAACAAAGTCAAGATGAAAATAAAGATGACTACCTAAGAGCCCTAAAGCCTCCTCGACAGTACCACACTCTAGGAGCTCCTTGGTGTTGATATATCTAGCCTCATACACAGGCTCCTCGCGATCATCAATAATGATATCCCCCATTTGGTCTTTCATAGAGATAGGACAAAACCATCGACGAATGCCACTAGTTTGTCATAACCAACTTGATCGTCATGCTCCCGTTGATCCTACCTCATGGTGTAAAAGTTTGTGCCCTGCTCAAAATGGTCGAAACTCCAGTGGAAACGAAACTTTGGGACTAACTTCCTCCTCTCATTTCCGCTCTCGTTGCAAAGGGGATTCCCATCTGACCCAACTATCACTTCCCCGTCAAACACCGATAAGATGGCCTCTGATGACACAGGTTGGATGAGGTAGTATATATGCTTGAAAGTATGGACTGAATCCGAAAACGCCTTGAACAGACTCCTCAACTTCTTCAGTGAAACCCAATTGTGTTTCCCGTATGAAGATTGGCAATGAAGGTGGAAACAACGAAAAACAACAGAATGGTAGCACCAACTTTAAGGTACTAACAAATAATCTCAAATTCTCGGATAAAGGTGATCAAGTTTGGATGCAGTTGATAGAGCGCCAGCTCTAGATGATTAAAGATTCCCACCCGAAAATCACTTAAGGGTTGTCGCAAGCCCATCTCTCTGAAACAAAACTCGTACATTGCAAAGCGATTCCTCGCAAATACCGAGCATACTCGTTGGTCTGGTTTGGGCTGTAAGACTGCCCAATTTCCTTTAGATTCTGCAGGATTATTACCTTCCCCCATAAAGGTAAAAGCTTTTTCCGGGAAAAGAGAAAAATGTGAAGCTAGTTCTCGGGGCTCCTCCCAGACCCAAGTCAGGTCAGAAACAGCGGTTGTATCACTATCCTCGTCATTGTGGTCATTTTAACGTGAAAAGTAGAGGAAAATAGTAAATTCGACGATCAAATCCACCCTTCCACCATTGCAGGTTGACGCTTATTTTGTTTATGTTGAGAGGAAACTATGTGTATACCTCCGTTGTTGGATAATTTGTTATATTTGATCATTCTTTATGAGTATTATTAGTATAACTACATTTGTGATAGTTATGTTTGGAGGAATTAAAATGTTTAACTTTTGGTGTTTTGCGCTGCTAATAAAAGGTAGATTTTCTGACACATGATATGTTCTTTAATTACCATATGTGTTTCATATTGAAATATATGAGCAGGTTGTTGTTGGATATGGCATCCTAATTGTATGATTGTTTTTATTTTACTTTGATTTTAATTATAAATATGCAGTGGAAATTTGGGTGTTACAAATGCAGCTGTAGATTTGTAGATTTTCTCTTTTGTTGATCTAGTATGGTTCTTGCCTTCACCTATATATATATATATATATATATATATATATATATATATATATATATATATATATATATATATATATATATATATATATATATATATATATATATATATATATATATATATATATATATATATATATATATATATGGGTTTTCGTTTGTTAAAGATTTTTTTTGCAATTCTTGAGAGTTTGTTTCTATTTGCGAGAGTATTCATCTCCTCCTTCCCAAGAGCATTTACCAAAGTAGTTGCAACTCCCTGCTCAAAACTTCCATTTTTCCATTTTTACCATTTGCTTCCATGACATCTTCTACTTTACCAAGTACCCCTCTAACCTTCATTTCTTAATATCTCTGCCCATTTTCTTTATCTTAGTCAATATGAGTGTAGTCCTATTATCTTGGCTAGTAGTTTTGAGGGTGATGCCTCTCTCATAATGAGAATGAGGGTACCTTCTGGTTCGAACCCTTCTCCCTTCATCTATGGCTTGGGTCCACAGGTCATATCTATAACCGATGATTCTGATTCAGAAAGACTAACTTTGGGCTCTCAGGATGAAGGAGCTTCCTCTAGGGATTCTTCCTTTGATGCTCTCTTTTTTATGTTTACGCTAAGGGTGATCACTTGGCTTCCTCCATGCCCCATTTCTTCTCATGCTACTCATACTTCGGCTTCTCCTACTTTGCAGACTTCAGAAATGTATGTTGCTAACTTAAGAAGGGAGCATGCTAGAGATTATATTGAATCTTTTCAAAAACCTACAATTGAGACCCCAATGATGCCGATATCAAATACCATCTGAAGTGCAAGGGCTGATCGAATGAAGTTTAATGGCTTAAATCGTATGTCATTTGAAGGTTGATAAAATATCATTGAAAAGGATTGTGTTGGTGGATTCGGATGATGCAAGAAAATATAGATGGTTAGTTGTAGAAATATTAGGGACCTCATATGTCCTAAGTAGTAAGGCAACCATAGATGTAGTCAAAATTATGATTGGTTGCCCGTCTTATTGGTTGATCCTTCTTATGAACTCAGAAAAAAGGATTTGCATCCTTTTTATGGTTGTTCAGAGTTCCATTTTACAAGTGTCTGTTCATCAAGATAAATCAGTGCTTGCCTCTCTGAATTTAAGGTGGTCGTGCTGAAGTACTTAAAGGTTTCCCCCTCTCAACTTTAGTCAGGCTCCTGGGCCTACATGAAAATGTTCCTATGTTTTGCCGAGTATAGGTCTTGGAAACCTTTTCCTTTAATATTTTTCAATTTTTTCCATGTCGTACATACTTTATAGAATGATATCTGGGATCATGGGCTTATTGAGCTCCATCAAAACCTTCCCTTGCTCGACCCCTCCACTAATGACTAGGGCTATTCCTAAGGAACTTTGTTCTGGTGAGACCCTTTTCTCTGAAGGTTCATTATTTCTTATTCTCTAACCCGACATAGTCCTCTCGCTTTTGCAATTTCAAGTTTAATAAATAATTGTCTTGGCCCCATTTTTGCTATGAGTCTAATTCTTACTGCATCAAATTGAATTATCTTTGTATTGAAGAAGTTATTATGATAGAGGATCTTGATTATCTATCCCAGGGACTTGGTTATGAAGAAGGGTTCTACCCTTGTGAAGTTCATCGTCCTTGTAGAGGAATAAATCTATTGATACTCGCGCAAATTGTAAGTGTGGCCAATCGTGCAGAGTGGAAAGAAATATTTGGTAAGGTTGAGTCATTAGGTTTATTTTACATGTGTGTGTCTATTTTGTAGATAAAATGGATAATTTGTAGAAGGTCTTTTCCATTTCCTCCGCTCAGGGCGCCAAACTTGGTCCCATTGGATAGGAGGTTACGCCTCTTCTTACAATTAATGTTGCATAGTCTATTGTCGAGGATACCATAGCTATCTCAGGGGGTTGATCAAATTGTTAATGTCGCTACCACTCTGTCTACGAAGGATCAACACAACCTTGTACTCCTCTGGAGTACTTGAGTTCCCATTTGGATAAAGATGCCCTTAAATGAGCTTGTTTTTCCGAGGGAGATGCTTTAGGGTCGGTTACTCATCTTTTTAAATTATCGTCTATTCTACTATGTTCATTGAGGATGTGTCATTTTTCCAAAATCTTCCTGAAGCTGACAAGATAGAGCTTTCCTTTGAGGCCACATACTAAATTTATCGAAAGGCTTCTCAGTTCTCCCTAGATGCTATCGGGCGTGGAAATGTCATGGCTATGGGTAATCCTTCCAAGGAGAGGAATACTTGGAAGGGTAAATATGAAGAAATGGATCAGAAATGCTTCAAGTTTTATGAGGAAACATCTACTCTCCAAGGAAAAGTTTGTTAAATTAAGGATTTTTAAGAGGAGGCAAAGATCTACGACTCTTCTTGTGTCTTGGTTGCCCGAATTACTGAGCTAGAGTCTTCCTTAAAATCAAAGGGGAAATTATACCAAGATACAAACGATGTTATGACAAAGGCAAATGGGGGTGCCGAGGAGGCACAAAAAGTTCTTCAAAGGGAGAAGGAGTAATGTGCTGAATACCAAAGGTTTCATGACATTTACGTGGTTGATTATAAGGAGAGAGATTGGAAGTCTCTTAAACATACTTTAAAGAATGTGTTTGGGGCCCTCTACTATGCAGGAGACTGTTGTACCCCAAAATTTGCCCTCCCATATTTCTCAAAACATTTCAAGAAAGATCCCCAAGTTGCTCAAGGTAGTCCAAGGGTTGGCCAAACAAGCTCTCTCCTAAGGCAGTCTACCTCAAATTAGGGTTTCATTTTGTATCAAGATACTTGAGTCCAAGGAACCCCAAATGCTCAAAATTGTCCTAATATGTTCTCAAGATCATCCATATCAATTTTCAAGCCTTGCAGAGGAAGTTTCCTTAGTCAATTGCTCAAAGGCCTGAAAATCGACTATGCTAGGGCAAAAGTCAATTGTGGCCCACATACAGTCAAACTTCAAGATTTTTGGTCAATGTCCTCATTTTGAAGTATATTTCATCATTTGATCAAGGGTTGATCATGATTCATCAAGGATTGCTCATAATTCATCAAGACTCAAACGTTGCTAAATTAGGGTTTTGTAGGAAAAGTCAACTCAACTTTGACCAAGCATAACTTTCTCATACTTTATGAGAAATGACCCATCCAAAGCTCATTTGGAAGAGGACGCAATTCCCTGCAATCCATCTTCAGCTCCCAATTTCAAAATATGCACTTACAAGAAGTTATGAATTTGGACATTATATGTCATTTTGGAAAGTCAACAAAAAGACCTTTTGGGTCAAAGCTTCTTACATGAACATGGAATATCCAATTCAGATGAAACCAAAGAGGTCTCTTAGGGGACATCCTATGCTTTCAAAAAAGTCCAAGAACACCCTCATAAGGTTAAAATTGAGAGAAATATGCATTGTCAAAGTTGGACAATTTTTGAAAAAATGCATGAAGCAAATATTGACCAAACTTGGATTTTTTCCAAATGAGCCTATCTTTTCAAGTTTGAAACTCATTCATAACATGGTCCACGATCTCTAAGCCCACCCATACATTTTTCTACTATTTATGCTATTTATTTTGATATTTTATTCATTAAAATTCATAATTAAATAAATAAATAATAGAAATAATGTAAATTTTGATGTGAAACTATTTTGGGCAAGTTTTATGTTGGTTTATGTCAATTGATTTCGTGCAATAACCTTTCAAATATGTCCAGGTTCATCCACATGTGAAAATGACATAAAATCATCAAATATGGCTTTTTTTCAAGTTTTGATCATGGTCTTAAAACACAACATTATGAGGGAGATTCTTTCCATGCTTTCTTGTCCCCTCATTCTCCTCTATAAATATAGAGCCATACAAGCTTGAAAGAGACAAAAATCCTCTCTAAAAAGCTCTCAAAAAGCTCTTCAAAAAGCTCTCTAAAAGCTCTTCAAAAAGCTCTCCGGAAATCAAAGAATTGGTGCAAGTCATATCTCAAGGTTCCGGTCTCTCTCAATTGACATCAAGCCTCAAACCATCCTCTTGAAGTCCTCAAGAGTCTTACAAGGCCCAAGAGCAATCCATCACACGCCTAGCACGCCCCCCATTTGACAACACCGGTTTGGTAAAAGTTTAAACTTTGAATCTCTAATTTTAATCATATTTTAAGGTATGCTAACGTTTGTTTGAGTTTATATAGAACAATTATGGATGGTTGAATCATAGGTTCCACGCAAGAATCAAAAAACACCATAGTTAGAGCATAAAGCTTTCGAAGATTCGGGCCTAGGAATTTCTGATGATTGCACCCCATGTTTACTTTTGCTACTAGGCCCATCTTTATTTTCATGTTTTATTCGTTTTATTTATTTCTTTTAATCCCTTTTATTTTTTTATCAATAAACAAATATAAAAATCACATAAAAATAGATTTAGGATTTTTTTTCTTAATTAAATTTTAATTTTAGGTAAAACTTTAATTTCTTTTTGTAAATAACTTAAAAATAATTAGAATAAATAGATTTTATTACAAACTTAATTATATTTTATTTTTTCCAAAAATAACCACAGAAACCAAAATAGGTCATGTAATTATTTTTATTAATTAATTTAATTAACTAATTCATTGCATATTTAATTTAGAAAACTTATTTCTTTTATTAAAAACAACAAAAAAACAATTTTTCTTTTAATTAGGTTAGAAGGGTCAAAACCTTAAATTCTCGTCGATCTTAATTCTTCTCGCGCGCTTTATTTTTATTATTTACCATATTGATGTAACTGCCTACAGTAGGTAATAGTTTAATTAGGACGTTTATTTACATTTATCGCTTTATTTTAAAAGGGTTTGTTTTTGGCTATGTAAATACCCGAAGCCTTGTAATAGCGTAGTTTAAATTCCGCACTTTAAATTCCGCAAATTATTAATTATTAGATGTATGATATAGGGATGCATGACAAGAATGTATGATTAATTTTAAAACAGTTAGATCACCCTAAATGTGCAAAGATAAATAAACTGAAATTGAATCATTCGCACATGCGCACTCCTAGGGTACACTCCCACTTGGTTGCATTCGGTAAAGGGTCATTGAGTATAGGATGCTTTAGTGGTCGTCCTTTTGTCTAAACAAAGATCAAAGTATTGATTCGGAAAAGTTGCCTCGAAATGGTTGCCTCGGAATTGTTGCCTCGAATAATTGATCTAAGACATTAGGGTTATTACTAAGACGTCCTAACATTGCTTTAGTGACCGTGCGTCCCTTTCGAATTGACCCTCAAACTCCAACGACGGTGCTACCTACTCACTAATAGTGGGATAGTGTTGTCTAAAGGAAACGGATACATAACGATTCTTTTTTCGAGTAGGTAGATTAGTTCTTAAGTACTTGCTCATTCCAAACAAAATTTTCACACTTACACTCCTTTATAAACAAAGTATTCAAAAACACTTCATTACACTCTTGAAGACATAAGCAAGAGTTAAATCAAAATCAAAACAAAAACTTTTCAAAGCACACAAACACAAATAAAACAATTTTGAAAATGATGAGCAAGTACCTAAGAGCCCGTAGATAACTACGGATAGAAAGGGTGCTAATACCTTCCCTTTCTATAATCTACCCCCCGTACTCAGAAATATCTCGAAAAAGGAATTTTTCTGTGCTTTTTTCCTTTCCTTGTTGGATAAAATAAAAGACAGTGGCGACTCTTGCTTACCGCGACATTTTGCAAACACAAACGCAAAATGCAAACCAGCAAAATTTCCTTAACGAAATAGGGAAACCACGTCCCGGTTCTGGCCACCGTATCACAGAACTGGCGACTCTGCTGGGGAGTTAATAAGTGGGGTGTACCTTAGGAATAGTTCATCATATTGTTTTCAATTGTTTGATTTGTTTGATTTATTTTGTGGGCTTTGTATCAGAGTTACTATAGATCCTAACTCGGATCTGGGGGATACCTTTTAGGTAAGTAGCAATAGACTGTGAGGGAACTGTACGACATAGACCGATACGGTTGAAGCAGTAGCTACGTTGGTGTGACGCATTAGTTAGTACCGATATCCCTTGTGGAGGAACAAGGAGAGTATGGGGCTGCTAATGGGTCATTAAGCATCAACTGACCTTAGAACCTATAATTGACCAACTTGGCCATAGAAAAGTAGCAGTATGCTACACTCATTGAGACCATACTCTCGCGATGATTCCGGCTGCAAGAAAAGGTTGCTAAACTGGAATTATGACCGATCGAGGATGGTCGGTGATATTGAGAACCTCTAGAACCCGGTTACTATTACTAGGACAGGTTGAACCAACTAAACTGAAAGAGGGTAATACCTAAACTCCATGTCAGCCTGAAATTTAAGGGCTATTGTGTGACTTGTGTGCTTTCAACTTGAACTACTTGCACATGTTTGTTATCTAACAACTTGAGTTCCTTGCAGGTTTTGTTTACAATCCTTATCCAATACCTTGGATTTCTTGCCGAATTTACTTGTTTACATTACCTTGTACTTTTGCTTAAACGCATAACATACACATCATAACATCATGCCTTAACATTTCCTTAACCATTTCAAGGATCTCAAAGGTTTGTGATGTAGGTTATGGTAAATTAAACGTCTAGCAAGGGGCAAAGGGGATTTATTTTGCTCTAGCCAATGTCATCTAGAGATCAAAACACGATAATTTGAGTCGGTGTCTATGACCCATACGATATGGTGAGCTTGACTCTTGAAGAAGGACTCTCAACAAACGCAAAGTTTCTTCAATTAAATTCTAATAGTTTCTTGTTTACCCCGCGAGATCCTTGAAAACATTGCATACATATATCATAAATATCATTGCATTACAGGTACCATTACAGGTTTCTCATCTTCTTCGTTGTTTATTTCAGCAATCATGTCTTCTGAAACACCTACTGATCAAGCCATCAAGGCTCTTCAAGCTCAGAATGCTCAGTTTCAGGAAATGTTCTTGAACTTGGCCAAGAGTCAACAAGATTTGAAGACTCTTATCTTGAAGGACAAGAAGAAGAAGAAGAAGAAGGTGGTCCTCTTGAATATGGGTCACAGATTCGGGAACAATTTGCGACAGGAGATTGATTTGTCCCATTCATCTGGAGGGGGAGAGAATCAAGAGGAAAGAAAAGGGTCCTAGCCCTGTGGTTTCTGACAATGACACAGACTTTGATGAAGACCAGTATCCTCCTATTGAGGATAGATATAAGCAACTTGAAGACCGGCTCAGTGCAATGGAAATTCATAAGATACCTGGGTTGGACTTTGGAGATCTGGGATTGGCATCTGGGGTGGTGATCCCTCACAAGTTTAAAGCTCCTGTCTTTGCTCAGTATGACGGGGGTATCCTGCCCGAAGCTATACCTTCGCTCATACGTCAGAAAGATTCAACCCTATACTGCTGATAGAAATCTCTGGGTTCATTTCTTTTAAGATAATCTGTCAGGGACTCAACTTGAATGGTTCTGTCAACTGAAAGGAGCTAACGTCCACAACTGGGAGGACCTTGCTGCTGCTTTTTACAAGCAATACCAGTATAATACCGACCTTGCTCCCACGCGTACTCAGCTTCAGGGTATGTCTATGGGTACAGGTGAAGGCTTTAAGGACTACGCTCAGAAGTGGAGAGATCTTGCTGGAAGATTCCAACCCCCTCTATCTGATAGGGAGTTGGTGGATATGTTTCTTGGGACTTTGTCTGGTCCCTATTTCAATCATTTGATCGGCAGCTCGTCAGTGGGTTTCACCGAAGTGATTCTGACTGGAGAAAGAGTAGAAGCTGGGATCCTGAGTGGTAAGATCCAGAAAGATACCTCTTCGAGTATAGAGAATAAGTCATTTGGTGGTAAGAGGGAAGCCAATGCTGTGCACGGCCAGAAGAGGCGTAGCCAGGAAGATTACCACCAATCTGTGGGGGCAGTGTTGATCTCTAATTCGGCACGCACACAACGACCACAACAATGAAATAATTAGCCAAAGGGGGAAAGACTTCAAAGGCAGTTCACCCAAATCAACATGCCATTGTCACAAGCATTGCAGCACATGTTGAAGATGAATCTGATTACGGTGATAAACCCTCATCCGAACCCTAAGACTTCTTCTCCTAACTACAACCCAGATGCAAGGTGTGCTTATCATTCCGGTAGCCTGGGGCACGATACTAACGATTGTTGGGCGCTGAAATACAAGATTCAGAATATGATTGACGCTAAGGAGATCGAATTCGACCCTCCCGAGACTCCCAATGTGATCACTGCTCCCTTGCCAAAATATGGCTAGGATTGAAAGCACTTTTGTTCATTTGAATTCTGAAGTTGTATTTTTATTTTCTTATTCAAACAATTATTGTAATGTTAAACTTTTTTATTTCATTAATGCATTACATGTGTCTGTTTTGAATTAATTGTTTTCACTATGCTTAAATTGCTTCATATTTCCTTTTTGTGATGTTTAACTCTCGATTAAAAAACTCTAAGCCTTTAGAGGGAGGATGACGAAAATGATATCACAATCTCTACAGTATGCTTTTGAACAGACCTCGCTGACGATGTACAGGCGTTGTTCCAAATCCTAAATAGTGGAGTTATAAGGAAGATAATCCCTAGTCAACCCCTTTGAGCCAAAGAAGTTGGAGTTTTTCTTTTCACACAAATTAAAACCCTTAATCACAACCTGGGGCAGGGTAGTTTCTCAGTTAATTCAGGTGCACAATGAATGGCATCAAAGAGGTCCTTCCAAAATAAAAGATGGTGATGGTTCCTTATAATCGTCAGAACAGGCAGTCATTATCTCTCAGAAATAAAAGCCCATTAAGTCAAAACCTATCAAGGAGACTTACAAAACTGGGGCATCCCGCTGACTGTAATCACAAAAGAAACAGTTCAGGAAAAAGACAGGGATAATAAAATCAAAAAGAAAGAGATCCTACAAACTCTCAACAAAAATGACTGCATGTTCAAAATAAACTGTCGGTATCCGAACCATCACTGGAATATCAGAGCAAAGACTCAAACAGGATCTAAATACACAATTAGCTGAGTTTAGGATCGAAGAACATCACGAAGAATGGGTGGGTACAAATAAAATCTAAGCCTTTATCCTTTGTTTCTTGAACCGTGAACCAGACCACGTTATAATCCTTAAAAGTCCTATCTGAGGCATGGGTTAGTTTGAAAGCATACTGTTACAAAAGGTATCCTGACTCCTGTAGGGCTTGCTGTAAATCCTGAGTTGACATCACATTTTAAAAAAATTTCATGTCTTACTGAAAAATGCATTTTCAAAAATTTCAAGACTGACATAAACTTTGCATTCTTAAAATAACATTGTTTGCATATGACTATTTGTTCAACAACAGAGAAATTCGCACGACGAATATCTAGTGAACAAAAATATTCTAAATAAAAAGGATCACCTCAAGTGGAAAAAACACTTCCAACCAAGGGGCACGGCATGAGCATTGTCTATCATCTGGGGCAGTCAAGTCAAGATTCAAGGAGTCTCTCAAAGATGCCAAATAGCCAGGGGCATATCTCCATCTGAATCATTTGGGGCATTGGACATGAATTCCAGCAACGAATCTTGTATGATCAAACGAACATCTTCTGGTAGTATGGCAACACAACACTACCGACAATGACAACTCCCTACACCCTGAGAGCGTGGACATAGTCAGAAAATACTGCGCATGAACAAAGACCCGCTAGGTTGACAGGCCTAGGCAAAAATAAGGGCATCCCGACGAACCAAAAGGGTTCGGGAAAAAATTAGGGATAAAAACAAAAAAAGATTTGTACACCCGGTAAGTCGAAAACCTGAAAAGGCGGCTTGGGCAAGAAAGGGTATCCCGGTGGACTGAAAATCTGAAAAGACAGTCCAGGCAAAAGTTATGGATTAAAGCGTACGACTATGTCCCGTCATCTCGTCACTTGCCTACCAGAAGAAGATTTGTCATTTCAATCGGCAACTACCAAGCACCTCATAGGTTGGAATAATACTCGATCCACAAGGCCTCCGTAGGAACCTTATCCCACAGATATAGGGGCAGAAAAGTCTCTATGCAAAGTCATTGTCATATCCTCAGCCCGCGTCCCAGTAACATCTACACTCCTCGCAGAGTAAGAAAAGGACAGTGGTGTTAATTCTCCCCAGCTGAGGCTCGCAACCACGAATGGGTCGGTAAGATTCTCCCCAAGCAGAGTTTATCTATCACCAGCACTGGAAGATTATCCCCAGTGGAGTCTAGAAGATTATCCCCAGTAGTGTCTAAAAGATTATCCCCAGTGAAGTCGCCATTGGAAGATCATCCTCAGCGGAGTTCATTCCTTTCACAGACAGAAATTCAATCCCCAACAGGGTTCACTGTCACCAGCAACAGTAATTCATCCCCAGCTGAGTTTTATTTCTCCAAATCAGCAGATCTTCTAGCAGAGTATATACTTCCCACAGAGTCATTTCCTCGTCAGTCCATTCCCCAGCGGAGTTATTCTCTCATGCAGGATTATTCTCCCAATCATCTTCGGTCGTCATCTCCAGCGAGCGAAACTCTTTATTCTCCAACAACAGTCAGGGATTTATTTTTCCAAACTCGGACGTACCACAATAGCATTTCATGTTCATATATCATGACGTGCGCATACATATTGCATACAGCATAATTTCATTTATTTTGAGAACATCATCATACAATGCATGTCATGCATCATATACAATTAATCATGTACCTTTTCAGGAAAGATGGTTATCATCAACAACTTCCTGCAAGTTCAAGATTAACTCTGGAAACTAAACAGACTTTATACGGGTTCGTCACGAAGTAATCTTACACGGGTTTCTCCTAAATACAGCTTTACACGGGTTCGTCACAAAGTAACCTTACCCAAGTCCCTCCTGAAGTTTTACACAAACTTATCACAAAGTAACCTTACCCAGGTTCCTCCTGAAGTTTTACACGAACTTAACTTATCACAAGGTGACCTTACCCAGGTTCCTCCTGAAGTTTTACACAGACTTATCCCGAAGCAACCTTACCCAGGTTCCTTCTCGGTCCCGATGTAGTTTCACCCAGACTCATCCTGAAGCAACCTTACCTAGGTTTCTTCCTGGTTCAGATGCAGTTTTACCTAAACTCCTCATAAAGCAGCCTTACCTAGGTTTCTTCCCGGTTCAGATGTAGTTTTACCTAAACTCCTCATGAAGCAGCCTTACCTAGGTTTCTTCCCGGTTTAGATGCAGTTTTACCTAAACCCATCATGGAGCAACCTTACCTAGGTTGCTTCTCAGTTCAGATATAGTTTTACCTAAACCCATCATGGAGCAACCTTACCTAGGTTCCTTCTCAGTTCATATGTAGTTTCACCTAAACCCATCATGGAGCAACCTTACCTAGGTTCCTTCTCTTTCCCGATGTAGTTTCACCTAGACTCATCCTGGAGAAACCTTACCTAGGTTCCTTCTCTTTCCTGATGTAGTTTCACCTAGACTCATCCTGAAGCAACCTTACATAGGTTCCTCCTCAGTCCCGATGCAGTTCTACCCAAACTCTTCACAAAGCAACCTTACCCAGGTTCCTTCTCGGTTCAGATGCAGTTTTACCCAAACTCCTCACAAAGAAACCTTACCCAGGTTCCTTCTCGGTTCAGACGCAGTTTTACCCAAACTCCTCACAAAGCAACCTTACCCAGGTTCCTTCTCAGTTCAGACGCAGTGTTATCCAAACTCCTCACGAAGTAACCTTACCCAGGTTCCTTCTCATAACCCTACTATCCAGGTTTCTTTTCTCTTATCTCCAGACAGCAGTCCACAACACTGTAAGACCCAGACCTATCAAACATGATCGGTTTCACCTTTCCCTAGTAAGTCACGGTGCAGCCTGTACACAACTAGATACGCAGTTCACTTCCGCTTCCTCAAGCCAGAGTTAATTACTCAGTTGAATAACGGATGACTGAAGTTCCTAAATGTCAGCAGAGATGATTCCTCAGTTGAATAACGGATGACTGAATTTCCTAAATGTCAACAGAGATGTTTTCCTCAGTTGAATAACGGATGACTGAAGTTCCTAAATGTCAGCAGAGATGATTCTTCAGTTGAACAACGGATGACTGAAGTTCCTAAATGTCAGCAGAGATGATTCCTCAATTGAACAACGGATGACTGAAGTTCCTAAATGTTAGTAGAGATGATTCCTCAGTTGAACAACGGATGACTGAAGTTCCTAAATGTCAGCAAAGATGATTCCTCAGTTGAACAACGGATGACTGAAGTTCCTAAATGTCAGCAGAGATGATTCCTCAGTAGAATACGGATGAACGAAGTTCCTAAAATTCAACAGAGATGTTTCCTCATTGGAAAACAAATGACCGAAGCTCCTAAAATTCTACTTCTCTTAACAAAGATCAGCCCTCCCCAGCGGAATCTTCCTTAACGACAGGTACACAAGCTCTCGCTAAGGAATCTCGTATGCGATCGACACTCCTTCAGATGGCATATTTAAGCCCATCCCCTCTTCAGCAATTTCCAAATGGCATCTGTAAGCCCATTCCCGACATCATAAGACAATTACCACTTCATGCGAGTGCAAATTTCTGGGCACTCTAGTGTTCAATCCTCTTCCACCTTCGGATCACGAAAGGCACGAAAGCCAATCTAAATCTTCAGGTTTAAGAAGATTGAACAGGGGCAGCTGTTGTACCCCAAAATTTTCCCTCCCATATTTCTCAAAAAATTTCAAGAAAGATCCCCAAGTTGCTCAAGATAGTCCAAGGGTTGGCCAGACAAGCTCTCTCCTAAGGCAGTCTACCTCAAATTAGGGTTTCATGTTGTATCAAGATACTCGAGTCCAAGGGACCCCAAATGCTCAACATTGTCCTAATATGTTCTCGAGATCATCCATGTCAAGTTTCAAGCCTTGCAGAGGAAGTTTGCTTAGTTAATTGCTCAAAGGCCTGAAAATCGACTATGCTAGGGCAAAAGTCAATTGTGGCCCACATACAGTCAAACTTCAAGATTTTAGGTCAATGTACTCATTTTGAAGTATATTTCATCATTTGATCAAGGGTTGATCATGATTCATCAAGGATTTCTCATAATTCATCAAGACTCAAAAGTTGCTAAATTAGGGTTTTGTAGGAAAAGTCAACTCAACTTTGACCAAGCATAACTTTCTCATACTTTATGATGAATAACCCATTCAAAGCTCATTTTGAAGAGGACGCAATTCCCTGCAATCCATCTTCAGCTCCCAAGTTCAAAATATGCACTCACAAGAAGTTATGAATTTGGACATTATAGGTCATTTTGGAAAGTCAACAAAAACACCTTTTGGGTCAAAGCTTCTTACATGAACATGGAAGATCCAATTGACATGAAACCAAAGAGGTATCTTAGGGGAAATCCTAAGCTTTCTAAAAAGTCCAAGAACACCCTCATAAGGTTAAAATTGAGAGAAATATGCATTGTCAAAGTTGGACAATTTTTGAAAAAATGCATGAAGCAAATATTGACCAAACTTGGATTTTTTTCCAAATGGACCTATCTTTTCAAGTTTGAAACTCATTCCTAACATGGTCCACGACCTCTAAGCCCACCCATACATTTTTCTACTATTTATGCTATTTATTTTGATATTTTATTCATTAAAATTCAGAATTAAATAAATAAATAATAGAAATAATGTAAATTTTGATGTGAATCTATTTTGGGCAAGTTTTATGCTGGTTTATGTCAATTGATTTCGTGCAATAACCTTTCAAATATGTCCAGATTCATCCACATGTGAAAATGGCATAAAATCATCAAATATGGCTTTTTTTTCAAGTTTTTATCATGGTCTTAAAACACAACATTGTGAGGGAGATTCTTTCCATGCTTTCTTGTCCCCTCATTCTCCTCTATAAATATAGAGCCATACAAGCTTGAAAGAGACGAAAATACTCTCTAAAAAGCTCTCAAAAAGCTCTTCAAAAAGCTCTCCAGAAATCAAAGAATTGGTGCAAGTCATATCTCGAGGTTCCGGTCTCTCTCAATTGACATCAAGCCTCAAACCATCCTCTTGAAGTCCTCAAGAGTCTTACAAGGCCCAAGAGCAATCCATCACACGCCTAACACGCCCCCCATTTGACAACACCGGTTTGGTAAAATTTTAAACTTTGAATCTCTAATTTTAATCATATTTTATAGTATGTTAACGTTTGTTTGAGTTTATATAGAACAGTTATGGATGGTTGAATCATAGGTTCCACGCAAGAATAAAAAAACACCATATTTAGAGCATGAAGCTTTCAAAGATTCAGGCCTAGGGATTTCTGATGATTGCACCCCCTGTTTACTTTTGCTACTAGGCCCATCTTTATTTTCATGTTTTATTCGTTTTATTTATTTCTTTTAATCCCTTTTATTTTTTTATCAATAAACAAATATAAAAATCACATAAAAATAGATTTAGGATTTTTTTTCTTAATTAAATTTTAATTTCTTTTTGTAAATAACTTAAAAATAATTAGAATAAATAGGTTTTATTACTAACTTAATTATATTTTATTTTTTCCTAAAATAACCAAAGAAACCAAAATAGGTCATGTAATTATTTTTATTAATTAATTTAATTAACTAATTAATTACATATTTAATTTAGAAAACTTATTTCTTTTATTAAAAACAACAAAAAAAACAATTTTTCTTTTAATTAGGTTAGAAGGGTCAAAACCTTAAATTCTCGTCGATCTTAATTCTTCTCGCGTGCTTTATTTTTATTATTTACCATATTGATGTAACTGCCTACAGTTTATAATAGTTTAATTAGGACGTTTATTTACATTTATCGCTTTATTTTAAAAGGGTTTGTTTTTGGCTATGTAAATATCGGAAGCCTTGTAATAGCGTAGTTTAAATTCCGCACTTTAAATTCTGCAAATTATTAACTGTTAGATGTATGATATAGGGATGCATGACAAAAATGTATGATTAATTTTAAAACAGTTAGATCACCCTAAATGTGCAAAGATAAATAAACTGAAATTGAATCATTCGCACATGCATACTCCTAGGGTACACTCCCACTTAGTTGCCTTCGGTAAATGGTCATTGAGTATAGGATGCTTTAGTGGTCGTCCTTTTGTCTAAACAAAGATCAAAGTCCCGATTCGGAAAAGTTTCCTTAGAATGGTTGCCTCAGAATTATTGCCTCGAATAATTGATCTAAGACATTAGGGTTATTACTAAGACGTCCTAACATTGCTTTAGTGATCGTGAGTCCCTTTCGAATTGACCCTCAAACTCCAACTACGGTTCTACCTACTCACAAATAGTGGGATAGCGTTGTCTAAAGGAAACGAATACAGAACGATTCTTTTTTCGAGTAGGTAGATTAGTTCTTAAGTACTTGCTCATTCCAAACAAAATTTTCACACTTACACTCCTTTATAAACAAAGTTTTCAAAAACACTTCATTACACTCTTGAATACAGAAGCAAGAGTTAAATCGAAGTCAAAATAAAAACTTTTCAAAACGCACAAACACAAAGAAAACAATTTTGAAAATGATGAGCAAGTACCTAAGAGCCCGTAGATAACTACGGATAGAAAGGGTGTTAATACCTTCCCTTTCTATAATCTACCCCCCGTACTCAGAAATATCTCGAAAAAGGAATTTTTCTGTGCTTTTTTCCTTTCCTTGTTGGATAAAGTAAAAGACGGTGGCGACTCTTGCTTACCGCGACATTTTGTGAACACAAACGCAAAACGCAAACCAGTAAAATTTCCTTAACGAAATAGGGAAACCACGTCCCGGTTCTGGCCACCGTATCACAGAGACCATGCTAAAGATTTCTGCTTGAACGTCCCTATCTCCAGCACGGAACTAGATCCTTTGAAGGTCGTTTAGGATAGGTCTTTGGTAGAGAATCAGGGTGTCGTGTCTCAGAGAAATGAGGTCTGATTTTATACTTCTTTCTATTTTCCCTTGTAATGTTAGCGGGTTTTTCATGCATTTTCCAAGATGACAATATTTATACACTTTTCCCTTCGGGAACTACTAAAAAATGTCCTTGTAACGCTGGCGCAAAATGCGTTTTACCTCAGTTACATAAGCGAGGTAAATAAGGTCGTCATAAAAAGTATGGACTTAGAACCTCGGTGTTTAAAACACTGAGGGGTATTGTAATTGCGCATGGGTTTGAACCGCACCAGCTGCATTTTTATTATTTACAATAATAATGTCTCATGTATCTTAGGTTATCAATAAAATCGAGGGGTAAATTATATGTATTTTTTAATTTAAGTTGGTTACATTATTTACACTAAAAATTAATAAAATAATTTATTTACAAAATACAATGTTAACCCAGAATATTAAACTGGTTACTTGGTTTACACAGAATATCAAAATAAAAATTAAGTTGTCCATGAAGATCATATGTTGGATCTTCAAATCCTTGATATCCTGGAAAGATCAAATGATGATAAATAATATATTCTCTATGGATTTTTCTTGCATTTGTTTCTGATATCAACAAAAAAATGGTTAGATAAATAAATGATTTTCTTCTCAAATAAATATTTAAGTACACAAACCTTAAACCCAAATAATTTTCTTCTCTTGCAATCCAATATAGAGAAATCTTCATGACAAATACTCTTTTATATCTAAAGTGGAGGATAGTTTCAAGCGCTTCATGATGTTTCATTATCAAAAAATTTATATTCATAATGCTTTTATAATGGAAGTTAATCTATGTTTCACGCAGATCACTAATGGTAGTATCTTGAGTGTTGATAGTCGTGAAATGGACAATAAGGATTTGACTAAGGATGATGACAAATATCCTCAACTTTAACACTAGGATATCCCCTCGGTATATAGGAGCACAAAGGTGCAAGATTTTTTTTTAAGTTACATTGTTTATAAAGAATATTGAAACACAATATTAAAACAAATTCCCACTTCTGATTTAGACTTTGTGAAATTAACAAAAGCATATCATTTATTCAACCCATTTCTGCAAATTAATAGTAAACCACACACAATCATCAATTATCATTATTTTTAAAGTATGAACACTGAATATTCTAGAGAAGGAATTTGGTAGCATACCAGAATTTGGTAGACAAAATCAAAGGAGAAAGTATTTTTAACAACAGATCTTTGATGGAATCCAAATTTTGTTGCATACATTTATGTTGGATATCCAAAAAGCACACATAACTTATCCAACTTTGGATAAGTTATTTTATTTTATGCACATGCAATTCATCTCAGAGATTTGTTCTTAAGCGATTATATATCAAAAGCTTTCATGGAAATGGAATATGGTAAATATTTCCTCTATCAGGTGCGGCTACGGGTAAAATCTGTTTACCAAAGGTATTTATAGTAAAATCTAATAACTTTACCCCTCGGCTTTATCATAAAACCGAGGTATAAATTCTTCTGATTATAGCTATCACCTTGTTTTTTTTAAAACTGAGGTGAAAAGTTTTTTTTTTTTGGAATTTACATTGTTTACACAAAATATTAAAATAAATGGTTTAAAACAAATCTTTGTTCTATTTAGTGAATATCTTTGCTGATATCCATCATCTGATTAGTTAAGCTCCCTTCATTGTGTAACTTTTAAAAAGAGAATGGAGCTTTCTTCATTGTCCCCTTGAATCGAGAATGATTTTTCTACACTTGTAATCTATCAAATGAGCAAAAATACAATAACAATATCAACACCATTATGTGAGATAGATTGCAAGGTCATAAAAAACATTTTGTTCTATAATAACATTGAAGGTTTTTTCTGTCTTCCAATCCATCTCAAAGAATGATGCTTGCGAGTAGGGAGGCTACAAATAAGTAAGGATTAGGGTAAAATATTTTTTTCTTTTATAGTGAAATCTGTTTAGTTGATACCTCGGTTATATCGAAAAACCAAAGGGTTAGTTGTTTTAGTTTACAATTATAATCAAAATAAAACATAAACTGTAAAAGTTTAAACTCGAAGCGCGTCCATATTAGTTTTACTTGTCGGATATATTAGAAACTGAGATAAGTTGTTATTTTTATAATTAAAAATATATAAAACATGGCGCGCCTAGGCTTAATACCTCGTTATTTTTATGGATGACGTGAAAGCTCTGTCATGAAATGCATTATTTGTTGTAGTGGGGGATTTGTTTATATTGTTGTACTTGATATATTTGATTTCTTATTTGTGTTTCTCTAGCCTACATTATCTGATGCTAGTATCCACACCTTTAATTGATTAATGAGTTCTTATTGTGTCAGAACTTGCTCCTTGTTTCTGCATCTTTCAGTTTGTCCACCTTGTGTGGGTTTCTAGTGTCTGGTGTGTCCATCGAACTCTATAGTCCCATCCAGAGTTTTGTTGTTACTAGCTCTGATTGGGAAGATTTAGTGTCGTTCCTCTATGTTGCTAGAAACTGTCCAAACCAAATTTAAGGTTCTTGTCCCTTCCCCCTGGGTTAACCTCATCTGAGGCAGATGTCTCCGAAATCCACTGTATATTCTATTACAGTGGCTAGTTCCTAAGAGGGGATGAGCCAACTATATTTGAAGTGTGTTCATCGAGCATGGGTTCTGATTTAGAAGAGAGGCTTAGCTATCCTACATGGGATTACAAGACCCTTTGTGGTAGCAATGTCTCATAGTTAGCAAATTAATTATTGAAATTGCATAAAAGTTTATGAAATGCTTAACTCACCAAGAAATACATAATGGAAGTATATTCTACTTCATTCTCTTTTTTTCTTTGGAAAATTATATAGTCAGGGAAGGCCCATGTAGAGGTGTCTATCAGTCAGCTTCTCTTTACGGGGATATATGTCTTTATTATCATAGACGGGGTCCTTCTCTTTATGTGCCCGAATGATGTGCCTTCCTCTCGGAGGACCCGTCTGCGTATCTTTTTCCAAGAGGGATGTACATATACAGACGCCTTTGTGACTATCTTTCTTATTCATGCCCATGAAGGTCATGTTATCTCTGGGGGTTTGCCTTTAGTTGGCTATGGAAGACAGTCGATCGGGTTATTTTCCCTTTCATCTCCTTATTTTGGGGTTGGACTTGATCTCCAGCAGGCCTCCAACATTCGATTACTAGTGTGTTTGAAACAAAGATTAAAGGCTGCCTTCATGGGTCTGGGTGCAATGGCTTCAATCTGATTTACTCTAAAATTCCTACTAGATAAGGGATTAGATTTCTCGAGAGCTTATATATTTCTCTATAGTATTTTTAGTTGAGTCTGGTTTCTTCCCAAATGTATTATCTCCACTATTATCTTCGTGCTAATTCTCGAAGCTAGAGTTTATCTTGTTGCGTCGAGTCTAACAAAGATGTCTTAGACATTGTTCCCACACTGACGTAGTAGAAACATGTAAGCAACTTTTGACGTTTATTATTCCATTTGTGTTCTTTTTATTAGTGGTGAGAATGACCAATCCATCTTTATATATAGGAGAGGATCCACTGACTTTATGGACGGAACTGCACCCTAACTCCTCTTTATAACTCTATAATAATTCACTCTCTCACATCAGCTTTCTCTCTAATAAGTCCTCTATTTTTCACTTCTCTCTCCACAAGAAATGCCTAAAGACAAACAAATTTAGAGCATAGAAAGCCAGTGAATCTGAATCCCTTTATATATTATCGTTCTCTCTTTCCAATTGATGGTTCGGTCTTTGATATGTTGGGAGAGCAAGCTATCAAATTATCGGAGGTCTGTGGATCTTTATCATCATAGGTATTTAAATCTAATTGTTCAAGATTCGATTACTCAACCACACTAGATTGGAAGTTATTATGGGATATCCATTGTGTGTGAGGTATCTCGTGGGAGTTTCACCAACGAGGTAGATTACAAACACTACTAATACCTTCTCACTCAAGGTTCTTCGTGTCTCTGTGTTTCTCGAAAATACTAGTGTGATTTTATCCTTGCTTTGCAGTTTTGAAATGCTTGTCGTTTGGGAGAAGTGTGAGAGGTGAGAAAAACACAAGAAAGGGGGGTTTGAATTGGGTTTTCTAATAATCTTTTACTTTTAAAAATATTTTGCAAACTAATTAGAAGGAATATAACTAAATAAATACTAAAAATGACTCTTTGGTTTATCCAGGTTCACCTTCAACACGGCTACTCTTATCCAACCTCCTCAGGTGATTTCTCCTTCAACAAGGACTTAATCCACTAATCTCAGCAGATTACAAATGCACGGGCTACCTTCCGGTGACTAACCAAGTCTCAGACTAATAACCTAGTCACTTGAGGAAATAATCAATTCTCAACAGAATTACAATCAACTGTGTTTACAATGTTTGCTTCTAAAAAGTAGATTAACACAACAATGAAGAACAAAGTCTCTAATACAAATAATGAGCAACAAATCTTTGTATTGAGAGCTCTAAGATTAAAACACAAATAATGAGCAATAACTCTTTGTGTTTAATCCCTAATATCTTAACATAATAATGAGAAACAACTCTCGTGTTCTTGATATTTCTCTGGAAGAATATTATGGATGTATATGAATAGTGATTCTTCTTTTCTCTTGATGTTTCATAGTATTTCAACAATTTGATTCAAGCTTGATAATAGTTGATAGTTCGTCAATCTTCAAATGCTGATGAGGTCTCTTTATATAGACTTGAGAATAAGACCGTTGGTAGTAGGAAGACATTACTTTCACTTGCCAACTACAGTAACAATAACATTTCATCATGGGAGACAACATAGTATAATACGTAAGCATGTAGTGGAATTTTAAATGTATTGACTGTACTATATTCTTCGTGGCTAAGTTTCTTAAGACCTTATCTTCTGATGATTTACTTTTGGCTTGAAGTAGTAAGCTTGGAATATATCTCTTGATCTTGTCTTTGTCTTCTTTTCTTCTTGCTGGATTGATTCTGATTGAGGAGTGATAATGATCCAGGAGATTCTTCTTTGCTGTAAAGTCATAGTCTTTAGATGATTGAATATTGTCTTCAGATATATAAGCAACATCTTATATGATGATCAATGTCTTCTTTGAGAGTGAAAGATTTTCTAATCTTGACTTCTTGAATTGATCCTTGATTCTTGATAATAAGTTTTTGAGTTGTATATCTGATGTCTGATTTCTGAAGCAGAAGATTATATCAATACATCTGATTTTGATATTGAATTCCTTCTATCTTATCTCTTAAATTCTGATTTTTGGATTGAGCTGGAAGCAACAGCTTATGTTAGCTACATCTTATTGTCTGATCATGAATTCTTTCTCTGGATATCTGAGATCTTCGTTTCTGATATCTTGAGAGTGGCGCTTTCATGAGAGCATACTTGATTTCCTTTCTGATGAACATTCAACATTCTTTAGAATTGCTGATGTTTCTATAGAAACATTCACAATAGTTCTTCTATTGAGTAGATTGACTTGAGAGGATTTCATTCTTTGATCTTGCCTTCTGATGGACTATATGATGTTGATTAAAATTGAATCCATAAGATCTTTCTTTTTTTTATCCTTTCTTTTGATGAAATATTTCTGATGTTGAATAGGAGTGTGTGTATTCCATGAACTCTCCTAGTCTTCTGAATCTTGACTTCATCTTCATAAATATGAGCATCAACTCTTCTAATGTACATCTCTTGGCTTCTGATTTGAAAGTAGAAGCTTTCTCTATATGTGTTCAGAATCTTGACTTCGTCTTCAGAAATATAAGCAGTAGCTTTTCTGATGAGCAAATCTTGACTTCTGATCCTTTGCGTTGAAAGCTTGAGTTCTTTGTGCATTCTTGATTTCTGATCTTGAAGCAACAACTTATCATAAACTCTTTCTTCTTGATTACTTATGACTTCTGAAGCAGCAGCTTGTTGAGAAGTAGATGCGTGATTTTCTTTCTGGAGAACATTCAACATTCTTCGGAACTACTGATGTTTCTTTAGAAATGGATGTGAACAGTCTTTCTGATGTGTTTGGCGTGTTTTTGATTCTCCAGACAACAGTCCTGAATCAATTTGAATTTCATATATGCACACTTAAAAAACTTATTAGAACTAAAATTGTTTCCCATCAAATATATATGTTGTTATCATCAAAATATTGAGATTATATTGTAGGCACAAATCTTGTTCTAACAAAGTGTTCCGACGAAGGATTACTGTCGGATCTAATGATGTGGAAGATCTCATTAATGACGATCAAATACAATGGAATAAAGTCAGAGTATCGAACTGATCTCCTCATAACGAGACGTTGATTGATTGTCTTTCTCTCTCGACTTTGATAGAGATTTAACTTTGAATAAAAAATAATCTATTTGTTGAATTTCACGGAAATTAAGAATCAATTCTCACGTACCACATTACTATCACTACGCCAAAAACTGCTTTTGCCAGCGCCTCTACTAAAGCGCTTATTGAAAAAGCGCTGCCATAGCCTTCACAAAAAACAAAATTAAAAAAAAGGGAAACCTACGAAGGCGCTTTTTTAAAAGCGCTGGCATAGGTGGGGGATACGAAAGCGCTTATTGAAAAAGCGCTGTCATAGCCTTCACAAAAAACAAAATTAAAAAAAAGGGAAACCTACGAAGGCGCTTTTTTAAAAGCGCTGGCATAGGTGGGGGATACGAAAGCGCTTTTTTAAAAGCGCTGGCATAGGTGGGGGATATGAAGGCGCTTTTTAACAAGCGCTGGCATAGGTGGGGGATACGAAAGCGCTTTTATAAAAGCGCTGGCATAGGTGGGGGATATGAAGGCGCTTTTTAAAAAGCGCTGGCATAGGGGGGGGATACGAAAGCGCTTGTTTAAAAGCGCTGGCATAGGTTAGTTAAATAATTTCTAAACCCCTAAATTTACAGAAAACGAAACCCAGTTGTTCATCTTCTTCTCCATCAAACTGTAATTTACATTCAGGTGTTGTTTCTTTCCCATTCAATTTCATCTCAACATTGATTCATCATCACCCACTCTAACTACTTTACTTTATTACATTAATTAGGGTTTCGTTCTCAAAGTTTCTTGTTATTACAAAACCCTTCAACAGTTAGCAAGAACGAAACCCAAGGGATTTTGAAGGTTGGCTGTTACTTGTTAGAGGAAAGATCTAAAAGTTCATTTCACTTTTTCCATTTCTTTGGTTTGAGGTAAGAATTCTTACTCATTTTTCTTAGTTTTAGATATTGCATATTAACTGTTTGTGAAATGTTCTACATGATTGTTCCTAATTAAGGGTATGTTAGAGGGTTAGGAAAATGAAGTTGGATTTACGGGTCCTAATTTTAGGTGTATACTAGCTTAAAATTCACAAGTACTTAAGTTGTTGGTGTTCATTTGTGTTTTTCCCTCTTTTAGATGATTTGTGTGTGATTAATCGTTAATAGACATTCATATATTGTCAGTCATCGATAGTAAAAATGTCAAAGGCAACACTTAGTACGGATCCGGTAAAAAAAGTCTGGGAAGAACGATGTTGGAATTTGGTATTTGTATTGTAATAGATTGTAGAACAGATAAAAGGAGTCGGATAGTAGTGTTACGTTATCGAAACTGAATAAAAGATGCACCTATCAACTGTGAGATTTGTGCAAAGAAGAGAAGCAATATTTTCAAACTTTATGGACTGTACTAAGAGGGTGTGAGTTATGCTTGGAGATACTTCAAGTGGGATTATAAATTTCTAATCCTATCTACACTGTAGACAAAAGAATTAATCACACAAAGGAAATTATAACATTACTACTAAAAAAGTTATAGCTAAGAAAATGTTTTAATAGGCTTGTATATTTTGCATATAAGTCTTACTGAGATTTTTATCTCATTAGTTTAAGTTTATATTTCAGCTTAAGTGCTTAACAGGACAGATAAATTACATATAGATTACATGTGGTTTTCACAGAATGATGCTCCATAAATTTTTCCATGATCCCTTACCTACAAAGATAGTATCGTCTATAAATTGTAGAATTTCATAATTAACATTTTAATTAACTTTAAATACCATAAATTCTCCAATGTTAACAACATTACAAACCGATCCTGCTGAACCTTAAACCGGTCCTGTTAAATACCATAAATTTTATTCTTCCACTACACTAATGTGAATTAGTTCATAATATTATAAGTCCAATTTATTGAATAACTCGTAATCCATTTCATACAACCATAACAATTTGACTTGACTTTAAATATGAAATTTGAACTAGTGCAATACTATGTGAACAATTTGAGAGATAATCTTTCTCAAGTATATCATCATTAAATTGCTAAAGCCAAATTGAGGAAGACATTCTTTAAATTTAACTTCACAATCTTTTTCAACTTTGGTGATTCTTGTTCTGAATTCCATGACTTGATCCTATAAAGACTTGAAACAGAAACATGTGACAGGCACCCTGCCAGTTTTTTTAATTTTGTTAGCTTTTTCTTTGACTTTCAACTCTTGTTTTCTTCTTTGATCTTCCAACTCTTTGATTGCTCTTTGTCCAATCATATCTAACCTTGCTATCTTTCTCTTGTAATGTTCTATTACATTTTCTCTTTGATGATCCATTTCATTCTATAATAATTACATGAAAATTATATCATGAGTTCATAAAATTTAAAAGTAGAAATCCAACAAATTCAATGCTAACCTTTTTCCTTTCCATTTGGATTTTGGCTTGGATTCTTTTCTCCCCTTCCCAAGAAAGGATTTGGAGCTTCATCTTCTCATACCTGAATTTTCTTGCATTGTCAAGAATATACTAAATCTATATTTGTTGACTCTATATTATCACTTTAACAACTATTACCTCTTTTGAATCCTTTGTAGCTTAGCCTTTTCCCAAGCTTCTGCTTTTGCCTTATCATTTTTGTTATGTATTATAATCCCTTTTTGCTTTTGATACCCTCCAATTGAGGATATACCACTTGAACTTCTTAGAGGTAAAGCACCTTCTCTAGTCCTGCTTTCTTCTCTAAATGCTCTTTCCTTTGAAGTTTCACCTAAGGTGATGTTGTTATATGTAATTTAATAGAAAATTATAATATTTTTAGGAAAGATATATGATATAAGTAAATGTCTATTTACCATAACTTGGTTGCCTTGCTATAGATTGGTTCTTTGAAAACTTGGGACTATCTCTTATTTTCTTCAAATCAAGTATCCCTGCTTCTTCTAATGAGTAAATGGAAAATGTTGCAGCTGCTACTGCAGTTACAAACTCATCATCTCTTGTTTCTTTATGGGATTGTGGACTAGAAAATGACACTCTAGAAAATGATATAAGTAATATGTTATTAGTAGGGACTAAAAGATTCTAATGTTTTTACATTATAAGAAAATCAATAAAAGAATACATATCAATAGTTACCTTCTTTGGTTTAGCCCATTTTCCATTTCTTGAAACCTTAAAAAATGACTTGAAATGTCTTTCTTTAATAGTTAGGTGATTGAAGATAGATGGGTACTCTAGTTATTCATTCTTCATATATATATATATATATTTATAAAAGGTGAATAGGACATGCAAAGAAGCAAGATAAAATGTGTTTGACAAAGCTAACTTGTAAGATAAGGACTGAATATAATTGTTTGAAATCCGACTTCACTATTGTTTGAATATAATTGTTATTACCTGTATCCAAGACTGAATCACTAGTATCCGATAGTAATTAGTGATAAAGTTAGTGTTAATAGTGTACTAATGTGCTTTAGTTTGTTTGATACAGGTTCAATGGCTCCAGATAGAGATGCTCCACCTGAAAACCCACCTGAAAACTCACAAGAAAACTCACAAGAAAGAGTTGCTTCGGATACAAATGCTCCACCTGATACTGAAGCAAAAGAGGTTGCACGAGGCATCACTATTATGAAGGGAATCATTCGACATAGAGACCAAGGATTAGTATACCGATTGGAATGGAATTCTGATAAACAACCAATTGGTCCTAATTCTGCAAAGTTGACAAGTTATATTGGTACACTTGTCCGTATGCATATTCCGGTCTCCGTAGCTACCTGGAAATCGAAAACGAAAAATTTAGAATTGGAGGAGAAAAAACAAGCGATTTGGGAAGAGCTTCAGGTATATATCATATATGGTTAATTGTTGTTATTATCTTGACGATAAATTGTTTAAATTACTTATACTAACACACTATGCGTACGTTTTTTTACAGAGGACTTTTGAGATACCAGATGAACGTAAAAGCTACATACTTAGTTTGGCCGGCAAAAGATATAGAGGGTGGAAAAGTTTTTTGACAAACACCTATCTTAAGGATAAAGATGGAAAATTTCTTGAAGAGGCACCGGGACGGCCAACAAAGTACGCGACCTTCATTGATGAAGCAGATTGGGCTGAGTTTGTAAAGCAAAGAGATGAAGCTTTTCAGAAAAAGAGTGCCACGAATAGTGAGAGAGCATCCAAACCCGCGTATCCATACAAAAAAGGGCGTTTGGGATATGCACGCTTAGAGGATAAAATTGTAAGTAAATAGAAATGCGTTTTAATTAATTGTCTACATGTGCATGTTTTAATTGACGATTTTATCGTTCGTGTCAATGCATAGTTAGAGGAGACTAAAAGTGAGGAAGCTTCACTTCCTGTACATGTGTTGTGGAAGGAAGCTCGTGTGGGCAAGAATCAAGCTGTCGATCCCGATGTTCAGAGAGTTTATACTGAATGTGTAAGTATAATACTGTGTCTTTAATTAAATCAAATGTTTTTTAATATATAAATGATTTTTTATCTCCACTAATAATTATTTAAATGTAAATGAATTACAGGAGACCTTGTCGCAATCGGCATCCACCGGTGAGGAGAGCGTACTTAGTAGAGTACTAGATGCTCCCGAGTATCCCGGTCGGGTGAGGGGTAAGGGTCATGGTGTGACTCCAACCTCTTTTTATAAGAGTTCTAGGAGAAGATCAAATCTTACCAATGAAGAAGTGTTGCAAAAGTTGCAGGAATTGCAAGCACAGGTCTCTGAATTGCAAAGAGATAAAGATATGTATATGAGAGAAAATTGCAACACTTCATCGGTGAGAGAAACTAGTGATAAGGCTAGTATCAACTATCAAAAGAAATTTCCCGAGGTAATTATAAGTTTTTTTCCTTACAAACTGTTCTATTTTATTAATGATAATGACTTTATATTTTCTATTTGTTTAGGGCATTTCATCTTGCCAACTATACTTATCGTCACCGAATTATCGACTAGTTGGCAAGGGAAAAGTGCACAACACTTCGGGAGATTTACTTCACCACAGACCGCTCCCGGATGGACACCTGAAAGTATCGGTGGATGTTGTATTAGATCGTGATGCGATTCTACCGGTACCTGACATGGTCTCAGAGACGACATTGCTGCGAGATGCAATAGGATCATTTGTTGCATGGCCCTCGGAGCTCATTACCATTAGTGATGAGGTATACTGAAAACGATTATGAATCATTTAGTTTTCGAATGTCAATTCTAAACCGTTTATTAATTATTTTTTACATTTTAATTTTAGACTGCTCCTATAAAACCCGCAATTAAGGGTAAAGGGATTTTACAGGAGGAGGAGTCTATTGCATCACTAAAAGAGGTACATTTAAAGTGTTAATATATAGTCTGAATCTAAATCTGCATGATTTTATATTTTACCTAACTTATATGATTTTTAGGCATCCGCTCGGGAGTCACAACAAGTGACGCAGCAGGTTCGTAGCGTACCACCCACTGGTCCTCCGAAGCAAGCGGCAAAAAAAGGCGGTGCTTTTGTGCCTCGATACCGTTCGACACTCGCAACAATGGTTGATATGTCCGATTTGAAGGATGGTGGTTTACGTGAAATCAACATGGATGAAAGTGTCTTCGGTATTGAATTCCCGTCACATATTACAATTGATGACTTGGAAGAGATTTTTAGGCATGATCAACTAGGCGTCAGTAATATGCACTCATACATCCGGTAATATTCACTCATCCGATATATTATTTAATTAGTCCCACAATATAATTTATTTACACATTTCAATGAAAATAATCTAATGTTTATTATGTTTTTATTTAAGGTTGTTGTATGACAGAGTGTTGCGCGGGACTGCATTGTCTAACAGATTCCGTTTCGTGTCTTCCGCCCATTGCAGCGGAATGACAATTGCTTCGGAACCGGAATCAGTTAGACAGCGCTTAGTAGATAGATTCATGTCCACCGGCAATACAGAAAGTCTGCATCTTTGGGCGTATAATACCCGACCAGTAGGGTTAGTTTCTCATTCTTGGTTCATCTAATCTCTGTTTCTTTTGTGTATAGCAAAATTTTCATATAACCTATTGTTTTAATTTATAGAGCACACTGGTTGCTGCTTGCTATCAACCCGATAAGAGAAGTCGTGTATTATCTGAATTCGGTAAATGGTGAATGGACCAATTATCCGACTATGAAGGAAATCGTTGATTTGTAAGTGGGATCGTTCTAAATATATATTCGTGTATATTTATATATTTTCTTATTTGTGGGATTGATCTAAACATATGCTTTTATATATTTAATAATTAGATCAATACAAGTGTTCCGTAGTCAACGGGACGCACAGGTATCCCGGACTAAATCAAACAACATCACTTGGATCCAAGTGCAGGTACATTACTTTTCACAATTTTGCTTATAATATTTATGCTACTTGGTAAAACAAGACAACTATAGAATCTTATTTGTTTTATTATGTAGTGTCCGCAACAGCGAAACAGTCATGATTGCGGATACTTTGTTTTGAGGTTCATGAAAGAAATCCTTCAGGCGAATCAATTAGAGATTCCGCTCACGGTATGAATTTATAACTTAAGATAATTTCATATAATTTATTACATTTAACTAAATATATCATTTATATTATGTTTTTGTTTTGTAGTACCTTGACGAATTCCGTGCTGCTGGGTACCCGAAGCTTAAGTTGGAAGAAATTAAAGAAGATTTGTGTCAATATTATATTAAGCAATTTTTCATGTAGGATTTGTGTCGATTTGAACTATAATATTATTGATGTAATGATGTATATATATAATTTTGGATATTATAATGGTATTATATTAGTATATATATATTGTCTTACTGATGGCTGAAATAATAGCGTCGAAAATATATTACAGGTCAAAAATATATTACAGGTCGAAAATATTACAGGTCGAAAACATTACAGGTCGACTGGGAGGATTAAATTATAGGCTGCACATAAAAATACCTCATTTAGAAACGACAGCGCTTTTAAAAAGCGCTCTTAAAGGTCCACCTACTAAAGCGCTTCTTAGTAAAAGCGCTGCCAAAGACCAGTAAAAAAGCATAAAAAATTAAAAAAAAACGCAGCATACAAAAGCGCTTTTGGAAAAGCGCTCTTATAGGGGGGCCTATCAGAGCGCTTTTTCCAGAAAAAGCGCTCTCATAGGGGGGCCTACCAGAGCGCTTTTCCAAAAGCGCTTTTGTATGCTGCGTTTTTTTTTAATTTTTTATGCTTTTTTACTGGTCTTTGGCAGCGCTTTCTGGGAAAAGCGCTCTTAAAGGGGGGTCTACCAGAGCGCTTTTTCCAGGAAAGCGCTCTTATAGGGGGTCCTACCAGAGCGCTTTTTCCAGGAAAGCGCTCTTAAAGGGGGGGTCTACCAGAGCGCTTTTAGAAGCGCTTTTGTTACCTACGCCAGCGCCAGCTATTAAAGCGCTTTTAAGCGCTTTTAAAGGCCAAAATAAGCGCTTTAAAAGCCCTTTTCCGTAGTAGTGTATTTTGTTATGTAACCAACTTAGATGTATCTTGGCATAACAAAATAATCATATTATGATTTTTTATTCTATATCCGTTAAATATATAATAAAATATTATTTTTTCTATCTTATCTATTTTTTTTAAATATATTTATCCTATCATATACATCAAATGGACTCTAAATATCTTAACTTTAAATATAGTTTTTGATTGATATAAGTCACGGGGACTAGTAGTAGCTAGTTGATCATTCAACAATAAGAAAGTTGCTGATTATGCGAAAAACCATTCCTGTGTAATTATTTACCGTAATTGGGTTGTGTAACCAACCATCCACACTTGACCTTGACCACATCCTATAAAAAGTCAAAATTAAAAAAGTACTTTGACGATAAGTGTATTCCCTAGCTTTGACCACAATCTAAGCATGCACGCACGTATACAGATTTAAGATATATATATATATATATATATATATATATATATATATATATATATATATATATATATATATATATATATATATATATATATATATATATATATATATATATATATATATATATATATATATATATATATATATATATATATATATATATATATAACTAAAAATACGTACACAAAATTCTGGATTGTTTTTAGATAAATTAAACACCACTAAAACTTACTAAATCTATTTATTAAATAAATTTAGTGACAGACTGGTTAGAATCAAATAGCCTAATGTTCAATCAGATATACATATTTGTAAAGTATAATATATAATTTATATAGAAATCTGATAGTCATTCAAGTATGTATAAAATTGAAAGATCTATAAAATAATTCTAAGAATACTTGAATCTATCGAGAAAATTTCTATTGACGGTGATCCTGAGAGTTGAGAGGCAAACAATGAATACCTGATGATTTGTGTGGTTTTTCTTCAATCGGTACTCCTAATGTCTTGGATATTTTTTAGATGGAGAGAAGAGATAATTTGCTTGTGTACGATATATTGGGAATCATAGCCTATGTATAGTGTGATGGCCAATTAGGGTTCCCATTATTTTCAAATTGATCATCCTGACATCCACTCATATTTGAGTTCATACTCAATTATTTAATCAATTAATTAAATAATTCCTAAATAAAATTTAAATAGATTTTTAATATTATTTGATCACATAATTATTTTAGGAATTTTATTTGATAATTAGCTAATATAAATAAATATATTTGGCCACATAATTATTAGAATGCTAATATATGACTAAATAATTAAAATATTTCAAAAATCTCTGACTTGGCCAATATATCTTAATAATCATATCACAATTCTTTAGGCGCGCATCCAAATGCTATTTATCTTTAAATTTCAACTTTACAATCAGGTCCACCTCATACATCAATAATGAGACCATTGCGGTTGTCGTTATTAACTTATAACGTGACGAAACCCTGACGACCACCACATCAATGTACTCGATGGCATATCAATATGGATGAGTGGCATGAAAATTTTATGTAATGTGATCTCTAAATCATGCAAATTTTCAACTGGTCCTATTGGAGTCTTTAGTGAGATCAAACTGAAGTTCCTTAGGTGCAATTCAAAATTACAATATTTGCACTTAACAAAAAAAACTTGATATTGTTATAACAATAGTACCTCATAAGTTTTTATTTCTGCGGAAAATTAAACATAACATAAAAATTGTACCAAAATAAAACCAAAGTATAGAACATTGAAAAATAAGAAAAAAAAACTCCCACTAATCTTAGGAAATCTGAAAACCAATACCCATGTGACCAACATGTCCATGAAAAGCCTTAGGTGTCAAACCTTTGGTTAGTGGATCAACTAGCATTGAGTTTGTCCCTATATGTTCTATCAAAATTTGTTTCTCCTGAACTCTTTCTTTCACAACAAGATACTTGATATCAATAAATTTTGATTTTATAGAAATCATCTTATTGTTGGAGTAGAGAACAACTACATTATTGTCACAATAAACCTTCAAGGGCCTTTTAATACTCCCAACGATGCGTAGGCTTCTGACAAAGTTCCGCAGCCAAATTACATGATTTGATGCCTCAAAGCAAGCCACAAACTATGCTGCTATGGTAGAAGGAGCCACTAAAGTCTGTTTGGAATACTTCTAGGAGACGACTCCTCCATCCAAGAGAAAGATTTAACCAGATATGGAACATCTGATATCCGAACATCCTGTAAAATTTGAGTGAGAATACCCAATGATCTCCAAGTTATCTGACTTCCGATAAGTGAGCATAAAGTCTCTTGTTCTCTTCAGGTAGCGCATTACACGTTTTACTGCTATCTGGTGCTGCCTACCAGGGTTGCTTAGATATCTTCCAAGAACTCCTATAATGAATGCTAAGTAGGAACATATGCAAATTTGAGCATACATAAGACTTTCCACAGCTGAAGCATATGGAATCTTATGCATCTCTTCCTTTTTAAGATCTATAGTGGGACATTGTTTGAGACAAAACTTGTCTCCTTTAGTAACTGGTGTGTCTCCTGGCTTACTATCTTTCATGGAGAATCTATCCAGAACTGTATTAATATAGTTCTTTTGCGACAATCCTAAAATACCTCTAGAACAGTCTCTAAGTATTCGAATTCCTAAGACAAGGGAGACATCCCAAGATATTTCATCTCAAATTTATTTGTGATAAATCTCTTAGTTTCGTGCAATAATCTTATATTATTGCTTTCCAAAAGGATATCATTTACATATAGTACTAAGAAAACGAATTTACTCCCACTGAACTTTTGGTATACACAACTATCAACTAGAGTAGCCTCAAAACCAAATGAGGATATTACTTGATGAAATTTGTAATACCATTGACGGGAAGTTTGTTTAAGGCCATAAATGGATTTCTTTAGTTTGCAAACCATGGACTTTGGGTCTCCTGACACAAAGTTTTCTAGTTGCACCATATATATTGTCTCTTCAATATTTCCATTTAGAAACGCAGTCTTTACATCCATCTGATGCAATTATAAGTCAAAATGAGCTAACATTGCCATCATACTCTTAAGAGATACTTTCGAAGAAGCTGGAGAGAAAGTCTCTTTATAGTCAATTTCTTCCTTTTGAGTAAAGATTTTTGCGACAGGACGAGCTTTATATCTCTCAATATTACCCTTTGAGTACCTTTTGGTTTTAAATATCCATTTACAACCAATGTGTTTCTTTCCTTCAGGTAATTTAACGAGATCCCAAACATCATTGTCAGCCATCGACTTCATCTCATCCTTTATGGCATCAACCTACTTAAGAGAGTTTGGACTCTGCATAGCTTGACTAAAGTTGATAGGATCTTCCTCAGTCAAACCATTTCCATCCTCATGTTCCTGAAGAAATACAACATAATCATCTGAAATTGCACTCTTCTTCTCTCTAGCGGGTCTTCTTAAAGGTGGCTCTTGAAGTTGTTGAGTTTGAACTATAGGTAGTGCTTGAGGAAGAAACTCGTTATTGTCTTGTTCTTGAGGGATGTTAGGAATAATATCATTGTTTATTTAAGAACTTGAAGTTCATGTTAGAACATAATTTGGTTCTACATTTCAGCAAGAGTTTTGATGATAACAAACAAATGATATAAAGAACAAATTTGCTCGCTAATAAAAGTATATTTACATGCAGAAGTTATGATGTTAAAAAGATGTTCTGATGCAACTGGAAGTTCTTCCAAAACATCACCATATGTTCTGATTATGCGAGCATAGAAGTTGAGAGGACAATGAAAGATTCAGACGCATCAAATATGCATGACACGCTTATATGAAGAAGTTATGATTGAACTTCTGAATGCACCAGCGCTGCGAAACAGAATCTCTGATACTCTGATGTGCAAAATTTTGATCAAGATGTAAAGAACTCTCAACGGTAATATTCATCCTCTGATGTGAGAAGCTCTGAAGCGTTATAATTCCATCAATGCAAGATCACAAGTAACGGCTACAAACAAACAATGATCTCCTATTTTGGAAAGCTCATTAACTCGTGTTATGGACTTACCAAAAGTATCTTCTTATGTCTCTATTGAAAAAGGCCTATATAAAGTAGACTAGAAGAAGATTTCATGATGATGAACAACTGCGCTCAAAAATAAAAACTCACGTGAAAAGTCAGCAACGCAACTATCATTCTTTATCTTCAATGATTCAATATTAAATTGTGTAATACATCACAAGTTGGTGATACTGTTTATTAGAAACATCTTTGTACACTTTTATTCAATTAACTGTTTAGTGAATTTCCTTGAGAAAACCGGGTTGTGGTTTTGGACTCAAGAAGACTTTAACATTTGTTAAAGTAGAATTGTAATCAGGTTAATTAGTGAATTAAGTCCTCATTGGAGAGAGGCGAAATCACCTTGGCGGGTGGGCTGGAGTAGTTTGAGATCAAGCGAACCAGGATAAAAATATCGTGTTTACTGCTTTTGTTTTTAAGGTTTCAATTAAACCCCCCCCCCCCCCCCCCCTCTTATGTTGTTCACTTCTTCAATTGGTATCAGAGCACCTGGATCTGGGTGCAAACACTTAACCGTGTCAGATAAAGATCCAAGGGGGAAAACACTATGATGGGAAAAATTCAGAACATCAGCAGTAGCCCTCCAATATTTGACGGTGAAAATTTTGACTACTGGAAGGATATGATCAAAAGTTTCTTCCTAGCCTATGACGCTGACCTCTGGGATGTGGTAACTGATGGATACATACATTCTGTTGATGAAAGCGGTCAGAAGATTGACAGAAATAGGATGACAGATCATCAAAAGCAAGACTTCAGAAATCATCACAAGGCCAGAACGATTCTCTTGAGTGCCATCTCATATTCAGAGTATGAGAAGATCACAAACAGAGAAACAACTTAGAACATGTTTGATTCTCTGAGAATGACGCATGAAGGCAACATGCAAGTAAAAGAAACCAAAGCCCTTGCGCTCATTCAGAAGTATGAAGCCTTCAGAATGGAAGAAGATGAAACCATTGAAACAATGTTCTCTAGATTCCAAACTCTGATGGCAGCGCTAAAGGTGCTGGACAAAGGGTACTCAACTGCTGATCTGGTAAAGAAGATCATCAGAAGTTTACCAAAACAATGGAGATTAATGGTCACGGCTCTCAAACTGGCAAAAGATCTGAACATAATATCTCTAGAAGAACTTGTCAGCTCCCTCAGAAGCCATGAGATAGAGTTAGAAGATGATGAGCCTTAGAAGCAATGTAAGTTTCTCGCTCTGAAATCTAACAAATATGAAACCAAAATTTTGCAGGCAGAAGCAGAAAACTCTAGAGAATCCTCATCAAAATAAGAAGAACTATTATTTCTATCTAGAAGTATCAATCAGCTGTGGAAGCACAGGAAGAAGAATTTCAGAAACTCCAGAAGAACAGGAAATGACTCTGAACAATTCTCTGGATACAGAAAATCAAGTAACAGAATCATTACCTACTATGAATGCAATAAACAAGGTCACTACAAAAGTGATTGTCCAAGGCTTCATAAGGAGAAACATAAAAGGAAGTTCGTTAAGGAGAAGAAGAAAAGTCTTATGGCAACTTGGGATGACTCTGAATCTTCTGAAGACGGAACAGAATCAGAAGATGAACAAGCCAATATAGCTCAAACGGACAACTTATTAGATGTCTCTGAATCTTCTGAATCAAAATCAGGGTCAGAATCAGAATCAGACGCTGAAGACGTATTTCCTGACTTTACTGTTAATTTTACTAAAGCTGAACTAGGAGAAAGTCTGAGTGAAATTTTAGAAAGGTATCAGCAGCTCAGAGTCAAATTCAAGAACCTGAAAAAGGATCTTGCTTCTGACTCTGAAGAAACTGAGAGTCTGAGATTAGAAAACTGAGTTAAAAGAAAATATTTCAAAACTAGAAAATGATTTACAAAACTCTCAGAAGGAAATAATCTCAGAGGATCCCAGTAATATTGATAAGATCATAAAGGAATATGATCAAAGCTTTCAGAAGTTTCTGGCTAAAAACATAGGTAGAAGCAAAATGGCTTCAATGATCTATGGAGTTAGCAGGAATGGAAGAATAGGCATACGATACAAAGGCAAAGTATCCCAACCTAAGAAAGTTAAGGATCTGGTTATCAAACGCACTCCTCTCTGTTCTCACTTCACCACTGGGCAAACACATGATATAAAACATGCTGGTAAGGCGTATTATATTAAACCAAAATTCAAACAGAATTTTGGAAACTCTAACAGTCATGGACCCAGAAAGATATGGGTACCAAAAGACAAAATCATCTATGTTGCAAATATTTTTAACAGTAAGGTTGAAACTCCAATATTAACACCTGGACTCTGGATGCTCTCTACACATGGAGGAAAGAAAGCATATGTTCCAAAGCCTGGAATTTAAAAGATTCATAGGTTTCAGAGGCAATCAGAAACAAAAGATTATTGGCTCTAAAACTATTTGAAACATGAATGGAAATACAGCATCAGAAGCTCTCTAAAGAATCTCATATGTATCCAGAAGAGGATGCCACACTATTTCAAGCACTTTTGTCAGAGCAAGCCAATCAGAGTCTTTACTACTTTTTGATTCTTGACAAAAAGGGGAAGAATGGAGAATATTTTGACTCATAATCAAAAGATGGCCAGGGAAGTATTTTATTTTCTCGTTAGCTGAGTACTCTACTCAGGAGGAGCCTTCCTTTTAATTTGGTTCTTTATATTGCATCAAAATATACTAGTTTTTGTCATCATCAAAAAGGGGGAGATTGTTAGAACATAATTTGATTCTACATCTCATCAAGAGTTTTGATGATAACAAATACATGATATAAAGAACAAATATGCTCGCTAATAAAAGTATGTTTACATGCAGAAGTTCTGATGTTAAAAAGATGTTTTGATGCAACTGGAAGTTCTGCCAAAACATCGCCAGAAGTTCTGATTATGCGAGCATAAAAGTTGAGAGGACAATGAAAGATTCAGACGCATCAAATATGCATGACACGCTTATATGAAGAAGTTCTGATTGAACTTCTGAATGCACCAGCGCTGCGAAACAGAATCTCTGATACTCTGATGTGCAAAATTCTGATCAAGATGTAAAGAACTCTCAACGGTAATATTCATCCTCTGATGTGAGAAGCTCTGAAGCGTTACAATTCCATCAATGCAAGATCACAAGTAACGGCTACAAACAGACAATGATCTCCTATTTTAGAAAGCTCATTAACTCGTGTTATGGACTTACCAAAAGTATCTTCTTATGTATCTATTGAAAGGCCTATATAAAGCAGATTAGAAGAAGATTTCATGATGATGAACAACTGCGCTTAAAAAGAAAAACTCACGTGAAAAGTCAGCAACGCAGCTATCATTCTTCATCTTCAATGATTCAATATTAAACTGTATAATACATCACAAGTTTGTGATACTGTTTATTAGAAACATCTTTGTACACTTTTATTCAATTAACTGTTTAGTGAATTTCCTTGAGAAAACTGGGTTGTGGTTTTGGACTCAAGAAGACTTTAGCAGTTGTTAAAGTAGAATTGTAATCAGGTTGATTAGTGAATTAAGTCCTCGTTGGAGAGAGGTGAAATCACCTTGGCGGGTGGACTAGAGTAGTTTGAGATCAAGCGAACCAGGATAAAAATATCGTGTCAACTGCTTTTGTTTTTAAGGTTTCAATTCACCCCCCCCCCCCTTCTTGTGTTTTTCACTTCTTCAGTTCATCCCACTCAGCATTGGGATAGAGTTAATCTGAGCAACAAAATTTAGAGCGGTAGCAGCAACAACTGCATCCATTTAGAAGAACAACAATTATACAATAACATTAGTAGGCATGCCAATTAACCATATAGACATGCAAAATATTCTTTATATGCAAATTAGATAATACCTATACGAGATACCAAAATAACACCATCAATTCCCACTCTTTGAGTGCAAATTAGATAACCTTGATAATTACTACACACTACCATTATAGGTATGCAAATTTTTGGTCAAATTGTGTCTTCCTTTTGACTGATCATAAGAGTTCGCATGAAAAATTTTACACTATATTTTTTGTGATTCCGATTTAATCAACTTTACATAACAGAGGTTACTTTTACAACTTGTTATTTCAACCAAACAACCCAAAATCACTAGACGAATTTGAATTTAATAACTTAAATGAGAAGGTCTCAAAAATTCACACAAATATTACCAACAAATGTAATGTCAAAATTGTATGCTGACCTAATTGCTTAATAATTATGTTTATATCATATACATATCAGTATAATAAATCGATTGTATTCGAAGAGTATAATTTAATTTTGATAATCTAAATTAAGCACAAATAATTGTGTTTAAAGATACACGATTATAATAGAACACAAAAAAGATGATAAAATTAATCACACAAAATAAATAAATAAACCTTAATTTTCTCACAATAATTTATTCTAATTATTATGATCAAAGTATAAAACAAAAGAACCCTTATACCGTTGCCGCAACTACGGTGCTAAGTTAAAAGAAAGCAATTTTAACGTGTACAGTGCATAATCACATAACTGCTTCACATTGACATTTAGTATTGTACACAACTGAATGTCATTTGTTAGAACTGTGGTGCAAAAAAATTACCATTTGTTTATCAAAATTTCCTTACGTCAATACATAAACAATTCAATTTTATTACCGCAATTTCGGAGGAAAAGAATTATGATAGTTAACGGGATAATTCAGTACATACCTTTTAGGTTTTATCCAGTCGGCGTTAAAAACATAAATGGTAAAATTACAAACATGCATCTAAAGACTCTGATAATATTTATTATAATTAAATCATCTAATGGTCAATTAAATATACATGTTTGGAAAGTATAATATATAATTTATATGGAAATTTGATAGTTATAAAAATATATGATAAAATTGAAGGATCGATAAAATAATTTTAGGAATAATTGGATCCATCGAGAAAATATATGTTTGCGATAATGAATGTCTGATTGTTTGTGTGATTTTTGTTGAAGTTATTTTCATAGAAGCCATGATTGAATCTTTGAAGAAGAAGAAGAAAGAATAACAGAATTGTAACTGAAAATGTAACAGAAAGAGAATAGAGAAAGAGAAGATTGATCTCAAAATGTATTGGATTCTATTATTTCATTTTGGATAAGAGTACAAGTGGCAATACAATGGATATTTATACACAGCTATATAAATGTAATATTAGATCTAATAACAGCCTTTAGATCTAATTAATCTAAAACCACTAATACTTCAACAGCCTCCCTCAAGCTGAGCATTGTAAATGTCGATCATGCTCAGTTTGGATATGAAAGAATTGAACTTTGGAGCAGCCAAAGCTTTTGTTAAGAAGTCTGCCAATTGTTCTTGTGAAGAAATAGGTAAGAGTCTAAGAACACCTTGCTGTACTTTTTCTCTAACCAAATAACAGTCAATGTCTAAATGTTTGGTCCTCTCATGAAAAACCGGATTAGAGGCAATATGAATTGCACTCTGACTGTCACAGTAAAGCACTGGTTGTCGTGTAGGTGTGATTTGCAAATCTCTGAACAAGTGAAGTAACCACTGCAGTTCACAAGTTGCTGTTGAGAGGGCTCTATATTCAGCTTCGGATGAAGATCTGGAAAACGTCTGCTGTTTCTTGGCGCGCCATGAAATTAATGAGGAACCAAGAAAGAAACAATAACCAGAAATGGACTTGCGAGAATCTATGCACCCTGCCCAATCAGAGTCAGAATATCCCAGAAGTTGTACTTCAGAATCACGAGGAAATAATAGTCCTCTTCCAGGATTATGTTTAAGATACCTGATTACACGACATGCTGCATTAAAATGAGTTATAGTGGGAGCATGTAAGAACTGACTTAATTGTTGAGTAGCAAATGTAATATCCGGCCTTGTTGTGTTAAGATACAACAATATATCAATAAGTCTCCTGTATGTAGCTACATCCTCAAAGGGCTTGCCACTATCTTGATGCAATTTTATTGAAGGATCAAGAGGAGTTGCTGCAGGTTTTGATCCTAATAAGCCAGAGTCATTAAGGAGATCCAGGCAGTATTTTCTTTGAGAAATAGTTATCCCTGATTTAGAATGTGCCACTTCTAGACCCAGAAAATATTTGAGAACTCCTAGATCTTTAATCTTGAAATGACTGTCAAGTGTGTTTTTGATCCTTTGGAACTCACTAAGAGAAGTGCCAGCCAGGATGATATCATCCACATAAACCAAAAGAGTTGTGAACTCAGTTGCAGTCCTTAATGTAAAAAGAGAATAGTCAGCTGTAGACTGTGTGTAGCCTTCCTGAATCAAAAGTGAGGTCAACTTCTCATACCACTTTCTGCTTGGTTGTCTAAGACCATAGATGCTCTTAAGTAACTTGCAAACCTAATTAGGTTTGGTACAAGTAACTCCATCAGGTATAGTCATATAGACATCCTCTTGCAAATCTCCATGTAAAAATGCATTGTTGACATCTAATTGGTGTAGATTCCAATTGTAAACAGATGCCAATGCAAGTAACATTCTGACAGTGGTAAGCTTAGCTACAGGACTAAAACTATCAAAGAAATCAAGGCCCTCAATCTGATTGTAACCTTTGGCTACTAATCGTGCCTTATACCTTTCTATGGAACCATCAGCTTTGTGTTTGATTTTGAAAACCCATCTATTTCCTATAGGCTTGACATGAGGAGGAGTATCAACTATAATCCAAGTGCCAAGCTTTTCAAGAGCATTCTGTTCAGATTTGATAGCAGATAACCAATGTTCAGATAAACTAGCTTCTTTATAAGTTTTGGGTTCAACATTATGGGTGAGTGAGACAGAAAAGGCATGTTGAGAAGGAGATAAATGTGAATAAGAATGGAAATGAGTGATAGGATATAGAGTACCTGCGGATGTTGGTTATTTTGAATCATGAGCAGCATTGCATACATAATCTGCTAAGTAAGAAGGGGTTTGTTTTTGTCTGATGGGTTTGGAATATTGATTTGTCTGCTGGTTAGAAGGATGTACAGTGGGGGAAGGACCGGATAAAGGTTCATGAGTAGGTGTTATATGAGGGACAGATGTTGATGTATCAGTAGGTACATGAACATGGCTAGGTGGTTCAGTTTCATATGTGAAAAGTGGTGGTACAGATGTTGGTATATGTGATGGTGAATTAACTATGGGATATTCACATGAGTTATTAATAGGATAATGGTAATTCCAATTGACAGACCTGGAATTTGGATTATATGGCAGGATAGTTTCATGATGTTTAGTGTGTCTAGAGACAAAAATTTCTTTATTATTAATATCATATAGAACACACCCTTTAACTCCAGGTTTGAATCCAAGAAAAATACAAGTTCTACCTCTTGGATCAAGTTTAGTTCTATGTGATTGAATTGTGGAAGTATAAACAAGAGAGCCAAAAACTTTTAATACATGTAGGTCTGGTAATTTTTGGTGCATGATGAAATAGGGTGATTTATTGTTAAGAATAGGACTAACTACTCTATTCATGATAAAAACAGCATGGGACACAGCATAACACCAAAACTGTTTGGGTAAATTTGAATGAAACAAAAGGGCTCTTTCTATGTTAAGGATTTGTTGGTGCTTTCTCTCCACTCTTCCATTTTGTTGTGGAGATTCAACACAACTGGTTTGGTGTATAATTCCCTTTGAGGCATAGAATTGAGGCATGAGAAACTCTTGACCATTGTCAGTCCTAATGACTTTAACTTTGGTGTTGTGTTGTGTGTGAATCAAATTTACAAAATTTATGATGTGTTGCCTAGTTTCAGATTTAGATTTCATTAAAGTGAGTCAGGTATATCTACTGTGATCATTAACAGCAGTAAGAAAATAAGAGAAACCATGAACATATTTGATTGAGAGAGGACCCCAAATATCAAAGTGTATCAAATCAAAAATGTGAACAACTTTATTTGAACTTTTATGATAAGGCAAATTTTTATGTTTAGCTAAATGACATATATCACAAGTTCCTTTTGAATCAACAACAACAAAAGGAAATTCAGGTTGAAGTAAAAGCATTCTAGAATTAGAAAGGTGGCCTAATCTGAAGTGCCACAAGGCTTGGTCAGGTATGGTAATGGCATGAGAAACAGAAATACCAGGTGAAATGGTAGGCTTTTTATTTTGCAGATTGAGATAATACAAGCCTTCAATGAATTCAGCTGAACCAATCATCTTCAGTGACTGAGGACCCTGAATCAAACATTGGGAATTAGTGAACTGAATAATACAAGGTAACTCAAGGCAAAGTTTTGATACTGAGATCAAGTTTAAAGAAAACTGAGGGACATACAAGACATTTCTGATGACAAATTGAGATGTAAATCTAATGGTACCCATCTGATTAGCTATAGCAAAATTCCCATTAGGTAATCTTATGTTAATAGGTTTTATGTCTTGTAGAGATTCGAACCAATGAGTAAATCCACAAATGTGGTCACTTGCACCAGAATCTATAATCCAAGAACTCAGAATAGAACTATTCAAAAATAAAGAAGTAGTTATGTTACCTGTATTGGCCACTGAATGTAATACTTTCACCTGATTCGACATACTCGATTGTTGGCCTCCATGAGAGCTTTGGAGAATATTCATGAGCATTTGATATTGTTCATTGGTAAGTTGAGGTGAAGACTGAGCAACATCAGTAGAAGTGTCTGTACTAGAAACATCAGCAGGTTGTTCCGTAGTGAGATTATGAGCATTGGAGTTAGAATTACGTTGCAAATGTGGTGGTACGCCATGTTTGCGATAACAAGTATCTATGGTATGACCTGACTTTCCACAGAAGGTACAAACTTGTTGCCCATGTTTCTTGAATGCAGGCTTTCTGCTATCAGCAGCATTGATCAATGCCTTTGGTTCATCATCAGATGAAATAGAGATATGCTGTAGAGTCGAAATTTGACGCTCATGTTGAATAACCATATAGAAAATCTTGTTTAAAGGAGGTAATGGATCAAGAAGCAAGATTTGCGATTTCACCATATTATACTCTTCATTCAAACCAGTTAAGAAACGTATAACATGCAGCAAATTATGATTGTTCCTAGCACTACGCATGGTTTCACAAGAACATCGAATTCTACAAGAACAGTGAGGAATAGGCATGTATAATTCTAATTCCTCCCAGAGTATTTTGAGTTGAGAGAAGAATTCTGTTACCGTGCGATTGTCCTGCTTCAAAGAGTAAATTTCTTGTTGCAGCTCTGAAATTCGAACCAGATCACCTTGTGCGAAGCTTTCTTTCAAATCGTTCTAAACATCGATAGCATTTTCCATGAAAACAATTGATTGACCTATCGAATCAGATACAGAACGCATGATCCACGAATGTACAAGCATATTTCAACGAGTCCAAGCGCGAAAGGTTGGATCGAACGAATCAGTAGGAATTTGAATCGTGCCATCCACAAAATCAAATTTCATCTTTCCACCGAGTGCGCGACGCATCGATCTTGCCCATCTATGGTAGTTAGAACCATTGAGAACAGGAGTAATGGAGATCGAAGAAGGACCATCACTAGGATGCACATAATATGGGCTGGTAGGATCAAGAATTGGATCGAGAGAAGATGAAGCGGAAGTAGTATTACGCGGAGGAGACATGGATGTACAGGCTCAATGATACCATGTTGAAGTTATTTTCATAGAAGCCATGATTGAATCTTTGAAGAAGAAGAAGAAAGAATAATAGAATTGTAACTGAAAATGTAACAGAAAGAGAATAGAGAAAGATAAGATTGATCTTAAAATGTATTGGATTCTATTATTTCATTTTGGATAAGAGTACAAGTGGCAATACAATGGATATTTATACACAACTATATAGATGTAATATTAGATCTAATAACAGCCCTTAGATCTAATTAATCTAAAACCACTAATACTTCAACAATTTTTCTTCAATCGGTATTCTTAATGCCTTGAATACTCTTCAGATATATTTGAGTCCATACCCAATTATTTTATCAATTAATTAAATAATTTTCAAATAAAATCTAAAATAACATTTTTAATATTATTTTATCACATAGTTATTTTAGACACTTTATTTGATAATTAACTAATATAATTAAATAAATATATTTGATCATATAACTATTAGAATGCTAATATATGATTAAATAATTAAAATATTTCAACAAGACTTATTTAAACAAATTTTAAATTAATTATTTAATTAAGCAAATTATCATTAATATAATCAATTATTAGTAATATTAGGGTAGAGTACCCTAATATTATTTCATTGGAAGCAATGGTAGTTCTCTTCTCCCTTTGTTGTACTTTGTTCGTCTTTTTTTTATTTACCGCAAACATCAAGTATTATTAATCAAGAGACTTTCTTACTCCAATTTATAGAGTTGAAAAACACCTTATGTAATTTCAAAAAAATTCACGTGTAATCGGAAATGTATTTCTAGAACGTATTTTTTTTAATATTGGTTAAAACTGGAAATGCAAATAGGGGATGGAACCGTAAATGCATTTATGGTTTCTATGCAGGCAGTAGCAAAAAAAAGGTATGCAGGAAGTAGCCAGTAGGCATTTTTCGGATTGTTTCGCATGTTTTTGGAAACTACAAAGTGAATACACACACACACACACATACACACACACACACACACACACACACACACACACACACATATATATATATATATATATATATATATATATATATATATATATATATATATATATATATATATATATATATATATATATATATATATATATATATATATATATATATATATATATATATATATATATATATATATATATATATATATATATATATATATATATTAGTCAATAATACAAAAGGTGTCTGGAGTCAATAAATGCGGTAACCCAAAAAATTATTCAAATATAATTAAAAAATTGATAAATAAAATATTATCTAACAATCAAGAAGACTATTGGGTATGACGGACTATGAGTCGGTCCATCGCTCTTTTGGCGTTCCTTCACTACCTCCTATACCATAGAGCCACCGTCCTGATGACATCTAGAACACCTTTAATATTAGAGCTATCAGGAAACATACCCCCCATCAATACCTGCATGCACAATCTCCATGGTATGATGACTCATAAGCAACACATTAGTGGCATGATCGGCACGTGCCTGCTCCTCCTCTAGAATCTCCTGATGAATTGGCCTCAGTGAGTTTCCTGGAGCATCATGTACTAGATATGGATGGGACACCCTGAAGAACCATATGATATAACCATCCACATAACTTCAATCGTCGGGTCCTAAAGTACTTTGGGCCTCATCTGGCACAAGATTATTAACTTAATCATCAAAAAAAGCATCCATATCCCTCCGTTTCACCAGGGAAGGAGCAGACACAACAGGATCCTAGAGAATATACTACATGTACCCGAACTGACGCATTATGCGCTCAGGCAGATGAGCAGCCATCTTGCGCGACCCGTAAGCCAACCATCCAGAATACAATGTAGCATCGTCAAATGGAATCGTGACATGGTGGTTGACGTAGGTATGGAAGTGTATATCCTCAAACACCAACCAGCAAATATACATTGGGAACGACTCTATCGCCTGGTTCCCTCGAAGCGGGTCGAATGTAGCGGCACGCGGCCTTTCTTCAGTATAACTAGAGGCGAGTTGTAATACCCTCTAAAACTCCATGGAATATTACATTATAATCAGAGTAAATTAATCATGCTTATCAAAACAAGGGTGTCACATATACTCCAAACAAAATGCATACACCTGTCATGCTCAATTAACATAATTTAAACTCATGCTCCTCATACACTTTCATATAGCACGTAGCATGTAACATGTAGCAGCAGAATAATTCTCATTCAAACAATTAGTAATGAAGTCTCATAATCTATCACTTTATTGAAATATCTTAGGCATACAAGGAAATTCACCACATAACTCAAAATGTCATAACAAACATGCATACAAATAATATTCTCACACTTCAAATGCTTTATAAACATAACATCATCAAATTTTCATACTATTCACAAATATATAGAATCACAATCCACAATTTCACAAAACACCACAATTTCACATAATGCACATAGTTTCATATTATGACAATAACACAATCTGACTCGATTCAACTCAAATGCAATAATCATGCATGTGGTACCAATCTCTTGTTATCATTTTTCGATTTTTACTTTAAACTGGGTTCGTTCTCTAAATTGATAACACACCAAAAGCCCGTTCTCTAAGCTTTCAAACCCCTCTCTAGGTTTGGGACAAGTCACTAGCTCCCTCAGAACTAACAAGCATTGCCTCTTGACAACAAATGATGCACATACAATTACAACAACGGTATGCGATTAAGATCATTCTCTAATATTAACATCCATTCATATCTTAAATAATTCATCACACATGAATTACTACACATTTGCACATATAACACGTGAATTATTCACATACAATACATATCCACAACATCACTACTTCAAAACATCACGATCACACACATAACAAGAAATTTACAAAGTACCATTACAATCCACCACCCAGTCACAACATACATACAACACATAAACAAAGTTTCATGTTTGATCAAATAAGCCTTCAAAAACCATCATAACATGCAGTTTTAATTTCCCAAAATAAGGCATAAATTAGCATAAAATATAAGCATGTATAATCCCAAATCAAATAAAGAAAATACAAAATTTCAACTTCCAGGTCGTGCTAAGCGCGCTATCTCGCGCTAAGCAAGCTCATTACAAATTCAAGCGCGCTAAGCGAGCTAATCTCGTGCTGAGCGGGCTCTATGATTATTCCAAAAAAACATGCGATGACATCACAGTTCCAATGCAATTTTCTTCACCCAAAATATGTTTTTAACATCCAATACTACAATTTTAAGGCATTTTAAAACATATCCAACATATATTCATCAATCAAAACATCACAACATAATCACCTACCAATTCTATGGATTCTCAATCAAATCCTAAGGAATTCAAAAACATGGAAAACTAGAGAAAACAATCCTAATACCTACTACTACCCATCATGCATTATCAACAATCCCAATAACCAAATGAAAACCTACCCTTACCTTGTTCTAGGTAGATTCCTAAAACTTTAGTGTTCTTATCCTTTTTCCTTTTTCACGCTCTTCTCTTCTTTTCTTGTGAAAATCTTTTCTCTTCTCTTTTGGTTAGTCCTCTTACTAACTCTATTTTCTTTCTTTTTATTAAACTAATAAAATAATACCAACTCTAGTAATTCCTATTGGGCTTACTAACACGCACCTCCACGTTTACTTATCACATTTTCACCTTTTGACCCAATTACATATTATGCTACTATTTTCTACAATTCTCGTTAATTAAATTAATTATTCACTCACCAACACCAACTAACTATAATTCTATGGTTCAACATACTCAACCCGACAAACCCATCACATAACACATTCATCTAATAATCACTTATCCACAAAATCAAATAAATAATCAATTAATCAAAAATATAACTAATAGAAAATTTAGGGTGTTACAACTCTCTCCACTAAAAGAATTTTTGCCCTCGAAAATTACCTCAAACGAACAGATCAGGATATGACTCCCCTATCTGACTCTCAAGCTCCCAAGTAACATTTCCGCCTGTTGGTCTACCTCAAGCTACCTTCACTAAGGCAATATTTTTACCTCGAAGCTGCTTTAAATCCAAATCCTCTATCCGCATAGGTGATGTCTCCACAATCAGGTTATCCCTCACATGTATATCATCTACTTGGACCACATGAGATGGATCTGTAATGTATTTCCTCAATTGAGATATATGAAACTCATCATGGAGATTGGCAAGCGACAACGACAAAGTAATCTGATAGGCCACCTCACCTATCTTCTCTAAAATCCAGTACGAACCAATAAAACACAACGTTAACTTACGCGACTTCAATGCTCGACCAACACTAGTTACCGGAGTAACTCGAAGAAACACATGATCTCTTTCCTGAAATTTAAGTGCTTTCTTCCACTTATCATGATAATTCTTCTGACGAATATGAGAAATCTTCATCTTCTCATGAATCATCTTAATCTTATCAGTAGTCTGCTGGACTATCTCAGGACCAACCACGACACTCTCTCCTGACTCATACCAACACAATGGTGTCCTATACATCCTACCATACAATTCTTCAAACGATGTCATCCTTATACTCGAGTGAAAATTGTTGTTGTAAGTAAACTCAATTAAAGGCAAAAAGTTATCCCAAGCGCCTATTTTTTCTAACGTACAAACTCTTAAAAGGCTCTCAGGTGACTTTATCGTCCTCTCAGTCTGACCATATATCCCCGAATGATAAGCAGAACTCAAACGCAATTTCATACCCAAAGCACTTTGCAAAATTTCCCAAAATCCTGAAGTAAACCTCGAATCACTATTTGACACAATGCTAGACGAAATACCGTGCAAACTGACAATTCTCTCAATGTACATCTTTGCTAACTTCTCCAATGGATAATCCATTCTCATTGGAATAAAGTGAGAAAATTTCATCAATCTATACACAATAACCTAAATAGCTTCAAAATTATTCGGTGTTATTGTTAAACCAGACATAAAAACCATCGATATACTATCCCATTTCCACTCATGATTGGATAATGGTTGCATCAAATCCGATGATTTCTGATGTTTGATCTTCGACTTCTGACAATTCAAACAAGAATACATAAACTCTGCAATATCTTTCTTCACTCTGGGCCCCCAAAATATTTTCCTCAAATCCTGGTACAATTTCGTAGCACCCAGATGAATACTCAATCTACTATGATGCCATTCCTCAAGGATGCTCTTTTTTATCTCAACTATATCCAAAACACAAACTCTATCACAACATCTCATAATACCATTTTCATAAATTTGAAAATCAACACCACGACCTTGATTGGTCAACGTCAATCGATCTACCAAACTCAAATCAGATTTCTAACCTTCCCGAATCTCATCAAGAATACCACTAGTAAGTTTCATCATACTAAGCTTAACTCCATAAGAAGTCTCTTTACAAACCAAACTTATATCTCAAAATTGTTCCATTATTTCCAGTTCCCTTACCATCATCATCGACATATGCAAATATTTTCTACTCAATGCATTGGCTACTGCGTTTGCTTTACCTGGATGGTAATTCAAACCAAAATCATAATCCTTCAGCAATTCTAACCATCTCCTTTGCGTCGTATTTAACTCTTTATAATCAAATAGATATTTCAAACTCTTATGATCGCTAAACACTTTGAATCTCGATCCGAACAAATAATGCCTCTAAAGCTTCAATACAAACACAACAGCAGCCAACTCTAAATCATGCATCGGATAATTCCTCTCATGCACTTTAAGTTTCCTTGAAGCATAAGCCATCACTTGCTGATTTTGCATCAACACGCCTCCCAATTCCATCAATGAAGCATCACAATACACCACAAACGGTTCTACCGGATTAGGCAAAATCAAAATAGAATCTGTCGTCAACCTTCTTTTAAGTTCTTTTAAACTTTCTTCCCATTTTATATTCCAAACAAAAGCTTGACCCTTTCTAGTCAATTATGTCAATGACAAAGCTAACTTGGAAAATCCTTCAATAAATTTTTGATAATAACCTGCCAACCCAAGATAACTTCTAATCTTAGATACAGATTTTGGAGCTTCCCACTGAGACACAACTTTAGCCTTCGACGGATCAACTGCAACACCTCCACTCGAAATCACATGGCCAAGGAAACTACTTTCTTCAACCAAAACTTGCACTTATAAAGCTTAGCATACAACTGCTTCTCCTTCAACACTGTTAACACAATCCTCAGATGTTCTGCATGATCTTCTTCTCTCTTTGAATAGATCAAAATGTTATCAATAAAAACAACCACAAACGTGTCCAAATACAAATGGAAAATCATGTTCATGTACTCCATAAATACACCTGGTGCATTGATCACACTAAACGACATCAGGGAATACTCATATTGACTATACCTCGTTCTAAAAGAAGTTTTTTTGAATATCTACAACCTTCACACAAATCTGATGATACCCAGACCTCAAATATATCTTTCTAAACACACTTGCACCAACCAAATGATCCATCAAATCATCAATCCTTGGAAGTGGATACTAATTCGTGATGGTCACCTTGTTCAATTGTTTATAGTCCATACAAAGCCTCATAAAACCTTCCTTCTTCTTCACCAACAAGACTGGTGCACCCCACGGTGACACACTCGAACGGATGAATCTCTTCTCAAGCATATCTTCAATTTGACTCTTCAACTCTTTCAATTCTGATGCTGACATTCGATATGGAGCCACCGATACCAGACTAGTACCTGGAACTAAGTCAATCACAAACTCCACTTTATGTTCTGGAGGAAAATCACTTATCTCCTCAATAAATACCTCTGGAAAATTACGAAGTATTGGTAAATCACCAACTACTCTGTTTTCACTAATGCTCAAATTCGCCATCAACATAAACATCTCAGCACCATCCTGCACCGACTCGTTCACTTATTTAGAAGAAAAAACAAATCTCTTTCATTCTCATGTTCAAGAAAAATAATTATTTTAGCAAAATAGTTGATATAAACATGGTTTAATTCCAACCAGTTCATCCCAAGGATAACATCAAGTTGATCTAACAGAAGACACACTAAGTCAACTCCAAAGTCCCTACCAAAAATAATCAACGAACAATTCAAACACACATATGAAGTAGTCACTAAACCCATAGTATGAGTATCAATAACCATACTTCCCTTCATAGCAGACAACTTAAGATTCAATCTCTTAACACAATTCAAAGAAATAAAAGAATGTGTTTCTATAATATCAATTATAGCAATCAAAGGTGTGCCATTAATAAAGCATGTACCTCTGATCAATCTCTGTTCAACAGTAGTCTCAGAACCTAATAGAGCAAACACCTTTCCTCTATATTTCTATTTCTTTGGTTTGTCACACTTGATACTAATGTGTCCTTTCTCTCCATAGTTATAACAAGTCACCTCTTCCCTACTCTTGCATTCAAAAGCTTTGTGCCCTGACTTACCATAGTTGAAACATTTCAGTTCAACACTTATGCACTCAGGAACACGAGGTCCTTCTACAGCACACTTAAAACACTTAAACAAAGCAGAAGCTCCTCCCCCACTCGGCTTCTTGTCACAACTAGCTTTGTATTTCCCCTTATCAGCAGGAGTCACATATGGCTTTCCTCTGAATTGACCTTTTCCCTTCTTCTTATTCAAACAGTTATAGTGATAAGAATGAGCTCTACTATCTTCATCATAGATCCTACTCTTGTTAACTAGTTCAGAAAATCATGCAATATGCTGATAACCCATGGCTTGCTTGATCTCAGGCCTCAAACCATTCACGAAGTTAAGACACCTGGATCTTTCATCATTAACAACATTATAATGAGGAAAAAACTTAATCAGCTCCTCAAACCTTACAACATACTCTGCCATAGCTGAGTTACCCTGCTTCAACTCAAGAAACTTAATTTCCTTCTTCCCACGCACATCTTCTGGAAAATACTTCTCCAGAAATGCTTCTCTGAATAAAGCCCAAGTAACCTCAACTTCCTCTTCTTCAAATCTCTAACTAGTGTTATTCCACCAGTCCCTAGCTTCCTTCTGAAGCATATGGGTGTTGAACTGCACCTTCCATGCATCTGAATAGTTCATGACTCAAAAGGTCTTCTCAATCACTTTCAGCTATACATGTTCCTTGTCAGGTTCATGTGCTTCCTCAAAGATTGGTAAATTGTTCCTCTGAAACTTCCCTAAAGTACTAAATTCATCATCAATGTTATTCCCATTATTCATGTTGACATGTTGATTCTTCCCAATTGCTCCAACAAGTATTTCCAAAGCTTCAGCGATAGCGTTGTCATTCCTGCCTCCAACCATTATTTTGAGAATTTCCAACAACAAATTCTCGTTAGAACAAGAATTATCGATAGTGTCACATACACATATTGAATATAACAAGGAATAAACACATTAACTGGCCGACTATGCTCTAATACCACTAATGTAACACCCTCTAAAACCCTGCATAATATTACATCATAATCAGAGTAAATTAATCATGCTTATAAAAATAAGGGTGATACACATACTCCAAACAAAACACATACACATATCATGCTCAATTAATACTATTTAAATCCATGCTTCTCATGCACTTTCATATAGCGCGTAGCATGTAGCATGTAGCAGTGTAATAATTCTCATTCAAATAATTAATAATGAAGTCTCATAGTCCATCACTTTATTGAAACATCTTATGCATACAAACCAATTCATTACATAATTCAAAATTTCATAACAAATAAAATTAAGTATATAATTTATCTCTTAAAAAGATGAATTAAATGTTTCACCAGTGTTACATGACCAGAGCACGACTCAACCAAATTATGAAATAAAATAATGATAGCTTCCCAACTTCACTTTCTTGCTATAAGAAACTCTAATCTTAAGTACTTGAGCAATGTCGTATAAAACATCATTCAAACATAAGGGTGAGAATTCACATAATTATCGAAATCGCATAATAATACATAATATATAACAAACATGCATACAGATAAATATTCTCACACTTCAAATGCTTTATAAACATAACATCACCCAATTCTGATACTATTCACAAATATATAGAATCACAATCCACAATTTCACATAATGCACATAATTTCATATTATGACAATATTACAATGTGGCTTGATGCAACTCAAATGTTGTACTCATGCAGGTGGTACCAATCTCTTGTTATCATTTTTTGGTTTTTACTTTAAACCGGGTCCATTCTTTAAACCGATAACACACTAAAGCTCATTCTCTAAGCTTTCAAACCCCTCTCTAGGTTTGGAACAAGTCACTAGCTCCCCCGGAACTAAAAAGCATTGCCTCTTGACAACAAATGATGCATGTGCAATTTTAACAACCATATGTGTGATACGGTGGGAGAACTGACTATGGTTTTGCGTTTGTTTTCGCAAATGTTTTGGTTGAGCAAGAGTCGCCACCGACTTTTTAGTTTATCCTAAGGAAAGGTTAAAAAGCACAGCAAAAACCTTTTGAGATGTTTTCTTGGGTTCGGGGAGTAGATTATAGAAAGGGAAGGTATTAGCACCCTTTCTATCCATGGTTATCCATGGGCTCTTAGTTACTTGCTTAGATCACTTGCCTTTTGTTTTCAATTGTTTGAAATGGTGCTTGTGTGTGGGTTTGAAAATGTTTTGAAAAGAAGCCAATGTGGTGGCAACCTTTATAATGATCCATGTGGGGATGTATACAAAGATGTATGTCTTTTGAAAAGGTTTTCATTTTGTTTTTTGAAGGTTGTTTTGAAAGTGTTGTGAGGTGTGTTTTAGAAAATAGGCAAGTGTTTTGTTTTTGCAAGTTTGATTCAAGTAACTAAGAGGTTATCTACTCCTAAATTTCTCAAAGTTTATTGCTATGTTTCAACCCTTTTAACAAGTTTGTTCCACCATTGTATTTGGTGGACAATCTCATGTTAGGATGTGAAAGGGACGGGCGCGGGTCATCGTTTAGACCATAATTGCAATGATGCCAAGTATCTTTGGGCAATTTTCTTTAAGGGACTTGATCATTTGTTTAGGCAACTTTTGAAAGCGTCATCGAGGGACTATGATCATTTGATTTGTGTTTGTTTAGCCCAAAGAGACCTAACATGCAATATGGCCCAATTTTGAAAGGCAACAAGTGGAATACCCTAGGGGATGCAAGTGTGATTTGTGTGTCCATTTTCATGCTTGTTTATCTTGAAATTAGGTCAAAACTATTTTCGTTGTTTTTTTTCGCATACAAACCCTAATTCTAACATGGTATAATTAGAAAGCAATAAAGTGCGAAAATAAATTTACTAAGCTATTACAAAACCATATATGGGAAGGGGGGTACAAATGTTCAAATGGGGATTTTGACAAGGAATTTAAACCTAAACTATTACATCAATATTGAATTATTTACAAGATAATTTAATTGCATAAATTAAATAAAATAAATATGCAAGATGCAAAAATGGTTTTTTTTGTATGTATGAAAAAAGGTATTTTCATATGTCAAAATAAACAAAAAGGAAAGTATTATTTTTTTTGGAGTTTTTCATGTTTAAGGTTAAACCCTAATTCTATTAAATAAAATGCATTATTTATTTATTATGTATAAGTATTTATTTATTGTATACAAAAATAAAATAAAATGAAGTATATTTGTCAAAAGATATTTTTATATTTAAATATTAATAAAAATAAAAAGTGTATGTGTTTTGCACTATAACCCTAAATATATTAATAAATATATATATATATATATATATATATATATATATATATATATATATATATATATATATATATATATATATATATATATATATATATATATATATATATATATATATATATATATATATATATATATATATATATATATATATATATATATATATATATATATATATATATATATATATATATATATATATATATATATATATATATATATATATATATATATATATATATTTATGTATTATTTACTAAATATGTATTATATATACAAATTAATAATATTTAATATTTAATAAAAAAAGTATTTTTTTCTATAAAATATTTTCAGAGAGTAAAACAAAATAAAAATGTATAAAAATGTATTTGCACTATTTTAGTATTTTAAATAAAAGTATATGTATTTATTTATTTATGTACAAACTAAAAGAAAATCAAATAAATGTATAATAAATTCAAAAATGGTGAGAAAAATATTTTTTATATTTTTAATATCATGAGAAAAAATAAATAAGTCAATCCAAAAAAAGAAAAATCAAAAAGTCAAAGAAATAAGCAAAATGGGCTCAGGGGGTGCAGAAGTAAAAATATGGTGCAAAAAGAAATGTCAAACAGGCCCAACCCAGAACCAAGTCATCTTCAACCTCAGAACACCTTTGTTCAAGCCAAACACGCGTTTTCTATCTCCCAATTCCTGGACTTTTAAGCAAAACTTTCAACATAAAAAGTGTAGAGCATGAGAAGACGAATCCAGGGATATAAAAAACTTGACTTAACTCTCTAAGATGAGGGAGAATTTCTTCTCCCCCAATTCCTGACCTAGTTTTCCATCAATGTTCAGACTCAAAATTCTTGCAGCACACATAATATAAATGAAATCTAATCATATGGGCATGTTCAGGGCTATGATTGTGACATGTTTTCTTCACAAACCTAAAGCTAACAATGCCTAATAAGAGAGATACGAGTTCATGAACTTACCTGTTCAGTTAAAGTTGTATCTGGAAATGGAGAAGCTTTCAGTGCAAGGTGATGATTGGTATAGCTTCCTTGAGGTCCAGGGATGCTATTCCAAGCTTTACTTTGTCTTGAAACTTCTTGAATCGTGCTAGAGAACTTCAACTGCAAAACAAGAAAATGAAAATGGTGGAACTGGTTAGAGGAATTACAGGTCGTGTTTTAGGTTTTGGTTAGCTTGCATTGATGGTAGGGAAGGTGTGTGAAGAGCTTTTAGCAAGAAAGCATGACAGGGATGAGAGTTGGAACTCAATCTGCAGAGGTCACTCTGTTTTGGCAGTTTGATGGTGGTTCTGAGTTTGTGAAGGTATTGGAGGTGAAAGGCTCGTGCTTCAGCTTAAGATCAATGTTTGGAATGTGTTTGATATCTTTCTCTAAGGCTTGGTTGACTGATATGGAAGTTGGTATCTCATATGCAATGTTTCTTGAACTTTAAGCAAACAATGGTCATTTGATGTTTCTAGCCTTTACAGGCCCTCACACTATGCTGCATACATTGGCCTTGATCAGTGCAATTTGCTCATAAACTTGTGCCAAGAAGATTTGGACTGTACCACTTGGATTTGCAAAATGGACATAAAGTTCTACTTTTTCAAAATGGAAATAATGCTTTTTCTAATTAAGGGTTAATTCTCCATGTAATGTCCAAATGCATAGAATAACATCTTGGAACAATGGTTTTGCATTGAATTATTGAGTGAGAATGGGATTAGAGGCCTGCAATGTAGCTTAAGCATGCTGAATTCAAAATGGCACCAATGTATGAACATGTCTTGGCCAAGAACAAAAGTGACTTTTTCCCATTTTGCAAAATTCGATTCTCCCTAACCATGAGGTTGTTTGAGAAGTTCTTGGACATTTTGGAAAGCTTGGAATGTGTACTACAATCCATCTTTGAAATAAAAATTGAAATTCCAAGTGTAAGTGTATGAAAAATGGTCTTGAAGTTAGGTAAAAAACTTGTCCAAAATAGGTCAAATTTTCACTAAGTTAAGAATGGTTTGGTACCCTTGTTCCAAAAATTGTAACTTGAGATACAAGCTTCTTTTGGGAAAACTTTGTGAATCAAAGTTGTAGATTTTGCAACAATCTACAACTTTCATGTTTTGACTTTTGTTTGAATCCAAATGAATCTTGGTGAGAAAGTGGGGCAAAGTTGGAAAAAATTAGGGTTTTTTCATAACTTAGAAAAATTCTAAGTTATGAAAAATTCTCACTTCAAACCCTAACTTGCAATTTTTGATTTCTTGGTGAACAAGTTTCATGATTTGGCATGTTTTGATGAAAAATGAATCTTGACTTTAGATTTTGACCAAAAAGTCAAAGTTTGACTTTTCAGTATATAGTCAAAATTGATCAATTGACTGGGAAATTCAACTATCAATCTTGTGTATTTGGGATCCTTTGAACTTGTTGAGCATGTCAAGATAATTCCATGGGGTCCTTGAGTCCATATGTGAGCTTGGTTTGCCATTGGCTAGGTCAAACAGTCAAAAATTGTCTTTGTGCAGTCAAAACCCTAAAAATGACCATTTTGCCCTTTTGATGATCTGATCAAATTCCTTGTGGAATTATGATCCAAACTTGATCAAATGGTCCATGTGAGTTCATAATGTTGATGTGGGTCAATTTTCATGATGTTTGACTGTCAATTGGCCACAGTTGACTTTTTCCCCAATACAGTTGATTTCTAGGTCATCTGTCCAATTGACTAGGCAAAACTTGGAATCAAGACTTGAAACTTGGTATGGATAAACTTGGGAGTCCAACATGAAGCATGAAAGTCATCTTAGGCACTTTAGGTCAAAATCTCTTTGTGCAATCACAAACCCTAATTTGGGTCAACAGAGCAAGGAGAAGTCTTGAGCAGAGGAAACCCTAACTGGATCTTGAGCTCCAAGGGTTTTGTGATGAGAAAATGTTGAGGAAATGGGAGGGAAAATTTTGGGGTACAACAATATGCAATTAAGACCATTCTCTAATATTAACATCCAGGCATATCACCAATAATTCATCACACATGAATTACCATACATTTGCACATACAACACATGAATTATTCACATACAATTATATCCACAACATCACTACTCCAAAGCATCATGATTACACACATAACAAGCAATGTAAAAAATACCATTACAATCCACCACCCAATCACAACATACATACAACACATAAAAAAGTTTCATATTTGATCAAATAAGCCTTCGAAAACCATCATAACATGTGTGATACAGTGGGAAAATTAACTTGAGTGTTTTGCATTTTATCGCAATTGTTGCGGATAGCAAGAGTCTTCACTGAATTTTCTTTTATCCAATAAGGAAAGGGTGAAAAGAACATGAAAGACCTTTGAGATATTTTCTTGAGTTCAGGGGGTAGGTTATGAAAAGGGAAGGTGTTAGCACCCTTTGCATCCATAGTTTATCTATGGGCTCTTAGTTTCTTTATAGATCATTTTTAAAATTGCTTTATTTGAAATGTGTTTGTGGTGGTTCTTGAAAGGATTTTTAAAAACAGCCTTCGTTTAGGCAAACTTTGTAATGATTCTCGTCTCTATAAGAATGCATACAAAGTGTTGGACTTTTTTTGAAAATATTACATGTTTTGAAAGTATTTGGTGTATTTTGGAAAGATGTCTTGTTTTGAAGATGGATTGTGATCAAGCAACTAAGAGCGTTCTACCAACTCAAAAGTCTTTAGTTCATTTCTCTCTTCCTTTGATATTGCTATCTTACCATTGATTGGTAAGAAGCTCTATCTTTGGATGTGAAGGTACGGGTGTGGGTCATCGTATAGTCATGAATAGAAATGTTGTGAGATGTCTTAGCATTTATCTTGAGGGTCTGAGATCATTTATAAGGCAACATCCGAAGCGTCATCAAGGGATTATGATCTTGTATTTTTCGATTGTTTTTGCTAAGGCATCTCACATACATAACATGACCATTTTCTCAAGGAAACAAGTGGAGTTAACCCTAGAGGTGCAAGTGTGCAAAGTGTTTATTTTTCATGCATTGTTTTGTCTTGGATTAGGATTGTCTAAGATTGATTTTTATCTTTCCATACACACCCTAGTTACTAACATTTGTATTTGAAAGCGGTAAATTGCAGAAAATAAAGTCCTACGCTATTACATCGTTTAGGGGGATGGGGGTACAATTTATAAATGAGGATGAAATAGGAACTTAAATATCACAACCATATTGATTAATAATGAAGGAAATGTAAAAACAGTGTAAAAAGAAGGAAAAATTGCATTTTGAACTATTATGTGTCGACACAAGCTCCTATGCATCAACACATAACTTTCCTTGCCCCTGTAATTCCAAATCAACTCAGTATGAGTCGATGCATAATGGTATGTGTCGACTCATACCCTGCATGTGTCGACTCATACGTGTTTTGTGTCGACTCATACTCCATTTTTTCCTTCTGTTTTGGGCCTGTATAGCAGTATGTGTCGACTCATAAGGTTATGTGTCGACTCATACTGTCATTTTTCACTAAGATGTGTCGACTCATATAGGTATGTGTCGACTCATACTGTCATTTTTTCACTTCAACATTGCTTTGTTGCATACATGGGTTAGTTCTCAAAACATAAATGAAAAGAATGGAAGATAAACAAAGGGTTAGCTTTAAGGGCAATGGTTACTATATTTTGTCTTCAAAAATGAATCACTAATGATGCTTGAAATGAAGAATTAAAGTTAAGAATATTTACCTTGAAGATGGATTTTATACTTTGAGCTTGAGTTGCTGCCTTGACTATTCTCGAGCTTGGAAAATAAAGATGTTACAAAAGTTGTTCTTGTGTTTGAACAACCTCTATAGGATGTATGTAAGGTATTTAGATGGTTGGACAGAACTTGTAAGGTATGAAGAGTTATAGGATTTGAATTTCAAAGCTCAAGAGTGGGAGCTTTGTGGATAGTTGTGGCTTTTTTGAAGGTGTGAGATTTTTGAGGGCTTGTCTACACAACAACACTTCTGGTTTTTCTCTATTTTTTTCTGACCTCTCTCTCTTACAATTAGCCTCTCTATTTATAGAGAAGGTTTGAGACTTCAAAAAACTCATATTTTGAATCACATGTTATGGCTATCTTGCTTGTTTTTGAAGCAAAGTGACAAACATCTTCCCAAAGCTTGTACCATGCTATTGTAGAGTGGTTGAACTTTTGACATGCTTTATTTTGATCTTGTACATGAAGTTTATGTAGAAAGAACAAGTCCAATGCTCAAGGAGAGTGGACTTTATGATTAAAGCCACTTTTCCAAAATGGAAGTGTGAACTTTCTTCCAAAAATGGAATGATCAATTGGATAATGGTTCAAACACTTGGATTATAGCTTAATAAGTTGTGTAAGCATTCAATTATGGAGTAAAATGCAAGTTAGAATCCTGCAAAGTGGGATTTTTACAGCATGCTTGAAGATTGAATCAAGTGTTCTTCACAAATTTGCCTTGTAAATCAAGAATCAATACCCAACTTCAGATCCTTGAATCTCCTAGCTCAAGTATGATAAATTCATGCTCTTGGATGTTTTGAAAAGATTGAAACATCCTCTACAAATTTCATGTTTTTCACTTTTATTAAATCAAACTGGAACTTAATGAAAATTGGCAAGAAGTTTGAATAAAAACCTGACCAAACCTGCTGAAAATTTCTCCAAGTGTTTAATCAAAAATGCCATGACTTCATGAATTTATAACTTAAAATCCAAGAATTATTAGAAAAGTCCTACCCTACAATGTTTTATATCTCATTTAGATGTACAAATTTTATGTTGGAAGTTTTCCTTGAATCATCTTGCATCATGGTTAAAATTTGGCACAAAGTCATGAAAAAAAAGTTAACATTCTAACACTTAGAATAATTTCTAAGTCTTAGAATTTTGACTTTTCAAAGATAATTTTGACTTTTTGGTGAAAAATATTCATATTTTGGTATGTCTTGATGCAATATGATTTTCTAAGCTTGATTTTGATCAAAAAGTCAAAGTTTGACTTTTCAGTGTACAATTGACTTTTTCATCAGTTGAACAAATTTAAACTATCAGTCAATTGATCTTGAGAAGTGTTTTGAACCATGCCATTAGGTCAAGATTATGCATTTTAATCCTTAATATCATGTCTCAAACCAATAATTCATGTATTTGGCCAAAAATAAAAAAATGAGCCTTCTCAATCAAAAACCCTAATTTTGACCATTTTGCCCTTTTGTTGATCTGATCAAATTTCTTGAGGAATTGTAATCTAAACTTGATCAATTGACATATATGAGTTAAAAATGTTGATATGGATAAAAAATTATGAATTTTGACTATAAATTGACCATAATTGGCTTTTTGCCTAATACAATTGATTTTAGGTCAACTAATCAATTAACTGAGCAAAAAATGAGATTCAAAGCTTGAAACTTGACATAAGAAATCTTGAGAAAATGAGAGGGAAAATTTTGGGGTACAACAACTGCACCTGTTCAATCTTCTTAAACCTGAAGAGTTAGATTGGAAGATCCTCCATTCTTGGCTTGAAGGTGAAAGATGATTGAACACTAAAGTGTCCAGAAATTTGAACTCGATGATGTATTGATTCGGGAATGGGCTCATAGATGCCATTTAGAAAGATGATGGTAGAAACTGGGAGAATCATCAGCATAAATCTTAGGTTGATTCGTGCTAAAAACTAGGTGTCTTGCCTGTCTTTACCTGGAAGAATTAATTCTGATCCAGAAGAGGTCTTTGGATCAATGATCTTTTATGCAAGGAACAAAAGGGTTAGATGTATGCAAATGTATGCATGGTGTAATGATGTTCTCAAAATAAATGAGATTACATTGCATTTTTATGTTATATGATGTATGAATGTGACATGTTGTCGAAACGTATCCTTGACAGATACTGGAGAGTTTTGAGAAATTAAATCTCGGATTTCTGTTGGGGATGAAGAATATATGTATCTTCAGATTTTGTTAAAATGCTTCCGTTAGGGATTCTTGCTTGGCTGAGAAGAAACTCCGCTAAGGAATATTGACTTTGCTTGAGAAGACTCTGTGGAAAGCGTTGATTTCTACTTGGGGACCAGAATTCAGGAGTTTTAGTTATCCATTGCTCTGGTGGGGAAATATCTCTTGAAAGTTAGCTGTCATTTGGTCGGATTCTAGGATTCACAATAACCTGCTGGGGATAAAGAAGTTAACTGTTATCAGGTCAAATTCCAGGCTTTGCAACAACTCACTGGGATGGTGGCAAACTCTACTAGGGAAGAGGAGTTTTATTAGTGATTTTTAAGAATTATATTATTATCTGGTCGAGTCCAAGTTTCAGTAACTTGAACGGTTAACTGGTCGGGTCCAAGCCTTGTAATAGATGGAGAAGTTAAGTTACTATCTGGCCGGGTCCAGGCTCTAGCCACTTGAAAATGAAATTTACTGTTATCCGGTCGGGTCCAGTTTTCAGCAATTTGGACTTGAGATCAACTATTATCTGGTCGGGTCCAAGTTTCAGTAACTCGAACTGTTAACTGGTCGGGTCCAGGCTTCAGCAATTTAATAAGTTAAACTAATATCTGGTGGGGTCCAGGCTTTAGAAACTAAATTTGAGATTTACTATTATCTGGTCGGGTCTAGGTTTTAGAAATTGGAACTGTTATCTAGTCGGGTCCAGGCTTCAGAATTTTAAATTATTGACTGGTCAGCTCCAGGCTTTAGCAATTTAAGAAGTTAAACTAATATCTGGTCGGGTCCAGGCTTTAGCAACTAAATTTGAGATTTACTGTTATCTGGTCGGGTCCAGGCTTTAGTAACTTGGAATTGAGATTTACTATTATCTGGTCGGGTCTAGGATTTAGTAATTGGGACTGTTATCTGGTCGGGTCCAGGCTTCAGAATTTTAAATTATTGACTGGTTAGGTCTAGGCTTTAGCAATTTAAGAAGTTAAACTATATCTGGTCGGGTCCAGGCTTTAGCAACTAAATTTGAGATTTACTGTTATCTGGTCGGGTCCAGAATTCAGTAATGTTTTGAGAAGTTGAACTATTATCTGGTCGGGTCCAGGCTTCATAGTAACTTGCTTGAAGTTGACTGTTATCTGGCCGGGTTCCAGGATTTATATCAACTTTCGGAGATAACAATGACTTTGTTGATGACTTTACTGGGGATTAAGGGTTGCGATCCCTTGATTTGTAATAGTCTACGAGGCAAACTCTAGCAGGGGAATCTGTAGTTTGTTGGGAAATAAACCCTGTTGAAGAGGATATTTGACGAACCACTGGGGGTATATTTTTTAGGAAGAATTCCATAAGGCTTCCTTTTAAGACCAACTCAGCTGGGGAGAGGATTTTTCGGAGATTGAAACTCTGGCTGGGGATTTTATGAACCCAAATTTGTGGGGATAATGTTATTGAAATAACTCTGTGGGGATATCTCAAATGCATTTAAGGAGATGCTTGTCACTATTTTTAAGCATACATTTGTTGAAATTTTAATCATATTCATATGCATATGTTCATTCAACTTTAGTCATTGGACACTTTTGCACTCAAAACAGAAAAACAGGAAGTTTGTACTTCAAATTATATTTGTAGTGATGTTTTGCCCATGAATAGGCGTTTTTGTACAACGAGACGGAGATCCTAGTAAGAAGAAATCATCGAAATAATGGAAAGAATACAAAGTGAAAACAAAAAATAATAGCCATGTGAAAATGATCTCATTATGTTCCAACCCCACTATTACCCCTATGTCTTCGAACATTATCCCTTGTCGTTGAATAAGAGTTGATTGGAATGATTTTGGACCATTTGAACTTTGGACTTTAGTAATAGAGCTGGCTGTAGAGACTTTACGGGACATAGTCATACGCTTTAATCCTTAACTTTTTCTTGGGCCGCCCTTTCAGGTTTTCAGCCCACCAGGATACCCATTTTTGCCAAAGCCGCCCTTTCGGGTTTTTAACTTACCGGGTGTACAATCTTTTGCATATGTCCCTAACTTTTGCCCAAACCTTTTTGGTTCGCCGGGATGCCATTATTTTTGCCTAGGTGTGTCAACCTAGCGGGTCATTTTATGCATAATATTTTTTAACTATGTCTGCATTCACAGGATGTGGGAAGTCTTCGCCATCCATAGTAGTCAGCATCATAGTTCCACCTGAGAAAAATTTCTTTACAACAAATGGTCCTTCGTAAGTGGGAGTCCATTTGCCCCTGGGGTCACCTTGTGGGAGAATGATGTGCTTTATTACCAAGTCACCAGTCTGATACACTCGAGGATTGATCTTTTTGTTGAACGCCTTGATCATACATTTTTGATACATCTGACCATGACAAACAGCAGCCAATCACTTCTCATCAATCAAGTTTAGCTGAACCAACCTAGTTTGCACCCATTTGTCTTCACCCAGATCTGCCTCTTTCGTAATCCTTAGGGAAGGAATTTGAAAATCTATAGGCAAGACAACTTCCATGGCATAGACTAAAGAGAAAGGGGTTTCCTCAGTTGATGTTAGAGCTAAAGTACGGTAGCCATTGAGAGCAAATGGTAAGATCTCATGTCAGTCTTTATATGTCACCACCATCTTTTGCACAATCTTCTTGACATTTTTATTGGTAGCTTCTACTGTGCCATTCATATTAGGTCTATACGAAGAAGAGTTGTGATACTTGATTTTGAACTGAGTATAAAGTTCTGTAATCATAGCATTGTTTAGGTTGGTTCCATTATCAGTGATGATCCTTTCGGGGATACTGTGATGGCATATGAGGTTATGCTTGATAAACCTGGCTACAACGTTCTTGGTTACTGAGGCAGCTTCGACCCACTTGGTAAAGTAATCAATGGCAACAAGGATGAAACAGTGTCCATTTGAAGCGGTATGTTTGATCTCTCCAATCATATCAATGCCCCATATTGCAAATGGCAACAGAGCAGTCATGACATTCAGAGGTATATGAGGTACATGGACCTTGTCGGCATAAATTTGACACTTGTGGCAAGTCCTTGAGTAATGATGACAATTAGTTTCCATTATGAACCAATAGTAACCAGCCCTCAGGATTTTCTTGGCCATAGTGTGTCCACTAGAGTGGTTCCCAAAGAGGCCATCATGCATGTCTTCCATAATTTTCTCCGCCTCCTTCTTGTCCACACATCGGAGTAGAGTAGAATCATGGTTGCGCTTGTACATGATTCTGTTGCTTAGAAAGAATTTGACTGAAAATATTCTCAAGAACTTCTTATCATTGATGGAAGCTCCTTCAGGATACTCTTGTGCTTCAAGATATCTCCTCACCTCATAGTACCATGGTTTCTCTTTATCAATGTCAAGCTCATAGCAGTGCGCAGGTTCGTCAAATATTTCGATTGTAATCATGGGAACTCTGTTGTCCCATTTGACTTTGAACATGGAAGACATTGTGGCCAAAGCATCGGCTAACTGATTTTCCTCCCTAGGGAAGTGTTCAAAGGTGATCTCTTCGAAGCATATAATTTGATTAACAGTTTATATACAAGCATATAAGAAATATAAATGCGAGAAATAAAGTTCCTACAGCTATTACAAGGCTTTGGTGTAGTTACATAAATAATGACTGAAAAGTAAAATGCGAAAATTAAAAGCCCTAATTAAACTATTACAAATCGGGCACAGTTACATAATAAAATATAATCGTATGAAAAAAATAACGCGCAAGAATTAAAATTGGCCTACGTTTGAAACCATAAGATCTAATTGCTTATTAAATATTGTATATTTTTTTTGGAATTTAACCTAATATTTAATTGATTTTAAATTAAAGTTAATTAAATTAGTTTGCAAAAAATTAATTTTTCTTTAAAAAAAATTTGAAGTCCTATTTTTTATGATTTTCTGAGTTTATGATTCAATGAAAATGAATAAACAAAAAAAAACTAAATAAAAAAGCAATAAAGAAATTTAAAAATGGGCCTGAGGGGTGAGAAACCCAGACTAGGGGGTATGCTTCTGAATTTCAAGGCCCAAATCTTGTTGGTCCACAGCTGCGTTGGATCTGATGTTGTTGTGTTAGGGAGGTCTATGATGAACGCTCATATCTGGAGCGTTGGATCTGATGTTGTGATGATCTGATGGTGACGATCTGATTACACATGGTATACGCGCTTGCCCTTGGAACATTGGATCTGCAAGAATAATTCAGAAAAAAATTATGCAAGAGGCAGGGATCAAACCCCTGCCCTTGCCCATAACAAATCCTTAAGCCTGCTACCTCTACCGTTGGGACGGTGATACTTCCATTAACCTAACCACGAACAATTGATTAAATATTAAAACTGGTCCTAAATGCTGACGATAAAACACGCGCGCCAAAATTGGGGCCCTGATATTTGAACGAACCAATCATAGAATCCTAATATGCCACACAAAGTCCTTGGCCGATGAAACCATCCTGGATGGTGGTTCCGGTCATCTTCTCCGTTTGAACAAAAATACAAACCTGTGAATTTTAATGAAAACAACCATAAAAACAACCCTACTGGACTAATTAGGCCCTTGCGAATCTGATGGTGGGGTTTGTCTTGTCTGAAAGTCCCTGTATCATTGAAAACGAAGCTTGACTGAAGCTTTGCCCTAACAATGGCAAACCTTCATCCTTGCGTTAGATCTCACATATAATGGTTCTAGATAGTCACAAATATTAGCATGAACACATGTATGTACAAATAATTCATTTATATTGCATGATCAAAAGGTTTGAATTCACGAAAACATACCAGACCAGTGACACTTGAAGAAGAGATTCTGGACACGATCTGGCTTGAGTAATGGTTGAAACAAGCTCCCGGGAACCTCGCGGTAATAGTGGAACACCTGGAATGGATTAAGAATGGCTGGATTGCGTGATACAAGTTGCACCTCTCTTTGAGAAAGTTTGGAATTTTCTAGGGTTTGTGGAGGAAGCTTTCACGTGTCCTTGGGCTTGGCATATTGTCATGTACATATAGTGAATCCCATTAGGTTAAAACACAACCAAAAGAATCAATTAAGATCATGTTTTTTAAAGCATAAAGATTTGATTCAAAACTTGCTAAAACAAGAAGATCTCATTCTCCTTTTGTCCCATGCGTTTTTTCCTTGATATGCTAGCCTATCTTATCCCTTATTTGATGAGAAATAGATTCTCAAATCATATCTTACATTATTTCTTTTATTTATTTATTTAATTTGAATTTTAATGAATAAAAAATAAAAATAAAAATAAAAATAATGAGATAATGTATGAGTGAGATCAGAGGTCATGGGCCATGTTAAGAACAAGTTTCAAGCATGAAAACATGAGCCCCTTTGGAAAATGTTCAAGTTTGGTCAATATTGGCTTCATGCATTTTTTCCAAAAATTAGTCAACTTTAGCAATGCATATCTCTCTCATTTTTATCCCTAAGAGGGTGTTCTTGGACTTTTTAGAGAGATTAGGATATCCTATAAACAAAATTTTTGGTTTCATTTTAATTGGATCTTCCATGTTCATGTAAGGAGCTTTGACCCAAAAGGTGTTTTTGTTGACTTTTTGAAAGGACCTATAATGTCTGAGCTTATATCTTTCCAATGGTACATTTCTTGAACTTCAGGGCTGAAGAGAAGTTGTAGGGAATTGGATTATCTTCAAAATTATCTTTTGTGAAAAAATTTGTGGTAAAGTATGTGAAAGTTATGCCTAGTCAAAGTTTGGTTGACTTTTCCTATAGAAACCCTAATTTGCCATTTTTGACTTTCGATGAGTTAGGAGCATTTCTTGAGGAATCATGATCCATCCTTGACAAAATGATGGATAATACTTCAAAATGTTGATGTTGACCTAAAATATTGAAGTTTGACTGTATTTGGGCCACAATTGACTTTTGACCTAGTACAGTTGATTTTCATGCATTTGAGCAGTTGACTGAGCAAACTTGTTGTTCAAGGCATGAAATTCGGCATGGATGATCTTGGGGACATATTAGGATAATGGAGAACATTTTTTATCCTTGGGAATCATGCATCTTGCTTAAAATTGAAACCCTAGTTGAGGTTCATTGCCTTTAGGGGGAGAACTTGTCTGGTCAATTCTTAGTCCTCCTAGGGTAAGTTGGGGACCTCTAGAGGCATGTCTCGAGTGAAATGAGAGGGAAAATTTTGGGGTACAACAGCTGCCCCTTTTCAACCTTCTTAAACCTGAGGATGTAGATTGGCTGGTCTTCCTTTCGTGATCTGAAGGTGGAAGATGATTGAACACTAGAGTGCCCAGAAATTTGCACTTGTCTGAAATGATACTTGACTGTGTAGATAATATCGAGAATAGGCTTATAGATTCTATTTGGAGAATATGGCGGAATATTGTTGGAGATGGGCTTAGAGATGCCATCTAGAGAATATAACGGAGAGTCGTCGGAGATGGGCTTAAAGATGCCATCTAGAACAATGTTGATTTCATGAGATATTCCTTTGTGGGAATTCTTATTCCTGTTGTTGAGGAGGACTCCGTTGAGGAATGTTGGTCTTTGTTTTGGAAATAGAGTTTAGGAGCTTTAATTGTCCATTACTCTATTGGGGAGTCATCTCTTGATTAAAGAGACGGAAGTGAACTGCTATCTGGTCGAGAACTAGGCTTCATAGTGACTTGCTGAGGATAATAAGGCTGATTGCTATCTGGTTGTATTCCAGGCTTCACAGCGACTTACTGGGGAAATGTGAACTTAACTGCTATCTGGTCGGACTCCAGGTTTTGCAGTTTCTTTAATTGGAATAGAAATCAGCAAAATCTTAGTGTCAATTTAACTGAACCAGAGAAAGGTCTTGATTTGTCTTCAATTGGAATAAAAAAAATTCTTAGTATCGATTTAGTTGAACCAGGGAAGGTCTTGAATTAACTTTGACTGGAACAAAAATCAGAAAAATCTTAGTATCGATTTAACTAAACTAGACAAAAGTCTTGGAATATCTTCAACTGGAATAAAAATCAGAGAGATCTTAGTATCGATCTAACTGAACCAGAGAAGGTCTTGAATTAACTTTGACTGGAATAGAAATCAGAAAAATCTTAGTATCGATTTAACTAAACCAGACGAAAGTCTTGGAATATCTTCAATTGGAATAGAAATCAGAGAGATCTTAGTATCAATCTAACTGAACCAGAGAAGGTCTTTTGAGAACGTTTTTCTGAGGAAAATGATGGAATAGCCCTTTGTTGGACGTAGCTTTTGGGAAGACTACCAGGTCACATACGTAGTCAACGGTGTTTGTTGATTTGATCTTTCCTGAAAATGGTAAAGAGTTAGTCGTATGCAATGTCATGATGTATGAAACGCATTGTGATGATGTTCTCAAAATAAATGAGATTACGCTGTATGCGATGTCTATGCACATGCCATGATGTATGAATATGGGATGTGTGATACGATGGGAGAACTGAATTGGTTGTTTTGCGTTTTTTGAAAGAGATCTTGAAAAGGTGTCTTCTTTGTAACGGCTCTCGTTTCTATAAGAACGCGTACAAAGTGTTGTCTTTTGAAAATGTTTTAAATGAGTGTGTTGGTGTATAAAATGTTTTTGTTATGAGCAAGCGAGCAACTAGGAGCGAATCTACCTACTCAAAAAGTCTTAAATGTTCTTTTCTTCCTCCTTTAGATGTTGTTATCTTACCATTGATTGATAAGAAGCCCCATCGTTGGATGTGAAGGGACGGGCGTGGGACGTTTGTATAGTCATAGAAAGCAACCTATGAGACGTTTTAGCAATGTCATTTTAGGGACTAGATCATTTACCGAAGGCAACATCGAGGGTCATCGAGGGAATACGATCTTTTATCGAGGGTCTTTGCTAAAACACCCATATTTGAGGGACATGACTACTTTTTCGATAGGCAATAAGTGAGATTACCATAAGGGGTGCATGTGTGCAAAGTGTGTTTGATTGCATGCATTTAGTCTTGATTAGGGTTATCTATTTGTCCATTTCATGTCTTGCCATACACACCCTAATTACAAATAATATATGAAAACAATAAAAGTGCAGAAAGTAAATATTCTACGCTATTACAATCATTAGGGGGATAGGGTGTACAAATTTAGAAATGGGGATTTCAAGAAATTAAAATCCTAATTATCTATTACAACCATATTGAAATAGTGTACAAGAATGTAAAATGGGCTTGTTTTAAGTAAAATAAGTTTACTTAAGAAAATATTTTGATCCTTTTTTGTTCTAAAAGAAATAAAATAAAACATGTGAATATAAAATATTTTTGGTGTTTTTTGGTTATTTAAAAGCTAAAATAAAATAAATGAGAGAAAAGGGAGTCAGAATCAGCATATTGCTGAAACGAGAAGGAACAAAAGTTCTGACTTTGATACGTTGCAAAAGAGAAGATGTTAGTGAGAAAGTGGAGGGTCAGAAGTTCTGGGCCTGGGTACACCAAGTTCTGAAGTTGTTGGGATTAAAGGAAAACCTAGAAGTTCTGATTGTTGAAGGGGTTCAGAAGCTGTAGTGCAGTTGGAAACCTAGAAGTTCATATATCACTGGCAAGTCAGAAGTTTTAGCTATTTGAGAGAGTGAGGTGATAATGCTGTTGGGTAAAGTTGTCTAGAAGTTCTGATTTAGGAATATTGTTTGACAGATAAATGAGTGAAAATGTCACTAAATAAACCTAAAAAAAGATGCTTCTGGGGCTAGAACCCAAGACCCTTAGCACTAATGTCTTATGCGCACACTTTCTACCACTGGGGTGGTTGTACATCTGGTATTAGAAACAAAAGCATAAACCTGTATCACAAAGTAAACTCCGATGATGAATTTCCTTTCCTTCTCCATGCCAGTCAGAGCATCTGTAGCTTAGTCATTTCTTAACAAAACAGAAAATGCACACATAGCAGGTATGGCAGGTTCCATCATGGTTTCAGAAATATAAAGTATCAGAACTGTACATCAGAAGCAAGTATAAATTTTTCGAATCCTAATTCTGAATCCTAATTTCCTCAAGAAGTTCTGAACTGAAATTCTCTCTACTTAGATAAAAATACATGCAATCTGTGAATATGTACAGAATCAAATCCAGGATGTCTACATTGTATTTTGAACATGCAAATCTAATAATGCCTAAGTAATATGATGAAAGTCAGCAGAAGCTTACCTTGCAGCTGGAAAAGGTCCTGTGAACTGGAGCCTGATTCTGACTACTTGTAATGTTCTGATCGGCTTCCTCACTTGCTCTGCAGACGGGAACAACCTTTAACTTGGGTTATGAATGGTGTATGGATGATTTGGAGTTTGAATGCAAGAATAAAAAACTAGCAGGTTTTGTATTTTGTGTTTGCAGTTTCATATTTCTGGAATTTTTTAGCAAGGTTTCAAAGCTTTTCATTTCAATTTTTTTGACCGCCCCCCTTTACAGTTGCAAATGAAGTTCAATTTATAGGCAAGAATTTTGCAGCTTGGAGAAGTCAAAAGTACCCACATCACGCTAGCGTGCTGGCTCGTTCTTGAAGCAAGATAAACAAGTATGGTGGTTAGCAGCTTTTAGCCGTGCCTAAGCTGGATTTGTAAGCATGAATTAAGGAAAAGTAACCTCAAAAGCAAAGCATGTGCCCAACATACTCTTGTACAAAAGTTTGCTTTTTCAAGGACAACAATGTACTTCTATGTCACATGTGGGGAAATCCTTTGGATAAAAACTCAAAAGTGGTTGTGAGCATTAAATGATGATGAGATTTATCAAACCACAAATCCTGTAATGTGAGATTATGCATCATAGCTTAATTCTGGGTCAGAAGTTCAGCATCAGCGCAACTTAGAACCAACATCCAACTTCTGATCCTTTAATCTTTTTGCTCCAACATATTCTGAGCGAGGTCTTAGACTTTACAGAAAGCTTATGACATGCATTGTAAGCCCTCTTTGAATTACTCTTGCAACTTCTGACTGAACCTACGTGGAAACTGGCCCAGAAGTTATAGACAACTTCTGACTTGAAAATGCTCAGAATTTACTAAGTGCCTAAGTTTCAAAGACGTGTCTTTGAAGACGTGCAACTTGAAATCTCAACACTTCTAGAAGAATTTCTGTTCTGCAATGTTTTGGGTCTCATTGAGATCTAAAACTCTTGTGTTAGAAGTTCTTTCATAATAAGCTTGCATCATGGTGGAAATCTGACCAGAAGTTCTGAATTTGTCATATTTCTTAAACACTTAGAAAAATTCTAAGTATTTAGAATTTTGAATTTTCCAAAGTAATTTTGACTTTTGAATTTCTTGATGAAACAAACTTCATATTTCCACCTGTCTTGATGAAATATGACTCTTGAAACTTGACTTTGATCCAAAAGTCAAAGTTTGACTTTTCAGTATGCAAATGACCATTTTGCCCTTGTGAATGACTTTCTTGGAATATTTGTAATTCAAGGCTTAGAATTAGATGGAAGCAAACCTGAGGGTCCAGGATGATCCTTTGAGAAATGAGAGGGAAAATTTTGTGGGTACAACAGGATGCTATTGCAATATTTCTTAGTCTGGGAAAGTATATCCCGGACTGCTGCTGAAGAGTATTGGGAAACTAAATCCTTCATTTCTGCTGGGGATGATGAATGGATATGATTTTCTAGGGATTTCCTCTTTCTGCTTGAGGATATTCTACCGGGGATTGATTGTGTGAAGAGAGATGATGCTTTGTTGGAAGGTTTTACCTATGTAGAGAAGTAAACTATGTTGGGGAATAAACTTCCGCAGTAAGAGAAATAAACTCTATAGGGGAGGAGGTTTTATAAACTATTTAAGATTATAAAGCTCGATTGGGGAATACATATTTCAGCTCTCTGAAGGAACTTTGTTGGAGGAGATAATTCCTGCTTTGGGAAGGAGAGATCAAAACCTTGGTTGTTTCTACTCTGTGGGGAACATAGATGTTACTGGGACGAATGTAATGGTGACTTCGTCTCCAAATGCCTCTGCCCCCGTACTATGCTGGAAAGAGTAATTGTCGGGACTACAAATGGCATTTTTTAGACTTTGCCCCATTTCTTAAAGTCATTAGCAACTGTCTTTCTATTTTTTATGCAAGTATTTGTGAACAGTAATCATATTTAAATGCACATGTCAAAAATAATCACTGGATGTTTTTGCAAAACAAAATAGAAAAATAAAAACAAATAGATTTTTACTTTCAAAGAAATGATTTGTATTCATTTCTGAAGTTCGCCTATAACAGACATTTTGTACAAAGAGACTGATGTTCTAGTAAGAGAACACCGTCGTAAAAAATGAAAACTACATAAAATAGCTATGTGTAATAATCCCATTGAGTTTCAATTCTACTATTGCCCCTATGTCCTTGAGCGTCTCATCACTTTTCTACTTGTCTGAGGCTGACTGGATTGATCGGTACCATTTGAGCTTGATAGTTGATACTGAAGTCAAGTTTCAAGGTGATTCAATTGGACATAGTTGTACGCTTCAAATCCCTAACTTTTTCCTGGCCCTCCCTTTCGGGTTTTCAGTCCACCGGGATACCCTTTTTTGCCCAAGCCTCCTTTTCAGGTTTTCGACTTGCCGGGTGTACATATTTTTTTGTATTTATCCCTAATTTTTGCCCGAACCCTTTTGGTTCGTCGGGATGCCCTTATTTTTTCCTAGGTCAGTCAACCTAGCGGGTATTTATTTATGGGTAGTATCTTTTCACTATGTCTGCATTCACAGGGTGAGGAAGGTCCTCACCATCCATGGTGGTTAGAATTATGGCTCCACCATAAAATATGCTTTTGATTACAAATGGCCCTTCGTACGTGGGAGTCCATTTGCCCCTGGGATCACCTTGTGGCAGTATGATGCGCTTGATTACTAGATCATCCACTTAATATACTTGACGTCTGACCTTTTTGTTGAAAGCTTTGATCATTCGTTTTTGGTGTATCTGACCATGACAAATAACAACAAGCCTTTTCTCATCAATCAGATTCAGTTGATCAAGTCGAGTCTGGATCCAATCATCTTTGTTCAAACCTGCATCCTTCATGATCCTCAAAGAAGGGATCTGGACCTCAATAGATAGGACACTCTCCATACCATATACCAGAGAATAAGGTGTTTCCCCTGTTGACGTACGTGCTGAGGTGCGGTAACCACAAAGAGTAAATGGTAACATATCATGCCAGTCTTTGTATGTCACCGTCATCTTCTGTATGATTTTCTTAACGTTCTTGTTAGCAGCCTCTACAGCACCATTCATCTTCGGTTGGTAAGGGGAAGAATTATCATGCTGGATCTTGAATTATTTACAGAGTTCAAGGATCATTGCATTATTGAGATTTGTACCATTATCTGTGATGATTCTCTCTGGCACACCATACCGACAAATCAGGTTATGCTTGATAAACTGCGCCACAACATTATTGGTAATAGTAGCAAAAGAGGCGGCCTCAACCCACTTCGTGAAGTAATCAATGGCCACTAGGATGAAGTAATGCCCATTGGAAACGATAGGTCTAATCTCTCCGATCATGTCAATGCCCCACATTACAAAGGGCCATGGATCCGTCAAAACATTTAAGGGAACCAGAGGTACATGTACTTTATCAACATAGATCTGGAATTTGTGACAAGTTCGGGAATGCTGATAACAGACTACTTCCATAGTGGACCAATAGTATCCTGCCCGTAACATCTTTTTAGCCATGGTATGTCCACTAGAGTGGGTGCCAAAGGCACCTTCGTGTAAATCTACCATAATCCTCTCTACTTCGCTCTTATCTACGCACCGAAGTAAATTAGAGTCATGGTTGCGCTTGTAGAGGATTCCATTACTGAGGAAGAACTTTGCGGAGAACCTTCTCAGGAACTTCTTATCATTGACAGATGCCCCATCGGGATATTCTTGAGCCTCGAGATACCTTTTCACTTCATGGAACCAAGGTTTGTCTGCTACTTCTTTAGTGTCAATCTCATAGCAGTATGCTGGTTCATCCAACCTCTTAATAATGATCCGAGGAGCCTCGTTGTCCAATCTGACCTTGAACATGGATGACATAGTAGCTAGTGCGTCCGCTAACTGGTTCTCTTCTCGTGGAAAATGTTCAAAGGTGACCTCTTCAAAGTGTGGAAGCAATGTCAGCACATGTTCTTTGTAAGGGATAAGATTTGGGTGCTTCGTGTCCCACTCTTCTTTGATTTGACTTATTACCAAGGCTGAATCCTTAAAAATGCTCAAGAACTTGATCCTCAGGTCAATAGCATCTTTGAGACCCATGATGCATGTTTCATACTCCGCCATATTGTTGGTACAGTTGAAACACAATCTGGCGGTGAAGGGAGTGTGACAGGCCTCAGGGGATATGATTACAGCACCAATGCCATTGTCGAGTGCGTTGGATGCTCCATCAAAAACCATAGTCCATCGAGATCCTTCCTCAGGTCCTTCATCCGGTCCAGGTTTTTCATAGTCAGTCACTAGCATAATATTATCGTCTGAGAACTCAAAATTCATGGACTGGTAGTCATCCACAACCTGATGATCCAAATGATCAGCTAGTACACTTCCCTTGATTGCCTTCTGGGTCGTATGTTGAATATCGTATTTAGTCAAGATCATTTTCCATCTTGATATTCTTCCGGAGAGAGCAGGCTTCTCAAAGATGTACTTGATCGGATCCATCTTAGATATCAACAAAGTAGTATGGGTCAATATATACTGTCTCAATCGGCGAGCAGCCCATGCCAAAGCGCAACAAGTTTTCTCGAGCAGTGAGTATCTTGTTTCATATTCGGTAAAATTTTTGCTAAGGTAGTATATTGCATGCTCTTTTCGACCGGACTTGTCATGCTGCCCCAACACACACCCCATTGAATTATCTAGCACCGTTAAGTACACTATCAAAGGCCTCCCTTCAATCAGAGGCATCGGAATTGGAGGCTCTTGAAGGTATTCCTTGATTCTCTCAAAGGCAGTCTGGCATTCGTCATTCCACTTTACCACTTGATCTTTCTTCAGGAGTTTGAATATTTGCTTATAAGTAGCAGTTAAATGGGAAATGAATCTGTCGATATAATTTAGGCGTCCCAAGAAGCCTCTAACCTCCTTCTCAGTGCGAGGAGCCCGCATCTCTTGTATATCCTTCACCTTTGCAGGGTCTACTTGAATGCCCTTGTCGCTAACAATGAAACCTAGAAGATTACCAGACCTTACCCTGAAGGTGCACTAGTTCGGATTTAACCTCAACTTGTACGTGTTCAACATATCAAACAGCTTTTGTAGATGATCAAGGTGCTCTTCCTCATTTTGAGACATGGCTATCATGTCATCAACATAGACCTCTACCTCATGGTGAATCATGTCATGGAACAAAGCTACCATGGCTCGCTGATAGGTTGCCTCAACATTCTTCAACCCAAAAGACATCACTTTGTAGCAAAAAGTGCCCCATTGCATGATGAAGGTTGTCTTCTCCATGTCCTCAGGTGTCATCTTGATCTGATTGTAACCAGAGAAACCATCCATGAAGGAAAAGATCTTATGATGTGAGGTATTGTTAACTAGAACGTCAATATGGGGAAGCAGAAATTCATCCTTGGGGCTTGCCATGTTCAAATATCGGTAGTCCACACACATCTGTACCTTGCCGTCCTTTTTAGGCACCGGGACTACGTTAGAAACCCATTGGGGATAAGAGGTGACGGCTAAGAACCCAGCGTTGAACTGTTCCATAACTTCTGCTTTGATCTTCTCTAACATTTCAAGGCGCATACGACGAACCTTCTGCTTTACCGGAGGGAAATCTTCTTTAGTTGGTAGACGATGAACCACAATATATGTGTCCAGTCCTGGCATGTCTTCATATGACCAGGCAAAGATCTCGACATAATCATGCAACATCTGTATCAACTGCAGTTTGACATTAAGCTCCAAATTTGCACCTATCTTGACTTCTTTTCTGTCCTCTTCTGTGCCCAAGTTTATTGTCTCAACTGGCTCTTCATGAGGCTGTATAGCCCTTTCTTCCTGCTGTAACAGCCTAGCAAGTTCTCCGGGTACTTCATAATCTTCCTCACCTTCGTCCTCGACTTGGTTGATCGTATTTTCAAAGTCATAACCAGCAATAGCAGACCTGTTATCAATGGGATCCAGATTGGATATGGATCCACAGTTTTATACGTGAGTGTGTGTAAGAGCATAGCTGTATAGACAAAGTAAAAAGCAGAAAAGAAAAACAGAGAGCATAAAATTTGTATGCAAAACATCCAATGCTTTATTAATGACATATGAGATTGAAACATGATAACCCTCACAAATAAACCATTGTGCCTTGGGTAAGAAACATGGCCATATAGTTTATATTGTTTATTACATATCTGAAAACAAGAAAGACAATTACTTCTGAATAAAATTAATTGGTACAAATTCTTTTGCCATCCAGTTACTGGGTCCACTGGTGGTAGTAGGGAAGATCCAGCTATCCATGTCATAGTCACCATCAATGTCTTCTAGAGCATTAACCCCATGATTGCTAATACGTAGGGGAGGTCCTCCAGCACGAGCATGACGAATAGCCCTTTGAGCCCTTGGAGTGAAACCCAAACCAAACTTATCATATTTGTATGGGATGTCATGGAGTTGGCCCCAGATGGTACACCCACCTTCTTCAATAACTACTTTGGCATCCTTGAGAGAAGCCATATTTAAGGGAGGTCTGGTGATCTTCAGCATATTGGTGACAATTTTAGTTGCAGCCATAGTTTGAGGCACATCTTCAAAGTTCTAGCACGGAGTCTCGATGAGCTCGCCATCCATTTCCACATACCTGAAGGAGTTCATGTGACTTACCATGTATTTTTCTTCTCCATGTACCATAACAATCTTTCCTTTTATCGGGCATTTCATCATCTGATGCAGAGTGGACATGACAGATCCTGCCCCATGGATCCAAGGGCGACCCGACAAACAAGAATAAGATGGTCTCATATCCATCACGTAGAAGGTGGAGTCAAAGGTCTGAGAACCAACTTTGATGGGGATTTCCACCTCCCGGTGCACCATTATTTTCGAACCATCGAAAGCCCTCACAACAATATTATTGGGCTTCAGGGTCAAACCTTCACAGTCCAATCTGTCCAGAGCCTTCTTGGGCAGCACATTCAATGATGAACCAGTATCTACTAGAAAATGGGCCAAAGTAGTGCCCCTGCATTCGATGGAGACATGTAACACATCATTTTGTTTTCTTCCTCTAGATGTTATATCAGCATCAGAAAAACCCAAATCATTATCAATCGTCAAACTGGCCACACAATCTTCCAATTGGTCAGCGGAGGTTTCCAGGGGCACCTGGGAAGTTTTAAGGAATTTCACCAAAGCCTTTGCATGAGCTTTGGAGCATAATAGCATGGCTAACATTGAAATATTGGAAGGGGCACATTATAGTCGCTCTTCTTTATTATATTCAAGATTTCTTCCATTTACTTCTTGGAAGCCTCTGGGATAGATTCTGAATACACCTCCGTCTGGACAGGCTCAATCAATATGTCTTTTCCCCGAGCCTCGGCTAAATCCGTGATAGGGGTGGCAACAGGGGTAATCACAAGAATTGTGGTGGTAGTATCAACAGGAACAACCGTAGGAATGATCACAGGACTAGTAACGGCTTTTGGAGGAGAAATCTCAGGGGAGAACACTCTTCCACTTCTTGTTATTTTACTGGTCCCAATGATGTTGCCATTGTCGGGATCAGTATTTTAAGAAACTTGGTCTTCAACAGCCAGCAAGTCTTGCTTGACACCGTGGTAGTAGACGTCAGCCCCATAGTTTCAGGGACAACCTTGTCCGAGGAATATGGGATTGTCCCTGGTATAGTGATGATCAGAGGAGCCAACTTCGGAGCAGATGTAATCTTGACGGGTCTTTTGGTGGAGACCCTGGGAGGATTGGCGGAAATAGTTATGATTGAAACATCCTTACAAGAAATAGTCGGGACGAGAGTCTTCTCAAACAAAATATATCTATCATCTATCAGGCGCTGAACGCCTGCCTTCAACAAATGACAACGAGTCGGTAGAGATAAACATGAGTGGCAACCTTCGCCACAGCCCGGAAATAAACCAGCTTTCAACAAGTTCCACTTAATGGTCATGAGAGGAGTAACAAGTTCCTCAACAGCAGTAACAAACATATCATCTTCAATAGCATTAAAACCACGTCCATGCTTGGGCATAGGAGCAGTGATAACATTGGGAGTCTCAGGAGTGTCAAATTCAATTTCCTTCGCCTTGATAAGGTCTTGCACCTTGTTTTTCAAAGCCCAGGAGTCGTTGGTATCATGGCCTGGACTTTCTGAATGGTAAGCACAACGAGCATTTGGGTTGTAGTGAGGAGAGGCGGTGTTGGGATTCTTAGGAGCTTCCAGCAAAGTTACCAGATTAGACTTTAGTAGATGAGGCAAAACTTGAGATAAAGTCATATTTATCCGGGTAAATTTCCTTACAGGACTTTTTGCTCTAGGCTGATTGTTCCTTTGTTGAGTAGGGGCAGGTTTAGAGATTATAATAGCCCCTACCGCTGGACAGCGTTCAACCCCGTCCTGATTCCTTTGGCTATAAGTGGAACTCACTTCCTTTTTCCCTACGAAAGGTATCTTTCCTGCACTTGAAGAGGCATCCTTCTGAATCTTGCCACTTCTAATCCCAACTTCCACTCTTTCTCCTATCAAAATAAATCCAGTAAAGCCAGCTGAGGAACTTCCAATCAGATGATTGAAGAACGGACCAGATAGGGTACCCAAAAACATATCCACTAGCTCCCTATCAGACAGGGGAGGTTGGACTCTTAGGATGACAACCCCAGAAACCAAACCCAGCCCTTCAAAATCCAGCCCAGGCACCTTATGGATTTTCATTGCACTTAGACGATTTTCCAGTTGTTTGTGTTTTTCTTCAGCCGGAGGATATTGCTCCTCATTATAGTCAGTCTCATTGTAAGATTCCCTTGGACTGGGGTCTTTCTCTCTTGTCTCCCCTTCTTGATTATCTCCTTCTTTTGATGAAGATGTCAACTCTACAACTTTCCTTAATGGTCCTTTGAACCTCCTTCCCAAATTCACCACACCAGCTGTATTCCTTGGTTTCTTAGTCTTCTCTTTGACAATCAGGGCTTTCAGTTCCTCCCGCCCCTTGGCCAGATCCATGATTATTTGTTGAAACTGAGCATTTTGAGTCTGTAGATCCTTCACTATTTGTTCGAGAGCCATTGCTGAAATGAATAGCGAATAAGATGAGAAACCTGCTTTGAAACCTGCTTATGCAATGATATGTATGATATATGTATGCAATATTTTCAAGGATTTCTAAGACTTAAATTTGCTTAAACGGAAAGGGAACAAACTTTAACTTCATTAAGAAGTTTTATCAGTCACCATAATGCCTCCTGGGCTTACAAAAGAAGTAACAAAGCAAAAATAACTCTCTAAGAAAAGAGACTCAAGCTTCCCACCATCGCATCCTCTTTGGTGCAATGTAAGAATTTATACTCTTCTCCTCATGAGTAACCTCGTGAGCTCTAAAACCTTCTTCTCGCTGGCGTAGAATTGGGTTTCAAAGGTATCCCGTTCTTCTTTGGGTTGCATCCAGGATTTCTGTAGCTTCTCAAAATCAGTTGACATGTCAGGATGAAGCACAATGTAAAAAGTGTCTCCCTCAGCAATTGGCTCCATAATCAAAGGTAAGATGGCGGGGTAAGACATCATAATAAATTGAGCACAAGCTCGCACCCATTTGAGGTAAGGCTCAAGAGGGATGGAATTCTTGTGCCCCAGTGTCTTGCTATTAAATCTATTTATCATGCCCCAAGCTCGAATGAACCTCTTACGATAACCCTGAACGTCGTTCTTATAGTTGAATGTGATTCCTTGGACGAGTGTGTCGTGAGGACCACCCCTTCTAGCATAACCAAACTGTCACAACGCCAAACAAGGATTATAAGTGATTCCTACCCTAATGCCTAAGACATGGACATTAGGTAATTCCCCACAGCAATCAATGATGGTAACATTCTATGAGGATCGAGAACACCAATGAATATCCGAATGTGTAAGGGACATCAACCTTTGAGACCATCTCATACCCTGCTCATTCTTTAAAACATACCGAGGTAGGTGCGAAATAAACCACCTAGCCAATAGAGGAGTGCAACATAGAAGGGTCCCTCTTCTCTTTAGAGTGCGAGTATACAGAGAGTGTAAAATATCCCCAAGTAAAGTAGGCACCTGATTATGTGACAGAAAAACCTTAACCATATTCATATATATGAGTTGGTCCGTGTTAGGGAATATTACCATCCCATAGATGAGAAGGGACAACACTTCTTCAAAAGCTTGTAAATCCAGGCTATCCCCAAAAAGGTGAGTTTTCTCAAATAAAAACTTAGCTTTAAATCCTTGGACGCCTCTTCTGGTTTCCCAATTTGCCACTACATCATACCGCTGTAAAGATAGAGCTTGAGCAATCTCTTCGGGTTTTGTGTCTCTTTCCATACCATTGAATGGTAACTGATTAAGGATAAGTATCCCCAATAACTGAGAAAACTCCTCCATAGTAGACACTAACTGGTAATCGGGAAAAGTGAAGTAGTGATGTAACAAGTCAAAGAACTGAAAGAGCACCTTTAACATTTCTTCATCAGGGTTTGAAGTGACCAAGCTGAGAAGTCTACCATGTTTTTCAGTGAAGGGAGAGCTTTCAGGAATCCTTGATGCTAACTCCTTGAGTTGAGGAGGTACTTTCACAAGTTTGACTTGGATAGTGTTCCTGCGAGAGGATGTCATGTCCTAGAAAACAAGACAAAGACGAGCCCTAGAAAATCCTTGAAATGGTTAGTATTATATGCCATGTTACGATGTCATGATTATGCTAAGAAATCACATATATAACAAACACAAGCAAATCACGCAAAAACCTGAAGTTTAAGGCTTGCATGGGTTTTAAAGTCATACCCTCTTGAAGTTTTGATTGGTTTAACCTGTCCTATAAATAGTAACCGGGTCCTAAGGGATCTCAATATCACTGATCTTTCCCACAAGTTTCATTCTGATAGACTACTGACTTGTCACCAAACAAAACTCGGGAGTCAAATCTCAATGAGTGTATTATCGAGTATCAATCGACTTTGGGAATACACCAAAGACGGCTATCTCACTACGTCTTAATAACCAATTTGTTCAATTAAGTTTCTAAGGTCAGTTGACGCTTCATGACACCATGCAGCGGCCCCGTATTCTCCTTGATTAACTCAAGGGATACCGGTACCAACCAAAGTGTCGCATACACGTAGCCATCGCTTCAACCGTGTCGGTATACCCTGCATAGTTTCCACGATCTATTGTTACTTACCTAAAAGGTTTCCCCATATCCGGGTGTAGGATCTATAGTAACCCAAACAATACCCCTAAAAGTAAAGCAATCAAAGCAGATAAAGAAAATAGATTAGAAATGAACTAGACCCTAAGGTAAACCCTACTTTTTATTTCATCTCCAGCAGAGTCTCCAGTTCTATGATATAGTGGCAGAACTTACTGTTATACTGGTTTGTGTTTTTTGTTCGCAAATGTCGCGGTAAGCAAGAGTCACCACCGACTTTTATTTTATCCAACAAAGGAAAGGGTGAAAAGAACATAAAAGACCTTTTTCGAGATTTTCTTAGTAAGGGGGGTAGATTATGGAAAGGGGAGGTTTTAGCACCCTTTCCATCCGTGTTTTCCATGGGCTCTTAGGTACTTGCTCATTTTTGAAAATTGTTTTCGTGTTTGTGTGTTTTGAAAGATTTTGTTTGCTTTATGATAACTCATGTATCAGTCCTCAAGAGTGTGATAAAGCGTTTTGAAAAGAATTTTGAAAGTGTATAAGTGTAAAAAAGGAATTAGGTTTGAGCAAGTACTTTTCCTCCTTTCCTTTAGACAGTGCTATCCTACTATTAGTGAGTAGGTAGCCCCACCGTTAGATGTTGAGGGACTATCGAAAGGGACGTTTATGGTCATTAAAGGCAACATGTAGAGATACCTTAGCAGTTCAAAGGGACTATCATCATATAGGCAATATCGAGGGACAAGATCATTTCTCGTAGGCAACTCGAGGGACATTAATGGACCATGATCTTTATGATGACTTTTAAACTAAGGGTCTTTGCTAAGATATCCCTACGTTCAAGGGACATGACCATTGTTTTCCAAGGAAACCAAGGTGGGAAATACCCTAGGGGTACAAGTGTGCAACAATGTGCTTTTTTCAGGTATTTTATCTGATGTTAGTGATCTAATGATTAATTTGATTAATTCTTATCATGCACGCCTAATTTACTAATAGTTTATATAGAAGCATATAAGAAATGTAAAGGCGATAAATAAAGTTCCTACAGCTATTACAAGGCTTTGGTGTAGTTACATAAATAATGATTGAAAAGTAAAATGCGGAAATTAAAATCCCTAATTAAACTATTATAAACTGGGCACGGTTAAATAATAAAAAATAATCGTATGAAAAAAATAACGCGCAAGAATTAAAACTGGCCTACGTTTGAAACCCTAAGATCTAATTGCTTATTAAATATTGTATAAAAACTTTGGAATTTAACCTAATCTTTAATTGATTTTAAATTAAAGAAAACAAATTGAAGTTAATTAAATTAGTTTGCAAAAAATTAATTTTTTCTAAAAAAAACTCTAAGTCCTATTTTTTTTAATGATTTTATGATTTTATGATTAAAAAAAATGAATAAACAAAAAAATAATAAAAACTAAATAAAAAAGGAATAAAGAAATTAAAAAAGGGGCCTGAGGGGTGAGAAACCCATACTGGGGGGTATGCTGCTGAATTTCAAGGACCAAATCTTGTTGGCCCAAAGCTGCGCTGGATCTGATGATGTTATGTTAGGGAGGTCTCTGATGAACGCTCAGATCTGGAGTGTTGGATCTGATGTTGTGATGATCTTATGGTGATGATATGATTACACATGGTATGCGCGCTTGGCCCTAGAACATTGGATCTGCAAGAATAATTAAGAAAAAAATTATGCAAGAGGCAGGGATCGAAGCCATGCCCTTGCCCATAACAAATCCTTAAGCCCTCTACCTCTACCGTTGGGACGATCATACTTCCATTAACCTAACCATAACCAATTGATTAAATATTAAAACTGGTCCTAAATGCTGACTGTAAAACATGCGCGCCCAAAGTGGGGCCCTGATATTTGAACGAACCAATCATAGAATCCTAATATGCCACCCAAAGTCCTTGGTCGGTCAAACCACCCTGGATGGTGGTTCCCGTCATCTTCTTTGTTTGAACAAAAATCCAAACCTGTAAATTTTAATGAAAACAAACATAAAAATAACCCTACTGGACTAATTAGGCCCTTTTGAATCTGATGGTTGGGTTTGTCTTGTCTGAAAGTCCATGTATCATTGAAAATGAAGCTTGACTCAAGCTTTGCCCTAACAGTGGAAAACCTTCATCCTTGCATTAGATCTCACATATAATGGTTCTAGATAGACACAAATATTAGCATGAAGACGTGTATGTACAAATAATTCATTTATATTGCATGATCAAAAGGTTTGAATTCATGAAAGAATACCAGACCGATGACACTTGAAGAAGATATTATGGGCACGATCTGGCTTGAGTAATGGTTGAAACAAGCTCCTGGGAAACTAACGGTAATAATGGAACACATGGAATGGATTAATGATGGATGGATCACGTGATACAAGTTGCACCTCTCTTTTAGAAAATTTGGAATTTGCTAGGGTTTGTTGAGGCAACTTTAATGTGTCCTTGGGCTTGGCATATTGTCATGTACATATACTGAATCCCATTAGGTTATAACACAACCAAAATAATCAATTATGATCATGTTTTTTAAAGCATAAAGATTTGATTCAAAACTTTCTAAAACAAGATGTTCTTCTCCTTTTGTCCCATGCGTGTTTGCCTTGATATGCCAGCCTATCTTATCCCTTATTTGATGAGAAAAAGGTTCTCAAATCATATCTTACATTATTTCTTTTATTTATTTAATTTGAATTTTAATGAATAAAAAATAAAAATAAAAAATAAAAATAATGAGATAATATATGAGTGAGCTCAGAGGTAGTGGGCCATGTTAAGAACAAGTTTCAAGCATGAAAACATGGGCCCCTTTGGAAAAAGAATTCAAGTTTGATCAATATTGGCTTCATGCATTTTTTCCAAAAATTGGTCAACTTTAGCAATGAATATCTCTCTCATTTCTAACACTAATAGGGTGTTATTGGACTTTTTAGAGAACTTAGAATGTCCTCTAAACAACCTTTTTGGTTTCATTTCAATTGGATCTTCCATGTTCGTGTAAGGAGCTTTGACCTAAAAGGTGTTTTTGTTGACTTTTTGAAAGAACCTATAATGTCTGAGCTTGTATCTTTCCAATGGTGCATTTCTTAAACTTAGGGTCTGAAGAGAAGTTATAGGGAATTGGATAGTATTTAAAATGAGCTTTGGTGGAATTTTTTTTTGATAAAGTATGATAAAGTTATGCCTGGTCAAAGTTTGGTTGACTTTTCCTATAGAAACCCTAATTTGCCATTTTTGACTTCTGATGAGTTTGGAGCATTTCTTGAGGAATCTTGATCAAACCTTGATCAAATGATGGATAATACTTCAAAATGTTGATGTTGACCAAAAATCTTAAAGTTTGACTATATTTGGGCCACAATTGACTTTTGGCCTAGTATAGTTGATTTTCAGGCATTCGAGCAGTTGACTGAGCAAACTTGTTGTTCAAGGCATGAAATTTGGCATGGATGATATCGGGGAGATATTAGGACAATGGAGAAAGTTTGGGATCCTTGGGACTCACACATCTTGCTTAAAATTGAAACCCTAGTTGAGGTTCATTGTCTTTAGGGGGAGAACTTGTCTGGTCAATTATTAGTCCTCCCAGGGCAAGTTGGGGACCTCTAGAGGCATGTCTTGAGTGAAACGAGAGGGAAAAATTTGTGGTACAACAACCTTGTAACAAAAGGTCCCCCATCGTGTAACAAAGGTGTTATTTTCCATGTCTTCGGGAGCCATCTTGATTTGGTTGTAGACAGAAAATCCATCCATGAAGGAGAAGACTTTATGTTAAGCGGTGTTGTCAACCAAGACGTCAATATGAGGTAGAGGGAAATCATATTTTGGGCTTAACCTATTTAAATCCCTATAGTCTACCCACATACGAACCTTTCCATCCTTCTTCGGCACAGGGACCATGTTTGCAACCCATTGAGGATAAGATGTCACGGCTAGGAAACCTGCATTGAATTGTTTCATCACTTCAACTTTTATCTCTTCAGACATGTCAAGCCGCATGTGACAAACCTTTTTCTTAACAGGAGGGAAATCTTCCTTTGTTGGCAGACGATGAACCACAATATCGGTATCCAACCCTGGCATATCTTCATACGACCAAGCAAACACTTCAACATAGTCATATAGCATCTGAACCAAACTGCTCTTGATACCTTCTTCTATGTTAGTGCCGATCTTGACTTCTTTGCTGTCTAATTCGGTACCTAGGTTGATAACTTTGATAGACTCTTCATGAGGTTAAATAACTTTCTCCTCTTGCATCAACAATCTGGGTAGTTCCTCTGGTATTTCATAATCTTCCTCCCCTTCGTCTTTGACTTAGTTAATTGGATGTTCGAATTCATAATTGGAAATAGTAGATTCATTGGCAATGAGATCCAGAGTGGATGCGGATCTGCAAGTGTGTGTGTGCATGTAAGATACATGGCTATTTGAAAAATGAAAATAAAGAAATAGAAAGACAATGAGCACAAAAATTCAATGCAAAGGTCCAATGTTTTCCATTAAATGATCATATGATCAATGAACATGAACAAAACCCTTAACAAAATGGACCATGGTGCCCCGGGAAAGGCACATGGCTTAAAAGTCATTGTTTGGAATTTAAAATTACAGAAAAAAGTTCTTGAATAGACAGAAAACAAAAAATAGTAATTTCTCCTCAATGAATGAGATGGGAGTGAAATCCTTTGCATGTGAGTTGTTAAGCTTTCCTCCGGCAGTAGGGTAGATCCATTCTTTAAAGGCGCATTCATGATCAGAGTCTTCAACAACATTTACTTCATGATTTCTGATGCGAAGAGGTGGCTTTCCCACGCGATATCGCCTGACCTCTCTTTGATCCTTGATGGTGATACCTAGTCCAAATTTGTCTTTTTTGAACGGAATCTCAGGGAGTTTCCCCCAGGTAGTACGTCTTCCATCTTCGACCGCGGCACGGACATCCTTAAGCGATACCATTCTTGGCACAAACTTATCAGCTTTTGGTATGTCAGAGGAGATTTTGGTGGCGGAAACCATAGGGGGAACAACTTCAAAAGCCTGGCACGGAGTCTCTATGAACTCACCATCCATTTCCACATACTTGAAGGAATTGAGGTGGCTTACCATAATTCTTCTTCCCCGCAAACAGTAACAACCTTCCCCTTGACAAGGTATTTTAACTTTTGATGAAGGGCGGATGTTACTGCCCCTGCCCCATGTATCCAAGGGTGCCCTAGTAAACAGGAGTAAGCCGGTCCAAAGCACCTTTGGGTAACACATTTAGAGATGAGCCAGTATCAATTAAGACATGTGCCAGGGTGGTTCCCTTGCATTCAATAGAGACATGCAAGGCTTTGTTGTGGTTCCTTCCCATAGGAGTCAAATCACCGTCGGAGAATCATAATCCATCGCCAGTCGTTTAACTTACTACACAGTTCTCGAACTGGTCAGTTGTGGTTTCTTGGGGCACATGGGCTTTCTTCAAGACTTGATTAGAGCCTGGGCATGGGCGTCCGAACAGAGTAACAATGACAACATGGAGATTTTGGAGAGGTTTTTCCCCAGTTGCTCGACTATTTTGAAGTCACTCTTCTTTATGATTTTCAGGAGGCTCACCTTCTTTCTCTTTGCCTCTAGTGTTGGCACTAGACTTGTCATTGGTTATGCGGACGAGAGTTATTGTAGTAATGGGTGGTGAAATATTAGGGGAAAAGATCCTCCCTGTTCTTGCAACATTAGTAACACCAGCTTCGTTTTTGTTGATCCAAGAATCTTGTTTTATCCCATAATAATAAACCTTGACACCGTAGTTCCATGGAACTTCTTTATCATAGGAGTAGCGAATAGGCCCAGCGGAAATGATTATTAAAGGAGAAATGGTTGGCGCATTTGAAATTTTGATAGAACCCTTTGATGGGATCCTAAGCGACTTGTTGGAGATGGTTATTATTGACAGATCTTCAGTTTTGTTGGTTAAAATTTTGATGGTAGGAATCTTCTCAAACAGGATCTCGCAGTTATTTATCAGGCGTTGCACACCTTCCTTCAACCGCTTGCACCCATTTACTTGTTGATCACATCAAACATATAATCTTTAGAACAACCAGGGAACACCCCGACTCTCATCAAATTACCTTTCACAGTAGTTAATGGAGTTGTTAAATCCTCAATGGAGGAAACAAAAGTAATATCATCAATTGCATTAACACCTTTGCCATGGTTTGGCATTGGTGTGGTTATCACATTTGGAGTAACAGGTGGATCAAATTCAATTGTTTTATTGTCTATTAGATCTTGAATCTTATTCTTCAGAGCCCAGCATTGATCAGTTTCATGCCAAGGGTTGTTGGAATTATACGCGCACTTGGCATTTGGATTGTACTTAGGTGATGAAATGTCAGTATTGAATGGTGGATTATGCAATGTCACTAAGTTGTCCTTCAAAAGATGTTGTAAGGCTTGGGACAGTGACACGCTTATTCTCGTGAACTGTCTTCGAGGAACTTCGAATCGTTGATTATTGGATGATTGTCTTTGAGCAGATGGAGGGTTGGAGATTAACATAACATTAACAGAGGATCGAGGATCCCTCTTAGTACGGGCCCTTGCCCCATACACATAATTTCTTTCCTTATTTCCAGTGAAGGGCTTCTTTACAGTGTTGGATATGGAAACACATGTCATGTGAATTTTCCCACTCTTAATACCACTCTCTACCCTTTAACCAGTTAGTATCAACTCGATGAAACCAGACGAAGAATTCCCAATCAGTAAGTTGAAAAATGGGCCATTTAATGTACTTATGAACATGTCAACTAATTCTCTGTCAATTAGTGGTGGTTGGACCCTACCAGCAAGATCCCTCCATTTTTGTGCATACTCTTTAAACTCCTCATTAGTACCCATTGTCATACCTTGAAGTTGGACTCTGGTTGGTGCCAGATCGGCATTATATTGATACTGATGATAAAAAGAAGTGGCTAGATCTTCCAATGTGTGGATGCGGGAACCCTCAAATTTATAGAACCATTCTAGTTGAGTCCCATCCAGACTCTCTTGGAAGAAATGGACCCAAAGCTTTTTGTCGGTAGTGTGCGACTGTATCTTGCGCACGTAAGACCTTAGATGAAGTTTCGGGCAGGAAACCCCGTCATACTTGGCGAAAACCGATATTTTAAACTTATGGGGAATGATGACCCCATGTACTAAGCCCAACTCACCAAAATCTAAACCAGGCACGGCTTGAATTCCAACAGCCTTTAGTTTATCCTCCAACTTCTTGTATTTATCCTCGACCGGAGGATATTGCTCATCAAAGTAATCTTCGTCTTCAGAAGCTTGATTATTGGCACCCCTAACACGGGTGCTCCTTGCCTCTTTGCCTTGATTTTCGTCCTCCTCTGACGACTCTTCGACTATCTGTACCTGACAAACCGTACCTTTGAACCTTTTACCCATGTTGAGGAAGGCCTTCTTTTTGGTTTTCTTCTTGGCTACTAGCATAATCATCAGCTCTTATTTCCCCTTAGCCAGGGTCAACAAGGTCTCTTGGAACTGGGAATTTTGCACTTGTAGGTCCTTCACTATTTGTTCGATATCCATCTTACTGAAATAAACAGTAGAAAGATAAGGAAACCTGTTGTGGAAAACCTATTTATGTTATGATGCATGAAAATGCGTACGCAAATGATTTCAAGGACTTAGAAGATTTAAATTTGTTTAGACATAAGGGAACAAACATTAATTGTATTAATAAGTTCAAATTGATTACAACATGCCTCTTGGGCTTACATTGAAACAAAAAAAACAAAATAAACTAAAATACAATAAAATGGATCAAGTTTCCTATGGATGCTTCCTCTTTGGAGCAATATAGGCATTCAGGCTACTCTCCTCATGAAGTTGTCTCGTGAGCTCCAATGTCCTCTTCTCCTTGCATAAAACTAGGCTTCAAAGGTGTCTCACTCCCTCTTTAGTTGAATCCAAGATATTTGCAAATCTTCAAGAGAAGTAGGCATATCAGGATAAAGGACAGTATATGGAACATCTCCTTTGGAAACAGGCTCCATGATAATAGGTAGGATGGCTTCATAAGGCATCATGAGGTTTTGGGCGCGATTTTTCACCCACATGAGATAAGACTCCAAAGGAATGGAGTTCTTATGCCCCACATCTTGCTATCAACCTTGTTAACCATGCCCCAAGCTCGTATGAATCTCTGACGATAGCCTTGAACATCGTTCTCGTAGTCGAATGAAATTCCTTGGACAAGTGCATCATGAGGGCCATCCCTCCTAGCATACTCAAACTGTCGTAAGGCCAAACAAGGATTGTAGGTAATACCTCCCTTAATGCCAAGTAGAGGGACATTAGGGAATTCCCCACAACAGTCGATAATAGTAATGTCCTTTATAGATCGAGCACACCAATAAATATCAGAATGTGTGAGTGACATCAACCTACTAGAGCATCTTAAGCCTCGCTCGTTCTTCACAAAAGATCGGGGTAGGTGCAAAGTAAACCACCTAGCCAACAGAGGAGTGCAACACATAAGAAGTCCTATTCTCTTCATGGTGCGAGTGTGAAGAGAATGCAATATATCCCCAACTAAAGTAGGCACCAGATTGTGAGATAGAAATTTTTTTGCTGTGTTCACATCTATGAGTTGGTCAGGATTGGGAAATAGAACCATCCCATAGATGAGAAGAGCCAACACTTCTTCAAAGGCTTGTAAATCTAGAGCATCCCAAAAGTATTGAGCCCTCTCAAACAGAAACTTTGCTAGAAACCCTTTGACACCATTTCTTGTTTCCCAATTGGCCACAATGTCGGACTGAGGTAAATGTAGAGCTCGAGCAATCTCTTCAGGTCTCAGATCTCTTTCAATACCGTTGAAGGGTAGTCGGTCAAGAATAGGAATTCCCAAGAGTTGAGAGAATTCTTCCATAATAGGCACAAGTTGGTAATCAGGAAATGTAAAGCAATGGTGTTTAGGGTCAAAGAATTGGAATAACACTTTCACTATATCCTCTTCAAAGCTTGTTATAACCAAGTTTACGAGACGATCGTATTTCTTGGTGAAGGGAGAATCATTGGGGACCCTTGATGCCAATTCCTTAAGTTGAGGAGGCATTTTGATGAGGTTGATTTGGACAATATTCCTGCGAGTGGGAGCCATGTCCTACAAAATAAGACAAAGATAAATCTCTAGGTCCTTAAAATGGTTAGTGCAAAATGCCATGGTATGATGTCACGATGTTATGTACAAACAAACATATACACACAAAGCAAACAAGTCCTTAGGTTTAGGCTTGCATGAGGTTCATAGGTAAGTACCCTCTTGAAGTTTAGTTGGTTTAACCTGTCCTAGAAAGTAATCGGGTTCTAAGGAATCTCAAGATTACTGATCTTTCTTCATCAGGAGTTGCTTCAGCACAAGCCTCTTTATTGGCGACCGAAATATCCCGAAAGTCCAATATCAATGAGCGTAGTATCGAATATCAACCAACTTCAGACTGTACCAAAGTAGGCTATCTCACTACTTCCTAATGGCCAAGTTGTTCAATTAAAGGTTCTAAAGTCAGTTAGTGCTTCATGACAACAGACAGCGGCCTCGTATTTTCCTTGACTAGACTCAAGGGCTACCAGTACCAACAAATGTGTCCCACTAACGTAGCCATCACTTCAACCATGTCGGTATATCCCACACAATTTCCATGATCTATTGCTACTTACCTAATAATGTTCCTCGATCTGGGTAGAGGATCAATACAAACCCAAACAAGGACCCATAATGTAAAGCACATAATTCAAACAATTAAAATGTGATCTATCTCTAAGGTAACCCCGCTTTTAAGTAACATTCCCCAATATAGTCGCCAGTTCTGTGATACGGGGAGAGAACTGACTTGAGTGTTTTATGTTTTATCGCAACTGTTGCGGATAGCAAGAGTTGTCACCGACTTTTATTTTATCCAATAAGGAAAGGGTGAAAAGAACACGAAATACCTTTGAGATATTTTCTTGAGTTCGGGTGGTAGGTTATGAAAAGGGAAGGTGTTAGCACCCTTTTCATCCATAGTTTATCTATGGGCTCTTAGTTGCTTGCTAGATCATTTTTGAAATTGCTTTGTTTGAAATGTGTTTGTGGTGGTTCTTGAAAGTATTTTTGAAAAGCACTGTCATTTAGGCAAACTTTGTAATGATTCTCCTCTCTATAAGAATGCATACAAAGTGTTGGACTTTTTTTGAAAATATTTCATGTTTAGAAAGTATTTGGTGTATTTTGGTAAGATGTCTTGTTATGAAGATGGATTGTGAGCAAGCAACTAAGAACGTTCTACCTACTAAAAAGTATTTCATTCATTTCTCTCTTCCTTTGATATTGCTATCTTAACATTGATTGGTAAGAAGCTCTATCTTTAGATGTGAAGGGACGGGCGTGGGTCATCGTATAGTCATTAATAGAAATGTTATGAGATGTCTTAGCATTTCTCTTGAGGGTCTAAGATCATTTATAAGGCAACGTTTGAAGCGTCATCGGGGGACTATGATCTTGTATTTTTCTATTGTTTTTGATAAGGCATCTCACATGCATAACATGAACATTTTCTCAAGGAAACAAGGGGAGTTAACCCTAGAGGTGCAAGTGTGTAAAGTGTTTATTTTTCATGCATTGTTTTGTCTTGGATTAGGATTGTACAAGATTGATTTTTATCTTGCCATACATATCCTAGTTACTAACATTTGTATTTGAAAGCGGTAAATTGTGGAAAATAAAGTCCTATGCTATTACATCATTTAGGGGGATGGGGGTACGATTTACAAATGGGGATGAAATAGGAACTTAAATATTACAACCATATCGAATAACAATGAAGGAAATGTAAAAACAATGTAAAAAGAAGGAAAAATTGCATTTTGAACTATTATGTGTCGACACAAGCTCCTATGCATCGACACATAACTTTCCTTGCCCATGTATTGCCAAATCAACTCAGTATGAGTCGATGCATAATGGTATGTGTCGACTCATACCCTGTATGTATCGACTCGTACGTGGTTTGTGTCGACTCATACTCCCTTTTTTCCTTCTGTTTTGGGCCTGTATAGCAGTATGTGTCAACTCATAAGGCTATGTGTCGACTCATACTGTCATTTTTCACTAAGATGTGTCGACCCATATAGGTATGTGTCGACTCATACTGTCATTTTTTCACTTCAACATTGTTTTTCTGCATACATGGGTTAGTTCTCAACACATAAATGAAAAGAATGGGAGTCAAACAAAGGGTTAGCTTCAAGGGCAATGGTTACTACATTTTGTCTTAAAAAATGAATCACTAATGATGCTTGAAATGAAGAATTAAAGTTAAGAAGACTTACATTGAAGATGGATTTTATACTTTGAGCTTGAGTTGTTGCCTTGACTATTCTTGAGCTTGGAAAATAAAGATGTTACAAAAGCTGTTATGGTGTTTGAACAACCTCTATATGATGTAAGTTAGGTATTTATATGGTTGGACTGAACTTGTAAGGTATGAAGAGTTATAGGATTTGGATTTCAAAGCTCAAGAGTGGGAGATTTGTGGACAGTTATGGCTTTTTTGAAGGTGTGAGATTTTTTAGGGCTTCTATACACAACAACCGTTTTGGTTTTTCTCTATTTTTTCTGACCTCTTTCTCTCTCTCTTGCAATTGGCCTTTCTATTTATAGAGAAGGTTTGAGACTTCAAACAACTCAGATTTTGAATCACATGTTATGGCTATCTTGCTTGTTTTTGAAGCGAAGTAACAAACATCTTCCCAAAGCTTGTACCATGCTATTGTAGAGTGGTTGAACTTTTGACATGCTTGCTTCTGATCTTGTACATGAAGTTTATATAGAAAGAACAGGTCCAATGCTCAAGGAGAGTGGACTTTGTGATTAAAGCAACTTTTCCAAAATGGAAGTGTGAACTTTCTTCCAGAAATGGAATGATCAATTGGATAATGGCTCAAACACTTGGATTATAGCTCAATCAGTTGTGTAAGAATTCAATTATGGAGTAAAATGCAAGTTAGAAGCCTGCAAAGTGGGATTTGTACAACATGCTTGAAGATTTAATCAAGTGTTCTTCATAAATTTTCCTTGTAAATCATGAATGAATACCCAACTTCAGATCCTTGAATCTCCTAGCTCAAGTATGACAAATTCATGCTCTTGGATGTTTTGAAAATCTTGAAACATTCTCTACAAGTTTCATGTTTTTCACTTTTATTAAATCAATCTGGAACTTAATGAAAACTGGCCAAGAAGTTGGGATAAAAACCTGATCAAACCTGCTGAAAATTTCCCCAAGTGTTTAATAAAAAATGCCATGACTTCATGAATTTATAACTTAAATCCATGCATTCTTAGAAAAAGTCCCGCCCTACAATGTTTTATATCTCATTGATATCTACAACTTTCATGTTGGATGTTTTCCTTGAATCATCTTGCATCATGGTGAAAATTTGGCACAAAGTCCTGAAAAAAAAGTTAACCTTCTAACACTTACAAAAATTTCTAAGTCTTAGAATGTTGAATTTTCAAAGATAATTTTGAATTTTTGATTTTTTTATGAAAAATCTTCACATTTTGACATGTCTTGATGAAATATGATTTTTGAAACTTGATTCTGATCAAAAAGTCAAAGTTTGACTTTTCAATATACAATTGAATTTTTCATCAGTTGACCAAATTTCAACTATCAGTCAATTGATCCTGAGAATTATTTTGAATCATGCCATTATGTCAAGATGATGCATTTGAATCCTTGATATCATGTCTCAAACCAATAAGTCATTTATTTGGTAAAAAATAAAAAATTGAGCCTTCTCAGTCAAAAACCCTAATTTTGACCATTTTGACCTTTTGGTGATCTGATCAAATTTCTTGAGGAATTTAGATCCAAACTTGATCAATTGACATATTTGAGTTCAAAATATTGATATGGATAAAAAATATGAAGTTTGACTTTAAATTGACCAGAGTTGACTTTTTGCCTAATACAATTGATTTTAGGTCAATTGATCAATTGACTGAGCAAAAAATGTGATTCAAAGCTTGAAACTTGACATAAGCAATCTTGAGAAAATGAGAGGGAAAATTTTAGGGTACAACAATATGCAGTTTTAATTTCCCAAAATTAGGCACAAATTAGCATAAAATATAAACATGCATAATCCCAAATCAAATAAAGAGAAATACAAAATTTCATCTTCCAAGTCACGCTAAGCGAGCTCATTACAGACCTGAACACGTTAAGCAAGCTAATCTCGCATTGAGCAGACTCTATGATTCTTCCAAAAAAACACGCGTTGACAGCACAGTCCCAATGCAATTTTCTTCACCTAAAACATGTTTTTAACATCCAATACTACAAATTTAAGGCATTTTAAAACATACCCAACATATACTCATCAACCAAAACATCACAACATAATCACCTACCAATTCCATGGATTCTCAATCAAAACCTAAGGAATTAAAAAAATGGAAAACTAAAGAAATTGATCCGGATACCTGCCACTACCTATCATGGATTATCAATAATACTAATAACCAAATGAAAACTCACTCTTACCTTGTTCTAGGTAGATTCCACAAACGTTAGTGTTCTTGCCCTTTTTCCTTATTCACACTCCTCTCTTCTTTTCTCGTGAAACCCTTTTCTCTTCTCTTTTGGCTACTCCTCTTACTAACTCTATTTTCTTTCTTTTTATCAAACTAATAAAATAATACAAACTCTAGTAATTCCTATTCTTACTAACATGAACTTCCACATATACTTATCAATTTTTTACCTTTAGGCCCTGTTGTACCTCAAAATTTTCCCTCTCATTTCTCAAGTTATTTCCCACAAGATCTTCAATAGCTCAACCTGGCACAAGGATTGAGTAGGTTAAGACATCTCCTCAACACTGATGCCTCAAATTAGGGTTTGAGTTTTCACAAGGACAATTTGACTTTTAATGCCTCATATGACTTTCATGGATCATTATGGACTTTCAAGATTGATCATGTCAAGTTTCAAGTCTTGCAATTCAAGTTTGCTCGATCAATTGATCAGATGACATAAAATCAGTTGTATTGGGTAAAAAGTCAACTATGGTCAACCTACATCCAAACTTCAAGATTTGGGACCAATATCAACATTTTGAAGTCATATGTATCAGTTTATCAAGTTTGGATCACAATTCCCCAGGAAAATTGTTCAAATCACCAAAAGGGCAAAATGGTCAAAGTAAGGGTTTTGACTATATTTGACCGATCAAGGATTGTTTGACCTAATACATGATCTAATGGCTTAAATTACAATATCAAGGATTAAAATACAATATGTTGACCTAATTTCATGGCTTAAAAGATTTCTGAAGATAATTGGATTGACAGATGAAATTTAGTCAACTAAGGAAAAAGTCAACTATACACTGAAAAGTCAAACTTTAACTTTTTAATCATATTTGAGTTTAAAAGATCCAAATTCATCAAGACATTCAAAAATATGAAGCTTGACCATCAAGAAATCAAGAAATTCAAAAGTCAATGTGAAAAGTCAAACTTTTCAAGACTTATAAATTTTTCTAAGTGTTTTTTATACATGATAATTTCATAACTTCGTGACATTTTTTCACCAAAAGGCAAGATGATTCAAAGAAAACTTTCAACATGAAAGTTGTAGATCTTAATGAATTCTACAACTTTTTGTTAGAAGGTTGATGTCCAAAAAATACTTATATTTGAAAATATGAGCCCATGAAGTCATGGCATTTTTGTATAAACACTTAGTGAAATTCTCAACAGATTTTGGTCAGTTTTTATCTCAACTTCTTGGCCATTTTTCATCAAGGTCCAATTTGATTTATCCAAAATGCTCAACATGAAAGATGTAGACAATGTTTCAATATTTCCAAAATATCCAAGAGCATGAATTTATCATACTTTAGCTAGGATATTCAAGGTCCTGAAGTTGGGCATCCATTCTTTAATTGCAAGTCATTTTGTTGAAGAACATATAACAAAATCCTTATGACATGATACATAATCTTACTTTGCAGGCCTTTTGACTTGAAAATATATTCATAATCATATGTTTACACAATTTATTGAACCATTATTCAAGTGATTCAAGTATTGTCCATTGCATCATTCCATCTATGGTACAAAGGCACCATTGCCATTTACATAAAGCATTGCTTTATACAAAGTAAACTCTCCTTGAGCCCCTCAACTTTTTTTTATGCACACACAATGTCAAAGTAAGAAGCAACATTCCTAAAAACTCCTAGCCACTTCAGATCCCTTTTGTACCAAGCATTGGGACATCAAATTTCACATAACTTGGTTGTTTCATCTCAACCAAACCAGAATTTTGACAGCTTGTAAAACAAACTCTCTCATCATCTCAAACCTCCTCTATAAATAGAGAGGCCATTTTCAAGATAAAGGGCCAGAAGTTTTTGTTGTGTAGACAAGTTTCTCAAAATCCCCATACTCTCAAAAAACCATAACTGTCCACATAACCTCCACTCTTGAGCTTAGAAACCAAAATCTTCAAATCACTCAAACCTTGCATTTCTGTCCAAACAAATCATCCACATACTTCATATACATCATATAGAAGTTATTCAAACACAAGAGCAACTTCTGTAACATCACTATCACCATTCTCCTAACTAAAAAACAGCCACTTGACCCTCTCCAAGACAATACAACAACTTTAAATCAAAACACAAATTTCAGTTTCAAGGTATGTTTTTTTGACTTTGAACTCTTCATACAAGCATCATTAGTGGTTCAATTGTGAAGATAAAATGTAGATATCATTTCCCTGAAGCTAACCATATGTTTACTTTTCATTTTCATTAACCATGTGTTGAGAACTGACTCATATATGCAGCAAAAATTGTTGGAAGTAAAAAAACAGTAGTATGAGTCAATGCATAACTCTATGTGTCGAAACATATTAGGTACAAAACAGGTTATGAGTTGATACAAAACAAGAATTAGTCGACACATAACAAAAATGAGTCGTTACAAACCATTATGTGTCGACTCATAGTGAGTTGTTTTTGACTTCCAGGAGCAAAGAAATGATATGTATCGATACATAAGTGCATGTGTCGATGCAAAATAGGTTATGAGCCGACACAAACCTTTATGTATCGACTCATACTGAGTTGGTTTTGATTTCCAGGAGCAAGGAATGATATTTATCGATGCATAAGTGCATGTTTGGATACAAAACAGATATGAGTCAATGCATAAGTGCACGTGTCAATGCATAAAAAGCTTTCGTATCAATGCGTAAGTGTATGTGTCAATACATAAAAGTTTTTTTTAAAATTATTTTTTTTACATTATCTTTATATTTCTTTATATTTTTATTGTTATTCATTATTCAATATGGTTGTAATAGTAATTAGGTTTTAATTTCTTTCATTCCCCATTTGTAAATTTGTATCCCCCATCCCCAAAAAAGATGTAATAGCGTAGAACTTTAAATTTCCGCAATTTATCGCTTTCAATATAATTGCAAGTAATTAGGGTTTGTATGGCAAGACTTAAAATCAACATGTAGACAACCCTAATTCAAGACAAATATGTATGAAATCAATACACTCGCAGACGCACACCTCTAGGGTAATCCACACTTGTTGCCTCAGATTTAAATAGTCATGTCCCTCGAACGTGGGATGCTTTAGCAAAGACCCTCGAATACAAGATTGTAGTCCCTCGATGACCCTTTGATGTTGCCTTCGGTAAACGATCTTAGACCCTTACAAAATTTCTAAGGTATCCTACAATGTTGCCTTCTATGACTATATGACGAGCCACGCCTGTCCTTTCACATCCAATGATAGGGCTTCTTACCAATCAATGGTAAGGTAGCAATATCTAAAGGAGGAGGAAAAGAACTAAGATTTTTTGAGTAGGTATAACGCTCGTAGTTGCTTGCTCACAACATTTCAAAACATCTTTCAAATACACCAACACTTTTCCATGAAATATTTGAAGGAAAATTGCAATCAAAAGCGCAGCGGAATTTAAAATTTTCCTTTAGAGATCCTTACGAATGAGCATGGTCAGTGATAGAAATATTTACCTCTTGTGGCGATTCAGACCTTTGATGTTGTGATCACGAGCGTTGATGAAGAACAACGCCTCTACTCAGTCCACACGAACAGATCGCTTCCGGTCACAGTGCTAGCTGATCACGAACGGAAACCTTGAGTGAGAGAGAGAATCAAAAACGAAATTGCATCAAGTAAAATTGCTTCATCATAAGGGATCTATTTATAGAATCACTCGTGTGGGCTACAAGCTAAAAACCCAATTAAGGCTATAAGCTAAAAGCCCAATTAAGCTTATGGACATCATAACTTATGATGTACCATATATCACTTATCCACGTGGTACCTTACCACTTTACGTATTACACTTAAGTGCACCGTACCTTACGGTGTTCCTTATTTATTCTATCTCTCATCAACCTGTCCTTATGTGTGTGACCCTGTAGGTTTTTGCGAGGTTGGCAATTATATTAAATCACACATTTAATATAATAAACAGTGAGTGGTATCTAGAAATACATCACTGTTACCCAAGTCACGAAAATGTCATGTGATCTGACCAAACCTTTTCCGTGATAATATTTGTGCTATACAATTACCATTTTGCCCTCATGTCTATATTAAACACAAGGCATACACTGTGTCACCCTTTTCTAGTTCAATATTGGGCCCTTAGACATTTATCCTGTTATACAGGATGAGAAAATTCCATCTAGGTCACTCATGTCCCTTAGCATGATTTGTGAAGTACCCATCAACCGTCTTTATAATCATCCAGTTACGGATGACGTTTGATCAGCAATAAAGTACTTGACTCTACATCTAGGGTCCATAGTGGTTTCAGGTCGAAGGGTGGTATACACCATTATCATCATGAGAATAACTTATGACACTTTTCATAACATTCTATGTAGTATTCTCATAGCGGGTCAATCCAGTATAAATATTACTCCTAATATTCATACCTATGTCAAGACTTGATAACTCCTTATCTATGATCCATGAGATGTGATCATCAATCTATCTTCATAATAATCTTAATGCTTTAATTTTATCCCACTTCACATTAAAGCTTGACTACGGATACTTTAAGAATAGTGTCTTATGTTTAATGGGATCTCATGATTAAGTCACACTTAACATTTCATTAAACCAATAAACCATTCTAGGGACTTTATTATTTTGGAAAGCAAACATAATAAAGAAATGCCTTTTATTATTAATAGATAATTCGATACAAGTACCAAAAGTATTGGCCTCTAGGGCTTACACCAATAATATTTTCAAAATTCAACACTTTATATGCATTCTTATAGAGACGAGAATCATTACAAAGTTCACCTAAATGAAGACACTTTCAAAAACATCACAAACACATTTTAAACAAAGCATTTCAAAGTGAGCTAGAAACTAAGAGCCCATAGATAACTACGGATGAAAAGGGTGCTAACACCTTCCCTTTTCATAACCTACCCCCTGAACTCAAGAAAATATCTCAAAAGGTCTTTCCTATTCTTTTCACCCTTTCCTTTATTGGATAAAAGAAAAGTCGATGGGGACTCTTGCTATCCGCAACAAATGCGATAAAACGCAAAACACCAAATCAGTTCTCCCACTGTATTACAGAACGGGTGACTCTGTTGGGGACATACTTAAAAGTGGGGTTACCTTAGAGACTATATCACTTTTAAAATTCTTTCCTTGTTTGACTTGTTTGCTTTACATTTTGGGTCCTTGTTTGGGTTTTGTTTTAATCCTCTACCCAGATCAGGGAACATTATTAGGTAAGTAGCAATAGGTCACGGGGACTTTGTGGGGTATACCGAAATGGTTGAAGCGATGGCTATGTTAGTGTGACATATTTATTGGTACCGGTATCCCTTGAGTCTAATCAAGGAGAATATGGGGCCACTGTGTGGTGTCATGAAGCACTAACTGACCGTGGGACCTTTAGTTGAATAACTTGGCCATTAGGAAGTAGTGAGATAGTCGGCTTTGGTGTAGTCTGAAGTTTGTTGATACTCGATGCTATGCTCATTGAGATCAGACTTTCGAGATATTTCGGTCACCAATAAAGAGGCTTGCGCTGAAAAAATGTTTGATGAAGAAAGATCAGTGATATTGAGATTCCCTAGAACCCGATTACTTTCTATGACAGGTTGAACCAACTAAATTTCAAGAGGGTACTTACCTATAAACCCCATGCAAGCCTAAACCTAAGGACTTGTTTGTGTGCTTGTATATGATCATTTGTATATAACATCATGACATCATACCATAACATTTTCACTAACCATTTCAAGGACCTAGAGATTTATCTTTGTTTTGTTTTGTAGGACATGGCTTCCACTCGCAGGAATACTATCCAAATCAACCTCGTAAGAGTGTCTCCTCAACTCAAAGAGTTAGCATCAAGGGTTCCTGAGAATTATCCGCTCACCAAAAGACATAGTTGACTTCTCAATCTAGTTACCTCAAGCCTTGATGAAGACATGATGAAAGTGCTCTTTCAGTTCTTTGACCGCTTACACCATTGCTTTACATTTCCTGATTACCAACTAGTGCCCACCATGGAGGAATTTTCTCAACTCTTGGGAGTACCTATTCTTGATCAACTACCCATCACCAGTGTTGAGAAAGACCTAAGACCTGAGGAAATTGCTTTAGCTTTACATTTGCAATGATCCGACGTTGTGGCAAATTGGGAAACAAGAAGTGGTGTTAAGGGTTTTCTAGCCAAGTTTCTGTTTGAGAAGGCTTAACAATTTTGGGATGCTTTAGAATTACAAGCCTTTGAAGAAGTGTTGGCTTATCTCATCTATGGGATAGCACTATTTCCTAACCCGAACCAACTCATAGAAATGAATGCGGTTAAGGTTTTTCTATCTCGTAACCCAGTGCCTACCTTACTTGGAGATATCTTGCATTCTCTTCACACTCGCACCATGAAGAAAAGGGGAATTCTTATGTGTTACACTCCTTTGTTGGCTAGGTGGTTTATTTCGCACCTACCTCGATCTGTTTTGAAGAATGATCAAGGCATGAGATGGTATAATAGGTTAGTGTCACTCTCGCATTTGGATATTCATTAGTGTTCTCGATATTTGGAGGACGTTATCATTATTGATGTTGCGGAGAATTCCCTAATGTCCCTCTCCTTGGCATTAGGGGAGGTATCACCTATAATCCTTGTTTGGCTTTACGATAATTTGGGTATGCTAGGAGGGATGGACCTCATGATGCACTTGTCCAAGGAATTGCATTTGACTATGAGAACAATGTCCAAGGTTATCGTCGAAGATTTGTGCGAGCTCAGGGCATGGTGAACAAAGTTGATAGCAAGACATTGGGGCATAAGAACTCTATCCCATTATAGCCTTATCTCAAGTGGGTGCGAGGTCATGCTCAAAACCTCATGATTCCATATGAGGCTATCCTTCATATCATCATGGAGCCTATTGCCAAAGGAGATGTTCCCTACACCATTCTTCATCCTGACATGCCTACATCTCTTGAGGAGTTGCAAAGATCTAGGATTTAACTCAAAGAGGAGCAAGATACCTTTGAAACCAATTCTGTGCAAGCGAGAAGAAGGTTTTCGAACTCACGAGACAACTTCATGAAGAGTGGAGTTTGAAAGCCTACATTGCATCGAAGAGGATACACTCATGGGAAGCTTGAGTCCTTTTTATTTTAGGAGTTTATTTTGTATTATTTTTAATTCTTCCATTGTAAGCCCAAAAGGCATTTTTGTAAACCTTTTGAACTTATTAATATAATTAATGTTTGTTCCTTCTTTGTTTTAACAAATTTAAGTCTTAAAGGTCTTTGAAAACATTCGCATTCGCATCACATGCATCATAACATAAGAAGGTTTTCTGATACAGGTTTCCCCATCTTTCTACTGTTTATTTCAGTAAGATGGATCTCGAGAAGACTGTGAAAGACTTGCAGACACAAAATTCTCAATTTCAAGAAACCTTGCTCACCTTGGCCAAAGGGAAGCAAGAACTGATGTCACTTCTAGTTGCAAAGAAGAAGACCCAGAAAAAGCTTTAATCAACATGGGGAAAAGGTTTAAAGGCCCAGTCCGTCAAGTGCAAGTGGTTGAAGAGTCATCCGAGGAAGACGAGAACCAGGATAAAGATGCAAGGAGTACCCGTGTTGGAGGTGGAAACAATCCAAACTCTGAGGATGAAGACTATTTGTTGAACAATATCCACCTGCTGAGGACAAGTATAAGCAACTGGAAGATAGGTTAAAGGTTGTGGAAATTTAAGTCGTGCATGGCTTGGATTTTTGTGATCTGGGTTTGGTTTCTGGGGTAGCTATTCCCCATAAATTCAAGATCCCACTCTTCACTAAGTACAATGGTGTTTTGTGCCCAAAGCTTCACTTGAGATCTTATGTTCGTAAAATTCAACCGCATACCACCGATAAGAAGTTGTGGGTGCACTTCTTTCAAGAAAGTATGTCTGGGACTCAATTGGAGTGGTTTTATCAGTTGGAGGGTTCAATCATTCATACCTGGGAAGATCTGGCCACTGCTTTCTACCGTCAATACCAGTACAACACTGATTTGGTACCGACTAGAGTTCAGTTACAAGGAATGACAATGGGTTCCAATGAAGGTTTTAAAGAGTACGCGCAGAAATGGAGAGACCTTGTTGGTAGAGTACAACCATCATTGACTGATATGGAGTTGGTGGATATGTTCATGGGAACATTGAATGGGTCTTTTTTTCAATTTACTGATTGAGAGCTCATCATCTGGTTTCACTTAGTTAATCTTGACTGGTGAAAGAGTTGAGAGCGGTATCAAAAGTGGAAAAATACCCATGGCTTCTGCCTCTACATTGAACACTGAAGAAAGAGTTCATTGGTAAAAAAGAAACTAATGTCGTGTATGGGTCAAGGGTCCATGTCAAGAAGGACCGTCGTCAATCTGTTAATACAGTTCTGATCTCCAATCTGACCTCTACTCAAAGACAACCACAACAATCCAATCATCAAATACCTGATATTCCAAGAAGACAATTTACAAGGATCAACATGTCACTATCTAAAGCCTTACAACACTTGTTGAAGGCTAATTTGGTAACATTGCGTGACCCCCCCTTAAAATCCCAATGTTTCATCACCAAATTACAACCCGAGTGCCAAATGTGCTTATCACTCTAATAGCCCTGGACATGACACTGACCAATGTTGGGCCTTAAAATGCAAAATTCAAGACCTCATCAACAACATGACCATTGAATTCGATCCACCTACAACTCCAAATGTCATCATTGCACTAATTCTAAATCACGGCAAACGTGTCAATGCAATTGAAGATACTTCTTTTGTTTCCTCCGTTGAAGATTTGGCTACTCCATTGACCATTGTTAAAGCAAATCTATTAAAAGTTGGGGTTTTCCCTAGTTATCTAGAAGACTGTCATTGTTGTGCTCTACAAAAGAATGATTGTGAATGGCTGAAAAAAGGTGTCCAACACCTAATAGATAGCCATGAGATTTTATTCAAAAGAACCCCGTCCGTAAAAATTTCGACCGAAGTTGTACCACAAGAGGTTGAAGACATTTCCATCATGACTATATCCAACAAACCTATTAGGATCACCTCAAAAGGTCCTATTAGGATTTCCAATGAACCAAAAATCGAACCATTGGTAATCACCACCCCAAGGCCAATACCTTATTCTTCCGATAAGGCAGTACCTTAGAATTATGGAGCTGAAGTATACTACCATGGCATTAAACAAGACTCCTGGATTTATGAAGACAAGAATGACGACATTACCAACATTACTGGCTCTAGAAAGGTGAACAGGACGGGGAGAATCTTCGCTCCTGACATTTCACCTCCAACCACTACAACTACACCTGTTCAAATTATTATTGACAAACCTAGTACTGACACTAGGGGAAAAGAAAAGATGATCGAGCCTTCCAGGATGGAGGCGCCTACCAAAGACATTACTGCTGAGGAACCCTTCACCCAAGAGATGGAGGAGATTTTGAAAATCATAAGGAAAAGTTATTATAAGATAGTAGAGCAGTCAGGGAAAACCCCCTCCAAGATCTCTATGTTGTCTTTGTTACTTTGCTATGATGCTCATGCTCAAGCATTGATCAATTTTTTAAAGAAAGCACATGTTCCTCAAGAGACCACAACCGATAAATTTGAAAATTGTATGGTGATTTTAACTGCCGACAATGGATTGGGGTTCTTTGACGCTGACTTGACACCAGTTGGAAGAAATGATAACAAAGCTTTGCACGTCTCTATTGAATGCAAAGGAAATACTTTTGCCCATGTCTTGGTGGATACATGGTCCTCTCTAAATGTCTTACCCAAAGGTGCCGTAGATCGTTTGGATTGTGAAGGTTTGGTGTTGAAGCCAAGTGACATGATTGTAAGGGCTTCTGATGGATCCAAAAGGATGGTCCATGGAGAAGTAGACCTCCCCATCAAGGTTGGTTCTCAAACTTTCAACTCGAATTTCTATGTGATGGAAATTTGTTATGCCTACTCTTGCCTACTTAGACGCCCTTGGATACATGGGGCAGGAGCAGTGACTTCTACACTTCATCAGAAATTGAAATATCCAGTCAAAGGGAAGATTGTTATCGTATGTGGTAAAGAGGAGTTTATGGTTAGCCATATAAATTCATTCAAATATGTTGAGATGGATGGAGAGTTCATAGAAAATCCTTGTAAAGCCTTTGAAGTAGTCCCTCCCATGGTTGTTGTTGCCAAGGCTACTCCTAATATTCCAAAAGCTGTTAAATATGTGCCAAGGATGGCTTCCCTCAAAGATGCTCGTGCGGTGATTGAAGATGGAGGTTGTACCATTTGGGGGCAACTCCTCAACATTTCGTTCAAGTCAGATGAGTGTGGTCTGGGTTTTACGTCCAAAGCTCAAAAAGAGGTCTGACGTGCTCGCATAGGAAAACCGCCTCTTCGCATCAATAATCATGAAGTGAATGCTCTTGAAGACTCTGACAATGATTGTAATTTTGATGACTGGATCTACCCAACTGCCGGTGAAGAGCTCAACAACTGGCGTGCCAAGGATTTCATTCCCATCTCCTTTGACAAGGAGTAATTACTATTTATTTTTTTTATCAGTTCAAGAACTTTGTCTGTAATTTAATTTCAAATAATGACTTTAAGCCACGTGCCCTGCCCAAGGCACTATGGTCCATTTGTTAAAGGTTTGTTCATTTCCATATGCCATATGATCATTTAATGAAAAACATTGGACTCTTTACATTCAAGTTTTGCGCTTATTGTCTTTCTTTCATTTTATGGCATTTTTCAAAATAGCCATGTATCTTACATGCACACACACACACTTGCATATACTCATCCACTCTAGATCTCATTGTCGACGACTCTTCTATTGCCATCAATGATTTTGAACATCAAATCAATCAAGTCAAAGATGAAGGTGAAGAAGTTTATGAAATACTAGGAGAATTAGCCAGACTTCTGATGCAACAGGAGAAAGCCATTCAACCTCATGAAGATCCAGTTGAAGTGATCAACCTAGGTACTGAGGCAAACAAGAAAGAGGTCAAGATCGGTGCCTACTTGGAAGACATTATCAAAGGAAGATTGGTCCAAATGTTACATGACTATGTTGAAGTGTTTGCTTGGTCGTATGAAGATATGCTAGGGATGGATACTGATATTATGGTTCATCGTCTACCAACGAAGGAAGATTATCCTCCAATCAAGCAAAAAGTGCATCGTATGCGGCCAGACATGTCTGAAAAGATAAAAGCTGAGGTAATGAAGCAATTCAATGTAGTTTTTTGGCTGTGACATCATATCCTCAATGGGTGGTGAATGTGGTCCCCATGCCAAAAAAGGATGGAAAGGTCCGTATGTGCGTAGACTATAGGGATTTGAATAGGCAAGCCCCAAAGACGATTTCCCACAACCACATATTGACGTCTTGGTCGACAACACTGCTCAACATAAAGTTTTCTCCTTCATGGATGGATTCTCCGGTTACAACCAGATCAAAATAGCTCTCGAGGACATGGAAAAAACAACCTTTGTTACATAGTGGGGCACTTTTTTACAAGGTTATGCCTTTCAGTTTGAAGAATGCATGAGCAACCTATCAATGAGCTATGGTAGCCCTATCTCATGACATGATCCATCATGAGATAGAAGTCTATGTGGATGATATGATTGCAAGGTTGCATACTGAGGAAGAACACCTTAATCACTTACACAAGTTGTTTGAAAGATTAAATAAGTATAAGCTAAGACTAAACCCCAACAAATTCATCTTCGGGGTAAGATCTGGGAAACTATTAGGGTTTTTCATAAGTGGAAAAGGTATTGAGGTCGACCCTGCATAAGTCAAAGCCATACAGGAAATGCCAACTCTCTGTACTGAGAAAGAGGTCAGGGGTTTCTTAGGTCGACTTAACTACATTGCTCGATTCATATCTCACTTGACTACTACTTGTGAGCCAATCTTCAAACTCTTAAAGAAAGATCAAGTAGTTAGATGGAACGATGACTGCCAAGCAGCCTTTGACAAGATCAAGGAATATTTACAAGAACCTCCCATCCTGATGCCTCCAATTGAAGGAAGACCTATGATTATATACTTGACTGTATTAGGGAAGTCAATGGGGTGTGTTTTGGGCCAACATGACGAGTCTGGCCGAAAAGAGCATGAAATATACTATCTAAGAAAAACATTTACCGGCTGTGAAACAAAATATTCACTACTCGAGAAAACTTGCCGCGCTCTGGCATGGGCTGCTTGCCGGCTAAGACAATATATGTTGACTCAGACCACTTTATTGATTTCAAAGATGGATCATATCAATTACATCTTCGAGAAGCCAGCTCTCTCTAGACGAATATCTAGATGGAAAATGATCTTAACCGAATATGATATCCACTATACTACACAAAAATCCATCAAAGGAAGTGTGCTAAAAGATCATTTGGCCCATCAAGATGTTGATGATTACCAATCCATAAACTTTGAATTCCCGGACGAGAATATCATGCTAGTAACTGACTGTGAAAAGCATGGACTGTATGACGGACCTGAACAAGGATCCCGTTGGATGATGGTTTTTGATGGGGCTTCCAATGCATTGGGTAATGGAGTTGATGTTGTGATTATTTCTCTCGAAGGTTTCCATACACCTTTCACTGCCAGACTATGCTTCAACTGTACAAACAACATGGCTGAGTATGAGGCATGCATCTTGGGTCTTAATGCTGCCATTGATTTAAGAATCAAATTCTTGAGCGTATATGCTGACTCGGCGTTAGTAATCAGTCTAGTTAAAGGAGAGTGGGATACCAAACATCCTAATCTGATCCCCTACAAAGAGTTTGTGTTAACCCTGATCCCATACTTTGAGGAGGTTACCTTCAAACACTTTCCAAGAGAAGAAAATCAGTTGGCGGATGCCTTAGCAATAATGTCATCCATGTTCAAGGTCAATTCGGACAATAAGGCTCCTAGAATTACAATTGAAATATTTGACGAACCGGCGCACTGTTATGAGATTGACACCAACGAAGAGAAGCCTTGGTATCATGAAGTGAGGAGATATTTGGAAGCACAAGAGTATCCGGAAGGAGCTTCCATCAATGATAAGAAATTCCTATGAAGGTTTTCAGCCAAAGTTTTCCTAAACAATGGGATCTTGTACAAACGCAACCACAATTCAACTCTGCTCCGATGTATGGATAAGAAGGAGGAAAAGAAAATCATGGAGGACATGCATGAGGGTATCTTTGGGACTCACTCTAGAGGAAACACTATGGAAAAGAAAATTCTAAGGGCTTATTACTATTGATCGACTATGGAAACTGATTGTCACCATCACTCGACGATTGCCATAAGTGTCAAATTTATGCCGACAAGGTTCATGTGCCTCCAATTCCTTTGAATGTTATGACTGCTCTGTGGCTATTTGCAATGTGGGGCATTGACATGATTGGAGAGATCAAGCCCACTGCCTCCAATGGACATCGTTTCATCCTCGTTGCCATTGATTAATTCACCAAACGGGTCGAAGTTGCCTCACTTGCGTCAGTTACAAAGAATGATGTAGCCCGTTTTATCAAACATAACATCATCTACCGTTACGGTATCCCTGAAAGAATCATCATCGACAATGGAACTAATCTCAACAATGCTATGATTATGAAACTTTGCACTCAATTCAAAATCAAGCATCACAACTCTTCTCCTTATAGACCTAAAATGAATGGTGCAGTGGAAGCCGCCAATAAAAACATAAAGAAGATTATGAAAAAGATGGTGGTGACCTACAAAGACTGGCATGAGATGCTACCATTTTCTCTTCATAGCTACCGTACTTCGGCACGAACATCAACTGGGGCAACACCTTTCTCTTTAGTGTATGGCATGGAAGTTGTCCTGCCTGTGGAAGTTCAGGTTCCTTCCTTAAGGATTATGAAAGAAGCCGACTTAGGCGAAGAGGAATGGATTCAGGCTAGGTTGGATCAGTTGAACTTAATTGGCGAAAAGAGACTGGCTGCTGTTTGTCATGGTCAAATGTATCAAAAGCGTATGATCAAGGCTTTCAACAAGAAGATCAAACCTCGAGTGTATTAGGCTGCTGATTTGGTAATAAAGCACATCATTCTTCCTCAAGGTGATCCCAGAGGCAAATGGACTCCCACTTATGAAGGGCCATTTTTTGTTAAGAAATTATTATCTGGCGGTGCCGTGATGCTAACTACTATGGACGATGAAGATTTTCCACATCATGTGAACGCGAACATAGTCAAAAAATATTACGCATAAAATGACCCGCTAGGTTGACATACCTAGGGAAAAAAAGGGCATCCCAGCGGACCAAAGAGGTTCGGGAAAAAAATTAGGGATATATACAAAAGATTGTACACCCGGCAAGTCGAAAACCCGAAAGGGCGGCTTGGCCAAAAAAGGGTATCTTGGTGGGTCGAAAACCCGAAAGGGCGGTCCGTGCAAAAGTAAAAGGTTAAAGCGTATGACTGTCCTTGTGAAATCACTACAACTAGCTTTATTACCAAGGTCCAAGTTCTTGGGTGTAAGATCAATTCAATCAACTTATTTCAACGACAAGGGATGATGTTCGAAGACATAGGGGCAATAGCAGAGTTGGAACATAATGAGATCACTTCCACATGGCTATTATTTTTGTTTTCACTTTGTATTCTTTTGAAGATTTCGTCTTACTAGGATCTCTGTCTCCTTGTACAAAAATTCCTATTTATAGGAAAAACATCAATACAAATATACTTTGAAGTGCAAACTTTTTTTTTTCTGTTTTGAGTGCAAAAATGTCCAATGACTAAAATTGAATGAACATATGCATATGAACATGATTAACTGTTAACAAATGTATGTTTAAAAACAGTAATAAACATTTTCTTAGGGATTCAGGGTATCCCCACGAGATTTACTTCAACAAAGATTATCCCCACAAAGTTGAATTTATACAGTATTCATCCGGAGTTCCAATCTCCTGACAATCCCTAGCTAAGATGGCCTTAACTAAAAAAGGAAATTTTGCGGAGCTCTTCCCCAAAAGAAGTCATCTCTCCAATAAGGACACCAAAATATCCTTCTCAACAGGGTTTATTTCCCCAACAGACTACGAATTCCCCAGCTCGAGTTCTTTTCTCAGACCATTACAAATCAACAGACAAAACCCCTTGTCACCAATGGAGTCGATATTATCCCTAGTAAGTTGATGCGAAGCCTGGAATCCGACCAGATAATAGTTAACTTCAGTAAGTTGTTACGAAGTCTGGAATCCGACCAGATAACAACTAACTTCATTAACCTCAGAAAGTTGTTACGTAGCCTGGAATCTGACCAGATAACAGTTAACTCTAGTAAGATGCTACGAAGCCTGGAATACAACCAGATAATAGTTAACTTCAATAAGTTGTTGCGAAGCATGGAATCCGACCAGATAACAATTAACTTCATTCTTCTCAGTAAGTTATTGCGAAGCCTAGAATTCAACCAGATAACAATTAACTTCACTCTTCTTAGAAAGTTACTGCGAAGCCTGGAATCCGACCAGATAATAGTTAACTTCATGAAGTTGCTGCGAAACCTGGAATCCGACCACATAACAGTTAACTTCAGTAAGTTGTTACGAAGCCTGGAATATAACCAGATAATAGTTAACTTCAGTAATTTGTTGTGAAGCCTGGAATCCGACCAAATAACAATAAACTTCAACTATCTCGGAAAGTTGTTGCGAAGCCTGGAATCCGACCAGATAACAGTTAACTTCAAAGAGTTGTTGCGAAGCCTGGAATACGACCAGATAACAATTAACTTTATTTTCCCCAGCAAGTTGCTGCGAAGCCTGGAATCTGACCAGATAACAACTAAGTTTTATTCTCCCCAGTAGAGCAATGGACAACTAAAACTCCTGAACTCTATTCCCCAAGCATAAATCAACACTCCCCGTAGAGTTTTCTCAAGCAAAGTCAATGTTCCCCAGCGGAATTCTCCTCAAACAACAAAGCAGGAATCCCCAGCAGAAACACTCTAAACAAATTTTGAAGATACACATACTCTTCATCCCCAACAACGATCCGGGATTTAACTTCCCAAAACTCCCTAGCATTTGTCACAAATTTATTTTCCATACAAAGATACGCTTCAACAATATTTCATATTCATACATCATACTACATACATGACAAATGCATACAACATAATCTCATTTATTTTGAGAGCATCATTATGCCATGCACACATCTGCATACAACTAACCCTCTTCCTTGCAGGAAAAATTGGTCTACAAATCAACGGTCCTCTTCTAGATGGATTTACTTCTACCAGTTAATAATAGGCATTCAATAGACCTCTTCTGGCTAGATTCACTTCCTCCAGTTAATAATAGGAAATAAAAAGGCCTCTTCTGGTTATATTTTTTTCCCCAGTGAAGTCACCATCACAAGACCTCTTCTGGTTAGATTTATTACTCCCAGTTAAAGACGGGAAAAAGACGTCTACAGTTTTAGTATAAATCACCAATTTATTTTAATACTTCTTCCAGTTTCTACCAACATTCACTCTGGATGGCATCTATAAGTCCATCTCCAACAAACTCTTCATCATTTCTCTAAATGGCATCTTTAAGCCCATTCCGATATAATCAACTAACACATCATCGCGTGCAAATTTCTGGACACCCTAGTGTTCAATCATCTTTCACCTTCAAGTCACGAATGGAGGGCCCGCCAATCTAACCCTTCAGGTTTAAGAAGATTGAACAGGGGCAGCTTTTGTACCCCAAAATTTGATCTTTCATTTCTCAATACATTTCCCACAAGATCTTAAATAGATCAAGCTTGCACAAGGATTGACTAGGTCATGACATCTCCTCAACACGGATGCCTCAAATTAGGGTTTGAGTTTTCACAAGGACAATTGGACTTTTAATGCCTCATATGAATTTCATGAATCATTGTGGACTTTCAAGATTTCTCATGTCAAGTTTCAAGTCTTACAGTTCAAGTTTGCTCAGTCAATTGATCAGATGACATAAAATTAACTATATTAGGTAAAAAGTCAATTGTGGTCAAACTTCAAGATTTTGGACCAATATCAACATTTTGAAGTCACATGTATCAATTTATCATGTTTGGATCACAATTCCCCAAGAAAATTGTTCAAATCACTAAAAGGGCAAAATGGTCAAAATTAGGGTTTTGACTGTATTTGACCGATCAAGGATTGTTTGACCTAATACATGATCTAATGGATTAAAGTACAATCTCAAGGATTCAAATACAAAATGTTGACCTAATTTCATGGCTCAAAATATTTCTCAAGATCATTGGATTGACAGATGAAATTTAGTCAACTGATAAAAAAGTCAATTGTACACCGAAAAGTCAAACTTTGACATTTTGATCAAATGTGAGTTTCAAAGATCATAATTCATCAAGGCATTCAAAAATATGAAGCTTGATCATCAAGAAATCAAGAAAGTCAAAAGTCAATGTGGAAAGTCAAACTTTCAAGACTTAGAAATTTTTCTAAGTGTCTTTTATACATGATAATTTCATAACTTCATGATATTTTTTCACCAAGAGGCAAGATAATTCAAAGAAAAATTTCAACATGATAGTTGTAGATATTGATAAATTCTACAACTTTGTATTCGATGGTTGATGTCCAAAAAATGCTTAGATTTGAAGATATGAGCCCATGAAATCATGACATTTTGTATAAACACTTAGTGAAATTCTCAACAGATTTTGGTAAGTTTTTATCTCAACTTCTTGGCCATTTTTCATCAAGTTTCAATTTGATTTATAAAAAATTGTCAACATGAAAGATGTAGACAATGTTTCAAGCTTTCCAAAATTTCCAAGAGCATGAATTTATCATACTTGAGCTAGGAGATTCAAGGGCTTGAAGTTGGGCATCCATTCTTGAATTGCAAGTCATTTTGTTGAAGAACATATAACAAAATCCTTTGTCATGCTGCATAATCTTACTTTGCAGGTATTTTGACTTGAAAATCTATCCATAATCATATGTTTATACAATTTATTAAACCATTATCCAAGTGATTCAAGTATTGTCCATTACATCATTCCATTTATGGCACAAAGGCACCATTGCTATTAACAAAAAGCATCGGTTTATACAAAGTCAGCTTTCCTTGAGCCTCTCAATTGTTTTTTCTGCACACACAATGTCAAAGAAAGAAGCAACATGACTAAGAAATTCTAGCCACTTCAGATCCCTTTTGTACCAAGCATTGGGACATCAAATTTCACATAACTTGGTTGTTTCATCTCAACCAAACCAGAATTTTGACAGCTTGTAAAACAAACTCTCTCATCCTCTCAAACCTCCTCTATAAATAGAGAGGCCACTTTCAAGCTAAAGGGCCAGAAGTTTTTGTTGTGTAGACAAGTTTATCAAAACCCCTCATACTCTCACAAAACCATAACTGTCCACAAAACCTCCACTCTTGAGCTTAGAAACCAAAATCATCATATCTCTCAAACCTTGCATTTCTGTCCAAACAAATCATCCACATACTTCATATATATCATATAGAAGTTGTTAAAACATAAGATCAACTTATGTAACATCACTATCACCATTCTCCAAACTAAAAAACAACCACTTTACCTCTCCAAGACAATACAACAACTTTAAATCAAAATACAAATTTCAGTTCCAAGGTAAGTTTTCTTGACTTTGAACTCTTCATACAAGCATCATTAGTGGTTCATTTGTGAAGATAAAATGTAGATCTCATTTCCCTGAAGCTAACCATATGTTTACTTTTCATTTTCATTAACCATGTGTTGAGAACTGACTCATATATGCAGCATAAAATATTGGAATTAAAAAAAGCAATATGAGCCATGGCATAACTCTATGTGTCGACACATATTAGGTACAAAACATGTTATGAGTCGATACAAAACACGAATGAGTCGACACATAACAGAAATAAGTCGATACAAACCATTATGTGTCGACTTATATTGAGTGGTTTTTGACTTCCAGGAGCAAAGAAATGATATGTATCGATACATAAGTGCGTGTGTCGATGCAAAACAGGTTATGAGCCAACACAAAATTTATGTATCAACTCATACTGAGTTGGTTTTGATTTCCATGAGCAAGAAATGATATGTATCGATGTATAAGTGCATGTGTCGATACAAAATAGATATGATCCAATGCAAAAGTTCATATGTCAATGCATAAAAAGCTTTTGTATCAATGCGTAAGTGTATATGTCAATACATAAAAGTTTTTTAAAACAAAAAACAATTTTTTTACATTATCTTTATATTTCTTTATATTTTTATTTTTATTCATTATTCTATATGGTTGTAATAGTAAGTAGGTTTTAATTGCTTTCATTCCCCATTTGTAAATTTGTATCCCCCATCCCAAAAAAAATATGTAATAGCGTAGATCTTTAAATTTCCACAATTTGTCACTTTTAATATAATTGCTAGTAATTAGGGTTTGTATGGAAGGACTTAAAATCAACAAGTAGACAACCCTAATTCAAGACAAATATGGATGAAATCAATACACTCGCACATATGCACCTCTAGGGTAATCCACACTTGTTGCCTCGAATTTAAATAGTCATGTCCCTCGAACGTGGGATGCTTTAGAAAAGACCCTCGAATACAAAATCGTAGTCCCTCGATGACCCTTCGATGTTGCCTTCGGTAAACGATCTTAAACCCTTACAAAAATTTCTAAGGTATCCTATAATGCTGCCTTCTATGACTATACAACGGCTCACGCCTGTCCCTTCACATCCAATGATAGGGCTTCTTATCAATCAATGGTAAGGTAGGAATATCTAAATGAGGAGGAAAAGAACTAAGAATTTTTTAGTAGGTAGAACGCTCGTAGTTGCTTGCTCACAACATTTCAAAACATCTTTCAAATAAACCAACACTTTTCCATGAAATATTTTCAAAAGTCAACACTTTGTATGCATTCTTATAGAGACGAGAATCATTACAAAGTTTGCCTAAACGAATACACTTTCAAAAACATCACAAACATATTTCGAACAAAGCATTTCCAAGTGACCTAGAAACTAAGAGCCCGTAGATAACTACAGATGAAAAGGGTGCTAACACCTCCGTTTTCATAACCTACCCCCCGAACTCAAGAAAATATCTCAAAAGGTCTTTCCTATTCTTTTCACCCTTTCCTTTATTGGATAAAAGAAAAGTCGGTGGCGACTCTTGCTATCCGCAACAATTGCGATTAAACGCAAAACACCAAGTCAGTTCTCCCACTGTATTACAGGCCCAATTACCTATTATGCTACTATTTTCTACAACTCTCATTAATTAAATTAATTATTCACTCACCAACACCAACTAACTATAATTCTATGGTTCAACATGCTCAACCCGACTAACCCATCACATATCACATTCATTAAATTATCATTTAACCATAAAATCAAATGAATAATCAATTAATCAAATATATAACTAAATTGAAAATTTAGGGTGTTACACAAGTGACCAACCTGAGATGTGGGAGAAGTGTTGTTGGATCCAAGCCTGAAATTACAATAATTATTAGTTAGTAACAGAATCACAACAATTAACAAAATGGCACACAAACAATATAAGACCAATATAGTTTACTGTCGGGAGTGTGATTCTCTTGGTCATCTGCTTCGTCTTTCACTTACAAGCTTTAGGCAGCTTATGGCACAAGTACACTAAATAAGTAGTCCCCCAGTTCCACTCATGGATCTGCTCAAAATCATCAAAGTACCCCAGGTACATGACATCAGTGTAAGTGGCACTAGTATCCACAAAAATGGATGTGCCAACCAGATATATAAGGTATTCTCTCATAGCACACATTTGGTGATGGGTAACCTTCTCGGGATCACCATCAGCCTGTCGTGCATGCTGTAACTCAACCGTGAACATGTTCTTCAAATAACTAAACTTTACGTGAGCATCCCGGGTGAATTCCATCTCATCCATAGCACTCTCAGGGGTAACTCAATCTCTCTACCAACAACTCCAACGCCTCCTCTTTGTTGCACCTCTCGTGGTCTATAAACCTCCCTCTTATCGGGATATGCAACAAACATACAATGTCGTCCAAGGTGATCATCATCTCACTATGTGGAATATTGAACGATGACGTATCATGGTGCCACCTCTCAATAAAAGCGTTAATCATACCATGATTAACGGTAGTATAACCACAGAGGGTCAAGTATTTTAACCCTAAAAGCATCTAGAGCTCATTAAACCATGGCTCAGGGGGAGCTATGAGTTTAGTGATCTTCTGTGCATGATTAATGATTTTCAACATACCACGTTCATGCATACATGGTTTAACAAAATCCATTCAACACAAATTAATAATAAAATAAATTCAACAAAAATTAATAGAATAAACAATTCAAAATTCATACATCTTAGTTCTAGATATGTCTAGCAACATGGTCTGGGTATAGAGGCAACAATGATAAATCAGAAGACCATCCTCCAAAACCCTAAGATGTTACAAGTGTCGCCTCAGGTGCCTGGGATCCCTAGGGTTGTAATGCAGCATGTGGTAGTGTAGCCTCTTGTGCCAAGTGTGCGGCCTTCGGTGTCGGCTGGGAATTGGATGTCTCTCCTGCCTCAAATATCATTAGTGAGGAAGTATGTCTACAGGAGGATGAAGTCTGAGAGGGGTGAACAGAAGAACCTCGCCTGCTGTGAGAGGAGGGCGATGAAGTAGGTGTGGAAACATGGACACCAGAGGTTGTAGACGTAACAATTATAGTCTGTCTAGAGGTAGAAGGAGCCTGGGATACTTGACTCCTTTCCCTCTGCACAGAAGCATGTTGTGCAAGCCTGTTATGCCTCAACCTAGATGGTCTTTCAGTTGTTACTCATGTAGAAGAATGAAAAAAACATTAACAATAAGACTTAGGTTTAAATAAATGAAAAAATGAAGACTATATAATACGGTGGGAAACTGACTTTACTGGTTTTGCGTTTGAATGCAAATGTTGCGGTTAGCAAGAGTCACCACCTACTTTTCTTTTATCCAACAAAGGAAAGGGAGAAAAGAACAGGAAAGACCTTTTTAAATATTTTTAGTTCGGGGGGTAGGTTATGGAAAGGGAAGATAATAGCACCATTTCCATCTGTAGTTATCTACGGGCTCTTAGTTGTTAGCTCACTTTTAAAACTGATTTTTGGTGTAAGTGTATTCGAAAATATTTTTGAAAAGACACCTTAGTGCGGCGAACTTTGTAATGATTCTCATTATCCTTGAGAATGCATACAAAGTGTTTTTGTCTTAGAAAAATATTTAGAAAAAGAGACTGTATGTGTGAGAAGTTGTCTTGTTTTTGAGCAAGCAACTATAAGTTGTCTACCTACTCGAATGGTCTTTGTTCTTTTCCTCTTTTCCTTTAGATAGTGATATCCTAACATTAGTCGGTATGTAGCCCTATCATTGGATGTATTGAGGGACAAGCGAGGGTCATCATACAGTCATGAAGGCAACTCGTAGGATATTTTAGCAATTACCCTAAGGAACTAAGATCATTTTATCGAGGCAGCATTAAAGGGTTATCGCGGGACTATGATCTTTTAACCAAAGAGTCTTTTCTAAAATTTCTTACGTTCGAGAGACGTGACTGTTTGTTTTCCGAAGGCAACAAGTGGAGGTACCTTAGAGGTGCGCATGTGCAAAGTGTGTTGTGTTTCAGTTATTGATCTCGGAGTTAGGTTATCTAACCCCGTTTTTTATGTCTTATCATGCAAACCTATTAGCATACATCTAGCAGTTAAATATATACTTAGGGCAGAAAATTAAAGTGCGAGAATTAAACTACGCTATTACATCGCTTCGGGATGGGGGGAATACAAACCAAAATGGGGAAAAAATATAAAAAGTCCTAGTTTAAACTATTACATCCCTTTGAGCAGTTACAATTATTCATAAAAATAATATGAAAAAAATTAAACAAACGCGCGAAGAGCAAAAGAAAAAGATGTAAAAACCCTAAAAAGAAATCTAAGTGGTAAAAGGAAATTTTTGTTTGGAAATATAATTGAATTATAAACCTAATTCTAATAAAATTTTAATAAACAAAATAATCTCAAAAATGATTTTAATTAATTAATCTTTTTTATTGTAAAAAAAAGGAGTTAAGTGAATTAAATCCTAAATCTAATTTTTGTTTGATTTTAGGATTTTATTAAAAATTAATTGTTAAAGGAAAAGAAAATAATTAAATTAAAATGAAAATAAAATAAAAAGGGCTAAATGGGATGCGCTGCAAAAACATCAAGGGGTGCAATCTAGAATTTTGCTAGGCCCAAGATACCTGAGCCCAGGAGCTTTGTTTGATCTAATACATCAGAACTCCTGCGTCCCACGGTATTCCTGCAGATCAAAGGGCATTGGATATGAAATTCTTGAGATTTGAAGGTCCAATCCTCACGTGTACCATGCACGCTATGACCTTATTTGCACCTGATATGTAATGAATATGATACAAAATGAAAAAATACCCTATGCCTGGCTCAAACCCGTGACCAGGCATAGGAACACCTTAAGAGCATGCATACTACCATTGGGCCAGCTGGTCATTCGTTACTTCAGATACAAACGGATATATATATATATATATATATATATATATATATATATATATATATATATATATATATATATATATATATATATATATATATATATATATATATATATATATATATATATATATATATATATATATATATTATCAAACTCAGTCATTTTTATTTCAAACAAAAATGTGCACGCTGATATTTGAATGAACCACTGATAACGTGACACCTAGGCCACCAGAGTCAGCCCACCAGAGTCAACTTTCAGGTTGTCTTCTCCGGTTGTCTAAAAATGAAAACATGTGAAACAACAAGGATTAAAAGCTCAGATCATCCCTACCCCCTTAAAAGATGCCCTTGAATCTGAATATGGCATTAGTTTGAGCTATGAACTCATGAATCGTGAAACCCTTTGCTTGTTGCATTCCATGCCCTAATTATGGCATCACGCTATTCCTGCCTCCATGCTCACATGTAAGACGTTAGATTCACTCAAAACATCAATAGTAATAAGAATGTGTGCATAAAACTGATTTATATTACATGGTAAGAGAGTTTGAGATTCAAAATTTTACCAAAACCGTGAGATGATTATGAGGATGATCTAGGATGCTTAGGGGTTGAATCTGGATTATGGAAGACTCCTAGGGACCTCAGAAACGTATTGGTAGCTTTTGTTTAGATTGACAACAGTTGGACTTGAAGTTATAGATTTTTCAACTTTGAAATTTTTTGAGAGGTTTTTAAAGTGTATAAGGCAGCTTCATGCGTGTGCCCTCTTGTTCAGTCTGCTGGCATTATATAGAGGGAGTAAGAGGCTTGATCAATATGGTAAAGAATCAACTCATGAAAGATCTCATCAAATTAAAATAAAAAATTTGAAATATTTCCAAATTTGTATTTTTCCTTGCCATTCCCTTTTTGCTCGAATTAGACAGGCTGTGATGAGCTACATGGGCTTGGAAAAAAATCAAACCATGTGCTGGCCCATTGGTCTTATGCTTTATTCAATTTTCTTTTGTATTTTTTGAATAAAACCAAAATAAAATAAAAATAAAGTGATAAGAAAATTCAAGACATGGCGGGAGTGAGCTTAAAAATTTTCTAATATCTTGTAATCATGTTTGAACATCAAATATTAGGCTCATTAGTCCAAAATTGCAAGTTTTCTCAATGTGCATTTCATGAATTTCTTCAAAATCTCCCATCTTGTGCAACTCATAACTTGCTCAAATTTCATCTTTTGAAGATGATATTGGACTTCTTGCAAATTTCAAGATGTCCTCTACAATCCCTATGTTGATAATTTTTGTTTTTGAAGACTTTATCTTGATGTAAGTTGCCTTGAAAAAAGTGTCTTTTATTGACTTTTTGAAAATGACCTATAATGCATTAGCTCATATCTTACAAATGAAGCATTTTTTGGACTTGAGCATAACAATAAAGTTGTAGGGAATTGAATTTTCTTCAAAATGAGCTTTGGTTGGGGAAGAGTTGATGAAGTATGTGAAAGTTATGCATGGTCAAAGTTCAGTTGACTTCTCCTAAGGAAACCCTAATTTGGCAATTTTGGACTTTTGATGATTTGAGAGTTTTCTTTGGGGAATCATGATCAAAACTTGATCAAATGATGAATATATCTTCAAAATTTTGATGTTGACCAAAAATCTTGAAGTTTGACTGTATGTTGACCACAGTTGATTTTTTGATCAATACAGTTGATTTTCTATCATTTGAGCCTTTGACTGACAAAACTTGTGATGTAGGTCTTGAAACTTGACATGGACCTTATTGAGGACCTATGAAGAACCATGAAAGCCAATTGAAACATTTGCATCTCAAACTTCTTTGAGAAACTCACAGACCTAGTTATGGGCTTGTTGCTTAGGATGTGTATCTTGACTAGTCAACCCTTGAGTGTTTTGAATATCTGAGAAACCTTTGAAATCATGTCTTGAAAAAAATGGATGGGGGGGGATTTTAGGGTACAACAACTTCCCCTGTTCAATCTTCTTAAACCTGAAGAGTTAGATTGGTATGTCTGTCATTCGTGACTTAAAGGTAGAAGATGATTGAACGCTTAAGTGCCCATAAATTTACACTCGCCTGTGCAAGAGGTAACATTGTTGGTTGATTGTATTAGGAATGGGCTTATATATGCCATTTGGAGAGGTGACATATATTTTTATGAGATGGGATTATAGATGCCATCCAAAATAACTATTGACTTCAACTAGAATAAGTATCAGAATAAATCTTTGGTCGATTTAAACTGAACCAACATATGTCCTTGGTTGTCCTTTATTTGGATAAGAATCATAATAAATCTTTGGGAGGTTTAAACTGAGCCAGAGGAAGGTGTCTATTATAAAAGCATCAGGATAAATCATTGGTCGATTTGAACTGAACCAGCAAAGGTCTATAATTGTCTTTAACTGGATAAGAATCAGAATAAATCTTTGAGCGATTTAAATTGAACAAGAGGAAGTGCCTCCTGGAAAAGAATCAAGATAAATCATTGGTCGATTTAAACTGAACCAGCATAGGCCTATAACTAACTTTAACTAGATAAGAATCATAATAAATCTTTGAGCGATTTAAGTTGAATAGAGAAAGGTCCTGATTGTCTTCAACTGGATAAGAATCAAAATAAATCTTCGGGAGATTTAAACTGAACCAGAGAAAGGTCTACTGGAAAAGCATCAGGATAAATCATTGGTCGATTTAAACTGAACCAGTAGATGTCTGTATTTAACTTTAACTAGATAAGAATCAGAAAAAATCTTTAGTCGATTTTAACTTAACCAGAAAAAAGTGTCTATTGGAGAAGAATCAGGATAAATTATTGGTCGATTTAAACTGAACCAACAAATGTCTTGATTGTGTTTAACTAGATAAGAATTAGAATGAATCTTCGGGTCGATTTAAGCTGAACCAGAGAAAGGTGTCTTGATTGTCTTTAACTGGATAAGAATTAGAATAAATCTTTGGTCGATTTAAACTGAACCAACAGATGTCTTGATTGTCTTTAACTGGATAAGAATCAGAATGAATCTTCAGGTTGATAAACTGAACCAGAGAAAGGTGTCTTGATTGTCTTTAACTGGATAAGAATCAGAATAAATCTTCGGGCGATTTAAACTGAACCAGAAAAAGTATTTACTGGAAAAGTATCAGGATAAATTATTGGTCGATTTAAACTGAACCAGTAGATGTATGTACTTAAATTTAACTGGATAAGAATCAGAGTAAATCATTGAGCGATTTAAACTGAACCAGTGAAAGGTCTTGATTGTCTTTAACTTGATAAAAATCAAAATAAATCTTAGGGCGATTTAAACTGAACCAGAGAAAGGTCTACTAGAAAAGCATTAGGATAAATTATTGGTCGATTTACACTGAACCAGCAGATGTCTATTAAAGAATGACCTTCTGAGGAAAATGTTGAAATAGCCCTTCATCATATGTAGCCTTTGAGAAGACTGCCAGGTCATATAAGTAGTTGATGATGTTTATCTATTGGTTGATCTTTCATGAAGAGGTAAAGAGTTAGTTGTATGCAATGTCATGATGTATGAAATGCATTGCACAATTATTTTCTCAAAATAAATGAGACTATGCTATATGCGTTTCGTATGTATATGTTATGATATTTGGTAATTGATGTATGAATGTGAAATGTTATTGAAGTACATTTGTAAACTCGAGAAGCATCTTTTTCTGGGGAAAATAAATCCCTGACTATCGCAGGGGATGAAGAGCATGTGTCTCTTCGATCTTCTGGGGATTGTTTCTGCTGGGGACTCCTGCTTTCTTATTTGAGGAAAATCCGTTGGGGAACATTGATTTCTGCTTTTTGCTTGAGTAAACTCTGCTGGAGAATGTTAATTCTTGCTTGAGGAGAAAAGTTCAAGAACATTGGTTGTTCATTTCTCTATCGGGGAATTTATAGCCTGACTGGGGATATAAGATATGGATAACCTTCCGGCTTGTCTGGGGAGGATAAAGTTGACTAATATCTGGCCAATTTTAGATTCAGTAGAAACATTCTGGGGGATAGTTGTAACTTTAGTGGGGAGAGGAATTTTGCCGGCGACTCATGGCCATCTAAGTAACAGACTCAAGCTGGGGAGACGATAATTTACTGGGGAAATAAACCTTGTTGACGGAGCAATACTCTGCTGAGGAAACACCCTTGTTGAGGAAATGAATATTGTTGGAGAGTAGAGACCTACAAGGGGTTTTGCAATCTCGGAGGAATAAACTCAACTAGGGAAGAGAACTTTCATGAACTGTACTGGTCGGAACTCTGTAGGTTGGTGACATTATCGGGAAGAAGATTGTACTCCTTTATCCGCCAGAACAATCTGTCGGGGAAATTGCGGGGAATGTATGGACTTGTGAAGATTACTCTATAGGGATAATATTATGGAAGTTCTGAGGATTCGTGGACAACTGGAACATTATCCCAACTCTTAGAGTTTTGAGTAAATGCTTTATTCCTGTTTTTATGCATATTTTAACAGTAAATTGTATTCATATGCATATGCTCATTCAGTTTTAGTCATCAGACATTTTACAAACAAAACAGAAAAATAAAACAAATTTTGACTTTGAAATTTCATTTCAACGATAGTTTGCCTATAGACAGGCGATTTTTGTACAAAGAGACAAAAATCCTAGTAAGAGGAAGTCATCGAAGAAAATCTTTACAAAGTGAAAACATATAGCTATGTGGGAATAATCTCTTCAAGTTCCAACTTTGCTATTGCCCCTATGTCTTCAAGCATCTCATCCCTTGATGTCGGAAGAAAGTGAGTTGAATTGATTTGTACCGTTTGAACTTTGACTTTGGTGATAAAGATTGTCGTAGGTGATCCAATGGGGACATATTCATACGCTTTAATCCCTTTTTTTCCTGGATCACACTTTTGGGTTTTCAGTCCACCGGGATACCCTTTTTTGCCCAAGCCGCCTTTTCATGTTTTCGACTTACTGGGTGTACTGTCTTTTCATATATATCCCTAATTTTTGCCCGAACCCTTTTGGTTCGTCGGGGTGCCCTTATTTTTGCCTAGGATAGTCAACCTAGCGGGTGATTTTTAGGCGTAGTATCTTTTGACTATGTTTGAATTCACATGGTGTGGGAAATCTTCATCGTCCATGGTGGTCAGTATCATAGCTCCATCAAAAAATATCTTCTTAATTACAAATGGCCCTTCATAGGTAGGAGTCGATTTTCCCCTTGGATCACCTCGATGGAGGATAATGCGCTTTATTACCAAGTCACCAACCTGATATACTCAATGCTTGATCTTCTTATTGAATTCCTTGATCATGTGTTTCTGATACATCTGACCGTGACAGACAGATACAAGCCTCTTCTCGTCAATTAGATTTAACTGATCCAACCTGGTTTTAACCCACTCGTCTTCGCCCAAGTCTTCACCTTTCATGATTCTCAAAGAAGGAATTTGAACTTCGACAGGTAGGACAACTTCCATACCATAGACCAGGGAGAAAGGGGTTGCCCCAGTTGATGTTCTAGCCGAAGTGCGGTAGCCGTGGAGAACAAATGGTAACATCTCGTGCCAATTTTTATACGTCATAACCATCTTTTGTATGGTCTTCTTTATGTTCTTATTGGCGGCTTCCACTGCTCCATTCATCTTAGGTCGATATGGAGAAGAGTTATTATGTTTGATCTTGAACTGCGTGCAGAGCTCAGTGATCATTGTGTTGTTGAGATTGGTATCATTGTCCGTGATAATCCTCTCGAGGATGCCATACCGAAAGATAAGGTTATGTTTGATGAACTGGGTGACCACATTCTTAGTAACAGAGGAAAATGAGGCTTCTTCAACCCATTTTGTAAAGTAGTCAATGGTGGCGAGGATGAAGCGATGTCCTTTAGAGGATATGGGCTTGATTTCTTCGATCATATCAATACCCCACATTGCGAATGGCCAAGGCGCAGTCATGGCATTCAATGATACTGTAGGCACATGAACTTTATCAACATAAATTTGGCATTTGTGACAAGTTCTCGAGTGGTGGTGACAGTCAGTTTCCATAGTCGACCAATAGTAACCAGCTCTTAATATCTTTTTAGCCATGGTATGCCCATTGGAGTGAGTACCGAAGACACCTTTATGCATATCTTGCAAAATCTCTTCTGCTTCCTTCTTGTCCATACAACAAAGCAGGGTCGAATCATGATTGCGCTTGTATAGAATTCCATTGCTTAAGAAGAATTTAGTTGAAAACCTTTGCAAGAATTTCTTGTCATAGATGGATTCCCCCTCAAGGTATTCTTGATCCTCAAGGTACCTTTTCATCTCATGAAACCAAGGTTTCTCCTCTACTCCATCAGTGTTAATTCCATAGTAGTGTGCAGGTTTGTCGAATCTTTCAATGGTAATTTTAGGAGACTCATTGTCCCGTATAACCTTGAACATGGATGACATGGTAGCCAGAGCATCCACCAGTTGATTCTCTTCTCTTGGTATGTGCTGAAAGGTAATCTCCTCGAAATACGCAATCAAGGTTAGTACATGATCTTTATAAGGAATGAGATTCGGGTGCTTCGTATCCCAATCTCCCTTAACCTGACTTATTACCAAGGTTAAGTCCCCATACGCGCTTAAGAATTTGATTCTTAGGTCAATAGCAACCCTAAGACCCATGATGCATGCTTCGTATTCTGCCATATTGTTGGTGCAGTCAAAGCATAGTCTGGCAGTGAAGGGCGTACGACAACCTACGGGAGAGATGATCACAACACCGGTTTTATGGCCAAGTGCATTGGAAGCTCCATCGAAAACCATAGTCCATCGGGATCCAAGCTCTGGTCCTTCATACGGTCTAAGGTCTTCACAATATGTTACTAGCATAAAGTTCTCGTCCGAGAATTCAAAGTTCATAGATTGATAGTCGTCTACCGCCTGATGTGCCAAATGGTCGTCTAGTACACTTCCTTTGATTTCCTTTTGAGTAGTGTATTGGATATCATATTCTGTTAAGACCATCTGCCATCGGGAAATCCTTCCGGAGAGAGATGGCTTCTCAAATATGTACTTGATATGAACCATTCTAGAGATCAAAAAAGTAGTATGGGTCAACATATACTGTCTTAGTCGGTGAGCCGCCCATGCCAAAGCGCAACAACGTTTCTGGAGCAGTGAATATCTTGTTTCACAGTCGGTAAACTTTCTGCTAAGGTAGTATATTGCATGTTCTTTTCGACCAGACTCGTCATGCTGCCCCAGTACACACTCCATCGAGTTCTCTAGCACTGTTAAGTACATGATTATAGGTCTTCCTTCGACGGGTGGCATCAGAATGGGAGGTTCTTGTAGGTAATCCTTAATTTTATCAAAGGTTATTTGAAAGTTGCCGTCCCATTTTACTACTTGATCTTTCTTCAGCAGCTTGAAGATTAGCTTACAAGTAGAAGTCAAATGCGAAATGAAACGGGCAATGTAATTCAGCCGTCCTAAGAAACCTCTGAATTCCTTCTCGGTACGAGGAACTGGCATCTCTTGAATGGATTTAACTTTTGCAGGATCAACCTTAATACCCTTACCACTAACGATGAAACCCAAGAGTTTACCGAATCTCACCCCAAAGGTGCACTTGTTTGGGTTTAGCCTTAGCTTGTACTTCCTCAGTCTTTCAAATAGTTTGTGCAGGTGATCAAGATTCTCTTCTTCAGTTTGTGACTGTGCTATCATTTGTCGTTAACATAGACCTCTATTTCATGGTGAATCATGTCATGAAATAAGGCTACCATGGATCACTGATAGGTTTCCCCAACGTTCTTCAACCCAAAAGGCATAACTTTGTAACAGAAAGTGCCCCAATGTGTGATGAAGGTAGTTTTCTCCATGTCTTCAGGCGCCATCTTGATTTGATTGTAACCTGAGAAGCCATCCATGAAGGAGAAAACCTTATGTTGGTCGGTGTTGTCGACTAAAACATCTATATGTGGTAGTGGGAAGTCATATTTATGGCTTGCCCTGTTTAAATCTTTGTAGTCTACACACATACGGACTTTACCATCTTTTTTCGGCACCAGAACGACATTGGCAACCCATTGGGGATACGAAGTCACTGCCAAGAACCTTGTGTTGAACTATTTCATAACCTCATCCTTGACCTTTTCTGACATTTCAGGACGCATGTGATGAACCTTCTGTTTTATCGGAGCATAACCCTCTTTCATTGGCGGACAATGAACTACAATATCAGTGTCGAGCCCTGGCATGTCTTCATATGACCAGGAGAAGATTTCAACATATTCATGTAGTATCTGTATTAACCTGCTCTTGACACTGTTCTCTAAGTCAGCACCTATCTTGACCTCTTTCTTGTTTGTCTCAATACCCAAGTTTACCACTTCGACTAGCTCTTCATGTGGTTGGATAGTCTTCTCCTCCTGTATCAAAAGTATGGCAAGTTCTCCAGGTATTTCATTATCTTCCTCACATTCGTCCTTGTCTTGGTAGATCGTATTTTCGAAGTCATATGCGGCAATAGCAGAGTCGTTATCAATGAGATCCAGAGTGGATGAGGATCTGCAATGTAGTGTGTGGGTGTGTGTAAGAACACAGAGTTATTTGAAAATGTAATAAGATAAAGGAAAGACAAAGATCACAAAATTTGTATGCAAAACGTCCAATGTGTTTATTGAATGAACAAATGTTTATGAATCGTTAATCAACCCTTTAACAAATGAACCATTGTGCCTCGAGTAAGACACAAGGTTTTAAAGTCATTGTTTATTACATAGCCAAAAACTTTTGAAAACAAAAATACAGGAATATAGCTTATTACTCCTGACTAAAGGAGATTGGAAAGATATCTTCTTCCTTCCAATTTTCCAATCCATCACCCACGGTCGGGAATATCCAGCTACTGAAGTCACAATCACTGTTTGCGTCCTCTATATCATTGACCCCATTGTTGTTGATGCAAAATGAAGGTCTCCCAGCATGAGCCCGACGAACAACCCTCTGACCTTCTAGACTAAAGCCCAGACTAAACTTTTTAGACTTGAAAAGGATATCCAGAATCTGACCCCAAATTGTATTACCACCTTCTTCAATAGTGGCCTTAGCGTCTTTCAAGGAGGCCATTTTGTGCGGAGTTTTGGTGATCTTCGGAATGGCTGAAACATCTTCAATAGTAGTAGGAGAGATTACTTCAAAGGTTTGACAGGGAGTTTCAATAAATTCTCTATCCATCTCGACATATCAGAACGAGTTGAGGTGGATGACCATATATTCCTCCTCCCCACAAACAGTAACAACTTTCCCTTTCACCGGATATTCTAGTTTCTGGTGCAAAGTGGAAGTGACAACACCTGCCCCATGGATCCAAGGGCTTCCCAATAAACAAGAGTAAGAAGGATGGATGTCCATGACATAGAAAGTGGACTAAAAATCTATGAACCTAACTTGATTGGGAGGTCTACCTCTCCATGTACCATTCTTTTCGATCTGTCAAAGGCTCGAACTATGATATTGCTGGGCTTCAGCACCACCCCTTCATAATCTAATCGGTCGAGAGCGCCCTTCGGCAGAACATTCTGAGATGATCATGTGTCAATCATTACATGGGCCAATGTAGTGCCCCTTTATTCAATGGAGACATACGGGGCCCTATTGTGATTCCTCCCCTCTGGAGTCAAGTCAGCATCGGAGAAACCCAAACCATTGTCAGTTGTCAGAATAGCCACATAGCTTCCAAATTTATCTACCGAAATTTCTTGCGGAACATGGGAAGTCTTCAGGAATTTCACTAAATCCTTTACATGATCCTCGGAGCATAGCAGTAGTAACAACATAAATATTTTGGATGGGGTCTTCCCCAGTTGCTCCATAATTTTATAATCACTTCGGAATATGATCTTCAAAACCTTTTCTAAATCTTCTCCAAAAGTATCTTTGATTAGAGCTTCTTTTGGTAGCTCCATCCGGGCAAGCTCTAACATCGGCTCTTTACCCTGAGCCCTAACAATCATCTTGGTAGAGGTAACCTGAGCAGGTGGAGAGATTTCCAGGTAGAAAATCCTTCCACTTCTTGTAGTCTTACTGGTCCCCGCAATATTGACAATGTTGGGATCAGCTTCTTCATTTTCTTCATCAGACAATTCTTGCTTGACGCCATGGTAATAGACGTCTGAACCATAATGCTATAGGATTGCCTTCTCCGAGGAATACGGGATTGGCCCGAGTGTTATAATAACCAGCAGAGAAACTTTCGGATTGGCGGTAATCCTTATAGGTCCTTTGGAAGGGATCCTAAAAGGAGTACCGGAGATAACAGACAGATCTTAGCAAAGATTGTTGGTAGACGGAACTTTTTCAATCAGAATAATGTATTCATTCATCAAGCGTTAAACACCCTTTTTAGTAACCTGTAACCATTGGGTTCGACTGCACAACAATAACAACCTTCAACACAACCTGGAAATAAACCATCTTATAACAAATTCTTCTTTATTGTAGAGAGCGGAATAACCACATCATTCACATAAGTAACATACAGAATATCTTCAATAGTACTTATGCCTTTATCATTCTTGGGCATAGGTGCTGTAATCACATTTAGAGTCTCTGGAGGATCGAACTAAGTCTCCTTATTGTCAATCATGTCCTGAATCTTGTTCTTCAGGGCCCAGCAATTGTTGGTGTCATGATCAGGGTTGTTTGCATGATAAGCACACCTCGTATTCAGATTGTACTTAGGAGAGGTGGTGTTGGGATTGGGAGAAGGATCCCGCAGCAAATTGAGTTCAGATTTTAGCAAGTGTTATAATTCCTGAGACAAAGGCATATTAATCTTGGTGAATTTCCTTCTCGGAGCGTCTGGACTTTGGTGGTTACCCTACTATTTTTGTTGTTGAGTAGGCGCCAGATTGGAAATTAACATTGCTCCCACAAATTGGTGGAGGCTACTTTTACTGCGGCTCTTCTGGCCATAGAAAGCATTGACCTTCTTTTTCCCTCCAAATGACTTCTTCACAACATTTGAAGATGCAGCCGTCAGGATCTTCCCGCTCTTGATACCATTTTCTATTATTTCCCCAGTCAGAATCATCTATTGTTAAACCAGATGAGGAACTCCCGATCAGCAGATTAAAGAACGGGCCTGTTAGAGTGCTTATAAACATATCAACCATTTCCCGATCATTCAGAGGAGGTTGCACCCTTCCAGCTAAGTCCATCAATTTCTGAGCATATTCCTTGAACCCCTCATTAGATCCCATGGACATATCCTGCAGTTGCACTCGAGTTGGTGAGAGGTCAACATTTTATTGGTACTGCTTGTAGAAAGCAGCAACCAGGTCCTCCCATGTATGGATATTGGTTCTTTCCAGGTGATAGAACGATTCCATTTGGGTTCCAGCCAAACTTTCTTGGAAGAAATGGACCTATAACTTTCATTCAGCAGTGTGAGGCTGTATCTTCCGAACGTACGACCTCAAGTGAAGCCTAGGACAATAGACCCCATCATACTTAGCAAAAACAAGGACCTTGAACTTAGGTGGGATGACCACTCCTGGAACTAGACCTAATTCACCAAGATCCAGTCCAAGCGCCTTATGGACTTGCATTTTCTTGAGTCTGTCCACCAAATGCTTATATTTGTCATCCGCAAGAGGATACTGTTCATCAGAAAAGTCTTTGTCTTCAGGAGTATTCTCGTAATCCAGCTTGTCCTTGCCATCTTCATCATGAAGGTCCTCTTCTACAGAAGAGTCATATTCCACATGGACTAGTTGAGCAGGACCCTTGAACCTTCTCCCCATATTGAGGATAACGACTGGCTTCTTGGTCTTCTTTTTCTTAGCGACGAGCGCCAACAACTCTTTTTGTCCGTGGGACAGATTCATGAGAGTTTCCTAGAACTGGGCGTGTTGAGCCTGGAGATCCTTTACGGTTTGTTCGAGGGCCATTTTTTTGCTGAAATAAACAGCGAGAAAATGAGAAACTTGTACGAAAAACCTGTTATGAAATGATACATGATATGTAAATGGGATGATTTCAAGGTCCTTAGGATATTTGAATTTTCTAACCAGGAGGAAAACAAGAAACAAAATATTTTATTAGCAAACTTCAAATTACAACTGCCTTTTAGGCTTACGATGATAACAAAAACTTTCAAAGATAAAATGAACTCCTAAAATCTAAGTGTAAGTTTTTGTGGGCAGCAATTTTGGTAAAACACTGCATTGGTAATGTTTTGCTTAATAATTCTATTGTTTTACACTGTTAGTGATTGAAGGGATTTGAGGAGGGCCTCATACCTAGGTGTGTCTTAGGTATAAGTATAGCACGGGTAGTGATTAAGTGATTAGATCATAAACTGGTTGTTTACTGAGGGTCTATGAATTGATACTATTTAGTGGACTTATCCTTGGCTTGGTATCCCTAATAGTAGGTGTTGTTGTACACTGAACTGGGTTAACAATACCTTGTGTTTTTACTGCTTTTATATTGTTTCATTTTATATTGTCCTCGGATATTTGTGTCGTGACATCTCCTTCGATATCACATATCTGATACCAGAATTTCAATTGGTACCAGAGCAGGCATCTTGCTTTGTATCTGGGTGAGATCTAGGGAATATACTTTCCAGTACTATGGACAAGGAAGGAGGATTTGTGAATAGACCACCCATTCTGGATGGAAGCAATTATGACTATTGGAAACCACGTATGGTGTCCTTTCTAAAATATCTAAACATCAGGGCATGGAAAGCTATCTTAAAAGGATGGAAACACCCTATCAAATTGGGAGAAGATGGAGAACCTACTTCTGAGTTAAAGCCAAAAGAAGATTGGTCTAAAGAAGAGGATGAAATTGCACTTGGAAATTCTAAAGCCTTTAATGCTATATTTAATGAAATTCACAAGAACATTTTCAAATTAGTGAACACATTTGAAGTAGCTAAGGATGACTTGGGGATTCTTTAATATACCCATGAAGGCACATCCAAAGTTAAGATGTCAAGACTTCAGTTGCTCACCACCAGATTTGAAAATTTGAGAATGAAGGATGATGAAAGTATTAATGACTTCCATATGAACATTCTTGAGATTGCCAATGCATCCAGTGCTTTTGGAGAAAAAATACTCGAAGATAAATTGGTGAGAAAGATGCTTAGGTCTCGCCCCAAGAGATTTGATATGAAAGTGACTGCCATAGAAGAAGCACAAGACATTGAAAAGATGAGAGTGGATGAATTTGTTGGATCCCTTCAGACATTTAAATTAATCATAGATTTTTTAACCAATACTGAAGATGAAGAGGAGGATTGTGATCTAGATACAGATGAAGGAATATCTAATGCTTTAGTTCTGCTTGGAAGACAATTTAACAAAGTGATAAAGAAGATGGATAGGAACCCAAGATCAAATGTTAAGAACATCTCATCTGACATCCATAAGTCAAATGAGTTTGGAAGAAAAAAGGTTGAAGAAAAATCCACTCAAGGTAAAGGAATACAATATCATAGATGTGAAGGTTTTGATCACATTAGAGCTGAATGTCCTATATATCTTAAGAAACAGAAGACGAATCTATCTGTTACTTGGTCTGAAAAGGACTCTGAGAGTGATCTTGAAGAGGAATCTGTCAATTATGTTAAAGCATTAACAGGAAAATATGTTTCTGATGAAGATTCTAGTGATGGTGAACTAACCTTTGATGAGTTAGCTGCCTCGTACAGAGAACTGTGTCTCAGAAGTGCAGAAGTTTGCCAAGAAGGGGAGAAACAAAAGGCTCTTATAACTCAGCTGAAGGCAGAAAGGAAAGAGCATCTGAAGACTATCTCTAGTCTGGAAAGTGAAGTGACTTCTCTGAATTTGAATCTTGACATAATGGTCAAATCATCCAAGATGCTGGATAATGGGTCTGACACATTAGATGAAATTCTTTAAGTGCGAAGAGTGACAAGAGACGAGAGTGGTCTAGACGATCCTTATTTAGAAGATCCTTTATCAGATTCCACTCATGCCAAGTCTAAACCAAAGATGTCAAATCAAATGTGTCAACATCATGGCAAACATCATGGCAAGAAAAGACATCATGGCAAGAAAAAATTTAATCACACCAGAGAGAAATTCTAGCCCTAGAGGTGTCACCATTGTGGTAGGTTTGGTCACATAAGACCTTTATGTTTCAAGTTGTATGGGTACCCTAAAACTTCTCCTCTTTCCAAGACTGATCAGATCTCTCAAAATAGAAGAAAAAAAAAGAAACAATGGGCTCCCAAGACTATTGTTTCTAGTCTCATAGCTCATACCTCTCTCAGAGTCTAAACCAAAGATGACTGGAACTTTAACAGTGTTTGTTCTAGACACATGACAGGTGTTAAGAATTTGTTGGTAGATATCAAATCTCACTCCACCAGTTATGCGACTTTTGGTGATGGAGCCAAAGGTGAAATCAAAGGAGTTGGAAAGCTGGAATGTTCAGGAGTTCCAAAACTTGATGATGTGTTACTTGTTAAAGGGTTAACAACTAACCTAATAAGTATAAGTCAAATGTGTCATCAAGGGTTCAAAGTAAACTTCGCCAAGACAGAATGTCTCGTTTGCAATGAGAAGAATGAAGTTATTATGAAAGAAATCAGATCTAAAGACAACGGTTATTTATGGGTTCCCCAAGAGTTAAACTTCTCCTCGACATGTGCTTTAGCCAAAGAAAATGAAGTTAAATTGTGGCATCAAAAACTGGGACACTTGCATCTGAAAGGAATGAAAAGAATCATATATATAGAAGCCTTGAGAAGGATTCCTAAGTGCAAGATAGAAGAAGGGAGAGTATGTGGTGAATGCCATATTGGAAAGCAAACTAAGATGTCACATCAGAAGATCCGACATCTCACCACATCAAAAATTTTGGAACTTCTTCACATGGACTTGATGGGACCTATGCAGGTTGAAATTATTGGTGGAAAGAAGTATGCTTATGTTGTTATAAATGACGTCTCTAGGTACACATGGATAAGTTTTATCAGAGAAAAATCAGAAACTTTTGAAGTCTTTAAAGATCTCTGTCAAAAACTTCAAAGAGAAAAGGATAGTCATGTCATCAGAATAAAAAGTGATCATGGAAAGGAATTTGAGAATAATAAATTTGCTGATTTTTGTTCTTCTGAAGGAATCAGTCATGAATTTTCCTCTCACATTACTCCTCAGCAAAATGGGATTGTGGAATGCAAAAACAGAACTCTTCAGGAATCTTCCAGAGCTATGATTCATGCTAAGAAGTTACCCTACCACTTTTGGGCTGAAGCTATGAATATTGCATGCTATATCCATAACAGAGTCACTCTTAGAAAAGGCGCCTCGGCCACCTTGTATGAAATACGGAAGGGAAGAAAACCTATTGTAAAATACTTTCATGTTTTTGAAAGTAAATGTTACATCTTAGCTGATTGTGAATAGAGAAGGAAGATGGATCCCAAGAGTGATGAGGGAATATTCCTGGGTTACTCTACAAATAGAAGAGCTTACAGAGTCTTTAACTCAAGAACTAAGGTTATGATGGAATCCATAAATGTTATTATTGATGATAGAGGATGGAATGATGAAGAAGATGTCTTAGAAGATGTTGGAACAACTTTGTCAGACATTCAAACAAAATCTAATGAAAGAAGTATTGATCCTAATCCAACTCAAGAAGATCCTAAGCCCGACCAACTCAATAAAGGGCCTTAAATCATAACTCAAAGAGATCATCCTAAGGAACTTATTATAGAAGATCTAAATAAAGGAGTTACTACTAGATCAAGAGAAGGGATGTCAAACTCTTGCTTTGTTTCAAAAATCGAGCCTAAGAATGTGAAAGAAGCCTTAACTGATGAGTTATGGATTAATGCTATGCAAGAAGAGCTAGAAAAATTTAAAAGAAATGAAGTTTGGGATCTGGTTCCAAGACCTGAAGGGACAAATATGATTGGCACTAAATGGATGTACAAGAATAAATCTGATGAAAAAGGTGTGGTTACTAGAAATAAGGAAAGATTAGTTGCACAAGGATACACTCAAATTGAAGGAGTTGATTTTAATGAAACCTTTGCCCTTGTGGCTAGACTTGAATCAATCAGACTACTCTTATGAGTTGCTTGCATTCTGAGATTTAAGTTGTTTCAAATGGATGTAAAGAGTGCCTTCTTAAATGGATATCTAAATGAGGAAGTTTATGTGGAACAACCTAAGGGATTTGTTGATCCAAGCTTTCCTAACCATGTGTACAAACTGAAGAAAGCTCTGTATGGATTAAAGCAGGCTCCAAGAGCTTGGTATTAGAGATTGACAGAATTTCTTGGTGAGAATGGATATAGGAAAGGCGGCATAGACAAAACTCTTTTTGTCAAGGAAGAAGAAGGGAAGATCATGATTGCACATATTTATGTTGATGATATTGTGTTTGGTGGGATGTCAAATGAGACGGTTCAATATTTTGTCAAGCAAATGCAGTTATAATTTGAGATGAGCCTTGTTGGTGAGTTAACCTACTTTCTTGGTCTGCAAGTTAAACAAATGGAAGATTCCATATTCTTATCTCAGAGAAAATATGCAAAGAATATAGTAAAGAAATTTGGGATGGAAAATGCCAGTCACAAGAGAACACATGCTCCAACACATCTGAAGTTGTCTAAAGATGAAAAAGGAGTAAGTATGGATCGAAGTCTTTACAGAAGTATGATAGACAATCTTCTATATCTCACAGCTAGTAGACCTGACATTGCCTTTGTTGTAGGGGTGTGTGCTAGATATCAAGCTAATCCTAAAGTTAGCCATGTCAACCATGTGAAGAGAATTCTTAAATATGTGAATGGGACAAGTGGCTATGCATGCTATATTCTCATGGATCTAGCTCTGTTTTAAGTGTTTATTGTGATGCTGATTGGGCAAGAAGTGATGATGATAGAAAAAGTACATCAGGAGGATGTTTCTTTCTGGGAAATAATCTCATATCTTGGTTCAGTAAGAAGCAAAATTGTGTGTCTCTGTCCACTGTTTGAGAAATTAAGAGGAAAACTAGGGATCTACATATATGAGGGTTTGTAGAAATTAAGGGAGTGTGGGAATATCATTAAAGTGATATTATATAATTTATTATGTTTCTAACAAATTAAGTATCTTAAGAAATCATTTCAAGATCATCTCAAATACTCTCCCACACGCTAAGACATTACCTCTTTATATTTTCACAACCTCTTCGTTCTCCTTTACAGAAAAACAAACCTTGTTATTTTTCATCTCACTGTTCAAAAATATTCAAAGATGTCGCAACATCATGCCTCGTCTCCATCAAAGTGCTCTTCTGATTAAGCCAATGCTTCTAGGTCAAAGTCTGTCAACCATCCTGAGGATCTCTCCCTTGATAAAGTCCTGGTCTTCGCTCCTCTGACAATTTTTCCACCTCTTGAGAAGAAGTTCAAGAAACCCAAATCGTCCCATGCAAATAAATCCAAAGACGAGTTTGAAACTTGTAAAGGTAATGCTCCTAATACTACTGATGATAGGTCAGAAGAAGACATTGTTAATGTTGATAAGAGTATTAGAAGGCTGGTAGGTAGGGTTTTAAATGAGGGTTTTGTTGTTCCTTGGATTTCTATTCCTCTTTCCCGAATGCCTGCTCAGGCTGACAAAGGTACTGATCCTCAAAATGCTGCTGAATCATCTATATTTAAGAAAGATGTTGCTGAAAGTAAACTTGGAAAGTTTGCTACATCTGTTCTAGAAGAAGTGGAAGCTGATGTTAAAGAAGATGTTGAGACATCATCTGCTGAGAAGGACTCTTCTTCTAAGGAAGATGTTGTTGGCTCCAAAACTGCAAAGAATCCAAATGCTGAGAATGTGGTGAATATTGATGAGATGTCTGACAATGACCTTATTTCCAATGCGGTGCCTGGAATTGATAAAAGGATCAAGTATATAAAAGGGAAGGTTGTGGATGTCACATCCTCTGCCAAGAGTGTCAAGAAAAAGACTATGTATGGTCCCCCAAAACCCTGGAGTAAAGTGGTTCCTCCCTCCAACAAAAGAAAAGTTAGACCTGATAGCTCCTCAGATGATGATGAAGATGATGTCCAGAACATCACACATGGGAAGAAATCTAAAGGTAAGAAGAAATGTGCAACGGTAGAAGATGTTGACTCTGGTTATAATGTCGAGGATGATGTCCAGGACATCTCTCCTGTGAAGAAGTCTACAAGCAAGAAGCTTTCTGTCAGGGTGCCTGATGCTCCTCTTGACAACATTTCCTTCCATTCTATTGGCAATGCTTAAGCATGGAAATATGTCTTCCAAAGAAGTATTTCTCTTGAAAGAGGGTTGGGAGCAGGTGCGCTGGAGTTCAGGACACCTACTGACTTCTTGGACCTCTTCCTCTTGCCTTTGAGAAGGAGAGATTTCAGGTCCTCTTGCCCCTTAGCCATAGCCAGAAACATTTGCTGGAATTGAGCGTTTTGAGCTTAGAGATCTTTCACCGTTTGTTCCATATCCATCTTACTGAAATAAACAGTAGGAAGATAAGAAGACCTGTAGGGGAGAAACCTTTCATGATATGATGCATGACATGTGGATGCATGTTTCCAAGGATCTCGCGGGGGTAAACACAAGAAAAAGTTATAAGTTGAACTTTGATTCACATATTTGATTGGAGAACATTGTATTTGTGGATGTCCCTCCACGATAATTAAGCTCACCATGTCAAGTGGGTCATAGCCCTTGACTTAAGTTTGTTGTATTTGATCTTTGACGGCGTTTGGTCAGAGGAAAATAAATCCTCTTGCCCCTGGATAAGCGTCTGGTTCAACGTAACCCTGTATCATAGGCCCTCGAGATCCTTGAAATGGTTATTGAAAATACTATGGTATGATGTTATGATTTTATGTAAAAATATGTGAGGTAAGCAAGTGTATATACAAATAATCATATTCATACAAAGCAGACAAGTCCTTAGGTTTAGGCTTGCATGGAGTTTGTAGGTAAGTACCCTCTTGAAGTTTAGTTGGCTCAACCAGTCCTAGTTAATAGTAACCGGGTTCTAAGGGATCTCAATATCATTGACCTTTCTCACAAGCTTCGTTCAATAAGAAATTGACTCGCAACCGAACAAAACTCAGGGATCAAGTCTCAATGAGTGTAGCATCGAGTATCAACCAATTTTCAGCGTTACACCGAAACCAACTATCTCACTACTTCCTAATGGCCAAGTTGGTCAAGTAAGGTTCTAAGGTCAATTGATGCTTCACGACACCACGCGGCGGCCCCGTACTCTCCTCGATTCAACTCAAGGGTTACCAGTACCAACCAAAGTGTCACATCAACGTAGCTACTGCTTCAACCATGTCGGTATACGCCACACAGTTCCCTCACAATTTATTGCTACTTACCTAAAAGGTGTCCCCAAAGGTGTCTCCAAAAGGAAAGGTGAAAAAGAACAGGAAAGACCTTTAGAGATGTTTTTGAGTTTGAGGGGTAGATTATGAAAATGGAAGGTACTAGCACTCTTTTGATCCATGGTTTTCCATGGGCTCTTAGTTACTCGCTAGATCACTTGCTTTTGTTTGAATGGGCTAGTGGTGTGTGTTTTTGAAAGTTTTTTGAAAATGTAGCTTTGTAACGATTCTCGTCTCTATAAGAATGCGTACAAAGTGTTTGTTTCGAAAAAATGTTTTCAAGAAAGTGTTTGTAGAATGTGTTTTTTGACAGTGATTTTGAAAATGGTTTACTTTGTAATGGTTCTTGTTTCTATAAGAACACGTACAAAGTGTTATCTTTTGAAAACGTTTCCAAGTGAGAGTGTTGGTGTATAAATGTTTTTGTTGTGAGCAAGCGAGTAACTAAGAGCGAACCTACCTAGTCAAAAGGTCTTAAATGTGCTTTTCCTTATCCTTTAGATGTGGCTATCTTACCATTGATTTGGTAAGAAGCTCCTTCGTTGGATGTGAAGGGACGGGCGTTGGGTCATCGTATGACCATGATAGCAATGTTGTGAGATGACTTAGCATTTTTCTTTAGAGACTAAGATCATTTCGAAAGGCAACTTTGATAACGTCATCGAGGGACTATGATCTTGTATTTCGATTGTTTTTGCTAAGACACCCCACATGCATAACATGACCATTTTTTAGGCAACAGGTGGAGTTAGCCTTAAGGGTGCATGTGTGAATAGTGTTTGATTGCATGCATTTGTCTTTGATTTTTGGTGGTCTACTTGTTGATTTTATCTTGCCATACACACCTAATTACTAACATTTACATTTGAAAGCGATAAATTGCAGAAATGTAAAGTCCTACACTATTACAATATTTAGGGTATGGGGATACATATTTATGAATGGGGATTGCATGTAAAAATAAATCCTAAGTTATTATTACAACCATATTTAAATGTATAAGAATGTACAAGGAAATGGACTAGTTTTGAAAAATGTTTTTGTCTTAAGGAAATAAAATAAAAGAAAATATTTTTATGTTTTTTATGTTAAATAAAAAAAATGATGAAAAGGAAAATATATGCAAGGTAGAAACAACGTGTTGCTGTAAGTAGAACAACTAGGATCAGAAGTTCTGAAGCCAGGCGTGTGACTCAGCAGGAAAAGTCAGTGGGATCAGAAGTTCTGGATTCATAAACTCTGAGGTCCTGCAAAAGACGTCAGAGGGAAAGGGGACAGAGGTTCTAGATGGATACACTCTGAAGTCCTGCAAAAACGTTAGAGGGAAAACACTGAGGTTTTGGGTGGTGTCCAACCAGTGAACCAAAAGTCAGAAGTTTTGTATTACATTGAAACAGTGAGCAAACGTCAGCAGTTCAGTGTATTTGACATGTAAGGAGAACTTAAAAGTTTTGTGTTGTGTTAAGATTGTGAGTGAACATTAGAAGTTCAGTATTGTGCTGAGCTAGTAGGTGAACATCATAAGTTCAGTGTGTGTTAACAATGAGAAAAATCATGGAATTTCTGTGTGTTAAAACAATGAGAAATTTCTATAAGTTCTATATGTTAAAATGATGAGTGAAAAACAGAGGATCTGTGTTACATTTCAGCTCTTAATCAGCACAACAACAATTTATTCAGTTCAGTAAATCAAAATGATCACAGCACAACAAATCATAGAAGTTTCAATCCTAAGTCTGAGCCTAGCATTATTCTAGAAGTTCTGATCCATAGTTTTTCTATTCAATACAATGATATGTATAACATTAATACTATGATATTTACATAATGATGTATAGAATGAAAAGCAAGTAAAGTCAGAAAGACTTATCTGGGGCGTGCTTGGAGTTTTGAGTGGCTGCCTTTGGATGTTCTGAGTCAACAAGAGAGACGGAAGAGTGGTTGTGTTCTTGGGTTCAAAGGGAAGAACAAAGATTTGTTTTTTATGTATGAGAAATATGGATTTTTATGAAGGTTTCACAACTTCTTTTTCTCTCTTTTGGCCAATCTCTCTCTTTAGAAGCCATCCCCTTGCAAGTGTGATGAAGCCAAGTATTTATAGATGAATTTGCTGTGACTTTGAGGGGAAAAACAGGTGGTATTTGAACCTATTTTGGCATCCTGTTCTTTTGCTTTTTCATCACAGTTTTCGTATGCTAGTTTGGTGTAATCATGGGATGCAGGCGTAGGCTGAACCAGTTGTTGGTCATAGGTCTACAACAAGTTATATAAGCAAAGGTTTTGGGATTTGGTCAAGTTCTGACCAAAGCGTTGAAAATAGCCTTCATGTGCTGAAGCGCTTCCTTGTCTTTGAAGCAAGCATGGTGGCTGTCAGCAGGAATTAAGGAAAAGCAAAAGCAAAGTTGTTATCCTAAGTCAGTAGAGGTACACGTGGTGATAATCTATTGGATAAAGACTCAGAAGGTGGTTGTGAGCATTAAATTAGAATTAAATGATGATGAGACTTATCATAACCAGACATCCTGCAACGTGAAACTCTACCCCAAGGCTTAGTTCTGGATCAGAAGTTCTGCTTCAACGTAGCATCACATCTTCTGATCCTCTTATCTTCTGGCTCCAACATTTTCTGAAGGACCTTTCAGACTTTCTAGAAAGCTTGCAGCACGCTTCTTAACCTTCTTTGAATTACCTTGGCAAAATCTGACTGAGCTTTTGTGAAAACTTGCCCAGAAGTTCTGACCAAACTCTGCCTTAGAGTGTCCAAAATTTTCTGAGTGTTATGGTGATAATCTGGTCATAAATTCTGAAAATGTCATATTTTCTTAAATACTTAGAAAAAATTCTAAGTATTTAGAATTTTGACCTTTTGGATTTTGATGAAACAAAACTTCATATTTCAACGTGTCTTGATGAAATATGATTCTCGAAGCTTGATTTTGATCCAAAAGTCAAAGTTTGACTTTTCAGCATGCAAATGACCATTTTTCCCTTGTGAGTGATTTCCTTGGAAAATTTGTAGTTCAAAGCTTGGAAGCAAACTTGAAGATCCAGGGTAATCCCTTGTGAAATTAGAGGGAAAATTTTGGTGTACAACAGCTGCCCCTGTTCCATCTTCTTACACTTGAAGAGTTAGATTGATAATTCTACCATTCATGACTTGAAGGTGGAAGATGATTGAACACTAGAGTTCCCAGAAAATTTGCACTCGAAAATGTGTTAGTTGATTATGTAGGGAATGGGCTTAAACATGCCATTTGGAGAGGTAATGGATAGTTGTTAGAGATGGGCTTATAGATGCCATCCAGAAATGATTGCTGGACTGTATCTGTAAGCCAGATCTGAATGATTTTCAGAATGGCATCCGTGTTTGGAGCGTATCTGAACTGTATAGGAAGGTTGGGTTGTTTGATGATGAGTCAGTGTAAAACTGCATCTCGGGAAGAAGGAACCTGTGTAGGGTTACTTCATGATGAGTCCGTGTAAAACTTCATCTTGGAAATAGGAGGAACCGATGTAGGGTTGCCTATTTTAACTAGAAGAAAATAAATCTAACCAGAGAAGGTCCTTTTTGATAATGATGTGTGATGAAGGAATCTTGGACGATTACTACCTCAGCAGGATGATGAAGGAATCTTGGGTGACTACTATCTCAGCAGGATGATGAAGGAATCTTGGATGACTACTACCTCAGCAGGATGATGAAGTAATCTTGGGTGACTACTACCTCAGCAGGATGATGAAGGAATCTTGGTCGACTACTACTCCAAAAGGTAATGAAGGAATCTTGATGACTGCTACTCCAAAAGGTAATAAAGGAATCTTGACGAATGCTACTCCAAAAGGTAATGAATGAATCTTTGACGACTACTACTCCAAAAGGTAATGAAGGAATCTTTGACGACTACTACTCCAAAAGGTAATGAAGGAATCTTTGACGAATACTACTCCAAAAGTTAATGATAACCTTTATCTGTCGATCGATCTTTCCTGAAAAGGTAAAGAGTTAGTTGTATGTAATGTCATGATGTATGCATTATGTAATGATGTTCTCAAAATAAATGAGATTTGTGTTATATGTATTTTATATGCATATTCTATGAATGTTGTTGAAATGTGATTTTGTCTTGGAAAATAAATCCTTGACATGCGCTGGGGAGTTATTAAATCCCGGATTTATGTTGAAGGGTAAGTGTGTCCTCAAGCTTTTGCTTGGAATGTTTCCACAGGGGATTCTTGTTTTTCGTTTGAGGAGAACTCCGCTGGGATATGTTGAAAGCTCTGTGGGGAGAATGTTTATTCCTGCTTGGGAAAAGAGTTCAGGAGTCTCGGTTGTCTGTCACTCTACTGGGAAGTCGAAGTTGAACTGATATCTGGTCGGGTCCAGGTTTCACAGTAACTTGCTAGGGATTATAGAGTAGTCTACTAGGGAAGAGGAGTTGTGGTCCTTTGATTTGTAGTAGTTGGAGAGACCACCTCAAGCTAGGGATTTTAGCCGTTTGTTTGGGAAATAAACCATGTTACCGGTCTGCTAGAGAGGTGACGACTTCGTTGGGGAAAGTCCTCAAGGATTATTGAGGTTTTCTCAGCTGGGGAAAGGTTTTCTGAGATTAAACTCTGGCTGGGGAATCGTCCTATGAGAAGGATTTTGGGGAGACATGTCATTGCCCCTAGTAGCAAGTGTTTGTTGCATTTCCAGAAAATGTTTGATTGTACGTAACCCTTTGCTGAGATTGACGTTCAATTCCCCAAGTGACAGAGATGGAGACTTGCCCCTGGTTACTCTGAAATTCTTGAGAGATTTCTTGGAATCATGAATGGACTGCCACAGGTGTGCTGGATAGTGACATGTCATGTCCCCTTGTCGATAGGAGATTTATCAATGGAAGTGTCATACTTCTTGAAGTGATTTGGTTCACTGAGACAGCTTCCGTTCACTGGATATTCATTGTGTGAATTTCTCTGCTGTTAAACAAATAGCCATATGCAAATAGTGATATTTAAGTAATGCAAAGTTTATGTTTGTCTTGAAGTTTTTGAAAAATGCGTTTTCAGCAAGTAAAGAAGTTTGTAATTCAACTCTGGATTTTGAGTAAAGCCTTACAGGAGCCAGTATACCTTTTGTAACAGTATGCTTTCGAACTAACCCATGCTTCAATTAGGACTTTTGAAGGGTTGTAACGTGGCTTGGTTCACAGTTTAAGAAACAAAGGATAAAGGCTCAAAGTGTATTTGTACCCACCCGTTCTTCGTGATGTTCTTCGGTCCTAAACTCAGTTAATTGTGCGTTCGAACTCCAATTGAGTCTGGAATGACATTTTGGTGATGGTTCAGACATGTTAAGTTTGTCGGAAGGAAGTCATTTTTGCAACATTTTTCATGTTTGTTGAGGATTTGTAGTGAGCTCTTTTTGATTTGTTATCCCTGATTTTTTCCTGACTGTTCTTGTTTTGAGATTACAGTCAGCGGGATGCCCCAGTTTTCTTAAGTCTCCTTTGTAGTATTTGACTTAGTGGGCTTTTCTTTTTTGAGAGATAATGACTGCCTATGTTGTATGGAACCATCACTATCTTTTGATCCCAGAGGAATGTTTTTTGACGTCATTCGTTGTATTACGAGATGAGAGTTTGCGGCTTAACGCGCATATGAATTAACTGAGAGACTACCCTGCCCCAGGTTTTGATTAAAGGTTTCAATTTGTGTTTTAACAGAAAACTTCTACTTATTTGCCTCGAAGGGGTTGACTAGGGATTATCTTCCTTATAACTCCAGTATTTAGGATTTGAAAGAGTGCCTGTACATCGTCAGCAAGGTCTGTTCAAAAGCATACTGTATGAGGTTATGGCATTGTTTTCATCATCCTCCCTCCAAAGGCTTGTAACTTTTACCAAGAGTTAAATGTCATAAGGAGAGTAGAAGCATAGTTTAAATGAAAATTAAAATGAGTGGATCAAATAAAGACAAACATATGCAATGCATTAATGAAACAAAGTTTGACATTAATAGATAATTGTTTGAATAACAAAAGTAATTACAATTGAAAATTCAAAATGAACAAGACGCTCCCATTTTTTTGGCATAGGAGTAGTGATCACGTTTGGAGTCTCCGGAGGGTCGAACTCGATCTCCTTGGTGTTAATCAAATTCTGAATTTTGTACCTCAATGCCCAAAAATCGTTAGTGTCATGCCCGGGACTGTCAGAATGATAAGCATACGTTGCATTAGGATTGTAGTTAGGAGAAGAGGTCTTGGGGTTCGGATGAGTTCCTATCAACGCAATCAGATTCATCCTCAACAAGTGTTGTAGCGCTTGAGCCAGCGGCATGTTGATGTTGGTAAACTGTCTTTTGGGCTCGTCTGGCTTTCGTTGATTTCCCCTTTGCTGTCGTCGATATGACGCAGAACCAGAGATCAGGACTGCCCCCACGTGTTGGTCATGACGACTCTTTTGACTGTACACATCATTGTACTCTTTCTTCCTATTATATGGCTTTTTCTGAGCATCAGAAGGTGTAGCTCCTTGGATCTTTCCACTTTTGATGCCAGCTTCGACCCTTTCACCGGTCTGTATTAGCTCAGTGAACTTGGGTGAGGAGCTTCCGATCAAGTGTTTGAAGAAAGGCCCTGTCAAAGTTCCCATAAAGATGTCAATCAGCTCCCTGTCAGTTAAAGGGGGTTGTACCCTACCAGCCATATCTCTCCACTTTTGGGCGTACCCTTTGAAGCTTTCTTCAGAACCCATGGTCATGTTCTGCAATTGCACATGAGTTGGTGCAAGATCAGCACTATACTGATACTGCTTGTAGAAAGCAGCAGCTAAATCCTCCCAGGTGTGGATGCGAGAACTCTCCAATTGATATAACCATTCTAGTTGAGTCCCTACTAGGCTCTCTTGGAAGAAATGGATCCAAAGCTTCGGATCAGTTGTGTATGGTTGAATCTTGCGAACATAAGACTTTAAGTGCATCTTAGGGCAAAAGGCTCCATCTTACAGGACAAAGGTAGGGACTTTGAACTTTGGTGGGATGACCACTCCAGAAACACAACCCATGTCTCCTAAATCCAAGCCAGGTATCTGTTGAATCTCCATAGCACTGAGGCGATCCTCCAACTGTTTGTACTTGTTCTCAGCGGGAGGATATTGTTCCTCGGAGTAGTCAGCTTCAACTTCATCAATCTCCAAATTATGGTCTTCTTCAAGACTATCCCCTATGTTGGATGGAGTTGAAAGATCTAGGGCTTTAGGTATTCTTCTCAAGTTCAGGACGCCTACTGACTTCTTGGACTTCTTCCTCTTATCTTTGAGAAGGATAGCTTTCAGGTCCTCTTGCCCCTTAGCCATAGCCAGAAACATTTGTGATACGGTGGGAGAACTGACTTGAGGTGTTTTGCATTTGTGTTCGCAAATGTTGCGGTTTAGCAAGAGTCGCCATCAACTTTTCTTTTATCCAAATGGAAATGTGAAAAAGCACAGGAAAGACCTTTAGAGATGTTTTTGAGTTCAGGGGGTAGATTATGAAAAGGGAAGGTACTAGCACCCTTTTCATCCATGGTTTTCCATGGGCTCTTAGTTACTCGGTAGATCACTTGCTTTTGTTTGAATGGGCTTGTGGTGTGTGTTTTTGAAAGTATTTTGAAAATGTAACTTTGTAACGATTCTCGTCTCTATAAGAATGCATACAAAGTATTTGTTTTGAAAAAATGTTTTCAAGAAAGTGTTTGTAGAATGTGTTTTTTGAAAGTGATTTTGAAAAGGGTTTCCTTTGTAATGGTTCTCGTTTCTATAAGAACGCGTACAAAGTGTTATCTTTTGAAAATGTTTCAAAGTGAGAGTGTTGGTGTATAAATGTTTTTGTTGTGAGTAAGCGAGTAACTAAGAGCGGACCTACCTACTCAAAAGGTCTTAAATGTGCTTTTCCTTCTCCTTTAGATGTGGCTATCTTACCATTGATTTGGTAAGAAGTCCCATCGTTGGATGTGAAGGGACGAGCATTGGGTTATCGTATGACCATGATAGCAATGTTGTGAGATGACTTAGCATTTTTCTTTAGAGACTAATATCATTTCGAAAGGCAACTTTGATAGCGTCATCGAGGGACTATGATCTTGTATTTCGATTGTTTTTGCTAAGACACCCCACATGCATAACATGACCATTTTTTAGGCAGCAAGTGGAGTTAACCTTAAGGGTTCATGTGTGAATAGTGTTTGATTTCATGTTGTTGTACCTTAAAATTTTCCCTCCCATATTTCTCAAAACATTTCAAGAAAGATCCTCAAGTTGCTCAAGGTAGTCCAAGGGTTGGCCAGACAAGCTCTCTCCTAAGGCAGTCTACCTCAAATTAGGGTTTCATGTTGCATCAAGATACTTGAGTCTAAGTGATCCCAAATGCTCACCAATGTCCTAATATGTTATCAAGATCATCCATGTCAAGTTTTAAGCCTTGCAGAGAAAGTTTGCTCAATCAATTGCTCAAAGGCCTGAAAATTGACTGTGCTAGGGAAAAAGTCAACTGTGGCTCACATACAGTCAAATTTCAATATTTTTGGTTAACATCCTCATTTTGAAGTATATTTAATCATTTGATCAAGTGTTGGTCATGATTCATCAAGGATTGCTCATAATTCATCAAGACTCAAAAGTTGCTAAATTAGGGTTTTGCAGGAAAAGTTAACTCAACTTTGAACAAGCATAACTTTCTCATAATTTATGCGAAATGACCCATCTGAAGCTCATTTTGAATAGGGTGCAATTCCCTACAATCCATCTTCATCTTCCAAGTTCAAAATATGCACTCAGAAGAAGTTGTGAAGTTGGATATTATAGGTCATTTTGAAAAGTCAACAAAAACACCTTTTTTGTCAAAGCTTCATACATGAGTATGGAATATCAAAATGAGATGAGACCAAAAGGGTTTATTAGAGTACATCTCAGGCTTTCTAAAAAGTCCAATATAACTTCCAAATAGTAAAAATTGAGAAAGTTAGGCATTGGTGAAGTTGACCTTTTTTGCAAAATTGCCAAAAGTCAACTATGCCTAAAACTTAAAATTTTGCCACATGGGTCCAATCTTTTTCACTTGTTTTGAGTGGGAAACATAGTCCATGATCTCTATCCCTTGCCACTTGTCCTTATCATGTTTTTATTATTTATTTTGATTTTTATTTGAATTAATTCAATTTAAATCAAAACAAATCATATAAAGTCCAAAATATTGAAAACAAAAGATTTTATGCTTGTTTCAGGTTTTATTATACAGCTAGCAAACATTCAAATTCGTATCAAGGCATGGTGTGAACAAAAAGATTGAAATAGGCCAATTTTGGAAAGTTTTAAAAGTTAATCAAATCAAGAATCCAAATCATTGATGGGGGAAGATTGAGATCAGCTATCAACCCTAATACATTCCTTGATACATATAGAAGCGAGGCAGACCCCAAAGCTAGGTTGGAAAAGAGGCGCAGCAAGGAGAACACAAATTGAAAAAATCAAGAAAAAGTGGTGAATCGAATTTGCACTTAGAGACCAATACAAGACTCTTTGCATATCCCAATCGATTCCTGGGAGTCTCAGAAAGCTAAAGCAATCAAGAACCAAGCCTTTCCAGTCCCAAAAATCTCTGTAAGTCAGCCACGATATCTCACATTTCTTGAATTCGGTTAGCACGATTTAGGCATTGTTAGCATGAATTAACCATATATTCCTGATCCATGGAACATTTGTAAGCTTCCTGTATTGATTAATTGCATTTATATGGCCTGAGGTGGATTTCACCATTGCTAGGGTTGCTTGTTCTGTTTTAGGGTTTTTGCTTGCAGGTAAAATTAGCCTTCGTGAGTGGTACCATCATGTTCAGGGGGACGAGACGAGTCCAATCATAGCATTAGATGTCATTTATATAGCCCATGGAAGATTTGGGAACGAACCAGGCTTATAGCTACGGACAAACGTCCGTGGGTAAAAGTGTTCCACTTTTACCAACGGATCCAAGGAAGGAGATGATTTGCTGGCACCTTCCCATTGGGTCTTTTAAATTTTCGCGTGCTGATTTATTGTGTTTGATCTTTTCATATTTTGATTAATATTTTGTATTATATGAACAAATAAAATAGCCAGCGCAGATGGTAATGGAGTACATGCAAAATGCCTCAGGACCTGGGTTCGAATCCCAGGTCTACCAATTTCTCCATATTATTTTCTTTTTCAGAATCACATGCATTTACAAGTCCAGGTCCACCATGGGGCTCCCTCATCCAGCCTGCCACATGTCTTGAGATCCAGATCCAAGGGTCATCATCTGGAGGAACACCATAAGCCACAGTCAACATGCAACATTGGATCCAAAAAGTCAAGCGTGGACCTCTCCTTTTGGGCCCAGATTTGGATATTTACACCTCCCAGAATTGCTTTTGCAGGCCCAATTCCTCATCCCTTTTTCTCTTTTTATTTTATTTTAATTAATTTATTTAATTTACTTATTTACTAACCAATCAAATTATTTTCTTTTTATCAAAAAAATCACAAAAAATCACTTTTCATAAATTAGGTCTAGATTTTATTTTTATTAAAAAATTAATTAATTTAATTAGGTTTGTTAAGTTAGATAATTTTAATTCTTTTTGTACATAATTAAAAATAATTAGAATAAATAGGTTTTACTACTAATTTAATTGCATTTTATTTTTCCTAAAATAATCAAAAAAACCAAAGATAGGTCATGTAATTATTTTTATTAATTATTTAATCACTAATTAATTTGTACATTTATTTTCAAAACCTAATCTTTTTCTTAAAAAAATATTAAAAAACAACAAAAGCATTTTCTCTTTTCATTAGGATAGAAGGGTCAAAACCCTAGTTCGCATTCGATCTAATTTGTAATCGCGCGCTTTATTTTATTTTTTATCTTAATTATTGTAACTGCCTACAGGTTGTAATAGTTTAAATTAGGACGTTTATTTTTATCGCTTTATTTTTAAAGGGTTTGTTTTTGGCTATGTAAATACCTGAAGCCTTGTAATAGCGTAGTTTAATTTCCCCACTTTGAATTCTGCAAATTATTAACTGTTAGATGTATGATTAGGGATGCATGACAAGAATGTATGACTAAATTTAAAACAGTTAGATAACCATAAACATGTGCAAAGATAATAAATTTGAAACTGAATCACTCGCACATGCGCACTCCTAGGGTACACTCCCACTTGGTTGCCTTCGGTAAACGGTCATTGAGTATAGGATGCTTTAGTGGTCGTCCTTTTGTCCAAAGATCAAAGTTTCCTCGGAAAGGTTGCCTCGGATATTGTTGCCTCGGATAATTGATCTAAGACATTAGGGTTATTACCAAGACGTCCTAACATTGCTTTAGTGACCGTATGTCCCTTTTCGAATTGACCCTTAAATCTCCAACGACGGTGCTACCTACTCATTAATAGTGGGATATCGCTGTCTAAAGGAAACGAACATAGAACGATTCTTTTTTCGAGTAGGTAGATTAGTTCTTAAGTACTTGCTCAATCCAAAACAAATTTTTCACACTTACACTCCTTTACAAACAAAGTTTTCAAAAACACTTCATTACACTCTTGAAGACAGAAGCAAGAGTTAAATCGAAGTCAAAAAAAAAAACTTTTCAAAGCCCACAAACACAAAGAAAACAATTTTGAAAATGATGAGCAAGTACATAAGAGCCCATAGATAACTACGGATAGAAAGGGTGCTAATACCTTCCCTTTCTATAATCTACCCCCGTCTCAGAAATATCTCGAAAAAGGAATTTTTCTGTGCTTTTTTCCTTTCCTTGTTGGATAAAATAAGACGGTGGCGACTCTTGCTTACCGCGACATTTTGCAAATACAAACGCAAAACGCAAACCAGCAATTCCTTAAAAAGGGAAACACGTCCTGGTTCTGGCCACCGTATCACACATGCATTTGTCTTTGATTTTTGGTGGTCCACTTGTTGATTTTATCTTGCCATACACGCCTAATTACTATCATTTACATTTGAAAGCGATAAATTGCAGAAATGTATAGTCCTATGCTATTACAATATTTAGGGGATGGGGATACATATTTATGAATGAGGATTGCAAGTAAAAATAAATCCTAAGTTATTATTACAACCATATTGAAATGTATAAGAATGTACAAGGAAATGGACTAGTTTTAAAAATTGTTTTTGTCTTAAGGAAATAAAATAAAAGAAAATATTTTTATGTTTTTTATGTTAAATAAAAAAAATGATGAAAAGGAAAATAAATGCAAGGTAGAAACAGCGTGTTGCTGTAAGCTGAACAAATAGGATCAGAAGTTCTGAAGCCAGGCGTGTGACTCAGCAGGAAAAGTCAGTGGGATTAGAAGTTCTGAATTCGTACACTCTGAGGTCCTGCAAAAAAATGTCAGGGGGAAAGGGAACAGAGGTTCTGGATGGATACACTCTGAAGTTCTGCAAAAACGTTAGAGGGAAAACACTGAGGTTTTGGGTGGTGTCCAACCAGTGAACCAAAAGTCAGAAGTTTTGTATTACATTGAAACAGTGAGCAAACGGCAGCAGTTCAATGTATTTGACATGTAAGGAGAACTCAAAAGTTCTGTGCTGTGTCAAGATTGTGAGTGAACATTAGAAGTTCAATATTGTGTTGAGTTTGTGGGTGAACATCAGAAGTTCAGTGTGTGTTAACAGTGAGAAAAATCATGGAAGTTCTGTGTGTTAAAACAATGAGAAATTTCTAGAAGTTCTGTGTGTTAAAATGATGAGTGAAAAATTGAGGTTCTGTGTTATATTTCAGCTCTTAATCAGCACAACAACAATTTATTCAGTTCAGCAAATCAGAATGATCACAACACAACAAATCATAGAAGTTCCAATCCTAAGTTTGAGCCTAGCATTATTCTAAAATTATGATCCATAGTTTTTCTATTCAATACAATGATATGTACAACATTAATGCTATGATATTTACATGTTAATGATGTTCAGAATGAAAAGAACGTAAAGTCAAAAAGACTTACCTGGGGCGTGCTTGGAGTTTTGAGTGGCTGCCTTTGGATGTTCTGAGTCAACAAGAGAGACAGAAGAGTGGTTGTGTTCTTGGGGTCAAAGGGAAGAACAAAGATTTGTTTTTTGTGTATGAGAAATCTGGATTTTTATGAAGGTTTCACAACTTCTTTTTCTTTCTTTTGGCCAATCTCTCTCTTTAGAAGCCAGCCCCTTGCAAGTGTGATGGAGCCAAGTATTTATAGATGAATTTTCTGTGACTTTGGGGGGAAAACAAGTGGGATTTGAACCTGTCTTTGCATCCTGTTCTTTTGCTTTTTCATCACAATTTTCGTATGCTAGTTTGGTGTAATCATGGGATGCAGGTGTAGGCTGAACCAGCTATTGGTCATAGGTCTGCAGTAAGTTGTATAAGCAAGGTTTTGAGATTTGGTCAAGTTCTGACCAAAGCGTTGAAAATAGCCTTCATGTGCTGAAGCGCTGCCTTGTCTTTGAAGCAAGCATGGTGGTTGTCAACAGGAATTAAGGAAAAGCAAAAGCAAAGTTGCTATCCCAAGTTAGTAGAGGTACACGTGGTGAGAATCCTTTGGATAAAGGCTCAAAAGGTGGTTTTGAGCATTAAATGATGATGAGACTTATCACAACCAAACATCCTGCAACATGAAACTCTACACCAAGGCTTAGTTCTGGATCAGAAGTTCTACTTCAGCGTAGCATCCCATCTTCGGATCCTCTTATCTTCTAGCTCCAGCATGTTCTGAAGGAGCTTTCAGACTTTCTAGATAGCTTGCAACACGCTTCTTAACCTTCTTTGAATTACCTTGGCAAACTCTGACTGAGCTTTTGTGAAAACTTTCCCAGAAGTTCTGACCAAACTCTGCCTTAAGAGTGTCTAGAATTTGCTGAGTGTTATGGTGATAATCTGGTCAGAAGTTCTGAAAATGTCATATTTTCTTAAACACTTAGAAAAAATTCTAAGTATTTAGAATTTTGACCTTTTGGATATTGATGAAACAAAACTTCATATTTTAATGTGTCTTGATAAAATATGATTCTTGAAGCTTGATTTTGATCCAAAAGTCAAAGTTTGACTTTTCAGCGTGCAAATGACCATTTTGCCCTTGTGAGTGATTTCCTTGGAAAATTTGTAGTTCAAAGCTTGGAAGCAAACTTGAAGATCCAGGGTAATCCCTTGTGAAATGAGAGGGAAAATTTTGGGGTACAACAACTGCCCCTGTTCCATCTTCTTACACTTGAAGAGTTAGATTGGTAATTCTACCATTCGTGACTTGAAGGTGGAAGATGATTGAACACTAGAGTTCCCAGAAAATTTGCACTCGAAAATGTGTTAGTTGATTATGTAGTGAATGGGCTTAAAGATGCCATTTGGAGAGGTAATGGATAGTTATTGGAGATGGGATTAAAGATGACATCCAGAAATGATTGTTGGACTGTATCTATAAGCCGGAACTGAATGATTGTCAGAATGGCGTCCGTGTTTGGAGCGTATCTGAACTGTATCGGAAGGTTGGGTTGTTTGATGATGAGTCCGTGTAAAACTGCATCTCGGGAAGAAGGAACCTGTGTAGGGTTACTTCATGATGAGTCCGTGTAAAACTTCGTCTTGGAAATAGGAGGAACCGGTGTAGAGTTTCCTATTTTAACTGGAAGAAAATAAATCTAACCAGATAAGGTCCTTTTTGATAATGATGTGTGATGAAGGAATCTTGGACAATTACTACCTCAACAGGATGATGAAGGAATCTTGGGTGACTACTACCTCAGTAGGATGATGAAGGAATCTTGGATGACTACTACCTCAGCAGGATGATGAAGGAATCTTGGGTGACTACTACCTCAGCAGGATGATGAAGGAATCTTGGTCGACTAATACTCTAAAAGGTAATGAAGGAATCTTGATGACTGCTACTCCAAAAGGTAATGAAGGAATCTTGACGACTGCTACTCCAAAAGGTAATGAAGAAATCTTTGATGATTACTACTCCAAAAGGTAATGAAGGAATCTTTGACGACTACTACTCCAAAAGGTAATGAAGGAATCTTTGACGACTACTACTCCAAAAGGTAATGATAACCTTTATCTGTCGATCGATCTTTCCTGAAAAGGTAAAGAGTTAGTTGTATGCAATGTCATGATGTATGCATTATGTAATGATGTTCTCAAAATAAATGAGATTTGTGTTATATGTATTTTGTATGCATATACTATGAATGTTGTTGAAACGTGATTTTGTCTTGGAAAATAAATCCTTGACACGCGCTGGGGAGTTATTAAATCTCGAATTGTTGTTGAAGGGTAAGTGTATCCTAAAGCTTTTGCTTGGAATGTTTCCACTGGGGATTCCTGTTTTTCATTTGAGGAGAACTCCATTGGGAGATATTGAAAGCTCTGTGGGGAGAATGTTTATTCCTGCTTGGGAAAAGAGTTCAGGAGTCTTGGTTGTCCGTTGCTCTACTGGGGAGTCGAAGTTGAACTGATATCTGGTCAGGTCCAGGTTTCACAGTAACTTGCTGGGGATTGTAGAGTAGTCTACTGGGGAAGAAGAGTCGTGGTCCTTAGATTTGTAGTAGTTGGAGAGGCCACCTCAAGCTGGGGATTTTTGTCGTTTATTGGGGAAATAAACCCTGTTGCCGGTCTGCTGGAGAGGTGACGACTTTGTTGGGGAAATTCCTCGAGGATTCTTGAGGTTGTCTCAGCTGGGGAAAGGTTTTCAGAGATTAAACTCTGGCTGGGGAATCATCCTATGAGAAGGATTTTGGGGAGACCTGTCATTGCCCCTAGTAGGAAGTGTTTGTGGCATTGCCAAAAAATGTTTGATTGTACGTAACCCTTTGCTGAGATTGACATTCAATGCCCTAAGTGACAGAGATGGAGACTTTCCCCTGGTTATTCTGCAATTCTTGAGAGATTTCTTAGAATCTTGACTAGACTGCCCCAGGTGTGCTGGATAGTGACATGTCATGTCCCCTTGTCGATAGGAGATTTGTCAATGGAAGTGTCATCCTTCTTGAAGTGATTTAGTTCACTGAGAGAGCTTTCGTTCACTGGATATTCATTGTGTGAATTTCTCCGCTGTCAAACAAATAGCCATATGCAAACAGTGATATTCAAGTAATGCAAAGTTTATGTTTGTCTTGAAGTTTTTGAAAAATGCATTTTTAGCAAGTAAATAAATTTGTAATTCAACTCTGGATTTTGATTAAAGCCTTACAGAAGTCAGGATACCTTTTGTAACAATATGCTTTCGAACTAACCCATGCTTCAATTGGGACTTTTGAAGAGTTGTAACGTGGCTTGGTTCACAGTTTAAGAAACAAAGGCTAAAGGCTTAAAGTGTATTTATACCCACCCGTTCTTCGTGATTTTCTTTGGTCCTAAACTCCGTTAATTGTGTGTTCGAACTCCAATTGAGTCTGTAATGATGTTTTGGTGATGGTTCAGACAGGTTAAGTTTGCCAGAAGGCAGTCATTTTTGCAACATTTTTCATGTTTGTTGAGGATTTGTAGTGACCTCTTTTTGATTTGTTATCCCTGATTTTTTCCTAATTGTTCTTGATTTGTGATTACAGTCAGCGGGATGCCCTCGTTTTCTTAAGTCTCCTTTGTAGGTTTTGACTTAGTGGGCTTTTCTTTTTTAAGAGATAATGATTGCCTATGTGGTAGGGAACCATCACTGTCTTTTGATACCAGAGGAATGTTTTTTGACGTCATTCGTTGTATTACGAGATGAGAGTTTGCGGCTTAACACGCATTTGAATTAACTGAGAGACTACCCTGCCCCAGGTTTTTATTAAAAGTTTCAATTTGTGTTTAAACAGAAAACTTCTACTTCTTTGGCTCGAAGGGGTTGACTAAGGATTATCTTCCTTATAACTCCAGTATTTAGGATTTGAAAGAATTCCAGTACATCGTCAGCAAGGTCTGTTCAAAATCATACTGTATGAGATTATGACATTGTTTTCGTCATCCTCCCTCTAAAGGCTTGTAACTTTTACCAAGAGTTAAATGTCATAAGGAGAGTAGAAGCATAGTTTAAATGTAATGAAAATGAGTGGATCAAATCAAGACAAACATATGCAATGCATTAATGAAACAAAGTTTGACATTAATAGATAATTGTTTGAATAACAAAAGAAATTACAATTGAAAATTAAAAATGAACAAGACGCTCTCAATGTCTGGGCATAGGAGTAGTGATCACGTTTGGAGTCTCCGGAGGGTCGAACTCGATCTCCTTGGCGTCAATCAAATTCTGAATCTTGTACCTCAATACCCAACAATCGTTAGTGTCATGCCTGGGACTGTCAGAATGATAAGCACACGTTGCATTAGGATTTTAGTTAGGAGAAGAGGTCTTGGGGTTCGGATGAGGTCCTATCAATGCAATCAGATTCATCCTCAACAAGTGTTGTAGTGCTTGAGCCAGTGGAATGTTAATGTTGGTAAACTGTCTTTTGGGCTCGTCTGGCTTTTGTTGATTTCCCCTTTGTTGTCATCAGTGTGACACAGAACCAGAGATCAGGACTGCCCCCACGTGTTGGTCATAACGACTCTTTTGATTGTACACATCATTGGACTCTTTCTTCCTATTATATGGCTTTTTCTGAGCATCAGAAGGTGTAGCTCCTTGGATCTTTCCACTTTTAATGCCAGCTTCGACCCTTTCATCGGCCAGTATTATCTCGGTGAACTCGGCTGAGGAGCTTCCGATCAAGTGTTTGAAGAAAGGCCCTGTCAAAGTTCCCATAAAGATGTCAATCAGCTCCCTGTCAGTTAAAGGGGGCTGCACCCTACCAGCCAGATCTCTCCACTTTTGGGCGTACCCTTTAAAGCTTTCTTCGGAACCCATGGTCATGTTCTGCAATTGCATACGAGTTGGTGTAAGATCAGCATTATATTGATACAGCTTGTAGAAAGCAGCAGCTAAATCCTCCCAGGTTTGGATGCGAGAACTCTCCAATTGATAGAACCATTCTAGTTGAGTCCCTACTAGGCTCTTCTGGAAGAAATGGATCCAAAGCTTCAGATCAGTTGTTTATGGTTGAATCTTGCGGACATAAGACTTTAAGTGCATCTTAGGGCAAGAGACTCCATCATACAGGAAAAAGGTAGGGACTTTGAACTTTGGTGGGATGACCACTCCAGAAACCAAACCCATGTCTCCTAAATCCAAGCCAGGTATCTGTTGAATCTCCATAGCACTGAGGCGATCCTCCAACTATTTGTACTTGTCCTCAGCGGGAGGATATTGTTCCTCGGAGTAGTCAGCTTCAACTTCATCAATCTCTAAATTGTGGTCTTCTTTAAGACTATCCGCTATGTTGGATGGAGTTGAAAGATCTAGGGCTTTAGGTCTTCTTCTCAAGTTTAGGACGCCTACTGACTTCTTGGACTTCTTCCTCTTGTCTTTGAGAAGGAGATCTTTCAGGTCCTCTTGCCCCTTAGCCATAGCCAGAAACATTTGTTGGAATTGAGCATTTTGAGCTTGGATATCTTTCACCGTTTGTTCCATATCCATCTTACTGAAATAAAAAGTAGGAAGATAAGGAGACCTGTAGGGGAGAAACTTGTCATGATATGATGCATGACATGTGGATGCATGTTTCCAAGGATCTCGCGGGGTAAACACAAGAAAAAGTTATAAGTTAAACTTTGATTCACATATTTGATTGGAGAACTTTGTATCTGTGGATGTCCCTCCACGAGAATTAAGCTCACCATATCAAGTGGGTCATAGCCCTTGACTCAAGTTTGTTGTATTTGATCTTTGACGGTGTTCGGTCAGAGGAAAATAAATCCTCTTGCCCCTGGATAGGCGTCTGGTTCAACGAGACCCTGCATCATAGGCCCTCGAGATCCTTGAAATGGTTATTGAAAATGCTATGGTATGATGTCATGATTTTATGTACAAATATGCGAGGTAAGCAAGTGTATATACAAATAATCATATTCACATGAAGCAGACAAGTCCTTAGGTTTAGGCTTGCATGGAGTTTGTAGGTAAGTACCCTCTTGAAGTTTAGTTGGCTCAACCTGTCCTAGTTAATAGTAACCGGGTTCTAAGGGATCTCAATATCATTGACCTTTCCCACAAGCTTCGTTCAATAAGCAATTGACTTGCAACCGAACAAAACTCAGGGGTCAAGTCTCAATGAGTGTAGCATCGAATATCAACCAATTTTCAGTGTTACACCGAAACCGGCTATCTCACTACTTCCTAATGGCCAAGTTGGTCAAGTAAGGTTCTAAGGTCAGTTGATGCTTCACGACACCCCACGGCGGCCCCGTACTCTCCTCGATTCAACTCAAGGGTTACCGGTACCAACCAAAGTGCCACATCAACGTAGCTACTGCTTCAACCATGTCGGTATATGATGCACAGTTCCCTCACAGTTTATTGCTACTTACCTAAAAGGTGTCCCCAAATCCGGGTGTAGGATTTAAAACAAACCCAAACAAGGAACCAAAATGTAAAGCAAACAAATCAAACAATGATTGCAAGTAAAGGTGATCTAGCCCTAAGGTAACCCCACTTTTATGATATCCTCAGCAGAGTCGCCAGTTCTGTGATACGATAGGAGAACTGACTTGAGGTGTTTTGAGTTTGTGTTTGCAAATGTTGCAGTTTAGTAAGAGTCGCCACCGACTTTTCTTTTATCCAAAAGGGAAGGTGAAAAAGCACAGGAAAGACCTTTAGATATGTTTTTGAGTTCGGGGGGTAGATTATGAAAAGGGAAGGTACTAGCACCCTTTTCATCCATGGTTTTCCATGGACTCTTAGTTACTCGCTAGATCACTTGCTTTTGTTTGAATGTGCTTGTGGTCTGTGTTTTTGAAAGTATTTTGAAAATGTAACTTTGTAACGATTCACGTCTCTATAAGAATGCGTACAAAGTGTTTGTTTCGAAAAAATGTTTTCAAGAAAGTGTTTGTAGAATGTGTTTTTTGACAGTGAGAAATTTCTAGAAGTTCTGTGTGTTAAAATGATGAGTGAAACACAGAGGTTTTGTGTTACATTTCAGCTCTTAATCAGCACAACAACAATTTATTCAGTTCAGCAAATCAAAATGATCACAGCACAACAAATCATAGAAGTTCCAATCCTAAGTTTGAGCCTAGCATTATTCTAGAAGTTATGATCCATAGTTTTTCTATTCAATACAATGATATGTACAACATTAATGCTATGATATTTACATGTTAATGATGTTCAGAATGAAAAGCAAGTAAAGTCAGAAAGACTTACCTAGGGCGTGCTTGGAGTTTTGAGTGCCTGCCTTTGGATGTTCTGAGTCAACAAGAGAGACGGAAGAGTGGTTGTGTTCTTGGGTTCAAAGGGAAGAACAAAGATTTGTTTTTTGTGTATGAGAAATCTGGATTTTTATGAAGGTTTCACAACTTCTTTTTCTTTATTTTGGCAAATATCTCTCTTTAGAAGCCAACCCCTTGCAAGTGTGATGGAGCAAAGTATTTATAGATGAATTTGCTGTGACTTTGGGGGAAAAACAAGTGGGATTTGAACCTGTTTTGGCATCCTGTTCTTTTTCTTTTTCATCACAATTTTCGTATGCTAGTTTGGTGTAATCATGGGATGCAGGTGTAAGCTGAACCAGCTGTTGGTCATAGGCCTGCAGTAAGTTGTATGAGCAAGGTTTTGGGATTTGGTCAAGTTCTGACCAAAGCGTTGAAAATAGCCTTCATGTGCTGAAGCGCTACCTTATCTTTGAAGCAAGCATGGTGGCTGTCAGCAGGAATTAAGGAAAAGCAAAAGCAAAGTTGCTATCCCAAGTCAGTAGAGGTACACGTGGTGAAAATCCTTTGGATAAAAACTCAGAAGGTGGTTGTGAGCATTAAATTAGCATTAAATGATGATGAGACTTATCACAACCATACATCCTGCAACGTGAAAATCTACACCAAGGCTTAGTTCTGGATCAGAAGTTCTGCTTCAGCGTAGCATCTCATCTTCTGATCCTCTTATCTTCTGGCTCCAGCATGTTCTGAAGGAGCTTTCAGACTTTTTAGAAAGTTTGCAGCACGCTCCTTAACCTTCTTTGAATTACCTTGGAAAGCTCTGACTGAGCTTTTGTGAAAACTTACCCAGAAGTTCTGACCAACCTCTGCCTTGAGAGTGACCAGAATTTGCTGAGTGTTATGGTGATAATCTAGTCAGAAATTATGAAAATGTCATATTTTCTTAAACACTTAGAAAAAATTCTAAGTATTTAGAATTTTGACCTTTTGGATTTTGATGAAACAAAACTTCATATTTCAACGTATCTTGATGAAATATGATTCTTGAAGCTTAATTTTGATCCAAAAGTCAAAGTTTGACTTTTCAGCGTGCAAATGACCTATTTGCCCTTGTGAGTGGTTTCCTTGGAAAATTTGTAGTTCAAAGCTTGGAAGCAAACTTGAAGATCCAGGGTAATCCCTTGTGAAATGAGAGGGCAAATTTTGGGGTACAGCAGTGATGTTTTGCTTAATGTATTTACATTTGAAGTAAATCATCTCAACTGATTTTGAATGACGTTAAAGCAGATGTCTAAACATCTGCCTTTTGATCTGAACATGTTTTTTAGAACTTTTTGTTTCCTTCTTTTAAGCGCGCCTTATTCAGGTTTTGTGGTTTATAACTTGCGAAAAATATGGAGGAATATTTTTCGATCTATCTTATCTTTATGGATTATATCTTGGCCTACTTTCAAGGAGATATTCAAGGGATTCAATATATTGCAATATTTTTTTTTATCCCAAGCCCATAAAGAAGTTGTTGCGCCTTTATAAAGACTTGCAACCTTATTCGTACGAGATCAACAATTGAATAAAAATATATTCTTGGTGTTTAAAAGTCCGAATCTTTTAATTTTAATACACTCTAGTATTGTTTCAATACTTGAGTTGTAATTTGTTAGTTGAGTTGTAAATTATGGATCATTCATAAGCTTTTAAGTATTGAATGATTGAAGTTTTTCAAACTTAATAATTATGTTGTTTTAGTGATTGAAGTGATTTGAGGAGGGCCTCATACCTAGGTGTGTCTTCGGTAGAAGTATAACACAGGTAGTGATTAAGTGATTAGATCGTAAACTGGATGTTTACTGAGGGTCTATAAATTGATACTATTTAGTGGACTTATCCCTGGCTTGGTAGCCCCCAAAGTAGGTGTTATTGTACACCGAACTGGGTTAACAATCCCTTGTGTTTTTACTGCTTTTATATTATTGCATTTTATATTATCCTCAGATATTTGTGTCGTGATATCTCCTTTAACATCCCATATCTGATACCAGAGTTTCACTAAGAATCAGGTCTCCCATGGACGCTTCCTCTTTGTACTAATGTATGCATTAATACCCTGCTCCTCTTGAAGTTGCCTTGTGAGTTCCAACACTTTCTTCTCACTTGCATAGAATTGGGTATCAAAGATGTCTCGTTCTTCCTTCAGTTGAATCCAAGACTTTTGCAATATTTAAGGTCAGTAGGCATATCAGAGCGGAGAATGGATAAGGAACATCCCTCTCAATAACAGGCTCCACAACTATTGGTAGGATGGTTGGATACGGCATCATGAGATTTTGAGCGCGAGCTCGCACCCATTTAAGATAAGGCTCTAGAGGAATAGAGTTCTTATGCCCCCAAAGTTTTGCTATCAGCCTTGTTTACCATGCCCCAAGCTCGTGCAAACCTTTGACGATAACCTTGGACATCGTTCTTATAGTCGAATACAATTCCTTGGATGAGTGCATCATGAGGGCCATCTCTTCGAGCATAGCCAAATTTCCATAGTGCCAGAGAAGGGTTATAAGTAATTCCTCCCATAATGCCCAAGAGTGGGACATTAGGGAACTTCCCACAATGGTCAATGATAGTAACATTCTCCAAAGATCGTGAACACCAATAAATATCTGAATAAGAGAGCGACATCCTCCTTTGAGACCATGCCAAGCTTTGCTCATTCTTCAATACTGATCGAGGAAGGTGTGAAATAAACCACCTAGACAGAAACAGAATGCAACACCTAAGAGTCCTTCTCTTCCTCATGGTACGAGTGTGAAGACAATGTAGAATGTCTCTAAGCAAAGTAGGCACAGGTTTACGAGAAAGAAAAACCTTGACAACATTCACATCTATGAGTTGGTCCGGATTAGTGAACAAAACCAAACCATAGACTAGAAGAGCCAAGACATCTTCAAAATCTTGAAAATCCATCTCTTCCCAAAACAGTCGAGCCTTCTCTAATAGAAATTTGGCTAGAAAACCCTCGACTCCACTCCTTGTTTACCAATTAGCTACAATGTCAATTTCTTCAGATGCAAGGCCTTGGAAATAACTTCAGGCTTTGGAGTTTCCTCTAAACCAGTGAATGGAATTTGATCAAGCACGAGCACTCCTAACAGTTGAGAGAACTCTTCCAATGTAGGCACCAATTGATAGTCGAGAAAGGTGAAACAATGATGCATAAGATCAAAGAACTGAAAGAGCACACACATCATGTCTTCTTGAAAACTTGAGGTGGCCAGGTTTAGGAGTCTACCATATCTTTTTGTGAAGGGAGAATCTTCAGGAAACTTTGATGCTAACTCTTTGACTTGAGGAAGCACTTTTACAAAGCTGATTCAGATGGTATTTCTGCGAGTGAAAGACATAGACTGCGAAACAGAACAAAGATAAATTCTTTGGTCTTTGAAATGGTTAGGAAATGAAATGGTATGAATGTTATGATGCTTATGATGTTATGAATAATTAATCACAAAAAAAAAACACAAAGACATTAGGCTTAGGCTTGCATGGGGTTTTATAGGTAAGTACCCTCTTGAAGTTTAGTTGGTTTAACCTGTCCTAAAAGAAGTAACTAGGTTCTAAGGAATCTCAATATCATTGATCTTTCTTTATTGGACATTGTTTCAGCTCAACGATCTTTTCTTGCAGCCAAAATATCTCGAAAGTCCAATCTCAATGAGTGTAGTATCGAGTATCAACCAATCTTCAGTTTTACACCAAAGCCGTCTATCTCACTACTTTCTAATGGCCAAGTTGTTAAACTAAGGTTCTACAGTCAGTTAGTGCTTCATGACACCGCTCAGCGGCCCCATATTCTCCTTGATTCAACTTAAGGGACACTGGTACCCACAAATGTGTTACACTAACGCAGCTATCACTTCAACCATATCGGTCTACGCCATACAGTTTCCACGATCTATTGCTACTTACCTAAAATGTCCCAGATCTGGGTATAGGATCTTTACAAGAATACCCAAACAACCCTTCAAGAATAAATCAATCAAGTCAAACAAGGAAAGAATTTAAAATGTGAACTATCTCTAAGGTAACCCCACTTTTAGTTGTCCCTGGCAGAGTCTCCAGTTCTGTCATACGGTGGGAGAACTGACTTTACTGGTTTTGCGTTTGATTGCAAATGTTGCAGTTAGCAAGAGTTGCCATTGACTTTTATTTTATCCAACAAATGAAAGGGTGAAAAGAACAAGAAAGAACTTTTTAAAGATTTTGAGTTTGGGGGGTAGGTTATGGAAAGGGAAGGTGTGATACGGTGGACTGACTTGGGTGTTTTGCATTTTATCGCAAATATTGTGGTTAGCAAGAGTCGCCACCGACTTTTCTTTTATCCAAAAAGGAAATTCTGAAAAGAACAGGAAAGACCTTTGAGATTATTTCTTGAGTTCGTGGGGTAGATTATGAAAAGGGAAGGTATTAGAACCCTTTTCATCCATAATTACCTATGGGCTCTTAGTTGCTTCCTAGATCACTTATTTTTGTTTGAAAATGTGCTTTCTATGGTTTTTGAAAGTATTTTGAAAAGGCACCATCGTTTAGGAAAACTTTGTAATAGTTCTCATTCGTAAGAACGTATACAAAGTGTTGATCTTTTGAAAATGTTTCAAGTTTGAAAGATGTTTTGAAAGTGTTGGTGTTTGTTTTGAAAATAGCAAGGATGTTTTGATTTGAAAGTGAGCAAGCAACTAGGAACAATCTACCTACTCAAAAGTCTTAGTTCATTTCCTCCTTTCCTTTGATATTGTTATCTTACCATTTATTTGGTAAGAAGCCTTATCTTTGGATGTAAAGGGACGGGTGTGGGTCATCGTATAGTCATGATAACAATATTGTGAGGTATCTTAGCATTTCTTTTTGAGGGACTAAGATCATTTTTGCAAGACAACTTTGATAGTGTCATCGAGGGACTTATGATCTTGTATTTTTGATTTCTTGATGAACAAGTTTTATGTTTTGAAATTTTTTGATGAATTGTGATCCTTGGCACTAGATTTTGACCAAAAAGTCAATGTTTGACTTTTTAGTGTATAGTTGATTTTTGATCAGTTGACTGAAAATTTATCTGTCAACCAATTAGACTTGAGGAATGTTTTGAGCCATGTCATTAGGTTAAAATGATGCATTTGATTCCTTGAGATCATAACTTAAACCAATCAATCATTTTCTAGGGCAAAAATCAGAAATTTCCCTTTCTTAGTCAAAACCCTAATTTTGACCATTTTGCCCTTTTGATGATCTGATCAAATTTCTTGAGGAATTGTGGTCCGCACTTGATCAAATGACATATATGAGTTCATAATGTTGATATGGATCAAAAGTCATGAAGTTTGACTGTAAATTGACCACAATTGACTTTTTCCCAATACAATTGATTTTTAGGTCAACTGGACAATTGACTGAGCAAAAATGTGATCCAAGACTTGAAACTTGACATGAGCAATCTTGAGGGTTCATAATCATCTATGAAAGTAATATGGGGAATTAAAAGTCCATTTATCCTTGTGCAATCTCAAACTTTAATTTTCAGTCATTAGTGCTTAAGGAGGTGTCTTGAGTTGATCAACCCTAGTGTAGTCTTTAATCAAAGGAGATCTTGTGAGAGATTACTTGATAAATGAGAGGGAAAATTTTGGGGTACAACAGTTGCCCTATTCAATCTTCTTAAACCTGAAGAGTTATATTGGCAAATCCGTCATTCGTGACTTGAAGGTGAAAGATGATTGAACACTAGAGTGCCCAGAAATTTGCACTCGAAGATGAATTGTGAATGGGCTTATAGATGCCATTTGGAGGAATATTGGTAAATACTGGAAGAAGTATCAACACAAATCTCTTTTTGGTTTATACTAAAGCTTGACATTTTACCTATGAGTAAAAGAGTTAGTAGAATGCAGATGTATGCATGATGTTCACTCGATGAGGTATTATGATAAATGCATTTGGTATGTATACGCTATGACGTATGAATATGAGGTGCATGTTTTTGTCTGGGAAAATAAAACTCTGACTATTGCTGAGGTGCTTTGGGAAGCTGAATCCTTGATCGTTGTTGGGGATGAAGAATATACATATCTTCAAATTTTGTTGAAAGGATGCTTCCGCTTGGGAATATCTCTTGAGTGTCAGCTGTTATCTGGTCGGGTTCCAGGTTTCACATCAACTTGTTATGGATAAGGAAGTTAATTGTTATCTGGTCAGATTCGAGGCTTTATAGCAACTCACTGGGGAAAGTGGCAAACTCTAATGGGGAAAAGGAGTTTTGCTAATGATTTTGTAGGAATTAAACTGTTATCTGGTCGGGTCCAGGCTTCAGCAATTTTGAACTTGAGGTTAACTGGTATCTGGTTGGGTCCAGGTTTCAGAAACTCAAACGGTTATCTAGTCGGGTCTAGGTTTTAGTAATTGAAGAAGTCAAAACTATTATCTGGTCGGGTCCAGGCTTTAGTAACTTAAAATTTAGATTAATTATTATCTGGTCGGGTCCAGATTTCAGAAACTCAAACGGTTATCTGATCAGGTCCAGGTTTTAGTAATTGAAGAAGTCAAACTATTATCTGGTCGGGTCCAGACTTTAGTAACTTAAAATTGAGATTAACTGTTATCTAGTCGGATCTAGGTTTCAGAAACTCAAACTGTTATCTTGTCGGGTCCAGGTTTCAGTAATTGAAGAAGTCAACTATTATCTGGTCAGGTCCAGGCTTTAGTAACTTAAAATTGAGATTAACTATTATCTGGTCGGGTCCAAGTTTCATAAACTCAAACTGTTATCTAGTCGGGTCCAGTTTCAGTAATTGAAGAAGTCAAACTATTATCTGGTCGGGTCCAGGCTTTAGTAACTTAAAATTGAGATTAACTGTTATCTCGTCGGGTCCAGGTTTCAGAAACTCAAACTATTATCTGGTCGGGTCCAGGTTTCAGTAATTGAAGAAGTAAAATTATTATCTGGTTGGGTCCAGTCTTTAGTAACTTAAAATTGAGATTAAATGTTATCTAGTCAGGTCCAGGTTTCAGAAACTCAAACCGTTATCTGGTCGGGTCCAGGTTTCAGTAAATGAAGAAGTCAAACTATTATCTGGCCGGGTCCTGACTTTAGTAACTTAAAATTGAGATTAATTGTTATCTGCTCGGGTCCAGGTTTCAGAAACTCAAACTGTTATTTGGTCGGGTCCAGGTTTCAATAATTTTGAACTTGAGGTTAACTAGTATCTGGTCGGGTCAGGTTTCAGAAACTCGAACTGTTATCTGGTCGGGTCCAAGTTTCAGCAATTGAAGAAGTCAAACTATTATCTGGTCGGGTCCAGGCTTCCTAGTGACAGAAAGTTGTACTATTATCTGGTCGGGTCTAGGCTTTACAGTAATTTGCTTGAAAAATGAAGTTAAACTGATATTTGGTTGGATCCATGCTTCACAGTAACTTGTTTGAAGGGATAATGTTGAACTGATATCTTGTCGGATCCAGGCTTCACAACAACTTTTGGAGATAGCAAAGACTTCGTTGAGGATAGTAATGACTTAACCGGAGGTTAAGGGGTCTTGATTGTTGGTTTGTAGTAGTCTAGATGCAAACTCAAACTCGAGATTTTGTAGTTTTGTTGGGGAAATAAATCATGTTGAAAATAATATTCAACAATCTGCCAAGGAGGTATTCTCTAGAAAGGAACTCCATAAGACTTCTCTTCTTTCCTTTTGACCAATCTCAGTTGTAGAGTGGGTTTTCAAGAGATTAGAACTTTGGCTGAGGATCTCATGAATCCTAAATCTGTGGGGATAATGTGATTGATGTAATTCTGTGGAGACATCCATGAAATTGGCCTTGTGGGTATTTATAGACAATTTGAACTCTGTCGGACTGACAAATCTTTTACTAATAGACAAAATGATGAGATAATGGGACATAGTCGTACGCTTTAATCCCTAACTTTTGCCTGGACCTCCCTCTTGGGTTTTCAGCCCATCAGGATACCCATTTTTGCCCAAGCAGCCCTTTCAGGTTTTCGACTTGCCGGGTGTACACTCTTTTGCATATATCCCTAATTTTGCCCGAACCTTTTGGTTTGTCGGGATGCCTTTATTTTTGCCTAGGTATGTCAACCTAACGGGTCTCTTTTCATGCGTAGTATTTTCTGACTATGTCCATGTTCATAGAGTATGGAGAATTATCACTGTCTGCGGTAGCACGTGTTGTAGAAATGCCAGAAATTAATTGATCGATCGCATGTGATCTTTCATATGTGGGAGCCTATTTTCCCGTAGAGTCAGTCTGGTGCACTTGATGTTTGATATTTTGATCAAATTTCTGATAGTCATGAACTTCCTATGTACCTTTTCTAAGAACTGTCATGGAAGAAACCGAAGACATGATACTGACACCATATGATACTACCGGTATAAGCAAACGAGCTCAGAATTTTCTAAGAAGTGTCATGGGAGGATTTGAATACATGATACTGACACCATCTAATACTACTGGTATAAGCAAACGAGCTCAGAATATTCTAAGAACCGTCATGGGAGGATTCGAAGACATGATAATGACACCATATGATACTACTGGTATAAGTAAACAAACTCAGAATTTTCTAAGAACCATCATGGGAGGATTCAAAGACATGATAATGACACCATCTGATACTACTGGTACAGACAAGCAATTTAGTGGTACCGATGATCTTTAGTCTAGTCTCAGAATTTTCTAAGAACTGTCATGGAAGGATCCGAAGACATGATACTGACACCATCAGATATTACAAGTAAATTGGTGGTACCCATGATCTTTATAGTGGATTTTGTTCAAGCCCATGATCAACGTAACATTGCCTCTTGGGTGATTCAGATGGAGATTTTCCCCTGGTTATTCAACATTTCTTTGAGAGATTCTTTGGATCTCGACTTGACTGCCCCAGGTATGTTGGACAATGATCACGCCGTGCCCCTTAATTATGAGAGATTTTTCATTTGAAGATTCTTTCCATTTGAAGTGACCCTGTTTATTGAGAGAGTTATCGTTCACTGGATATCCATCGTGCGACTTTCTCTGTTGTCAAACAATTAGCCATATGCAAATAGTGGTATTCAAATAATGCAAAGTTTATGTTTGTCTTGAGGAAAAATTTGAACAATTCACTTTTTAAAGAGAAACAAAAATTCGTAACAATATGAATTCAACTCACGGTTTACATTAAGCCTTACAGGAGTCAGGATACCTTTTATAACAATATGTTTTCGAACTAAACTACGCTTCAATTAGGACTTTTAAATGATTGTAATATCGCATGGTTCACGGTTTAAGAAACAAAGGACAAGGCTCAAAGTTTATTTGTACCCAACCCATTCTCCATAATGTTCTCCAATCCTAAACTCAGTCGATCGCGCGTTTACTAGAATCTGGAATGATATTTTGGTGATGATTTAGATAACTGGAAGTTTATTTGGGAAGGAAGTAATTTTTGTAACATTTTTCATGTTGTCAAGGATTTGTAGTGACCTCTTTTTAATCTACTATCCTTAACTTTTGCCTGACTGTTTTGAGATACAGTCAGCAGGATGCCCCAATTTTTTTCTTAAGTCTCCTTCATAGGTTTTGACTTAGCAGGCTTTTCTTTTGAGAGATAATGACTGCCTATCCTATAGGACCCATCACCATCTTTTGATTTGGAAGGATATTTTTTTGTGAAGTGACTGCTTGAGATTGATTGCGCATTTAAATCAACTGAGAAACTACCCTGCCCCCGGTTATGATTAAAGGTTTTAGTTTATGCAGAAAAGAAAACTCCTACTTCTTTGGCTCAAAGCGATTGACTAGGGATTATCTTCCTTATAACTCCACTGTTTTAGGATTTGAAACAACGCCTGTACATCGTCAGAAAAGTCTGTCCAAAAGCATACTGTATAAGACTATGGTATTATTTTCGTCATCCTCCCTCTACAGGCTTATGGCTTGTAATCCAAAGTTGAATATCATACAAAAAGAGGTAAAAGCGTAATTTCAATATAGTGAAAACGAATGCATTAACTCAAGACAAACATATGCAATGCATTAATGAGAACAAACAAAGTTTAACATAAGGGTAAATGTTTAAACAAACAAAGAAATTACAAATGGAAATTCGAATGAACAAAAAAATTTCCGCCTAAACTTTGTTACTTCAGATGATGTATCTTTGAGGGGTGACAAAAAATCTCTGGTTGACCGTCTCGTGTAAATTCCAAGACTTCCCCGTCGATCAGGTCTTGAATTTTGTTCTTCAATGCCCAACAGTGGTTGGTGGCGTGCATACGACTGTTGGAATGGTACATGCATATTTCTTCATGTTTGTATTTGTGAGAAGAGGTATTAAGTTTTTGAGGAGGCTCCCTCAATACAACCAGCTTGGCTTCCAATACATAATGCAATGCTTGAGTAAAAGACATGTTGATCTTGATAAATTGTCTTTTGTGCGTATCTTGCTTATGCGGGACACCCTGATGTGGTTGGCAAGGTGGTTGTTGGATTCTTGGTGTAGTAGCCATTTTGAAAGGCGTTCTCTCGACCAAACCAACTTCTTTTTTTATCAGAGGCTGATTAGTGACTCGATCCCCAATCTTTCCGGTTCGTTTCATTTCATCTTGATGAAGCTTGTTGACGAGGGCTCTTAGCTCTTCTTGTCCCCGAGCTAAATTTTGGATAAGAGCCATCTGCCCCAACATCTGGATTCTCATTATTTCTATCTCAACTTATAACTGTCTCAACTGGCCATCCTTGTCGTTTCCAGGATTCTTCTCAGTCATGCTCTCAATGAAGAGTGCTTTCACTTCTTCTTCCCCCTTGGATAGATTCAGGAACAAATCTTGAAGCTGATCATTTTGGGTCTGAAGATCTTGGACTGTTTGTTCGAGAGCCATTTTCACTGAAATGAACAGCAAGCGGATGAGAAATCTTGTATGGGGGAAACCTGTCATGATATGATGCATGATATATGGATGCAATGTTTTCAAGGATCTCGCAGGGTAAACACAAGAAAATGTTAGAAGTTGGATTTTGATCATAGCTTTGATTGAAGAACTTCATATTGTTAAATTTCCTTCTATGAGAATCAAGCTCACCATATCGAGTGGGTCATAGCCCTTGACACAAGTTATCGTACTCTGGTCTTTGACGGTGTTTGGTTAGAGTAAAATAAATCATCTTGCCCCTTGATAGACGTCTGGTTCAACATAACCCTGCATCACAAACCCTTGAGATCCTTGAAATGGTTATTGAAAATGCTTATGATGCTATGATGTTTATAATGTTATGTGCAAATAAGCATATACACACAAGGAAAACAAGTCCTTAGGTTTAGGCTTGTATAGAGTCTCATAGGTAAGTACCCTCTTGAAGTTTAGTTGGCTCAAACCTGTCATAGAAATAGTAATCGGGTTCTAAAGGAGCTCAATATCACTGGTTTGTCTTCTCGGGCATTGTTTCAGCGCAAGCCTCTTTAATGGAGACCGAAATATCACAAAAAACCAAACCTCAATGAGTGTAGTATCGAGTATCTACCAACTTCGAACTGCACCAAAGTCGGTCATCTCACTACGTTCTAATGGCCAAGTTGGTCAAGTAAAGGTTCTAAAGTCAGTTAGTGCTTCATGACATCACTCAGTGGCCCCGTATTCTCCTTGACTACTTAAGGGCTACCGATACCCACAAATATGTCACACTAACGTAGCTATTTCTTAGACCATGTCGGTATACCCCGCACAATTTTCACAACATATTGCTACTTACCTATAAGGCATCCCAAATTCGGATAGAGGATTTAAGCCCAAACAAAGAACCAAAATGTAAAGGAAACAAATCAAACAATGAAAGCAAGTAAGTGCGATCTAGCCCTAAGGTAACCCCACTTTTAACATTTTCCCCAGCAGAGTCACCAGTTCTGTGATACAGTGTGAGAACTGACTTGGGTGTTTTGCATTTTATCGCAAATATTGCGGTTAGCAAGAGTCACCACCGATTTTTATATTATCCAAAAAGGAAAGGCTGAAAAGAACATGAAATACCTTTGAGATTATTTCTTTAGTTCGGGGGGTAGATTATGAAAAGGGAAGGTATTAGCACCCTTTTCATCCATAGTTACCTATGGGCTCTTAGTTGCTTGCTAGATCACTTGCTTTTTTTTGAAAATGTGCTTTGTGTGGTTTTTGAATGTATTTTGAAAAGGCGCCATCGTTTAGGAAAACTTTGTAATACTTCTCGTTCGTAGGAACGTATACAAAGTGTTGATCTTTTGAAAATGTTTCAAGTTTGAAAGATGTTTTGAAAGTGTTGGTGTTTGTTTTGAAAATAGAAAGGATGTTTTGATTTGAAAATGAGCAAGCAACTAGGAACAATCTACCTACTCAAAATTCTTAGTTCATTTCCTCATTTCCTTTTATATTGCTATCTTACCATTGATTTGGTAACAAGCCTTATCTTTAGATGTAAAGGGACGAGCGTGGGTCATCGTATAGTCATGATAGCAATGTTGTGAGGTATCTTAGCATTTCTTTTTTAGGGACTAAGATCATTTTTGAAAGGCAACTTTGATAGCGTCATCGAGGGACTTATGATATTGTATTTTTGCTTTATTGATGAACAAGTTTCATGTTTTGAAATTTTTTGATGAATTGTGATCCTTGGCACTTGATTTTGACCAAAAAGTCAAAGTTTAACTTTTCAATGTACAGTTTATTTTTGATCAATTGACTGAAAATTCATCTGTCAACCAATTGGACTTGAGGAATGTTTTGATCTATGTCATTAGGTTAAAATGATGCATTTGAGTCCTTGATATCATAACTTAAACCAATCAATCGTTTTCTAGGCCAAAAATCAGAAATTACCCTTTCTCAATCAAAACTCTAATTTTGACCATTTTGCCCTTTTGATGATCTGATCAAATTTCTTGAGGAATTGTGGTCCACGCTTGATAAAATGACATAAATGAGTTCATAATATTGATATGGATCAAAAATCATGAAGTTTGACTGTAAATTGACCATAGTTGACCTTTTCCCAATATAGTTGATTTTTAGGTCAATTGGACAATTGACTGAGCAAAAATGTGATCCAAGACTTGAAACTTGACATGAGCAATATTGAGGATCCATAATGATCCATGAAAGTCATATGTGGCATTAAAAGTCCATTTATCCTTGTGCAATCTCAAACCCTAATTTTCAGTCATCAGTGCTTAAGGAGGTGTCTTGAGTTGATCTACCCTAGTGCAGTCTTAAATCAAAGGAGATGTTGTGAGAGATTACTTGATAAATGAGAGGGAAAATTTTAGGGTACAACATAAGCTATTATCACCCTTTCCATCAGTATTTATCTATAGGCTCTTAGTTACTAGCTCACTTTTGAAAATGATTTTTGGTGTAAGTGTATTTGAGAATATTTTTGAAAAGACGCCATAGTGCGGCGAACTTTATAACAATTCTCGTATCGTTGAGAATTCATACAATGTTTTTTTGTCTTTGAAAAATATTTATAAAAAGAGAGTGTATGTGTGAGAAATTGTCTTATTTTGTGAGCAAGCAACTATAAGTTGTCTACCTACTCGAATGGTCTTTGTTCTTTTCCTTTAGATAGTGTTATCCTACCATTAGTCAGTAGGTAGCCCTATCATTGGATGTATTGAGGGACATGCGAGGGTCATTATACAGTCAAGAAGGAAACTCGTAGGAAACTTTAGCAATTACCCTAAGGTACTAAGATCGTTTACCGAGGCAGCATCGAAGGGTCGTCGAGGGACTATGATCTTTTAACCAAAGAGTCTTTGCTAAAATTTCTTACGTTCGAGAGACGTGACTGTTTGTTTTCCGAAGGTAGCAAGTGGAGGTACCTTAGAGGCGCGCGTGTGTGCGTGTGCGAAGTGTGTTAGCATACATCTAGCAGTTATATATATATACATAGGGTGTAAAATTAAAATGTGAAAATTAAACTACGCTATTACATAGCTTCTGGATGGGGGGTTGCAAACCAAAATGGGGGAAAATGTAAAAAGTCCTAGTTTGAACTATTACATCCCTTTGAGCAGTTACAATTATTCATAAAAATAATGCTAAAAATAAGTAAACAAACGTGCAAAGAGGAAAAGAGAAAGATGTAAAAACCCTAAAAAAAATCTAATTGGTAAAAGGAAATTTTTGTTGTTTTTGTTTGGAAATATAATTGAATTATAAACCTAATTCTAATCAAATTTTAATAAACAAAATAATCTCAAAAATGATTTATATTAAATAATATGTTTTATTGTAAAAAAAAGAGTTAATTGAATTAAATCCTAAATCTAATTTTTATTTGATTTTATGATTTTATTAAAAATTAATTGTTAAAGAAAAATAAAATAATTAAATCAAAATGAAAATAAAATAAAAAAGGGCTAAATGGGTTGCGCTGCAAAAACATCAGTGGGGTGCAATCCAGAATTTGGCTAGGCCTAAGACAACTGAGCCCAGGAGCTTCATTTGATCCAATACATCTGAACTCCTGCATCCCACGTTATGCCTACAAATCCAAGGGAATTGGATCTAAAATTCTTGAGATCCGAAGGTCCAATCCTCACGTCTACCGTGCGCGCTATGACCTTATTTGCACCTGATCTATAATGAAAATGATACAACATGAAAAAAAACACCCTATGTCTGACTCGAACCCGCGACCAGGCATAGGAACGCATTAAGAACATGCATACTACCACTGGGCCAACTGGTCATTTGTTACTTCAGATACAAATGAATATATATTATAAAACTCAGTCATTTTTATTTCAAACAAAAAACACGCACGCTGAGATTTGAATGGACAACTGATAACGTGACACCCAGGCCACCGGAGTTAGCCCACCAGAGTCAACTTTCTGGTTGTCTTCTCTGGTTGAATCTGGAAGACTCTTGGGGACCTCAGAAACGTATTGGTGGATTTTGTTTGTATTGACAAGGGCTAGACTTGAAGTTACAGATTTTGCAACTTTGAAAATTTTTGAGAGGTTTTTTGAGTGTATAAGGCAGCTTCGTGCGTGTGCCCTCTTATTCAGTCTGCTGGCGTTATATATAGGGAGTATGTGGCTTGATCAATTGGTAAAGAATCAACTCATGAAAGCTCTCATCAAACCAAAATAAAAATTTTGAAATATTTCCAAATTTTTATTTTTCCTTGCCATTCCCTTTTTGCACAAATTTGACAGGATGTGATGAGCTACATGGGCTTGGAAAAAATCAAACCATGTGTTGGCCCATTGGTCTTATGCTTTATTCAATTTTATTTTGTATTTTTTGAATAAAACTAAAACAAAATATACATAAAGTTATAATAGAATCAATACATGGTGGGAGTGAGCTTATAAATTTTCTAACATCTTGTAATCATGTTTGAACATCAAATATTAGGCTCATTAATCCAAAATTGCAAGTTTGCTCAATGTGCATTTCATGAATTTCTTCAAAATCTCCCAACTTGTGCAACTCATAACTTGCTCAAATTTCATATTTTAAAGATGATCTTGGACTTTTTGGAAAGCTCAAGATGTCCTCTACAATATCTATTTTGATCATTTTTACTTTTGAAGACTTTATCTTGATGTAAGTTGCCTTGACAAAAAGTGTCTTTTGTTGACTTTTTGAAAATGACCTATAATGTATTAGTTCATATCATTCAAACGAAGCATTTTTTGGACTTGAGCATAAAAAAAGTTGTAGGAAATTGAATTTTATTCAAAATGAGCTTTGGTTGGGGAAAATTTGATGAAGTATGTGAAAGTTATGCCTGGTCAAAGTTTAGTTGACTTCTCCTAAGAAAGCCCTAATTTGGCAATTTTGGACTTTTGGTGATTTGAGAGCTTTCCTTGGGGAATAATGATCAACCCTTGACCAAATGATGAATATCTCTTCAAAATGTTGATGTTGACCAAAAATCTTGAAGTTTGACTGTATGTTGACCACAATTGATTTTTTGATCAATATAGTTGATTTTGAATCATCTGAGCCATTGACTGAGCAAACTTGTGATGTAGGTCTTGAAACTTGACATGAACCTTATTGAGGACCTATTAAGAAACATGAAAGCCACTTGAAACCTTTGCAACTCAAACTTCTTTGAGAAACCCACAACCCTAGTTGTGGGCTTGTGGCTTAAACGTTGATGAAAACCAGAAATGCATCTCCGGTAGGACCTGTAATATTTCACCTTCGTCAATGGAAAAGCTCAGCCCCGATACCTCAAAAAATAGTCATTGATCATAAAATAAACATACCTATCATGTTTATTATGACTCCTAACATTGCAATCACTTTCTACCCTAAAACATAAGTTGTAGGTAAAATCACATAAACTCCAAAAAGCTCAAAAACAACTTAAAAATGATGATTTTTCTTGCTTGAATCTGCTTGAACACTGAAGTGTGAGTGATGCTTGATGATTCCTAATGATATTTTCACGAAATGGATTGATTTTGGTATAATGAGGATTGAGAGGAATGGGTTTTTGTGTGTTGAGTGTTTTTCTTTTCAAACTGTTTCTGAAAATGAGGAAGGGAAAGAGGAAGCGCGTGTTTAAGTGTCAATCTGAACCGAAAATACAACAACGGTCTCAATTGTTAATGTATTTCCAATTCGTATCTGCGTGTTAGCTTGGGTTTCTCAGCCTTAACACTTGTGTGTATTTGGGGTGCTTCCAGAAATACAATTATGGTGCCATCTGTAGTTGTATTTTTGATTAGTTTTCAACTATCACATAGGGTCTCGTCCACAAAAATCCAAGTATGGGTGCGTACCAGAAATACATTTCTGGTTTCCCGGGGCATTTTGTATTTTTGCATGGTGCGCTAGAAAACTATGGGGTGGGTTGAGAAATCTCCATTAATTAAAGAATTGATGAGTTACATTATGGATTACATTATGGGCCTTAGACTCATTTTTATTTCTGGTTTTTCTTATTACACCACATATACTCAAGAAACACCATGTGTAATTCTCAAAAAGTCCTTACATTTTCGAAGATACATCTCCAGACGCACCATTTTTTTAAAAAATTTTAGTTTATTTCGGAGATGCATATCCAGGAATGTGTCGGAGATGCATTTTCGAAATTTATGCAGACATAATCAGACCATAATTTTCAATGTTTCTCATGTTTTAACTACAAAATGAATACGAAGACCATTATCAAGACTATATTCATGACATGAATACAAAGACACAAACACACACAAAAATGTATTAAAAGTATATATAGTCAACACTATAAAATGTATTAAAATTTGATAAAGTCGATAAACAAATATTATCCAAATACAATCCAAAGTCGATAAACAAAATATTATCCAAAATTGATAACCAAAATACAATCCAAAGTATACAAATGTGAAGACTACTGCGTATGGAGGGCTATGAGTCGGCCCCGCGCCCTCCCAGTGTTCCTGCACTGCCTCCTGTACTGCATAGCCTTCCGAGCCTCCATCGTGATGGAATCTAAAACCTTAGAGCCATTAGGAAATGGTTATTCGTCAATAACTACATGTACAATCTCAACGATATGACGACACCTAGGAAACACATCATAAGCATGATCGTCCCTAGCCTACTCCTCCTCTAGATTCTCTTCATAAGTTGGCCTAGGTGATTTCCTGGAGCACTTTGTACCAAATATGGATGGGACACCTTGAAGAACCATCGGATGTAACCGTCCACGTAGCTCCGATTGTCTGGTGCTATGGTACTTTGTGCCTCATCTGGTACTAGATGATTAACATAATCATCAAACATGGCATCCATATCCCTGTGTTTCACCAGGGGAAGAGCTGAAATAGCAGGATCCTTAGGAATATACTGCATGTAACCGAATTGACGCATGATAATCTCATGCAAATAAGCAGCCGTCTTGCACGACCCGTAAGCCAACCATCCAGAGTATAACACAATGTCGTTAAATGGATTTGTCACACGGTGGTCGGTGTATGCCTGGAAGTGTATATCATCAAAGACCAAGCGGTCTATATACACCATGAACGACTATGTCTCCTGGTTCCCTTAGAGCGGTTCAAATGCAACGGCACATGGCTTCTCTTTGGTATACATAGGATCAAGTGACCAACCAAATATCAAATATGTGAGGGAAGTGCAGTAGGATCCAGACCTGAAAAAATAAGAATCATTAGTTAGTAACAACATCATAATAATTAACAAAATGACACATATACAATATAAGATCAATAAATGTTATCATAAAAAGTGTGATGTTGTCGGTCATCTACTTCGTCTTCCACCTACAGCCTTCGGATAACTTAGAGTACAAGTACACCAAACATGTGGCTTCTCAGTTGTACTCATGGATCCGCTCAAAGTCCTCAAAGTACCACAGGTATATGACATCCGTGTAAGTCGCACTCGCATCCATAAAAATGGAAGTTCCAACCAGATACAACATGTATGCTCTCATATAATACGTTTTATACTGAGCTAACTGTCGGGGATCACCATCAACTTGTCGTGCACTTCATATCTCTACAGCAAACACCTCTCGCAAATATCTAAATTTTGCATGAGCACCACATGTATGACGCATCTCCTTCATAGCAGTTTATGGGGTAAATCCTAAGTACTCTACCATCAAGTCCAGTACCTCTTCTTTGTCATACTTCCCATGGTCTAAAAACCCCCCCTCTTATTGGAAAATGCAGCAGACACGTGATATCGTCTAGTCTGATCGTCATCTCACCATGTGGTAGATGGAAAGATGATGTCTGATGATGCTATCTATCAACAAAAGAGTTAATTATACCATGATTAATGGTAGTATATCCACAGAGGGTCAAATATTTCAACCTTAAAAGCTGTAAGACATCATGAAACCATCGCTCACTAGGTTCTATCAGGCGACTGATCTTCCGGACATGATTACTGATTTTTAGTGGTTCACGTTCCTACATACATGGTTTAGCAAAAATGATTCAACCAAACAAAACCTGACAATAAAATAGACACTATAAAAATTAATAGTTCCAACCAATTTTTACCTCTCCATCCCAGATAAGTGTGGCAACATCGTCTAGGTATAAAGGGAGCAGTGATAAATCAGAATGCCCTCCTCTAAAACTCTGAGGTTCTGTAGGTTCAACCACATCTGCCTAGAGATGGGACGCCTGTGATGCCTCAGGTACCGCCTGAGATTGAGGCTATGATGCATCAGGCACCGACTGTGTGGCATCAAGTGTCAGTTGGGAGTGTCATGTCTCTTCTTCCTCAAATACCATAAATGAAGTAGTGTGTTTACATGAAGATGGGGGCGGGGAGGCATGTGCAGGAGAACCTCGCATGCTGAAGGAGGACGAAGAAGAAGGCGGGGAAACGTGAACACTAGAACTTGTAGTCGCCTCTGCCATAATTTGTCCAGAGGTAGAAGGAGCCTGGGATGCTTGACTCTTTTCCCTCTAAACCAAAGCATGTTGTACAAGCTTGTTGTGTCTCAATCTAGATGCTCTTTTAGTCATAACTCTTGTAGAAGTATGAAACAAACATTATACAATGACTCATGTTAAAAAAAAGGAACAAATGCAGACAGACAAATACTGGAGATGCATCTCCAGTTTTATATGTAAACATTGAAAAATTCCATAAATATATATCTGGTACTACTTGCAACTTTCTGCTTCGTTAATGGAGAAGGTCATGCTACTAATACCTCAAAAAATGTTCATTGATAAAAAAACAACATTACTAAGACATTTAACCATACTTCTAAGCTTTCAAACCCTAAAAATATTTCAATTATCTAACCTAAAACTCAATTTCTAAATGCATTTACATTAACTCAAAAAACACTTACAATTTCACTTCAAAATTGGATTCTTGTTGGTTGATGAAGCTTCAACACTGATGTTAGATGAAGCTTGATTATTGTTTGTTGATTTCCAATGAGATTTTCGCACAAGGGAGTAGGTGGGGTTTTGAGAGGGATTTGAGATTTTGTTTCAAAGGTGTTTCTGAAAGTGAGGAAGGGAAAGATACAAATATGCGTATTTGTGTCAATATATTCCAAAAGTAAATCTACCGGTTCGTCCCGTAAGTGCAACTCCAGAATATTTCTGCATGACATATGAGATTTCTAAGGCTAAACTATGATCTTTAATTGGGGTGCTTCCTGAGATATAACTACGGGTCCCTCCCGTAAATTCATCTTCGTTAATTCTCTTCTCTTATATAGGATCTCGGTCATCAATGACCTGACTAAGGGTGCTTCCGGAGATACATTTCTGAAAGTTGGGGACATTTTCATATTTTTACACGGAGCGCTAGAAAGATATGGGGTGTGTTAAAAAATTCCCTTTATTTCCTTCAGCCTCTAGCCCGGTAGTAACCATAGCGGTAGAGTGTGCCGCTTCATTTTGATATATACTGATGTGGTAGAAGTTTTTCTTCTTCAACTTTCTACTCATCTTGAGCATTGATCTATACATCAATTATATGTTGTTTCTAGGAGCATTAATCTTACCACCATTTAAGATTTTCACCATTTTTTGTTGTCAGATTCAAAATCCATCTTCGTATACCCGTTAGAAACACCTTTTTCAATCACAAGCTTCATTGCCATCGCCTTCGCAGCCAAAGGATTGTTATCTCCTTCCGTGTACCATCTGATTTCCTTTAAGGTTTTACATCTTTGTTACTGAAAATGGCTCCTAATCCCCATAAGCCCTTTATTTTTAAGCTAACATTTGTGTTTCATCCCACCTTTTCTTTCTAATTGAGGTAAGCATCATTCCTCATAAGTTCCTTCCTTTGTAGATATTTCCTTGATTATCATTGTTAACCCTACTTTTTTTAACTCAGATGTGTTCATTTCTTCATTCAGAGCCTTAACCTTATGGTTAGTACGAGTATCTTTGATCTCTTCATATTTATCCATTTGCATGTTTGTGTTCATGCAATCATTCTAAACTTGATTGTTTTTATGGCTTTTGTCTTCAGCCTTTGAACTCTTATTGAGCTTTTGAATCTCTGCACTTCTTCTGAGGTCAGGTAAATTCACTATTTTCCTTTTATCATAGTGGTTTATAGTTCGATTTTTGTCACCTTTAATGTTATATTAATTATATGATCGTTGTTTCTCAAGTAATGATGATCCTTACTGAGCATTTGACAATTAATTTTATTCTTGGACTAGTTGGAGTTTTGTTCACGACCTTCATTGTCTTCAGGTGTGTATGGTTGCATCTCATTATTGTTGTTATTGTTTCTTATTAAATCTTTGATCCCTTTAAACATTACACTGATATATTATGTGATTGATTTTTCTTCTAGCTTGACTTTTAATTTATTTCCCTCTTTGATTACTATGTTAATTTTTGTTCTTCTCTTCCTCATTGTTCTCTTTATTATTCAAATAAATCTGATTACTCCTCTGGTTTTGATGATCCTTCCTTTTCCCATGGATGTCCTTCTTTTCAGTGGTAGAAGTTGTTGTGGTTTTGCATAGCCTTGTTAATTGTCTCAGTAACATGTATGTCTATTTTATAAAAATAGCTTTGTTCCTAGTTGTCCATATGCAACCAATGATATTGATGAACATGTATAGATTAGGTTGATTCATCTTTATTATGTTGCTTTTAATCTGGTCTATAAATTTGTAGGCACAGTTATCGGTAAAATTGAGGTTCATCTGAGAACCAAACCAAACATGACTTGTCCACCAATAATTCTTAAAACAATGATTAGTGGACTCATATCTTGAGTTACACCTAGGGAATAAATGGTCACACAATATACCTCTTTTGTTTAGGTTTCCTTTTTTGGGTAGGAAGTTAGTTAGAAAACTCCAAAGGAGGGTTTGTTGTCAAGGGGTAACCTTACTACTCCAAATATTCTTCCATATATCCTTATCAGGATTCCTATTATAACCTTCAATACTATTATCTCTCTTCCAATCTAGCATACAATAGTACCCAGATCTCACACTAGAATTCCCTTCCTTTTTTTCTTTCCAACTGATTCAATCCTCTTTATCAAGGTTATATTGAAGAATTTTTGTGATTTCCTCTTTGTCTATAGGTATGAACTCATTATTAATGATATTTAGTTCATAACAACCATTATCCTTATCAATGAGACCCATAATTCTAATTGTATGTGTTTCCAAGAGCTTTTGTATTAGGATTTTAAACCTACATTGGTTTGGAACCCATATCTCCTTCCAAATATTGATTTTATTAACATTACCCACATTCTAACAAATGCCCTTATTAATGATCCAAATAAATTATGTATGCTTCTCCATAAGTAACTATGCTTTCTCGCTATTTTAAAATTTAGAATGTCAGAGTCAAGGTAGTATTTTTCTTGTCGAATTTTAGTCACAAGGGATGGATGTAACACTCGAGGCCGAGAGGGCGGAGAGTGGTCATCAGTGCCAAATTCACTTCGGAATGAGAGGGATCCTGAAGTTGTGCAAGGAAGGGACTGCATGGTTGAAGGAAGGCTTATAAGGATTGATTAGTACCACATATACCAATAAGATGCATCTTTTTTATGTAGCTTTTATGATTAATGATTGTCCCTACAAACTAACACAGGTCTTTTCAGCATGCTTTGTACTTACTCACACGCTTTCTTGGAAACTTCACAGAAGGTCATCCATCCAAATACCACTCCAAGTCAAGCACACTTAACTATGGAGTTCTTATTTGTCAGGATACCAAAAAGAATATGCATCTTGTTAGTATATGTGGTACTAATCAATCTTTATAAATCTTCCTTCAACCATGCAGTCACATCCATGAACAGCCTCAGGATTTCTCTCGTTCCTTTGTGAATTTGGAGACCAATCCTCGCCCTCTTCGGTTTCGGGTGTTACATTCCCACTAACTTCCATTTGGTTAGTTCCCGAACATATTATACAAGGAGAGGTCTGGATTTGATATCATTTTTAACGACCGATACTACTTTCAAGATTATCGAGTAACCCTACAAACCAACAAGGGTCTTTTCAGCATGTTTTATCCTCACTCACACGCTTTTTTGGAAGCTTTTCAAAAGGTCACCCATTCAAATACTACTCTAAGTCAAGCATGTTTAACTATGGAGTTCTTATTTGTTAGGCTACCGAAAAGAAGATACGTCTTCTTTTCTGTAGCCTAACAGATAAGAACTCCATGTGTGTTGTCGTTCCTTGTGTCGACGAGAAAGTGTGTAACATAATAAGAGAACATGGAGATTTTTCTATGTTTAAGCATTCAAACGTGAGAGAAAAGAGGATAGGTGGGAGGAGGACTAAATGAGTGTGAATATGAGGCGAAACTCATTAGGTTTTTTTTCCCAGGTGGGCAAGGGATTGGGCCTTTAGGGCCTAACCCGTTCTTTTGTTAAGCATGCACTTACCTTCATTTCTTCCATGTGTACCTCTTTGTTTTCTATTTATTTTTTAACATGGGCCATCACATAGGCCCATGGCTCCTTTATGAGTCAGTTTTGAATATCTCTCTCTCTCTCTCTCTCTCTCTCTCTCTCTCTCTCTCTCTCTCTCTCTCTCTCTCTCTCTCTCTCTCTCTCTCTCTCTCTCTCTCTCTCTCTCTCTCTCTCTCTTATTTATATATATATATATATATATATATATATATATATATATATATATATATATACACCCTTCATTCTATTTTATTTCTACTTTGTACTCATTATTCCTTTTTTATTTTAATACAATTAAAAATCATTTTTATTTAGTTAGTAAAAATTAAGTGGTTAAATATTATCTTAACTTTTCTAATTAAATTTTTATTAGTCTAATTGATCGATTAAAGTTATTTTAATGGGTTGGTTTTGTTAATCATTTTAAAAAACATAATTGATCGATTAAAGTTATTTTAATTGGTTAATTTTGTTTTTATCTAATCAATCCGATTAATTTATTGAAGTTATTTCAATTGGTTAAATTTTGCTAATCGTTCTCGATTAATTAATTAAAGTTATTTTAATTAGTTAATTCGATTAATCAGTTTAATTAAATAATTTAACATCCTAAAATCAATTATTTTCAAAATAAGTGTTTGATCTAACATTAAGTATCATTTCTCCGTTCATTCTAATAATTCCATAATCAAACACTTGATCCAACGTCAAATTGTCTTTTCAAAATCTTTTCGTAATAAAAACCGATCGAAAAAGGAATGGTATGGACGTACTTATTGTAACACCCTTCTAAAATTCTACGAATATTATGAATAATAAATCAGAGTATTGCACTAAAAGGGAGTCACATCTACACATAAAACATCATACATGCATATCTTACTCCATAACACGGGTTTTCAAAAATTAAAACATTTATCTCTCGGAAATTATCTTCAAGAACTTCAACACATCGCAGCGGAAATATCATCTTAAAACATCTTTATTAAATACTTCAAAATCAAATGCCATCACACTTCATAGTTCATGAGTTAGACTTCAAAACATCTTAAAATGAAATAAAGCATTCTCAACACATCATGTCAACAAGGAACATATAGTTCAATTAAAACGATCTCAAAGACCCCTATGTTACATATCAGAGCAATGTCTTCTAAAATTGACAGAAATAAACAACACACTCTTAAGCTATCCTCTAAGCTTCAATGGACAATTCATGACCTCCTACAAGTTACCCACGTATAAAAGCAACATTTTCAAGCAGAAAAGATGAGTAATCATAATCATTATAAAATACATAAGAAATTAATATAGTAGTTATAATACATTATCCAAAAACCACACATCAGCAGAACTTTATATTATACTCACACCTTCACTTTATTATTTATTTATAGCATCATCATATCATCAGTTAACAATCACCACAACAACATCATTAATTCACGCATTCACAAAGCATCACAAAATCAAATATTATGCAATGTCACAACAAATGTAACACAACTTCATTAGACTCGTGCATTTGGTAATGAAACTTCACTAACGACTTAGTCATCGTTTCTCTAAAGATCCCCACCAATAGGATCGATTCCCACTTGAAACTAGAGCACGTCATAATATTGCACTCTATCCACACTATGGGATTGAAGCCATCACTAGACTAAAGTCTCATCACTATCAATGGACAAATCTTTCTCACAACATCACTGGACTGAAGTCCTAACATATGTTATGAATGCATGATGCACAACATAGTAAAATATGACCACGACTAGTCAAAATGCATCATTCATTCATGAAAATCATAGTAAGGCCATAAAATACATCATATATATATATATATATATATATATATATATATATATATATATATATATATATATATATATATATACACACACACACACATGGCACCATCACAATAACATAGGATTATCATAATATCAACAACTCATCAAACAACATACATCACTGTAATCCATCACGGAGAAGTCTAATTTAATCTTAGAATAGGTACTATAAATTTACATACTTTTATTCATTTTATTCCATGTAATCATAGTTTATCGCGTTAGCTACCCAACTCTTCGAACGACGCATCAAACGGAGTCCTGAAACTCAAGTTACGACACTTTCAAATTTTTTATGTTGTCCCTCGCCTGAGGCTCGCCCAATAAAACTATTTGCTTGCATGGGGCTCTCTCGACGAGTACGGTGAGACAGCTTTTTCCTCATATAAAACTCGAGGGGCATTGTTTTTCACTTGTCCTCTTCGCCCGGCGAGACACCCCTCGCCTCTGCTATGCCCGATGAAGCTTAGGCGAGTCACCACTCTCCATACAAATTCCTAGGGCTTTGCTTTTACCCCTTTTCCTTTGCCTCACACTCTCCCAAAGCTCCAACGGCGAAACTCTTTCGCCCGATGATGCATCATGCTCGTTCGACGAGCCAACGTGAACATGAATTCTCTGTTGCAATCTCTACACTACACCAGTCCCAATTAAACACTATTTCTTCACATTATAGGTCTCAATTCATCACAACTACTCATGGTTTCATCGTATCATAACAACCCATCTTATTACATCTTATGCATCAATTCATTATACAACAACATTAAAATTTCATCAATTTCCATCAAATCATCATAATAACACCATCAACCAAAACCACAATACAAACCTACAATTATCTAAACCTTAGATCAATTATAATAACAATGATAAACTCCCCTTACCTTAGATTCCTAGCAGCAATATATTCCTCTTCTCGTTCTACATAAATCCCTTTGCTCTCTTCTTGCCCTAGCTTTGCTGCGCTCTTCTAATTCTTTTCATGATCGCACACAATGACACATTTTTCCCTCTATTCCTTGTTTAACCCTTGGACCCTTTATATGGTCTTCCCATCTTACCCCCCACATACTTCATAATATTACTACCTTGTCCTCATAGTCTCTACCTCTTATTATTTTATTTATTTAATTAATAATAATTCTAAATAATCAAAACTAATTATCTAAAATTATTTAAAACACCCAATACTACGTAATTCCTATTATACTGCACATAACAACACATCATACTTCATATTCATCAACCATCACAAATACATCACAAATACTCATCATAATTAACTATTCAATTAGATAAGTAATCTAATTAATTTGGGTTTTACAACTCTCCTCCACTTGAAAGAATTTTCACCATCGAAATTTACGTGACGAAAACAAAATCGGATAAGACTCTTTTATCTAATCTTCACGTTCCCAAGTCTAACTTTCACCGGCTAGTCTACCCCACAATACCTTCACTAAGGCGATGTCTTTACCCTGCAATTGTTTCACTTCTCGTCCTTCTATTCGCACGGGTGATGCTTCAACAGTCAGGTTATCTCTCACTTGTACATCATCCATTTGAATCACACGCGAAGGATTCATAATGTATTATCTCAACTGAGACACATGAAACACATCATGAAGATTCACAAGAGACGGCTGTAAATTAATCTGATAGGCCACTTTATCTAACTTCTCTGAAATCTGATATGGACCAACAAAGTGTGGTACAAGCTTTCTCGACTTCAAAGCTCTACCAACACTAGTCACTGGAGTATCCCTTAAAAACACATGATCTTCTTTTTAGAATTCAAGTTCCTTCCTCCTCTTATCATGATAACTCTTCTGACGACTCTGAGAAGCTTTCATCCTCTCTTGAATCATCTTAATCTTTTCAATCGTCTTCTGCATAATCTCAGGTCCAAGCACAACACTCTCGCCTCACTCATACCAACACAATGGGGTCCTACACCTCCTACCCTATAATGCTTCGTACGGTGTCATACCAATACTCGCATGGAAACTATTGTTGTATGTAAACCCAATCAATGGCAAGTGGTTGTCCTAAGAACCTCCTTGCTCCAACATACAAGCCCTCAACAAATCCTCCAAAGACTAAATAGTCCTCTCTGTCTGACCATCCGTCTGTGGATGGCATGCGGAACTCAACCTCAACTTAGTACCAAAAGCATTTTGCAGACTTTCGTAAAATTTTAACGTAAACCTCAGATCTCTATCTGACACGATACTCAAAGGTATTCCATGCAATCTCACAATTTCCTCAATATACATCTCAACTAGTTTCTCCATAGGATGATTGATCTTCATCAGCAAGAAATGAGCCGACTTAGTCAACCTATCCACAATTACCCAAATTAAATCATTGCCCTTAGCAGTCTTCGGTAAACCCGACACAAAATCCATAGAAATATTGTCCCATTTCCACTTCAGAATGTTCAACGGTTGCATTAGACCGAAAGGCTTATGAGGTTCAACCTTCGACTTCTGACAAGTGAAATAAGCATAAACAAATTTGGTAACTTATTTCTTCATACCAAGCCACTAAAAAAACTTCTTCAAGTCTTGATACATCTTTGTCTCACCAGGATGAATACTCAAACCACTTCTATGTCCTTCCTCAAGAATACTCTTCTTAAGTTCTAGAACATCTGAAACACACACTCTATTTCTGAACCTCATCACACTATTCTCATCAATTCTGAACTCTCCTCTATTACCTTGGTTAATCAAGGTCAATTAATTAACCAACTTCAAATCATAATTCTGACCTTCTTGGATTTCCTCTATTATACTACTAGTCAGTTTCAACATTCCTAACTTCACACTATCAGTAGTCTCTTCACATACCAAGCTCATATCTCTGAATTGTTTGATCATTTCTAACTCTCGAACCATAAGCATCAATATATGTAGTGAATTTCTACTCAATGCATCATCAACTTCATTTGCTTTACCAGGATGGTAACTCAAATCAAAGTCACAATCCTTTAACAATTCAAGCCACCTTCTATGTCTCATATTTAATTCCTTCTGATCAAACAAGTACCTTAGACTCTTATGATCACTTCAATTTTAGATCCAAAAAGGTAATGTCTCCAAATCTTCAACACAAACATCTGCTAGCTCTAAATCATGCGTAGGACAATTCCTTTCATGAACTTTGAGTTTCCTAGAAGCGCAAGCAATAACCTGTCCATTTTGCATCAGCACACCACCAAGACCCATCTTTGACACGTCACAATACACCATAAAAGAATCACTCGGGTTAGGCAAAATTGATATCGGAGCCGTCGTCAATTTCTTCTTTAATTTTACAAAACTTTCTTCGCACACAACATCCCACAAATAAGCTTGACCTTTTTGAGTCAGCTAAGTTAACGATAATGCTAACTTATAAAATCCTTCAATAAACCTTCGATAATAACCTGTTAAACCAAGAAAGCTTCAAATCTCATTCGCAGACTTTGGAGTCTCGCATTGCAACACGACATAAACTTTAGAAGGATCCACAACAATCCCACCACTAAAAATCACATGACCAATGAAACTCACTTCCTTCAACCAAAACTCACATTTCAACAGCTTTGCATACAACTTCTTCTCTTTCAACACTTGTAACACAATTCACAAATGCTCAACATGCTCTTCTTTTGACTTAGAATAGATCAGAATATCATCAATGAAGACCACAACAAACTTGTCCAAATATGAATGAAATGTTCGATTCATATACTCCATAAAAACACATGGCACATTAGACACACAAAAAGGCATCACAGTGTACTCATAATGACCATACCTCATTCAAAAATCCGTCTTTGGAATATCATTTGGTTTAACACGAATCTGATGATAACCCGACCTCCATTAAATATTGCTGAACACACAAGAACCCACCAATTGATCCATCAAACCATTAATCCTCGGAAGTGGATACTTATTATTAATAGTCAATTTATTCAATTGTTTGTAGTCCACATACAGACTCATACTTTTATCTTTCTTTTTAACTAACAGCGCAGATGCACCCCACTATGAAACACTCAGTTGAATAAAATTCTTCTCAAGCATCTCTTCTAGTTGTTTCTTCGAGTCGTTCAGCTTCGAAGTTGGCATCCTATAAGGAGCCATTGACACTGGACTTGTACCTGGAACCAAATCTATAACAAACTCTACTTCACATTCTAGAGGTAAATCATTGATGTCATCTGGAAACACCTTTGGAGATTCACAAACAACGGGTAGTCTCACACTCGCAGCTTCACAATCAAGTTGCAGCGATGCAAACATTGTGTTGTACCCCAAAATTTTCCCTCTCACTTATCAAGATTTTTGCTCATAAGATCTCCTTGGGCTCAAGACTGCACTAGGGTTTGATCAGCTCAAGACACCTCCTTATGCACTGATGACCCAGAACTAGGGTTTAGGTTTTCACAAGGACATTTGAACTTAAAATTCCCCATATGACTTTCATGGATCATTATGGACCCCAAAGATCACTCATGTCAAGTTTCAAGCCTTGGATCACATTTTTGCTCAGTCAATTGAGCAGTTGACCTAAAAATCAATTGTATTGGGGAAAAAGTCAACTATGGCCAATTTACAGTCAAACTTCTTAATTTTTGATCCATACCAACATTTTAAACTTATATGTATCATTTGATCAAGTTTGGACCCCAACTCCTCAAGAAATTTGATCAAATCTCCAAAAGGGCAAAATGGTCAAAATTAGGGTTTTGACTGAGAAGGGGCAATTTCTGATTTTTGACCTAGAAAATGATCAATCGGTTTAAGGCATGATATCAAGAGTCCAATTTCATCATTTTTACCTAATGGCATGGTTTAAAACATTGCAAGTCCATTGGATTGACAGATGAATTTTTCAGTCAACTGATCAAAAGTCAACTGTATACTGAAAAGTCAAACTTTGACTTTTTGGTCAAATCCAAGTGCCAAAGATCATAATTCATAAAAACATGTCAAAATATGAAACTTATTAATCAAGAAATCAAAAATTCAAGATTTCATTTTGAAAATTCAAAATTTCTAAACTTAGAAATTTTTCTAAGTGTTGGAAATTTCATATTTTTTCATAACTTTGAACAAAATTTTCACCATAATGAAAGATGATTCAAGATAAACTTCCAATATGAAAGTTGTATATCTCCATTAAATATAAAACTTTTCTTTACACAAATCCTTCCAAAAATGCTTGGATCTCAAGTTATAATGTTATGAACATGTGGTCATGAAACTAAACACTTAGTGAAATTTTGCCCTAATTTGGTCAGGATTTTGACCTAACTTCATGGCACTTTTTCATATAGTTCCAAGGGGAATATTCAAAAGAAACTCAAAGATGGTTTGTAGATCACATTTCAAGATTTCCAAAATGTCAAAGAACTCATTGAGATCATTCTTGAGTAGGGAGAATCGAAGAGATGAAATTAGGGTTTTGTCACTTGAATTACAAGTCATTTTTGATTAACACATGAACCAAATCCATGTTGGGCTGCATAATCCTTGCTTTGCAGGCCTCAAACTTGTTTTTCACTCCATAATTAAATGTTTACACATATTTTAAGGCTTTGACCCAAGCAATTGAGCTATTATCCAAGTTGCATTTCCATTAATGGCACAAAGTTGACATTGCCATTCTTGTAAAGCAAGCTTTTTGCATAAAGTTCATTCTTGAGCCTCTAACTTGTTCCATATTATCACACTCCATCCATAAAGTCAGAAGCAAGCTTGTTTAAAGCATAACCACTCTATCTTAGCAATTACACAAAGCTTTGAAACTTGAATTTCTCAAAAATCACATGTTATGCATAAACTTGTGATTTTGAATTCTGATCAACTAGAGCACTCAAAACTTGTTGCTTATAAATATAGTCACTATTTGTAAGCTAGAGGACGAGCTTAAAGCCCCCGAAACATACAAAAACTCTCTCAAATCAGAAATTTCCCAAAAACTCCATTGTTGTACAGTTTCTGACCTTGAACACCAAACTCACATTTCCCTCGTGTGTTTCTTGGCCTTTTAGTTTCTAAAGCTTCCTTATATCAAGTGTAACCTATCGTTATCCCTATTTCATTACTATAACATCATTTACCATATCCTCCATAACCAAAAACAGAGCATTGCATATTGACTTCTCCAAGTCATTTCAGCCACTGTCAACTCAAGCAAACCATTGCATTAGCTTCCTAGGACCTCAAGGAAGCTAACCTGATCATCACCATCACTTGAAACAAGCTCAAACTTCAAACATGATTTCCAGTTTTGAGGTAAGTTTTCTCAACTTAGAACTCTTCATACAGGCATCCTCAATAGTTTATTTATGAACAAAACATGTAGATATCATTGCCCTAAAGCTAACCATGTCCATAGTTTCCATTAATTTTGCTTGAGCTTAGAGAATTTTGAAACTGAAATTTCTGAAATTTTTAGGGTTCAGATTAGGGCCATTAAAATTCATGCTTATCTTTTATCTATAGTTTTAATACTTTACATTTCTGGAATCGTGAGAAAATATGCTACAAGTTTCATGTTTACAATTTTCATTTTTGATGAGAAATGAGCAAGTTACAGTTGGTCTGGCTGGAGGTTGAAGATGACGTCATCAGGGCGCGTTTTGCCTTGTATATTTATTGTTTTGCTTGTGTTAACGGATGTATAGCCACCCCAGTGGGAGAAGCGCACGCCTGTAACCTATGGGACATGGGTTCGAGCCCCAGTGGTACCCTTTTGCATTTTTTACATGTTTTACAATTCTGACTTTTTTTTGTTTGCAGGGCGCTGGGCCTCTTTAGGCCTGGCTTATTTTTTTATTCTGCTAGTTAACCCCCTGTATCCCATTGAAACCCCTGGCCCAAATTTATTTATTTCCTTTTTTTATTTTAATTCTTATTTTTCTTAAATATTTTCTAAATACTAAAAAATCATAAAATACAAAAAAATGATATATTTATATTTTGACTTAGTTTATTTTATTTTTTCTCACAAAAATATATTTTTATTAATTATGCTTTGTTTGTTTTTTACTTATTATCTTTTAAATATAAATAAAATTAGGTTATTAGTTATTTTCTTTCATACTAATTTAAATACATTATTTTTTATATAAAAAAGACTAAAAGCATTTTATAATGCTATAAATATTTTTAAGATAAAAATACCAAAAAAATACTTTTCTTAAACTTATTTTCTTTTGATTAATTAAAAGAACTAGGGTTTTACTTAAAATCTTTTCTTAATAAAATTCAAATTTAATTAATTATTATTTTTATTTAATTAAGATAAGACAAAATCCCTTTTTTTCATGAAAATCAAACAAAGATACATTTTCTTTACATTTTGCATTTTTTGTACATTCATTCATTTTATACTTTGTATTTATTTATTTCCTTGTACATTGATATCAATTCAATATGGTTGTAATAGACTAATTAGATTTAAATTCTTGCAACCCCCATTCATGAATTTGTATACCCCCCTCCCCACAAATGTTGTAATAGCGTAGTAACTTTAAATTTCGCAATTTATCGCTTTTATATAACATGCTAGTAATTAGGGTTTGTATGGAAAGACTAAAACCAATACTTAGAAAACCCTAATTCAAAACAAAAACAAGCATGAAAATGATACACTTGCACACAAACACCCCTAGGGTTATTCCACTTGGTTGCCTTATACAAAATGACCATATTACGCATGTGAGGTATCTTAGCAAAAATAAGCAAATACAAGATCATAGTCCTTCGATGACGCTATCTAAGTTGTCTTTCAAATGATCTTAGTCCCCCCAAAAGAATACTAAGATACCTTGCAACATTGTAAATCATGGTTATACGATGACCCACGCCCGTCCCGTTTACATCTAAAGAGAGGGTTGCTTACCAAATCAATGGTAAGACAACAATGTCAAAGGAAAAGAAAATGAACAAGAAAGACATTTGAGTAGGTAGATTTCTCGTAATTACTTGCTCCATTTCAGAACAAACATCCTTGCTATTTTCAAAAATAATCACCTACAAACATCTTACAAACTTGAAAACATTTTCAAAAGATCAACATCTTTGTATACATTCTTACAAACAAGAATCATTACAATGATTGCCTAAACAATGGCCTCTTTACAAAATACTTTCAAAAACCCCACAAAGCACAATTTCAAACAAAAGCAAGTGATCTAGCAAGTAACTAAGAGCCCGTGGAAAACCATGGACGAAAAGGGTGCTAATACCTTCCCTTTTCATAATCTACCCCCCGAACTCAAGAAATAATCTCAAAGGTCTTTCCTGTGCTTTTTCACCTTTCATTTTTGGATAAAATAAAAGTTGGTGGCGACTCTTGCTAACCGCAACATTTGCGATAAAACGCAAAACACCCAAGTAAGTTCTCCCACCGTATCACATAACTGGCGACTCTGCTGGGGAAATTATAAAAGTGGGGTTACCTTAGGGTTAGATCACATATACTTGCTTGCATTGTTTGACTTGTATGCTTTAAATTATGGTTCTTTTTTTGGGTTTGAATCCTCTACCTGGATTTGGGATACATTATAGGTAAGTAGCAATACATTGTGGAAACTGTGCATGGTATACCGACATGGTCTAAACAATAGATACCTTAGCGCGATATATTTGAGGGTACCGGTAGCCTTTGAGTTAATCAAAGAGAATACGGGGCCGCTGAGTGATGTCATAAAGCACTAATGAACTTCTAGAACCTTTACTTGACCAACTTGGCCTTTAGGATGTAGTGAGATGACCGGCTTTGTTGCAGTCCGAAGTTGGTAGATACTCGATACTACACTCATTGAGGTTTGGTTTTTTGGGATATTTCGGTCGTCATTAAAGAGGCTTGTGCTGAAACAATGACCAAGGAAACAATCCAGTGATATTGAGCTCCTTTGAACCCAATTACTATTACTAGGACAGGTTTAAGCCAACTAAACTTCAAGAGGGTACTTACCTATAAAAACTCCATTCAAGCGTAAACCTAGGGACTTGTTTGTATATGCATACTTGTACATAACATCATGAACATCATAACATCATACACATTAACTAACCATTTCAAGGATTTTTATATTCATCTTGGTTCTTGTTTTATAGGATATGGATTCTCTTCGTAGAAAAACTATTTAAGTCAACCTTGTGAGGATCCCTCCACAACTTAAGGAGCTAGCTTCAAGGATTCTTGAAAACTCTCCATTCACCGAGAGACATGGTCGCCTACTCAACTTGGTCACCTCCAACACAGATGAGGACATGTTGAAGGTGCTCTTTCAGTTCCTTGATCCTTTACACCATTGCTTCACATTTTCCGACTATCAACTTGTGCCTACTTTGGAAGAATTCTCCCGGCTCTTGAGAATTACCATTATAAATCAACTACCTTTCAACAGTACGGAAAGAGATCCAAAGCCATAAGAGATTGTTCAAGCTCTACACTTGCAATCATCCGATGTCATAACTCATTGGGAAACAAGGAGTGGTGTCAAGGGTTTCCTAGAAAAGTTCTTGATTGAGAAAGCCCAAAACTATTGGAATTCCTTGGATTTGCAAGCCTTTGAGGAAATTCTGGCTTTCCTCATCTATGGGACTATTTTGTTTCCAAATCTTGACCAACTCATAGATGTGAACGTCGTCAAAATCTTCATATCTTGCAACCCGGTGCCTACATTGCTAGGGGATATCCTACACTCTTTTCACACTCGCACAATGAGGAAAAGAAGTGTCCTTATGTCTTGCACTCCTCTCTTGGAAAGATGGTTTATTTCACATCTTCCCCAATCTGTATTAAAGAATGAGCAAGGTTCAAGGTGGTCACAAAGGTTGATGACGCTCAAACATTCAGACATTCATTGGTGCTCCCGATCCATAGAGAATGTTACTATTGTCGACCGTTGTGGAGAATTTCCTAATGTACCTTTACTTGTAATTAGGGGAGGTATCACCTACAACCCCTACTTAGCCTTAAGACAGTTTGGTTACGCCCGAAAGGACGGCCTGCACGAGATGCTGATTCAAGGTTTGGTATTTGACTACGATAACGACGATCAAGGTCTTCGCCAGAGATTTATCCGAGCTTGGAGAATGTTGAACAAGGTAGATAACAAGACTTTGGGGCACAAGAATTCCATCCCTCTTGAAGCTTACCTCAAATGGGTACGAACCCGTGCTCAGAATCTTATGATGCCTTACCCATCCATTATCCCGATAATCATTGAGCCTGTCATGGAAGGGGATGTTCCATACACTATCCTACATCCTGACATGCCCACCTTGTTAGAACAAAGTTTGAATCTACTACCCTAAGTTAAAGTTTTGATGATAACAAAATGCAAGAATATATAAATTGTATGATTCATGTAAGACATATATGCTACCTAAAAAATTACATTCTGTTTTACAGAAACTCTGATGGACATCAGCAAGAGAATATCATCATCAGCATCAGAAGATGAAATATCAACATCAGCATCAGAAGATGTTATATCAGATGCCAGAATCAGAAGATCAACATGTGCTTACGCTGAAGCGTGATGAACAGATCTGCGCGTAACAATCTGAACTCTGATCAAGACAACAACAATTCATCAGCACCTAAGCAGCGTCAGAATAAGCCAAAGCCAGAACATGCTTAAGTGGCAACAGTACTGTGCATTCAAGATACTTTAATATCAACGACATTATTCCAGACAAAGATTTGCTCAGTATGGAAAGAATGTAATTGGCATTAAAACGGAATAACTGGCTCCAACGTAATCATTTCCAAAGCTATTTAAACAAGTCAGTGAAGATTGAATTGGCTAATGCTCTATAACTGTCTACACGCCTAAAGCTATTCATCATCATCCTCATTCAAAGTTTGCTAAAACTCTCAAATCACCTACTCAATTATTTTAGCACTCTAGTTCTCATAAGCTTAACGTGTGTAGTATCACAGTTGTGATAAACAGTTTTTGTAGAAAACATTCAACACACTTAGATTTCATTTATCTGTAAGAAAGTAATTCCTTGAGAAACCGGTTTGTGGTTTGACTCAAGAAGGCTTTAGCAGTTGTTAAAGCAGTTGTAATATTCAGTTGAATATAGTGGATTAAGATCTTGTTGGAGAGAGGCGAAATCACCTTGACGGGTGGACTGGAGTAGTTTGAGAACAAACGAACCAGGATAAAAATACCGTGTTGACTACAATTGATTTCAAGTTTTTTACAATTCAACCCCCCTTTTTGTGTTTTTCACTTCTTCAATTGGCATCAGAGCGCCTGGTTCTGAGCTAAAACACTTAACCGTGTCAGTACAAGATCCAGCGTCAGAAAAACACAATGGCAGGAACATATCAACACACCAGTAATGACAACAATGAAGACAGAGACAGATTCAGCGGCAAACCTCCAGTCTTTGATGGAGAAAATTTTGATTACTGGAAAGACAGAATTGAAAGCTTCTTTCTGGCACATGATGCTGATTTGTGGGACATGGTGACAGATGGATACACGCACCCAGTGAATGCAAGCGGTCAGAAGATTGACAGGAAAGCAATGTCTGATCAACAAAAGCGTGACTTCAAAAATCACCACAAGGCCAGAACCATTCTTCTCAGCGCCATCTCTTACGCTGAATATGAAAAGATATCTAACAGAGACACAGTAAAGAACATGTTTGACTCATTCAGAATGACGCATGAAGGCAACATTCAGGTCAAAGAAACTAAAGCTCTTGCGCTCATTCAGAAGTATGAGGCATTCAAAATGGAAGAAAGTGAATCCATTGAAACAATGTTCTCAAGATTCCAAATTCTGGTGGCTGGTCTCAAGGTTCTGGACAAAGGATACTCTGTTGCTGATCATGTCAAGAAGATCATCAGAAGCTTGCCAAAACAGTGGAGGCCAATGGTTATAGCGCTGAAGCTAGCTAAAGATCTCAATAAAATTTCTCTGGAGGAACTTATCAGCTCCCTCAGAAGTCATGAGATAGAGCTAGAAGCTGATGAACCTCAGAAGCAAGGTAAGCCTTTAGCATTAAAATCTAACAGAAACTCTGACTCTAAAGTTTTGCAGGCAGTTGAAGAAACATCTGATGGATCCTCATCAGAAGAAGACGAACTTTCCCTCATCTCCAGAAGAGTGAACCAACTATGGAAGCAGAGGCAAAGGAAGTTCAGGAATCCCAGAAGATCTGATCAGAATGAGTCCTCTTCCAGATATAGAAGGTCAGATTCTTCCTCTGGATACAGAAGATCTGAAGGCTCCTCAGGAAGCAGAAAGCCAAACACCAAGGACATCATCTGCTATGAATGCAATGAGCAAGGACACTACAAGAGTGACTGTCCAAAGCTTCAGAGGGAAAAGCCCAAAAAGAAGTTTGGAAGAGAAAAGAAGAAAAGTATCATGGCTACATGGGATGACTCTGACTTTTCTGAAGCTGACTCTGAATCAGATGATGAGAGAGCAAACATAGCTCTCATGGCCAACATTTCAGAAGACAGTGAAGCTTCTGAATCAGACTCAGAATCAGACACTGAAGAGGTATTTCCTGACTTTGCAATTAATTTTACTAAGGATGAACTTGCTGAAAGCCTTAACGAAATTCTGGAAAGGTACCAGCAGATTAGAGTTAAATTCAGAAACCTGAAAAGGAATCTTGAATCCGACTCTGATAAAACTGAGAGTCTTAAATTGGAAAATTCTAAGCTGAAAAATAAAATTTCAAAGTTAGAAAATGTTTTACAAAACTCTCAGAAGGAAACAATTTCTGAAACTCCCAGCAGCGCTGATGAGATCATCAAGGAGTATGATCATAGTTTTCAGAAGTTCCTTGCTAAAAGCATAGATAGAAGCAAAATGGCTTCAATGATCTATGGAGTTAGCAGAAACGGCAGAAAGGGAATAGGATACCAAGGTAAGGTACCTACACCAAAGAATGCCATGGATTTAACTATTAAACACACTCCTCTGAACTCACATTTTGTGTATGGTCACACACATGATATTAAATATACTAGCAGTAAGTATTCTGTGAAACCAAAATTCAACCAGAGTTTTGGTAAATCTAACAAATCAGGACCCAAGAAAATCTGGGTACCTAAGGATAAAATAATACATGTTGCAGATATCTTTAGCAGCAAATCAGAAACACCAGTCATGGTACCTTGACTCTGGCTGCTCGCGACACATGACGGGAAGAAGGCATATGTTCCAAAGCCTGGAACTTAAGCCTGGAGGCCACATTGGCTTTGGAGGCAATTAGAGGGGAAAGATCATTGGCTCTGGAACTGTAGGTAATGGAAATCTTCCCTCTATAAACAATGTTCTGTTAGTATATGGATTAATGCATAATCTGTTATCCATAAGTCAATTAAGTGATAACGGTTATAATATAATCTTTAATCAAAAATCATGTAAAGCTGTTAGTCAGAAAGATGGGACTATCCTATTTAATGGAAAGAGGAAAAACAACATTTATAAAATCAAACTTTCTGAACTGAAAAGTCAGAATGTAAAGTGTCTTCTGTCTGTTAACAATGAGCAATGGATCTGGCACAGAAGATTGGGGCATGTTAGTATGAGAAGAATATCTCAGATTAACAAACTCAATCTGGTCAGAGGACTTCCTAATCTGAAGTTCAATTCAGATGCTCTGTGTGAAGCATGTCAGAAAGGCAAGTTTGCAAAACCTTCTTTCAAATCTGAAAATGTTGTTTCTACCTCTAAGCCATTAGAACTTCTGCACATTGACTTATTTGGACCAGTTAAAACTGCTTCAGTCAGTGGCAAGAAGTATGGGTTAGTAATCGTAGATGACTATAGCAGATGGACATGGGCAAAGTTCTTAAGACACAAGGATGAGTCACACTCTGTGTTTGTCACCTTCTGTAACCAAGTTCAGAATGAAAAGGATCTTAGAATCGTTAAAGTCAGAAGTGATCATGGTGGAGAGTTTGAAAACAAAGATTTTGAGTCATTCTTTAATGACAGAGGCATTCTGCATGATTTCTCTTGTCCTAGAACTCCCCAATAAAATGGAGTTGTAGAACGAAAGAACAGAACATTGCAAGAAATGGCCAGAACCATGATCAATGAGACAAACGTTGCTAAGATCTTCTGGGCAGAGGCAATAAACACAGCGTGCTACATTCAGAATAGAATCTCAATAAGACCTATTCTGGAAAAGACTCCATATGAATTGTGGAAGAACAGAAAGCCCAACATTTCATATTTTCATCCATTTGGATGTACTTGTTTTATGTTAAATACAAAAAATTATTTGAACAAGTTTGACTCTAAAGCACAGAAGTGTATTATGTTAGGATACTCTGAACGCTCAAGAGGGTACAGAGTATACAATACAGAAACACAGATTGTGGAAGAATCAATCAGTGTTCGTTTTGATGATAAGCTTGACTCTGAAAAGTCAAAGCAGAATGAAGTTTTTGCAGGTATGGAAGTTGAATTTACAGGTTCTGAAGACAAGTCATCAGAAGCTCTCAACAAAGTTACTCCTTCAACATCAGAAAGAGGCACTGCTAGCAATCCAGCAACATCTGTTGACCAACCTCAGAAAACACTACCCAGAAGCAGCTTGGATCACCCAGAAGAAACTATCTTAGGAAGAAAGGAAGATCCAATCAGAACAAGAGCCAGCTTCAGAAACTCTGAAGAATCCTTCATGGGACTTGTGTCTCTGATTGAACCGTCTTCTATTGATGAAGCACTTCTGGACAACGACTGGATTCTAGCAATGCAAGAAGAGCTGAATCAATTCACCAGAAATGACGTGTGGGATCTAGTTCCCAGACCAAAAGGATTCAACGTCATTGGAACAAAATGGGTGTTCAGAAACAAACTGAACGAACAAGGTGAAGTCATCAGAAACAAGGCACGACTGGTAGCACAAGGTTATAGTCAGCAAGAGGGGATAGACTATACGGAAACCTTTGCCCCAGTCGCAAGGTTAGAATCTATCAGACTTTTAATTTTGTTTGCTGTTAATAAAGGTATCACTCTGTATCAGATGGATGTCAAGAGTGCATTCTTAAATGGTTATATAGAAGAAGAGGTTTATGTGCACCAACCCCCTGGTTTTGAAAGTACAAAAAATCCAGAATATGTTTTCAAACTAAAGAAGTCACTATATGGTCTGAAACAAGCTCCCAGAGCTTGGTATGAAAGACTAAGTAACTTTCTGTTAGAAAAAGAATTCACCAGAGGGAAGGTGGACACTACCTTATTCTGTAAGTCAGTTAAGAATGACATCTTAGTTTGTCAAATTTATGTTGATCATATTATTTTTGGATCTACTAATCCTTCTCTTGGAAGGAAATTTGCTACGTGTATGCAGGCAGAATTTGAGACGAGCCTCATGGGAGAACGAAAATTCTTTCTGGGAATTCAGATCAATCAAAATCCAGAGGGAACTTACATTCATCAGAGCAAATATGTCAGAGAACTTCTGAAGAAATTTGACCTCTCAGAATGTAAGTCATCAAAGATTTCAATGCATCCCACGTGCATTCTGGAAAGAGAAGAGGTAAGCAAAAAGGTAGAACAGAAGGTCTACAGAGGTATGATTGGTTCTCTCCTTTATCTGACGGCTTCAAGGCCTGATATTTTATTCAGCGTATGTATTTGTGCAAGATTCCAATCAGATCCTAGAGAATCTCACTTAACAGCTGTTAAGCGAATTTTCAAGTATCTGAAAGGTACTACTAATCTGGGTTTATTTTATAGAAAATCTAGTGATTACAGCTTAGTAGGTTACTGCGATGCTGACTTTGCTGGAGACAGAGTAGAGCGTAAAAGTACTTCTGGAAGCTGCCAGTTTCTGGGAGAAAATCTGATCTCTTGGTCCAGCAAAAAGCAATCCACAATTGCACTATCAACAGCAGAAGCTGAGTACATAGCAGCAGCTGGATGCAGCACACAAATGCTCTAGATGAAAAGTCAGCTTGAAGACTTCCAGATTTTTGAGAGTAACATCCATATACTCTGTGACAATACTTCTGCCATTTGCTTAAGTAAAAATCCTATTTTGCATTCTAGGGCTAAGCATATAGAAATAAAACATCACTTCATTAGGGACTATATTCAGAAAGGAATTTTGAACTTAAAATTTATTGATACAGACCATCAATGGGCTGATATCTTCACTAAACCACTTTCTGAAGATAGGTTTAACTTCATTCTGAAACATCTCAGCATGAAGCTCTGCCCAGAGTGAAAATGTTTTAATTTTATATATTAACCTTCAGAATGTGTTTTATTTTACTGTGAACTTCTGATCAATCTTCTTTCAGAAAGATAGACATGCAGATTGTATCAGATTCTATTCTTAAAGATCTGAGCGTTTCAGCTCAAGGATAGACGTGCTGCTCACTAAATCAAACAAGTGTCATCCAATCATCAGCAAATCTCTGAAGCAGAACACGCGTGCACGCTTCTGAGAAGGAAAAACGCTGATTGGATGCATTGAGACATATGTCTGGTAACCGTTCCAAGTATCTTTCTCAAATCCCCCAAAATCAGCAAGCATTAAATGCGTGTAATCATGAGTTAAACTGTAATCATGAATTAATTCTCTCTCTTAAAATCGTTTACATTTTCAAAACACATTTTGAAATCTATTTAAGCACATTAACATCATTCATTAAATGCTTACCGTCTCTTACAATCATCCAAATATTTTCTGCATTCTCACTTGTGTGTTCATCCTTTTTCAAAAGAAACCCTTTTTCAAGCTTTTCTCAAAGAAACCCTAAGTGTGAACATGGCAACCTCTAGCAATGTTTCTGCAGGTTCCCAGCAAGACGCTTCATCTGAGCAATACCAGATTCCCTTCAGAACTCTACTGACTCCGGTGAAGAACTTGGAGGTCCTGTCTGAACTGATCGTTGATTTCACCAGTTTGAAAGATAATGGCTTCGATTTGACTGAAGAAATTGGGGCACAAGGATGGGAGAAGTATTTTGATAGGTTGGTGGGGCCAACATTCCCCATTCTGGTTAAGGAGTTCTGGATTCATGCATCTGCTTCAACGCATCAGGTTACATCATACATCATGGGAAAGAAGATAGTGATCACTGAGGATCACATTGCTAGACTGATTGGATACAACGGTGGTGGCATCCGCTGTATTGACATGGCAGAAAGATATGGAAACACTGGTTTAGTTGCTAGACAGATTATCACTCATGGAGTTCCCAGCAGCAAAATCAGAGATTTAAAGGATCAGCACAGAATCTAGGCAAAGATCATCTTGGGCTGCTTCAACCACAAGAAGCCCACAAGCTCTCCTGACTACATCAACATAGATCAGCAATATCTGCTCTATTTCATTTCTAAGAAGACCAAGATCAACCTTGCTCATCTTCTGTTCAATCACTTGAAGACCAGCGTCAAGGAGACAAGAGAAGAAGAAAGGACAAAAAGGGATTGGATACCCTTTGGAAGATTAATATCAGATATTCTGACTGAGAATAGGCTGATAGAACACCTTACAGAAGCTCAAGAAATAAGTTCTCTGGAACCAGCGGTTAGCAAGCAGTTGAACGCAAAGAATCTGAAAAAGATGAAACAGATAGAGAATATCAGAAAGGAGCCCAGCGTCACTCCTCTTGCTGACATCACCATCAGAAGAGTCCCTCTGAGCGACTTTTCCATATTCTCTAAGATTGACTCTAAACCAGTCATCGTTCTCAGATACTTGGACGCATGCAAAGCTGATGGCACAGATCTTGATCTGAACATCAAAGATCTGCACCAGTAAACTCCAGAGGTTACTTTGAAGAAGAATAAGAAGAGAAAGGCTGCTTCATAAGGACCATCCCAGCAGACCCCTAAGAAGAGAGGTAATCTATCTGCTGTTAATGTTTTAAATTCTTCTGCTATTCCAACATCAATCCCAACCCCAGCTTCATATGAACTCCCAATTCCCATACCAACCATTGATGATACCGAACCAGAGTTTGACCCTTCTGAGTCACTAACTCTCAGGAGATCCCGCACCAAAAATCCAAAACCCACAACATCAACAGAATCAGAACTTGATAAAGTTCTTTCTGAAATTGATCAACGTTCTTCCGCTCCCCTCTCAGAAAATCCAAACACTCAATCAGAAACTCCTCATTCACCACAACCTGCAACTACACTATCACCAATACCAGAAGAACCAGAAATTCCACAACCTCCATCTCCACAACCAGAAATTCCACCTCCCTCTCCACAACCAGAACTTCACCCACTTTCACCTCAACCATCATCTCCACAACCTGAGTTTCAACACTCTGAAACTCCATCACCTGAACCTCAAACCCCTGAACCTCTCTCACCTCAATCCTCTGAACCACAACCCTTGGCAATTCAGCTGCCTTGTGGTACAACTGTAAACATACCCCAACTTCCATCCTCACCAGAAACTACCCCTCCAAATACTCCAAACAGTCCAATAATCCTTTCTGATTCTCCCACTCCATCTCCCAAACAAAATAAAGATGACTACAGCAAGACCTTCATTGACCTCATAGTCCTTGACCGCCTTGCTGATCTTAAAAACAAAATAGCCATTCCCAAACCCAAACAACTAGATGTTGGTTCTGGCATTTTGAATTTTGAAACAGGCTTGCAGAATTGGATTGCTTCTCTAAAGCAGGTTTGTCCTGGAATGATTGATCCTGCTGCTTCAGACCAACTCTGGACACATTTCAGAAGTTGGCTACGCGCTGAAACCTTCAAGCTGAAAGACATAAACTATGAACAGGCTCAACAGAACTTCAGCAAGCTGCTGAAGGAAGTTGAAGGTCCAGTCATGAGTCAGCTGCTGAAGGAGGAAGTGCTACTTCTGGATAGTGAGCCATGGTCTGAAAAGCGTCCAGCTTCAAAAGTTCAACCAGCAGAAGATCAGACTATCCAAGCTGAAGATGTTAGTCAAGCTGAAGATGTTGCAGAAAGCTCTCAGAAGCATCCTGTTTCTGATGTCTCTCAAGCTGCTCTGGACAGGCAGACGCTTGAAGAGCTGAGGCAGAATAATATTCGTCTGCAGAAAAGAATGGATGAGAATGATGAACGTATGAAGGAAAGGTTGGATGTGCAAGACAACAAGATTGATACAGTAGTCAGCATGGTGCACAAGCAGAATGAAACTGCTGATCAGATTAAGACAATGCTAGAGACTATGTTCACACGCTTTCCACCCCAACCTTAGATTGTGTTTTTTCTATGTTTTCATTGTTTTCTCTACATATCTTCTGTACTATCTTCTAAGCTTTGACATCTATACAATGGTTTTTCTGCTCATATTACTTGCACTTTTTGATTGCTGACAAAAAGGGGGAGAAAAAGAATGATATTTTTTAATAACGGACTACTGAGACAAAAGTCTCAAACATTCTAACACTCTGATATTCTTGAATGTTTCCTTGTTTTGCATAAGCTTACAGGTACAAGAAGTTAATAATCTCTGATACACTGAAGCTCTGCTCGAGTAAAGATCTGATGCTCAAAGAAAGTTCAAGAAAGATCTGATGCTAAAGGATTCAAGGAATTAAAAAGGGAAGTAATAAACTCAGGGGGAGTCCTTCTGATCATAACTCTGATAGTTGTTCTTGTATCCCCTTAAGCTCTGATACCTTTTATTTCTCCTTATCCGTGTTACCTACATATCTATCTCTGATACCTATCTGTTTAATTCTGATACAATTTATACTTGGTTATCTCTGATACTTTTCTAGTTAGTTTTCAATTGAAAAAATTCTAGTTTTTGTCATCATCAAAAAGGGGGAGATTGTTAGAACAAAGTTTGAATCTACTACCCTAAGTTAAAGTTTTAATGATAACAAAATGCAAGAATATATAAATTGTATGATTCATGTAAGACATATATGCTACCTAAAAAATTACATTCTGTTTTACAGAAACTCTGATGGACATCAGCAAGAGAATATCATCATCAGCATCAGAAGATGAAATATCAACATCAGCATCAGAAGATGTTATATCAGATGCCAGAATCAGAAGATCAACATGTGCTTACGCTGAAGCGTGATGAATAGATCTGCGCGTAACAATCTGAACTCTGATCAAGACAACAACAATTCACCAGCACCTAAGGAGCGTCAGAATAAGCCAAAGCCAGAACACGCTTAAGTGGCAATGGTACTGTGCATTCAAGATACTTTAATATCAACGACATTATTCCAGACAAAGATCTGCTCAGTATGGAAAGAATGTAATTGGCATTAAAATGGAATAACTGGCTCCAACGTAATCATTTCCAATTCTATTTAAACAAGTCAGTGAAGAATGAATTGGCTAATGCTCTACAACTCTATACACGCCTAAAGCTATTCATCATCATCCTCATTCACAGTTTGCTAAAACTCTCAAATCACCTACTCAATTATTTTAGCACTCTAGTTCTCATAAGCTTAACGTGTGTAGTATCACAGTTGTGATAAACAGTTTTTGTAGAAAACATTCAACACACTTAGATTTCATTTATCTGTAAGAAAGTAATTCCTTGAGAAACTGGTTTGTGGTTTGACTCAAGAAGGCTTTAGCAGTTGTTAAAGCAATTGCAATATTCATTTGAATATAGTGGATTAAGACCTCGTTGGAGAGAGGCGAAATCACCTTGACGGGTGGACTGGAGTAGTTTGAGAACAAACGAACCAGGATAAAAATACCGTGTTGACTGCAATTGATTTCAAGTTTTTTACAATTCAACCCCCCTTCTTATGTTTTTCACTTCTTCACACCTCTCTTGAAGAACTACAAAGAGATTGGATACAACTCAAGAGAGAGCGAGATACTTTCGAAGCCCAATTCTATGCAAGCGAGAAGAAGGTTTTGGAACTCGCTAGGTTACTTCATGAGGAGCAGGCTCTGAATGCCTACATTGCACCAAAGAGGATTCTTACTACCTTTCTATCTTAGAGTTTCTTGTATTTGTTTTTCCCAAGAAGGCATTGATGTACTCAAAGCTTTAATTTATTAATATAACGTGTGTTTCCTTTTTGTCTAAAAAAAACTTGAATCTTAAAATCCTTGAAACCATTGCATATGCATTTATCATTCATCATAACATAAGCATGTTTCTTGTAACAAGTCTCTTCATCTCTCTACTGTTTATTTCAGTAAGATGGATCTCGAGCAAACGGTGAAGGACCTCCAAGCTCAGAATTCACAGTTTCAACAGTTGTTCTTAACTCTGGCTAAAGGACAAGAAGAGTTGAAGACCTTGCTGGTTAAGGAGAAGAAAAAGAAGACGAAGAAGATAACCGGAATTCTGAACATGGGAAGAAGATTCTAAGGGCAGACAAGAAGGGCTTTAGACTTTGCAACAAAATTCGACGAGAAAGACAATCAAAATGGGAAGGGCAAGAAAACAGTTGTTCAGTCTGATTCAGAAGAGGGAGAGGAAGAAGAAGACTATTCTGAAGAATAATACCCTCCAGCCGACGACAAGTATAAGCATCTAGAAGAACGGTTGAGTGCAACAGAAATCCAAAAAGTACCTGGGTTGGACTTTGAGGAGTTGGGACTGGTATCAAGAATTGTCATTCCTCCGAAATTCAAAGCACCTGTGTTCGCCAAATATGACGGAGTCTCATGGCCCAAAATGCATCTTCGGTCCTATGTAAGGAAAATCCAGCCCCATACCGTTGACAAGGATTTATGGATACACTTCTTCCTAGACAGTCTGTCTGGAACTCAACTTGATTGGTTTTATCAGTTAGAAAGAGCCAATGTTCATAAATGGGAAGATCTTGCTGCAACCTTTTACAAACAATACCAATACAATGATGATCTTGCGCCTACCCGTACTCAACTCCAGAGTATGGCCATGGTTTCAAGTAAAGGCTTCAAGGACTATGCGCCAAAATGGAGAGATTTGGCCGGAAGAGTTCAACCTCCTCTATCTGACAGAGAGTTGGTAGACATGTTTTTGGGCACCTTGTCTGGTCCCTTTTTCAATCACTTAATTGGGAGTTCATCGACGGGTTTTACTGAATTGATATTGACCAGAGAAAGGGTAGAAGCCGGGATAAAGAATGGAAAGATTCAAAAATATGCATCCCTTGCTGCTGTAAGGAAGCCATTCATCATAAAGAAAGAAGTGGTTGCTATGTATCCTTAGAGAAATCAATATAGGGTCGAACGTCGTCCAATGGTGGGGGCTGTTATGATTCCTAAACCTGCACTTGATCAGCAAAGAAACAACCAACCAAGAACAGAAAGACCAGTCAGATAGTTCACCAGAATTAACATGACCCTATCTCAAGTATTGCCACATCTGTTAAGATCCAACCTAGTGACTTTGAAAGAAACTCCAAAGAACCCTAACACAACCTCTTCTTACTATCATCCTAATGCTCGTTGTGCATACCACTCTGAGAGTCCCGGCCATGACACTAACAACTATTGGGCTCTAAATAACAAAGTACAAGACCTCCTTGAAGCCAAAGAGATTGAATTTGATGCACCAGAAAAGCCCAGTGTCATTTCTGCTCCTATGCCCAAGCACGGCCATAATGCTAACGCCATTGAAGAGGATACGTTTGTTACTTCAGTTGATGAACTTATGACCCCACTCCTAACTATCAAAAAGAACTTATTGAATTCCAGTGTTTTCCCGGGCTGTGATGAAAGCTGAAATTTCTGTTTGTCCTTACCAACTAGTTGTCCTTTGTTGAAAGCAAACGTTCAATGCCTAATAGATAAAAAGGAGATTTTGTTCGAAAAGACTTTTGTTCTACCTGTTTCTTATAATGATGTTTCCATTGTGACCATTTCCGACAATTCTTCCAGGGTCTCCACCAAAAGACCCGTTAGAATTACATCAGTTCCAAAAGTAGCTCCTTTGATAATTACAATGCTTGGACCAGTCCCGTATTTGTCAGACAAAACTGTACCATGGAATTATGGAGGGGATGTCTACTACCACGGTATCAAGCAAGGTCGACCAGTTTCTGAAGATTCAAATTCTGAGAAAGTTGACTCTGATGCCAGTAATATTGCAGGGACTAGCAAGATTACCCGAAGCAGGAGGATATTCTCTCCAGAAATTACTCCTCCAAAAGCAGTTTCTGGACCCGCAATCATTCCTGTTGTTGTTGCTCCTCCAAAGGTTATTTCCAGTTGTGATCGGTGGATCTGGAACTGACTATTTAACGCTGGTTCGCGAAATGTCGCGGAAGCAAGAGTCGCCACCGTCTTTTATTTTCTCCAAATGGAAAGGACAAAAGCACAGAAAAATTCCTTATAGAGATTGCTCTCGGTTTGGGAGGTAGATTATAGAAAAGGAAGGTGTTAGCACCCTTTCTATCCATGGTTATCCATGGGCTCTTAGATACTTGCTCATTGTGTTTTCAAAAAATGGTTTGTTTGCTTTTCAACTGTGGGTTTTAAAAAGTTTCTTTGAAAATTCCAGTTCGACTCTTGTATCGGTCCTCAAGAGTGTTTGAAAAATTGCTTTCGAAAGCTTTTTGAAAAGGTGTCGGTGTGAAAAGCATTTTTGAATTTGTTTTGAAATTAGAGCAAGTATCTAGAGTCGTCTACCTACCCTAAGGAATTCGTATGTGTAAATGTCCTTAAAGTAGTGCCATCCCACCATTGAGAGGTAGGTAGCACCACCATTGGAGGTGTTCGGGTCAATTCGAAGGTTCGGGACATGGTGATCACCGGAGCAATAGGAAGACACCTTAGAAGCTACCCTCATGCCAGGTTCCCGGATCATGAGGACTTACTAAAATATCCTCTACTCGACGATCACCTTTCGAGAGGCAAGGCAACAGTGAAGCGTACCCTAGGGGTGGTGTGTGATTTGTGTGTCATGTTCATTTACATTTATCTTGTTCGTATCGGGGGTGATCTACGCGTTGCTTTTATTTTAACATTCATTCTTGCATGCAATTTATTTAGAAGTTAAAAAAAAGTTGCGAGAAATATAAAGTTCCTAAACTATTACAAAGGCGCGGGTCCACATCGCCAAATTAAATCCAGGACCCGATTTGACATAAAATAAAGTAAAGTGCGAGAAATATAAATGTCCGAATTACATGGCTTTGGGAGAATTACATTAATATTTAAAAGAAGGAAAAGGAATACAATGCGCGAAGAGAATAAAAAATCGGGAATGCGAGGGCGTTGGACCCTTTTAAAGAAATTAAATTGTAATTATGAAATTAATGAAAAGAAATTATTTTTTAGTTTTCGTATTTATGGATTTTTGTGAGAATTAAATGAAATTAAAATATTAATTAACCCTAATTCTAGTTATTTTTAATTATTAAGAAAAAATATTAAAATTGAACCTAAAATTAAACCTAATTAATTAATGCAAGTTTTATTTACAAAAATAATATTTAATAATTAATTATGGTGAGAGAAAAAAGAAAAAGAGTAAAAAATACTTACAACCCTAATTCTACACTTTTTTTAATTTATTAAGAAAAATATTTGAATTAAACCTAAATTTAAAAAGCTAAATTAATTAATGAGATTTATTTACAAAAATATAACATTAGGTGAAATATATTTTAATTTTTGTCTTTTCTGATTTTTTTGTTATTTTTATATTTTATGAAAATAGATTAATTTAAAGAATTAAAGGGAAATTAATTAAAACAATCAAAAATAGAAAAACACAAAAAAGATAAAAGAGCAAACCATGGGGGGTTCTGTCCCCAATTGGAGGTGTGATTCAGCCATTTGGGCCCATTGAAACCCTGGCCCTTCTGACTTTTTTAGGAAGCATGTGGCATGTTTGACTAAGCCATTCCATATACCTTGAATCTTGGCTTTTGGTTTGATCTTGGTGGCCATGTGGCACGCTGGAATTGTGGGCGTATGATGGTCATCAGGGAGCAAGCTGCACAGGAGCATGGTTAGAAGAAAAATATGGAAATAAGAAGGGGGACCTGGGGTTCGAACCCAGGTCCCAACGTTTACCACACTGAAGCCCTGCCAATTGTGCTAACTGCGCGCATTGTATATAGCATGACAAACAAATAACATAAGGGAAAATTGGTTAGTGACATAGAAAATAAAAAAAACGCACGTTGAATTCAAATGATCCAACCATCGCTCGCCACCTAATCTTCTTCTTCCTTCATCCCTGCAATAAAAAGAAGTAGCGGGGGTTTTAAACCCCCCCAAAATACAACCTTTTCCAAAATAGCGATTAGCTTATGGGGCCATATAAATTAGGCGCGACTGGTGTATTAGATTCGTCCAAACTTCCTGATTTTGACCATGGCACTGAGATGTCTTGATTTTACCATATACGTAAACGCCCAATTTCACAGTTTTGTAACCCTAACAATCGTCCATGGTGAAATCGCGTATGGGCAAGCAAAACTCAATTGAACAATATAGTTAGCTTCAGAATGATAAGATTAACACAAAACAAGCATTAGAATTCAAAATCATGGCATGAATGATGAAATACGACTATGCAAAAAAAGTGAAACAGTTGGACTGCTATATACCAATTCTGGGTGTTCTGAACGTGGAAAAGAGTTCAGTCAGGTTCAATGAGGTCTTTGCAAGCTAATGGGATCAATATTCTCCTTTGAATCGTCCTCCAAGGCAATTTTCAGTTTTGGATTTTTTTGATAAAAATGCAAGATTGTTCTTGATGTTTGGGCGCAGCTCCTAGGTTCTCTAGCACTAGGGTTTGCATTAGTATAAGTATGGGAACTGATTAGGGTTGAAAATTGGATCCAAAACCCTTTGCATTGATGGAAAGATATTTGATTTTCATGGCATATATTTTCAAATCTTTTCCATGCATATTTGATACCAATCATGTCCAATCTTCCTGATTCTTTCCATATCAAATAATGCACGAAATTTTGAAGATATTCCATGCATAAAAAGATTTGAAAAGCTTGTTTTGGTATTTTTTCCATATTTTAATTAATTAAATGAATTATTAGCAATTAAAAATTCAAATAAATAAATAAAAATGATGAATAAACTCCCTCTGGGCCAAATGGTCGTGCACATGCTTTGGATGATGAATCTTGGAAGAAAATGTGGCCCATTAGCAATTTTAAGACATTTGAAGCAAAGTTGACTTTTCAAAATATCCAAAAATTTCCCAACTTCCACAAGGCATATCTTGCTCAATCTTTAAGCTTTTATCATGTTCTTAGACATTTTGGAAAGGTCTTGAAGTCCTCTAACCAATGGCTTTGGTCCCATGTCATTTTGATTTACCAATCTCAAGTTATGGCCTTTGACTTAAAGTCTCTTTTTGTTGACTTTTGAAAATGACCTATAATGTTGAAATTGATAACTTTTTGTGAGAGCATTTCTTGGACTTGAAGTGTGAAGAGGAGTTGTAGGAAATTTCTTTATCTTCAAAATGAGCTTTGGATGGAATTTTTCTGATAATCCATGTGGAAGTTATGCCTTGGTCAAGTTACAGTTGACTTTTTCAACTGTCCAAATATGGAAACTTTTGCATCTTGAGACTTTTTGAGCCAAGCTTTGAGAATCATGATCAAGAATTGATCAAATGATGTTTGTGGCTTCAAAATGGGATGTTGACCAAAAATTTGAACTTTTGACTGTCAAATGACCATTTTGCCCCTACAGTTGACTGTAGTGCAATTAGGGTTTTTGGCTGTGCAATTTTGTGTTGTAAGTCTTGAAACTTGGTATGAGGATGCTTGACCATGTTTATAGGCATGTGGGACCTGATTGGACCCTTGGAAACTTCATTTTCTTTGTCAGAACCAAAACCCTAATTTTTGACTGTTAGGAGGCCCTTGAACTGTGCAACCCTTGGGGAATTTTGAAGCATGCTCTTTGCAAACTTTGAAGAATATGGGAGGGAAAATTTTGGGGTACAACACCAGTCCTACAATCATCTCTACTAATACTCCAACTGACAAAGTTGTTATAACCCCTGTTATCACTCCTACTGACATTCCCGCTACCGAGTCAACTGAGACTCGAGGTAAAAGTATTCTGATTGAGCCTGTCCAAACGAAGGCGCAATCATTGGCTATCCCTGAGACCTCCCGGAAAGAGATGGAGTAAATTCTAAAGATAATAAAAAGAAGTGGCTACAATGTAGTCGAGCAACTGGGGCAAACTCCATCAAAACTTTCCATGCTGGCTTTACTACTATGTTCTGAGGCGCATGCAAAAGCCTTGGTAAAATTCATGAAAACTGCCCATGTACCCCAAGAAACATATGTTGATCAGTTCCAAGACTGTGTAGCCAACTTGACTGCAGATAATGGTCTAGGTTTTTCGGATGCTGATTTAACGCCAAGAGGAAGGAAGCATAATGAGGCATTGCATGTCTCAGTTGAATGTAGGGGCATAACCTTGGCTCATGTTTTGGTGGACACTGGCTCGTCTCTGAATGTATTTCCTAGAAAGGCTCTTGATAGGCTTGACTGCAAGGGATTGACATTGAAACCAAGCAACATAGTAGTAAGGGCCTTTGACGGCTCAAAAAGGATGGTGCATGGGGAAGTGGATATCCCCATAAAGGTTGGAACCCAAACATTTTATTCAAGTTTTTATGTAATGGATATCCGCCCTTCATATTCCTGCTTGCTAGGTAGACCGTGGATTCACAATGCTGGCGTTGTCACTTCTACGTTGCACCAAATGCTGAAGTACACAATTCAAGGGAAGATTATCACCGTTCATAGAGAAGAAGAATATATGATCAACCATCTCAATTCTTTCAGATATGTGGAATTAGATGGTGAATTTATTGAAACTCCATTTCAACACTTTGAAGAAGTCCCGTAAAATGTGGCAGTGACTAAGGTTGTTCCCAAGATCACAAGGCTGCCACTCAAGATGCCATCTGTGATACGGTGGGAGAACTGACTTGGTTTTTGTGTTTGTTTTCGCAAATGTTTCAGTTGAGCAAGAGTCGCCACCGACTTTTTATTTTATCCTAAGGAAAGGTTAAAAAGCACAGCAAAAACCTTTGAGATGTTTTCTTGGGTTCGGGGAGTAGATTATAGAAAGGGAAGGTATTAGAACCCTTTCTATCCATAGTTTTCCATGGGCTCTTAGTTACTTGCTTAGATCATTTGCCTTTGATTTTCAATTGTTTGAAATGGTGCTTTGTGTGTGTGGGTTTGAAAATGTTTTGAAAAGAGGCCAATGTGGTGGCAACCTTTGTAATGATTCATGTTTGAATGTATACAAAGGTGTACTTGTCTTTTGAAAAGTTTTCAATGTTTTTGAAAGGTGTTTTGAAAGGGTGTTGTGATGTGTGTTTTGAAAAGTAGGCAAGTGTGTTTTTCAAATTTGATCAAGTAACTAAGAGTTGTGTACCCCTAAATTTACTCAAAGGTTTTTCCTATGTTTTAACCCTTTTAACAATTTTGTTCCACCATTGTATTTGGTGGACAATCTTGTGTTAGGATGTTAACGGGACGGGCGCGGGTCATCGTTTAGACCATGATTGCAATAGTGTCAAGTGTCTTTGGCAATTTTTCCTTTAAGGGACTTGATCATTTTTAGGCAACTTTCGAAAGCGTCATCGAGGGACTATGATCATTTGATATTGTTTTGTTTTTGCCAAAGAAACTCAACATGCAACATGGCCCATTATTGAAGGCAACAAGTGGAGTAACCCTAGGGGTGCAAGTGTGATTGGTGTTGTTCATTTTCATGCTTTTTTGTCTTTGAATTAGGTCAAACTATTTGTTATTTGATTTTTGCATGCAAACCCTAAGTCTATCATGGCATATTTAGAAAGCTTTAAAGTGCCGAATTTAAAGTCCTAAATTATTACAACATAATTATGGGATGGGGGGTACAAATGTTCAAATGGGGATATTTAGCAAGAAATTTAAATCTAAGCTATTACAATCCAAATGGAATATACAAGTTATCTAATTGTACAATAATTAAATAAAATACAATAAATATGCAAGATGCAAAAAATGATTTTTATATGTATGTAAAAGTATTTTTCATGTGACATACAAACAAAAATAAAAAAGTTTAACTTTTTTGGGTGTTTTCATGGTTTAGGGCAAAACCCTAATTTGTTAAATAAAAGGTATTTATTATGTATTATATACAATATTTATTAATTATATACAAAAAATAAATAAAAAGGAAGTATATTGTAAAAAAGTGATTTTTGAGGTTAAACATTAATAAAAGGAAAAAATGTATTATTTTTGTATTTTTATCCTAAATATTCTAAATATATAAATATTTATATTATATATTAAATATATTAAATATATACAAAAAATAAAAATATTTATTAATTACAAAAAAGTATATTTTTTAGAAAATGTTTTCAAAAGATAAAATAGAACAAAATCAGAAAATAAAATGTATTTGTATTATTTTTAGTATTTTTAAATCAAATATATATATTTATTTACATATGGAACTAAATGAAATAAATAAATACCAAATAAAATGCAAAAAATGTGAGAAAAATATTTTTAGTGTTTTTTCATGTTTGAATAAAAATATAAAATCAGAATCAAAAAGAAAAAATCAAAAATAACAAATATATCACCTAATGGGCCAGGGGGGTGTATGTGAAATAAAGTGGTGCAAACAGAAAAAAAGAACCAAGCCCAGCCCAAAAGGAGTTGTCTTCAACCTCCAGCACCATTCAAACAAAAAACGCGCGTTCTTCCTCCATCTCTGCAAACTCTTGATTCCTTGACTTTTAACAAAAACTCACAACACAAACATTATAGAGCATCATGTCACGAGTTCATACATATAAAAAACTTGATCTAACTCTCAGAAATGAGAGAGAATTTCTTCTCCCCCAATTTCTGACATAAGTTTTTTCTAATGTTCAGGTTCCAAATTCTCTTAACACACACAATATAAATGAAAAGTAATTATATGGGTAGCTTCAGGGCCATGAGTAGAACATGTTTCATTCATAAACCTAAGCCTAACACTTCCTAGATTGAGAGATATAAGTCCATGTTTTTACCTGTTCAGCTTGAATCGTGTACAGCAATGTGGGTACTTTCAATGGAATTTGAGGACTTGTACAGCTTGCTTGAAGTTCAGGGATGCTTCTCCACCTCTAGCTTGCTTTGAAACCAACTGAATCGAGCTATGGAAGTTCACCTGCAAAACTGAAAAATGAAAATGGAAGATGGGGTTAGGAGTGTTACAGTCTATAGCTAGGGCTTGGGATAGCTTGTATGGATGTTATGGAATGTGTTTGCAAGGTTATTAGCCAAAGTGCACGAGTGGATTGAGTTGTGGACCTCAATCTGCAGCAGGTGCTCTGTTTTTGCAAGAGGATGGTGTTTTTGTGTTTGAGGAGGTTTGAGACTTGGTTGATTCGTGTTTTAGGTTAGTTGGATCAAGTGAAAAGTGTTTGCAAAGTTTGTTTAGGTTGTTGCTTGCAGGAAGTGAATGTGGGATCAGTTTTGCAAAGTTTTCTTCTTATCTAAGCAAGAGTTGTCAAGTTAGATTGTAGGCTCATACAGGCCCCTCAAGCATGCTGCACATTTGAGTCTTGATTAGTGGGATATGTCCATAATCTTGTGCCCAAAAGATCTGGCCTGTACCTCTTTGATTTGTGTTTTGACATAAAGTGAATCTTTTCAAAAATGGCTAAAATGCTTTTTCCAAATATGGCTTAATCTTGCAAGTAATGGTTAAACACACAAGATAAGGCTTGAACACAAAGGATTGGCATTAAATTATTGAGTGTGGATGAGATAAAAGGCCTGTAATCTAGTTTGTGCAAGCTGATTTTAAAAATGCCAATGTTATGTACATGAAATTGGCCATGAACAAAGTGACTTTTGCCCATATTGACAAATTCGATTCTCCCTAACCACAAGGGTGTTTGAGAAGTTCTTGGAAAATTTGGAAAGATTGGAATGTGTACTACAATCCATCTTTGTAATGAAAGTTGAAATTCCAAGTGGAAGCATGTGAAAAGTGGCCATGAAGTTAGGCAAAAATCCTGCCTAAAATAGGTCAAAAATTTTCTAAGTTAAGAATGTTTTGCACCCTTATTCCAAAAATCATAACTTGAGCTACAAGCTTCTTTTGAGGAAACTTTGTGATTCAAAGTTGTAGATTTTGCAATGTACTATAACTTTCATGTTTTTAGTTTTGTTTGAATCCAAATGCATCTTGATGAAAAAATGGGACAAAGTTAGGAAAAAAATTAGGAAATTTCATAACTTAGAAAATTTCTAAGTTATGAAATTTCTTCATTTCAAACCCTAATTTGTAATTTTTGGTTTCTTGATAAACATGTTTCATAATTTGACATGTCTTGATGAAAAATGAATCTTGGCACTTGATTTTGACCAAAAAGTCAATGTTTGACTTTTCAGTACACAGTTAAATTTTGCTCAGTTGACTGGAAAATTCATCTGTCAATCTTATGCATTTGGGATATTTTGAACTTGTTGAATGTGTCAAGACCATGTCATTTAGTCCTTGAGTCCATGTGTGAGCTTGGTTTTCCATTGGCCAGGTCAAACAGTCAAAAATTGCCTCTGTGCAGTCAAAACCCTAAAAATGACCATTTTGCCCTTTTGGTGATCTGATCAAATTTCTTGTGGAATTGTGATCCAAACTTGACCAAATGGTTCATATGAGTTCATAATGTTGATGTGGGTCAAATTTCATGAGGTTTGACTGTCAATTGACCACATTTGACTTTTTTCAATACAGCTGATTTCTAGGTCAACTGTCCAATTGACTGGGCAGAGATTGGAATTAAGGCTTGAAACTTGGTATGGATAAACTTGTGAGTCCAACATGAAGCATGAAAGTCATCTTGGGCATTTTAGGTCAAAACATCTTTGTGCAAACTCAAACCCTAATTTGGGTCAACAGTGCAAGGAGAAGTCTTGAGCAGAGCAAACCCTAATTTGATCTTGAGCTTCAAAGGCTTTGGGATGAGAAAATGTTGAAGAAATGAGAGGGAAAATTTTGGGGTACAACAGTTGCCCCTGTTCAATCTTGTTGAACCTGAGGAGTTAGATTGGCAAGCTTGCCTTTCGCGTCTCGAAGGTAAAAGGAGATTGGACACTAGAGTGCCCTTAAATTTGCACTCGTCAGAACAATGGATGCGGGAATGGGCTTAGAGATGCCATTTGGAGATGGGCTTAAAGATGCCATCTGAAGGGTGACAGAATCTTGTCGGAGATGGGCTTAAAGATGCCATCTGGAATGTTTATTGAACTGCGATGTGACAGGTCAGGAGAATGAGGATCAAAATGGTATCCGTGTCTGGAATGCATTTGAACTGCATCTAAGGACTGAGTTTGTATGAGCAGAAGAATGGCCTCCGTGTCTGGGGCGTATCTGAGTTGCAACTGTGTTTGAATGTAGAACGAATATCAGAATGACTGCCGTTTCTGGAGTGTATCTGTATTGTATCTGGGTAATAGAGAAACATCTGTATGGAGCAACTGCGTGCTGGGGACAAATTCTGAATGAGTGACAGAATGGCAACCGTGTCTGGAGCGTATCTGGATTGTATCTGAAGTTGAAAGTCGTATGAGTAGCAGAATAACTTCCGTGTCTGGAGTGTATCTGAAACTGTAACTGGGATTGAGATCCGTATGAGTAATAGAATGACTTTTGTGTTTGAAGTGTATTTGAAACTGTAACTGGGATCTTAAATAAATGACAGAATGACTTCCGTGGAGAACGCCCTGGGGAGAATCATACTGTTGTTGTAAGGGTCAGGATGATATCCGTGTTTGGAATGCATTGAACCTTGAAGTGGATAAATGAATCTGAATGAGAGATAGAATGGCTGCCGTGTCTGGAGCGTATCTAGTATGTATCTGATTGCTGTAGTCTGAATGAGTAGTAGAATGACCGCCGTGTCTGGGGTGTATCTGTACTGTATCTGACTTGAAATTCTGAATGAGTAATAGAATGACCGCCGTGTCTGGGGTGTATCCATACTGTATCTGAATAATTGTTTACGATATCCTTTTAATCTCATCCTGAAAAGGGTGAAATGTTAGCTAAAACACAAAGTTATGTTGCATGATATGTATGATGCAATATATATGTTATATCCATGTTTATGATATGAATGTAAATGAATGCGCATGTAAGCTGAAGAGCTGTCTTGCTGAGGATAGATGAATCCTGGAGATAAAGAATCTTGACTGCTGCCAGGGAAAGTGAATCCTTGACTGCTGCAGGGGAAGACAAGAATTTTGATTGCTGAGGATGAGACATCCTTGTTTGACTACTGCTGGAGAAATAGGAGCTTGGGTTGTATACCAATCTTCTGGGGATTCTTGTCTTAAGGAGATCTTCACTGGAGAACATCCGATTATCCTGTGAGGAACTGAGAATGAGCTTTCACTCTGCTTGGGGAAATGCAAGATCTTCAATTGTTGAGGAATCTTAGGACCATTGCTGGGGAACTGGCATTCCTTGGTGACTTGCGGGGAATGAGAATTTCTGAAGATCTCTACTGGGGAGTTCAGAACCTGATAGACTCATGCCGGAGAGGTATGACTGAGAATCTTCAGTTTGGTGGGAAGTATCTCTGTGGGGAGAAGGTTCACTAGCCTGGTTCAGCTGGGGATTCATAGCTGGAGGTTTTAGCTCTGCTGGGGGTTAGATTTTCAGATTTTTAAGGCTCCACTGGGGATTCTGAAACTTAACTCTGAGGGGAATTGAGTTCTGGAAGGCTCTCTGGCTGGGGAAATCAGTGTTGGGAAAGCTTTCTCCGTTTGAGGATCCTGAAGTCTAATTCCGTTTAGGGAATTAAGTTTTGACTGAGGAATTTGGATTTCAAATCTGCTGGCGATTTCTTCTAAAAGGGCATCAAGATATCTATCTGTATCCTCAACCTATCAGTAATCATCTTTCTTGATTCATAAGGAAATGATTATGTTCAAATGCATATGCCTATTTAACAAAACATTGGACGTTTCTCAAATAAAACATAAGTGCAAAAGAAAAGAGAAGAGGAAGACAACGCAAATTTCTGTATTTGGAAAAGTATTTGTATTAACTTTCTATGAGTATATTTGTACAAAGGAGACAATCATCCTAATAAGAGGATGTCGTCGTAAATATTGAAAAATTTATACAAAAGAAAGATGGCTATGTGAAACAATTCCATGGGATTCCATTCTGCTATAGCCTTCACAACTCTGAATATCTGTCCATTCAATGCTTCGTCTGCCGATGACTGGATTGATCAGAAGCTTGGAGCTGGTTGATGAAGAGATTGTTCTTAAAGTGATCCGACGAGACATAGTCATACGCTTTAATTCCCTAACTTTTGCCCGAATCTCCCTTTCGGGTTTTCGATCCACCGGGAAACCCCTTTTTGCCCAAGCCGCCCTTTCGGGTTTTCGACTTGCCGGGTGTACAGATTTTTATCCCTAATTTTTGCCTGAACCGCCCTTTCGGGTTTTCGGTCCACCGGGATGCCCATTTTTGCCCAAGCCCCCCTTTCGGGTTTTCAACTTGTCGGGTCATTTTATGCGTAGTATCTTTTGACTATGTCTGCGTTCGCAGGGTGCGGCAATTCGTCGTCGTCCATGGTGGTCAGAATCATTGCACCACCAGAAAATATGCTCTTGATCACAAATGGTCCTTCATATGTAGGAGTCCATTTGCCCCTGGGATCACTTTGCGGTAAGATAATCCGCTTGATTACGAGATCTCCGACTTGATATACTTGACATCTGACTTTCTTGTTGAAAGCCTTGATCATCCGTTTTTGATACGTTTGACCATGGCAGACAGCAGCGAGTCGCTTCTCGTCGATCAAATTGAGTTGATCAAGTCGGGTCTGAATCCAATCATCTTCACTCAAACCAGAGTCCTTCATAATCCTTAGAGAAGGAATCTGAACTTCCATGGGCAGGACAGCTTCCATGCCATATACCAAAGAAAATGGGGTTGCCCCGGTTGAAGTACGTGTCGTGGTACGGTATCCATGCAGAGCAAACGGTAACATCTCATGCCAGTCCTTGTAAGTGACTGTCATTTTCTGAATGATCTTCTTAATGTTTTTGTTCGCAGCTTCAACAGCACCGTTCATCTTCGGCCGATAGGGAGATGAATTGTGATGATAAATCTTGAACTGTTCGCACAATGCGGTGATCATAGTATTATTCAGATTTGTACCGTTGTCTGTGATGATCCTGTCCGGAACACCATACCGGCATATGAGGTTTTGCTTGATGAAGCGGGCAACCACATTTTTAGTAACAGAGGCGAAGGAAGCTGCTTCGACCCATTTGGTGAAGTAGTCAATGGCAACCTGAATGAAGTGATGTCCGTTGGATGTCGTGGGCTTGATCTCTCCAATCATGTCAATGCCCCACATTGCAAATGGCCAAGGAGCTGTCAGCACGTTGAGAGGAACCGGAGGAATATGAATCTTGTCAGCATAGACTTGACACTTGTGGCAAGTAAGGGAATGCTGATGGCAATCTGCTTCCATGGTAGACCAGTAATAGCCTGCCCTTAGGATCTTCTTAGCCATTGTATGCTCGCTCAAGTGGGTGCCAAATGTACCGTTGTGCATCTCGGTCATGATTAACTCTGCCTCCGCTTTGTCTACACATCGTAGTAAAACACAATCATGGTTACGCTTATAGAGGATGCCATTGCTCAAGAAGAACTTGGCAGCAAATTTCCTTAGGAACTTCTTGTCATTTACGGAAGCTCCTTCGGGATATTCTCTGGTCTGGAGATACCTTTTGATTTCGTGAAACCAGGGCTGTTCCACTACTTCTTCGGTATTAATCTCATGACAATGCGCAGGTTCATCCATTAACTCGATGGTGATTTGGGGAGCCTCGTTATCCCAGTTGAGTTTAAACATGGAATACATTGTTGCCAGAGCATCTGCTAGCTGATTCTCTTCTCGCGGGAAATGCTCGAAGGTAATTTGCTCGAAATGAGGCAACAATGTCAGGACAAGTTCTTTGTATAGGATAAGATTAGGATGCTTGGTATCCCACTCTCCTTTGATTTGACTGTTAACCAAAGCCGAGTCCCCAAATACGATCAAAGATTTGATCCCCAAGTCTATAGCAGCCTTGAGACCAAAGATGCAAGCTTCATATTCAGCCATGTTGTTTGTGCAGCTGAAGCAAAGTCGAGCTGTGAAAGGTGTGTGATAACCTTCCGGGGAAATGAGTACCGCACCGATACCGTTTCCAAGTGCATTTGAAGCACCATCAAAGTACAGGGTCCATCGGGATCCCTTTTCAGGTCTGTCATATGGTCCGTTACCTTCAATGTTGTCCAAATTCATAATGTCCTCGTCTGGGAAGTCAAATCTCATGGATTGATAATCTTCGATAGCTTGATGAGCTAGATGATCAGCTAGTACACTCCCTTTTATAGCTTTTTGAGTGGTGTACTGGATGTCATACTCAGTTAGGATCATTTGCCATCTAGCCATTCTTCCAGATAAAGCAGGCTTCTCGAAGATATATTTGATAGGATCCATTTTGGAAATCAACAAGGTGGTATGAGTCAGCATATACTGCCTTAGTCGGCGAGCAGCCCATACCAAAGTGCAGCAAGTTTTCTCGAGCAGTGAGTAGCGAGTCTCACAGTCGGTAAACTTTTTGCTAAGGTAATAAATAGCATGCTCTTTTCGACCAGACTCGTCATGCTGGCCCAAAACACACCCCATTGAATTATCCAAGACGGTCAGATACATGATCAATGGTCTTCCTTCGACGAGTGGCATCAGAATAGGAGGTTCTAGCAAATACTCCTTGATCTTATCAAAAGCAGCTTGGCAATCGTCGTTCCATTCGACTACCTGATCTTTCTTTAATAATTTGAAAATTGGCTCACAGGTAGAAGTCAGATGAGAGATGAATCTGGCAATATAGTTTAAGCGCCCCAAGAACCCTCTAACCTCCTTTTCAGTACGGGGAGCAGGCATCTCTTGTATTGCTTTCACCTTTTCTGGATCGACCTCAATGCCTTTGTTGCTGACAATAAACCCTAGAAGTTTACCAGACCTAACTCCAAAAGTACACTTACTTGGATTCAGCCTGAGTTTGTATTCTTTCAACCTGGCAAACAACTTTTCTAGATGTTCAAGGTGTTCCTCTTCTGTTTGTGACCGAGCTATCATATCGTCTACGTAAACTTCGATCTCATGGTGTATCATATCATGAAATAAAGCTACCATGGCGCGTTGATAAGTTGCCCCTGCGTTCTTCAGTCCGAACGGCATCACCTTGTAACAGAAAGTACCCCATTGTGTAACGAAGGTTGTTTTCTCCATGTCTTCGGGGGCCATTTTAATTTGGTTGTAGCCCGAGAATCCATCCATGAAGGAAAACACCTTGTGCTGAGCTGTGTTGTCGATCAAAATGTCAATGTGCGGTAGCGGAAAATCATCTTTAGGGCTTGCCCTATTTAAATCCTGGTAGTCCACACACATCCTGACCTTGCCGTCTTTTTTAGGTACTGGCACGATGTTAGAAACCCATTATGGATAGGATGTAACAGCCAGAAAGCCAGCGTTGAACTGCTTCATTACTTCTGCTTTGATCTTCTCAGACATGTCGGGCCTCATTCGGCGGACTTTTTGCTTGATCGGTGGACAATCCTCTCTGGTAGGGAGACGGTGAACCACGATGTTTGTGTCTAAACTCGGCATGTCTTCATAAGACCAGGCGAAGATTTCAACGTATTCATTTAACAGCTGTATCAGGCGCTCCTTGACACTTGGTTCCAGATTGGCACCCACTTGTACTTCCTTCCGGTCTTCCTCCGTTCCTAAGTTGACAGTTTCCAACAACTCTTCGTGAGGCAAGATGGCCCTTTCCTCTTGCTGTAGAAGTCTAGCTAATTCCCCTGGTACTTCACAACCTTCGTCATCTTCATACTCAGTCTGATTGACCAGATCTTCAGAGTTATTGAAGGACATAGCAGAATAGTCACCCATAGAATCCAGAGTGGATGGGTACCTGCATTTGTGAGTGTGGGTGTGTGTAAGGGATAGCCATCCTTAAACAAAAAAAATGCAAAAGGAAAGAAAATGAACACCGCAGTTTATCAATGAAAAACGTCCAATGAATCATTAAACATGGCATATGGATATGAAGATAATCAAAACCCTTACAAATGGACCTACATGCCCCGGGCAAGGCATGAGGTGAAAAAGTAGTGTACGGATTGTTCAAAAGTAATTATTGCAGACCACAGGAAATGTTTGGCAGATAATTACTGATTAATAAAAGTAATGGGGACAAAGTCCTTTGCCTCCCAGTTGCGTAGTCCCCCTTCGATGGTTGGGTAGATCTAATCTTCAATGTTGGCATCTTCGTCTTCACCTTCCAAAGCATTGATCCCATAAGGAGAGATCTTGATGGGTGCTCTTTCAACCTTTGAGCGACGCATAGCTTTCTGCCCCGCAGCAGTGAATCCTAAACCAAACTTGTCTGTTTTGTGAGGAATGTCCGGCAACTGCCCCCATGTTGAGCTCTTTCCTTCCTTCATTGCGGCCTTCGCGTCTTTTAGAGATGCCATCCTGGCCATCTGCTTTGGTACCTCAGCTACCACTTTTGCTACTTCTACTTCAGGAGAGACTTCCTCGAAGTGCTGGAATGGTGTCTCAATGAATTCACCCTCTACCTCTACATACCGAAAGGAGTTCAGGTGGCTGATCATATATTCCTCTTCGCCGTGGACGGTTATGATCTTTCCTTTGACAGGGTACTTCAACATTTGATGTAGGGAGGAGGTGACTGCCCCAGCATTGTGTATCCATGGTCTCCCCAATAAGCAAGAGTATGACGGACGGATGTCCATCACATAGAAAGTTGAGGGGAACACCTCTGTGCCAACCTTAATGGGAATGTCTACCTCCCCGTATACCATTCTCTTTGACACGTCAAACGCCCTTACAATGATATTACTTGGCCTTAACTCCAAGCCTTCACAGTCTAAACGGTCGAGGGCCTTCTTAGGCAGCACGTTCAGAGAAGAACCAGTGTCGACCAGAACATGGGCCAGAGTGGTTCCTTGGCATTCTACTGACACATGTAATGCGTCATTGTGTTTTCTTCCTTTTGAGGTTAGGTCAGCATCAGAGAAACCTAAACCGTTGTCTGCTGTAAGGCTGGCTACACAGTCTTGGAATTGGTCGGCAGAGGTTTCCTGGGGCACATGGGTTGTTTTCAGGAATTTTATCAATGCTTTGGCGTGCGCCTCAGAACAAAGCAGTAATGCTAACATGGAGATCTTCGAGGGGGTTTTCCCCAGTTGCTCTACCACGTCATAATCACTCTTTTTAATTATCTTCAGGATCTCCTCCATCTCTTTCTTAGAGGTTTCTGGGATAATCAAAGGTTGAGCCCTCGTCCTGACGAGCTCATCTTGGATCCCCTTCCCCTTATCAGCAGAAATAGGAGGGACAACAACAGGTATAACAGCATCTTCAATCAACGGAGCTTTTGCGGAAAGTTTTATCGGTGCAGGAATAACTTTGGCAGCAGATGAGGGTCCAAATATGGCCTTTGGGGGGGGGAAATCTCTGGAGAAAATATTCTCCCACTTCGGGTGATCTTGCTTGTGCCGGCAATGTTTCCAATGCTGGCATCTTCTTCATCAGAGCTTCCTTCAGTTATTTCAACTTGTTTAATACCATGGTAGTAGATTTCTCCACCGTAATTCCATGGTATTGATTTTTCAGAACTGTAGGGGACAGGCCCTGGCATAGTTATCTTCAGAGGAATAGACTTTGTAGCGGATGTAATCTTAACAGGCTTTCTGACGGCCTTGGAAAGATTGGCGTGAATGGTGATAATTGAAACATCTTCAGTAGGGGTTGGAATAGCAGGAACTTTTTCAAACAGAATTTGTTGACTGTCCATCAGGCCTTGGATGCCTTTCTTCAGTAACGGGCAGTCAATTGGCAGAGCGTAACAACAGTAGCAGTCTTCTTTGCATCCCGGGAAGATCCCGGCCTTCAACAGATTTAACTTGATGGTTAACAGCGGAGTTATCAGGTCATTGACATCAGAAACATACAAATCTTCCTCGATAGCATGGACATTTCGACCGTGCTTCAGCATCGGAGCAGATATCACGTTTGGCTTCTCTGGAGCATCGAATTCCACCTCTTTCGCATCTATCAAGTCTTGAATTTTATTTTTTAGTGCCCAACAATTTTTTGTGTCATGCCCGACACTATCAGAATGGTAGGCGCATTTGGCATTGGCATTGTAAGCTGGTGAGGTTGTATTCACATTTTTCGGCGCTTCTTTGATATTTGTGAGATTCAGCTTTAACAAGTGTGGAAGAACTTGCGCGGGCATCATATTAATGCGGGTGAACTGTCGTGGTGGCCGTTCTCCCCATTGCTGTTTGGGTCTGGACTGATTTTCGTGAGGCTGATCATTTGTTGGATTTTGGATCATCACGGCCCCCACAGTCGGTCGGCGCTCATTCTTCTCCGCTCTTCTCTGAGAGTACACAACAGTCGTTTCCTTCTTCGCTGGAAATGATTTCTTAACAGTTGTAGATGCGGAGGCATCCTTCTGAATCTTCCCATTCTTGATATCGGCTTCTACCCGCTCGCCAGTCAGAATTAATTCAGTAAACCCTGCGGAAGAGCTACCGATCAGGTGGTTAAAGAATGGACCAGACAGGGTCCCCAGGAACATATCAACAAGTTCTCTATCAGAAAGAGGTGGCTGCACTCTTCCGGCCAGATCGCGCCACTTCTGGGCGTATTCCTTAAATCCCTCACCTGAGGCCATTCCCATACTTTGTAGCTGAGTACGGGTCGGCGCCAAGTCAGAGTTATACTGATATTGGCGATAAAAAGCAGCTGCCAGATCCTCCCAACTATGTATCTCTGACCTTTCCAGACTGTTAAAACATGTCTAGCTGAGTGCCAGACAGGCTATCTTGAAAGAAATGTACCCAAAGGTTTCTGTCGGAAGTGTGAGGTTGGATTCTTCGGACATACGACCTTAGGTGCATTTTTGGGAAAGACAACCCGTCATATCTTGCAAAAATTGGCACTTTAAACTTCGGGGGGATCACAATTCCAGCAATTAATCCCAAATCTTCGAAATCCAAGCCGGGAACTCTCTGCAGCTCCATAGCTGCCAACCTGTCTTCCAAGTTTTTGTACTTATCATCGGCGGGCGGGTATTGTTGCTCTGAGTAGTCTTCGTCTTCTTCAGCCTCTTCTTCTTCAGCTTCGGATTCGGAAGGTACCGCAGCCCCTTTTCCTTTACTGGTTTCTTCTTCAGATGCAGAGGGAAATTCAAGAACTCTTCTGGCTTCACCCTCAAACCTTCTTCCTAGAGTAGCCACCCCGACTCTTTTCTTCTTCTTTTTCACTTTCTCTTTGTTCCCAAGCAGGGCCTTTAGATCCTCCTGACCCTTTGCCAAGGTCATCAGGAGATGTTGAAACTGTGAGTTTTGAGACTGCAAGTCTTTGACCATCTGTTCGAGATCCATCTTACTGAAATAAACAGCAGAAAGATAAGGAAACCTGGTGTGGAGACCTGCTTATGCGCATGATGAATGATATGCGTATTTATGCAATGCATTCAAGGATTTAGAAAATTCAAAATTGTTGCAGACAAAAAGAACACATGTCATATTAATAAGAAGAAATTTTGTCAGTACATAAATGCCCCATGGGCCAAATATTACAAAAAACTTCTCAAGGTAAAAAGACGTTGCGCATCCTCTTTGGTGCGATGTAGGTGTTGAGGGTCTCTTCCTCATGGAGTCGGCGGGTAAGCTCCAAAACCTTCTTCTCACTGGCGTAGAAGCTGGCTTCAAAAGTATTCCGTTCCTCCTTGAGTTGGATCCAACTCTTCTGCATCTCCTCCCACGATGTTGGCATGTCAGGATATAGGATGGTGTAGGGAACCTCTCCTTCCTTAACGGGCTCTTTAATCACAGGGAGAACATGAGGGTAAGGCATCATTATACTCTGGGCTCGGGTTCGTACCCACTTGAGATAAGGCTCAAGAGGGATGGAGTTCTTGTGCCCCAGTGTCTTGATGTCTACCTTGTTAGGAATCCTCCAAGCTCTGATGAATATTTGGTGAAGTCCTTGTGCATCATTGTCGAAGTCAAAAACTAGGTCAGGAATCAACATGTCATGAGGGCCATCCCTCCGTGCATATCCAAATTGTCTCAAAGCTAAACAAGGGTTGTAGGTAATGCCTCCTCTAATGCCAAGCAATGGAACATTAGGGAACTCTCCACAATGATCGATGATGATGACATTTTCTCTGGACCGAGAACACCAATGTACATCAGAGTGAGTGAGGGTCATCAACCGTTGTGACCACCTTAAGCCTTGGTCATTCTTCAAGACAGATTGTTGAAGGTGCGAAATAAACCACCTTGCAAGGAGAGGAGTACAACACATGAGAACACCCCTCTTCCTCATTGTTCGTGTGTAAAATGAGTGAAGAATGTCCCCAAGCAATGTTGGTATTGGATTCCTGGATAAGAAGATCTTGACGGCATTGACGTCCACAAGTTGGTCAGGATTTGGGAACAAGACCAACCCATAAATGAGGAGTGCTACAATTTCTTCAAAGGCTTGTAGGTCCAATGAATTCCAACACTCTTGTGCCTTCTCAAACAAGAATTTTGCCAAGAAGCCTTTGACACCGCTTCTAGTTTCCCAATACCCCTTGATGTCAGATGGTTGCAAGTGTAGTGCTTGAGCAACATCTTCAGGCTTTGGTTATTTTTCCGTACCGTTGTAGGGTAGTTGATTTAGAATAGGAATTCTCAAGAGTTGAGAAAATTCCTCCAAAGTGGGCACCAATTGGTAGTCGGGGAACGTGAAACAGTGGTGAAGGGGGTCAAAGAACTGGAACAACACCTTTACCATGTCTTCTTCAATGCTGGTGTTGACTAGGCTGAGCAGTCTACCATGTCTTTCACTGAAGGGAGAACTTTCCGGAATTCTAGATGGGAGCTCCTTGAGTTGAGGAGGGATTCTCACAAGGTTGATTTGGATAGTTTTCCTGCGAAGAATTTCCATGACCTACAAAATAAGAACAAAGATGAAGATCCAAAACCCTTGAAATGGTTAGTGTATGCATATGATGCTTTATGATGTTCATGATGTATGCACAAACATATGTACAAGTAATTCACACAAAACCCTAGTTTCAGGCTTGCATGAGGTTTCATAGGTAAGTACCCTCTTGAGTGTAGTTGGCTTAAAAACCTGTCCTATAAATAGTAATCGGGTTCTAAGGAGCTCAATATCATTGGATTGTTTTCCATGTTCATTGTTTTGGTTTAGCCACTTAACTAGCGACCAAAATATTCCAAGAAAACAACCCTCAATGAGTGTAGTATCGAGTATCTACCAACTTCGGACTGCACCAAAGCCGGTCATCTCACTACCCCTAATAAAAGTCCAAGATGGTCAAGTAAGGTTCTAGGTCATTAGTGCTTAGTGACATCACTCAGCGGCCCCGTACTCTCCTTGATTGAACTCAAGGGTTACCGGTACTCACAAATATGTCGAACTAATATAGCTATTGCTTCAACCGTGTCGGTATATCCCGCACAGTTTCCACAACGTATTGCTATCTATGAATGTTTCCCCAAATCCGGGTGTAGGATTTCAAACCCAAACAAGAGAGCCAAGATATAAAGAAATCAAAGCAAACAATTAGTCATGCAAGAGGGTGATCTAAGCCCTAAGGTTACTCCACTTTAAAATTTTCCCCAGCAGAGTCGCCAGTTCTGTGATACGGTGGGAGAACTGACTTGGTTTTTGCGTTTGTTTTCGCAAATGTTTCGGTTGAGCAAGAGTCGCCACCGACTTTTTATTTTATCCTAAGGAAAGGTTAAAAAGCACAGCAAAAACCTTTGAGATGTTTTCTTGGGTTAGGGGAGTAGATTATAGAAAGGGAAGGTATTAGCACCCTTTCTATCCATGGTTATCCATGGGCTCTTAGTTACTTGCTTAGATCATTTGCCTTTGATTTTCAATTGTTTGAAATGGTGCTTTGTGTGTGTGGGTTTGAAAATGTTTTGAAAAGAGGCCAATGTGGTGGCAACCTTTGTAATGATTCATGTTTGAATATATACAAAGGTGTACTTGTTTTTTGAAAAGTTTTCAATGTTTTTGAAAGGTGTTTTGAAAGGGTGTTGTGATGTGTGTTTTGAAAAGTAGGCAAGTGTGTTTTGCAAATTTGATCAAGTAACTAAGAGTTGTCTACCCCTAAATTTACTCAAAGGTTTTTCCTATGTTTTAACCCTTTTAACAATTTTGTTCCACCATTGTATTTGGTGGACAATCTTGTGTTAGGATGTTAACGGGACGGGCGCGGGTCATCATTTAGACCATGATTGCAATAGTGTCAAGTGTCTTTGGCAATTTTTCCTTTAAGGGACTTGATCATTTTTAGGCAACTTTCGAAAGCGTCATCGAGGGACTATGATCATTTGATATTGTTTTGTTTTTGCCAAAGAAACTCAACATGCAACATGGCCTATTATTGAAGGAAACAAGTGGAGTAACCTTAGGGGTGCAAGTGTGATTGGTGTTGTCCATTTTCATGCTTTTTTGTCTTTGAATTAGGTCAAACTATTTGTTATTTGATTTTTGCATACAAACCCTAAGTCTATCATGGCATATTTAGAAAGCTTTAAAGTGCGGAATTTAAAGTCCTAAATTATTACAACATAATTATGGGATGGGGGTACAAATGTTCAAATGGGGATATTTAGCAAGAAATTTAAATCTAAGCTGTTACAATCCAAATGGAATATACAAGTTATCTAATTGTACAATAATTAAATAAAATACAATAAATATGCAAGATGCAAAAAATGATTTTTATATGTATGTAAAAGTATTTTTCATGTGACATACAAACAAAAATAAAAAGTTTAACTTTTTTGGGTGTTTTCATGGTTTAGGGCAAAACCCTAATTTGTTAAATAAAAGGTATTTATTATGTATTATATACAATATTTATTAATTATATACAAAAAATAAATAAAAAGGAAGTATATTGTAAAAAAGTGATTTTTGAGGTTAAATATTAATAAAAGGAAAAAATGTATTATTTTTGTATTTTTATCCTAAATATTCTAAATATATAAATATTTATATTATATATTAAATATATTAAATATATACAAAAAATAAAAATATTTATTAATTACAAAAAAGTATATTTTTTAGAAAATGTTTTCAAAAGATAAAATAGAATAAAATCAGAAAATAAAATGTATTTGTATTATTTTTAGTATTTTTAAATAAAAGTATATATATATATTTATTTACATATGGAACTAAATGAAACAAATAAATACCAAATAAAATGCAAAAAATTTGAGAAAAATATTTTTAGTGTTTTTTCATGTTTGAATAAAAATATAAAATCAGAATCAAAAAGAAAAAATCAAAAATAACAAATATATCACCTAATGGGTCAGGGGGGTGTATGTGAAATAAAGTGGTGCAAACAGAAAAAAAAAAAAAAGAACCAAGCCCAGCCCAAAAGGAGTTGTCTTCAACCTCCAGCACCATACAAACAAAAAACACGCGTTCTTCCTCCATCTCTGCAAACTCTTGATTCCTTGACTTTTAACAAAAACTCACAACACAAACATTATAGAGCATCATGTCACGAGTTCATACATATAAAAAACTTGATCTAACTCTCAGAAATGAGAGAGAATTTCTTCTCCCCCAATTTCTGACCTAAGTTTTTTCTAATGTTCAGGTTCCAAATTCTCTTAACACACACAATATAAATGAAAAGTAATTATATGGGTAGCTTCAGGGCTATGAGTAGAACATGTTTCATTCATAAACCTAAGCCTAACTCTTCCTAGATTGAGAGATAGAAGTCCATGTTTTTACCTGTTCAACTTGAATCGTGTACAGCAATGTGGGTACTTTCAATGGAATTTGAGGACTTGTATAGCTTGCTTGAAGTTCAGGGATACTTCTCCAACCTCTAGCTTGCTTTGAAACCAACTGAATCGAGCTATGGAAGTTCACCTGCAAAACTGAAAAATGAAAATGGCAGATGGGGTTAGGAGTGTTACAGTCTGTATCTACGGCTTGGGATAGCTTGTATGGATGTTATGGAATGTGTTTGCAAGGTTATTAGCCAAAGTGCACGAGTGGATTGAGTTGTGGACCTCAATCTGCAGCAGGTGCCCTGTTTTTGCAAGAGGATGGTGTTTTTGTGTTTGAGGAGGTTTGAGACTTGGTTGATTCGTGTTTTAGGTTAGATGGATCAAGTGAAAAGTGTTTGCAAAGTTTGTTTAGGTTGTTGCTTGCAGGAAGTGAATGTGGGATCAGTTTTGCAAAGTTTTCTTCTTATCTAAGCAAGAGTTGTCAAGTTAGATTGTAGGCTCATACAGGCCCCTCAAGCATGCTGCACATTTGAGTCTTGATCAGTGGGATATGTCCATAATCTTGTGCCCAAAAGATCTGGCCTGTACCTCTTTGATTTGTGTTTTGACATAAAGTGAATCTTTTCAAAAATGGCTAAAATGCTTTTTCCAAATATGGCTTAATCTTGCAAATAATGGTTAAACACACAAGATAAGGCTTAAACACAAAGGATTGGAATTAAATTATTGATTTAGGATGAGATAAAAGGCCTTTAATCTAGTTTGTGCAAGCTGAGTTCAAAAATGTCAATGTTATGTACATGAAATTGGCCATGAACAAAATGACTTTTGCCCATATTGACAAATTCGATTCTCCCTAACCACAAGGGTGTTTGAGAAGTTATTGGACAATTTGGAAAGCTTGTAATGTGTACTACAATCCATATTTGTAATGCAAGTTGAAATTCCAAGTGGAAGCATGTGAAAAGTGGCCATGAAGTTGGGCAAAAATCCTGCCTAAAATAGGTCAAAAATTTTCTAAGTTAAGAATGTTTTGCACCCCTATTCCAAAAATCATAACTTGAGCTACAAGCTTCTTTTAAGGAAACTTTGTGAATCAAAGTTGTAGATTTTGCAATGGACTATAACTTTCATGTTTTGAGTTTTGTTTGAATCCAAATGCATCTTGATGAAAAAATGGGACAAAGTTAGGAAAAAATTAGGAAATTTCATAACTTAGAAAATTTCTAAGTTATGAAATTTCTTCATTTCAAACCCTAATTTGTAATTTTTGGTTTCTTGATGAAAAAGTTTCATAATTTGACATGTCTTGATGAAAAATGAATCTTGGCACTTGATTTTGACCAAAAAGTCAAAGTTTGACTTTTCAGTACACAGTAAAATTTTGCTCAGTTGACTGGAAAATTCATCTGTCAATCTTGTGTATTTGGGATCTTTTGAACTTGTTGAATGTGTCAAGACCATGTCATTGAGTCCTTGAGTCCATGTGTGAGCTTGGTTTGCCATTGGCCAGGTCAAACAGTCAAAAATTGCCTCAGTGCAGTCAAAACCCTAAAAATGACCATTTTGCCCTTTTGGTGATCTGATCAAATTTCTTGTGGAATTGTGATCCAAAATTGACCAAATGGTTCATATGAGCTCATAATGTTGATGTGGGTCAAATTTCATGAGGTTTGACTGTCAATTGACCACAGTTGACTTTTTTTCAATACAACTGATTTCTAGGTCAACTGTCCAATTGACTGGGCAAAGATTGGAATTAAGGCTTGAAACTTGGTATGGATAAACTTGTGAGTCCAACATGAAGCATGAAAGTCATCTTGGGAATTTTAGGTTAAAACATCTTTGTGCAAACTCAAACCCTAATTTGGGTCAACAGTGCAAGGAGAAGTCTTGAGCAGAGCAAACCCTAATTTGATCTTGAGCTTCAAAGGCTTTGGGATGAGAAAATGTTGAAGAAATGAGAGGGAAAATTTTAGGGTACAACAGTTTCCCCTGTTCAATCTTCTTGAACCTGAGGAGTTAGATTGGCAAGCTTGCCTTTCGCGTCTCAAAGGTAAAAGGAGATTGGACACTAGAGTGCCCTTAAATTTGCACTTGTCAGAACAATGGATGCGGGAATGGGCTTAGAGATGCCATTTGGAGATGGGATTAAAGATGCAATCTGAAGGGTGACAGAATCTTGTCGGAGATGGGCTTAAAAATGCCATCTGGAATGTTTATTGAACTGCGATGTGACAGGTCAGGAGAATGAGGATCAAAATGGTATTCGTGTCTGGAATGCATTTGAACTGCATCTAAGGACTGTGTTTGTATGAGCAGAAGAATGGCCTCCGTGTCTGGGGCGTATCTGAGCTGCAACTATGTTTGAATGTAGAACGAATATCAGAATGACTGTCGTGTCTGGAGTGTATCTGTATTGTATCTGGGTAATAGAGAAACATCTGTATGGAGCAACTACGTGCTGGGGACAAATTCTGAATGAGTGACAGAATGGCAACCGTGTCTGGAGCGTATCTGGACTGTATCTGAAGGTGAGGAAGATTATGAAGTACCATGGGAACTTTCCAGGTTATTACAACAAGAAGAGAGAACCATTCATCCCCACGAGGAACCGGTGGACACCATCAATCTAGGTACCAAAGAAGACAAAAGAGAGGTCAAGTTGGGTGCCAATCTGGAACCCAGTGTCAAGGAGCGGCTGATTCAGTTGTTACACGAGTATGTTGAGGTCTTTGTCTGGTCGTATGAAGACATGTCGGGACTTGATGTAGATATTGTGGTATATCGTCTACCTACAAAAGAGGACCAGTAAAACAAAAGGTCCGTCGAATGCGACCAGATATGTCATAAGATTAAAGCAGAAGTCATGAAACAATTCAATGTTGGATTCTTGGCCGTCACCTTCTATCCGCAATGGGTTTCCAATGTTGTTCTCGTGCCTAAAAAGGACAGCAAGGTATGAACGTGCATGGACTACAGAGATTTAAATAGGGCAAGCCCTAAGGATGATTTCCCACTTCCCCACATTGACATCCTGGTTGACAATACAACACATCACAAAGTGTTTTCCTTTATGGACGGTTTCTCAGGTTACAACCAAATCAAAATGGCGCCTGAGGACATGGAGAAAACAACATTTGTCATACAGTGGGGCACATTCTGCTACAAGTTTATGCCATTCGGACTGAAGAATGTTGAGGCAACCTATCAGCGTGCCATGGTATCTCTATTTCATGACATGATACATCACGAAATAGAGGTCTATGTGGACGACATGATAGCTAGATCTCAAACAGAAGAAGAGCGTCTTGATCATTTACAGAAAATGTTTGAGAGATTGAAGAAGTACAAGCTGAGGTTGAACCCAAATAAGTGCACATTTAGAGTAAGGTATGGTAAACCCTTAGGCTTTGTCGTCAGCAATAAAGGTATTGATGTAGATCCTGCCAAGGTAAAAGCTATAAAAGAGATGCCTACTCCTCGTACTGAGAAGGAAGTCAGAGGATTCTTGGGACACTTGAACTACATTTCCAGATTCATTTCTCACCTGACAGCTACCTGTAAACCAATCTTCAAACTACTGAATAAAGATCAGGTAGTCAAATGGAATGATGAGTGCCAAATTTATTTTGAAAAAATCAAAGAGTACCTGCAAGAGTCTCCTGTTTTAATGCCACCAGTTGAGGGAAGACCATTGATCATGTATCTAACTGTTTTGGAAAACTCAATGGGGTGTGTGCTGGGAAAGTATGACAAGTCTGGCCGAAAAGAGCACACTATTTATTACCTGAGCAAAAATTTTACCGATTGTGAAACAAGATATTCACTTCTCGAGAAAACTTGTTGCACTCTGGCATGGGCTGCTCGTCGGCTAAGACAGTATATGCCGACCCATACTACCTTATTGATATCTAAAATGGATCGAATAAAATACATCTTCGAGAAACCTGCTCTCTCTGGGAGAATAGCGAGATGGCAGATGATCCTGACGAAATATGATATACAGTATAATACCCAGAAGGCAATAAAGGGCGGTGTACTAGCTGATCACCTTGCTCATCAAGCTGTGGAGGACTACCAGTCCATGAAGTTCGAATTTCCAGACAAAGACATCATGATGGTAAACAACTGTGAAGAATTTAGGCCATATGACGGACCTGAACAAGGATCCCGATGGACCCTGGTTTTTGATGGGGCATCTAACGCACTCGGCAATGGTATTAGTGTTGTACTTATATCTCCAGAAGTATGTCACACTCCCTTTACGGAAAGACTCTGCTTCAATTGTACAAATAACATGGCAGAATACGAAGCATGCATCTTTGGTCTCAAAGCTGCCATAGACTTGGGGATCAAATCTTTGAATGTATTCGGAGATTCAGCTTTGGTTATCATCCAGATCAAAGGGGAGTGGGACACCAAACACCCTAACATTATCCCTTACAAAGAACATGTTTTGACATTACTCCCACACTTTGAGAAGATTACCTTCGAGCATTTCCCGCGAGAAGAAAATCAGCTAGCAGACGCACTAGCCACGATGTCATCTATGTTTAAACTTAAATGGGATAACGAGGCTCCACAGATCATCATTGAGCGAAGGGATGAACCAACACACTGTCACGAGATTAATACTAAAAAGTAGTTGACCATCCTTGGTTTCACGAAGTCAAGAGGTATCTTAAAACCCAAGAAAATCCAGAAGGAGCTTCAGTAAATGATAAGAAGTTCTTAAGGAGATTATCTGCTAAGTTCTTCTTCAGTAATGGCATTCTTTACAAACACAACCATGACTCTGTGCTACTTCGGTGCATAGACAAGGTTGAAGCTGAAAGGATCATGACTGAGTTACATGAAGGCACTTTTGGCACCCATTCCAGTGGGCATACGAAGGCGAAGAAAATCGTAGGGGTAGGCTATTACTGGTCTACCATGGAAGCAGATTGCTATCAACACTCTTGAACCTGCCACAAGTGTCAGATTTATGCTGACAAAGTGCACATACCTCCGGTTCCTCTGAATGTCTTGACGGCTCCTTGGCCCTTTGGTATGTGGGGGATTGATATGATTGGGGAAATCAAGCCAACAACCTCCAATGGACATTGCTTCATCCTAGTGGCCATTGACTATTTTACAAAATTGGTGGAGGAAGCTTCTTTCGCTTCCGTTACCAAGAATGTTGTCACCCGGTTCATCAAGCAGAATCTCATATGTCGTTATGGTATCCCGGAGAGGATCATTACAGGCAATGGTACAAACTTGAACAATACTATGATCACCTCCTTGTGCGAGCAATTCAAGATCCAACATCACAATTCTTCCCCTTACCGTCCAAAGATGAATGGTGTTGTCGAAGCCGCGAATAAGAACATTAAAAAGATCATACAGAAAATGACAGTCACATACAAAGATTGGAATGAGATGCTACCATTCGCTCTCCACGGATATCGTACCACATCTCACACATCAATCGGGGCAATGCCCTACTCTCTGGTATACGGCATGGAGGTTGTCTTGCCTATTGAGGTTCAAATCCCCTATCTGAGAATTATGAAGGATGCAGGGTTGAATGAAGAAGATTGGATCCAGACTCGACTTGGTCAACTAAACTTGATTGATGAGAAAAGGCTTACTGCTGTCTATCATCGTCAAATGTATCAAAAATGGATGATCAAGACTTTCAACAAAAAGGTCAGACGCCAAGTGTATCAAGTTGGAGATCTGGCGATCAAACGTATCATACTGCCGCAAGGTGACCCCAGGGGAAAATGGACTCCTGCATATGAAGGACCATTTGTAATCAAAAACATATTCTCTGGTAGAGAAATGATCTTGACCACCATGGATGGCGACAACCTGCCACACCCTTCGAACACAGACATAGTCAAAAGATACTACGCATAAGAGACCCGCTAAGTTGACACACCTAGGCAAAACAAGGGCATTTCGGCGACCAAAAAGCTTCGGGCAAAAATTAGGGATAAAACAAAAAAATTTGTACACCCGCAAGCTGAAAACCCGAAAGGGCGGCTTGGGGAAAAAAGGGTATCCCGGTGGACTGAAAACCCGAAAGGGTGGTCCAGGTAAAAGTTAGGGAATTAAAGCGTATGACTATGTCCCGTTGAATCACCTTGCGGACAACCTTTGGCTTCAACTGACAAACTCAGAGGTTCTGATCAATTCAATCAACTTCGGACGAGGCAACAAATAGAAAAGATGCTCAGAGATACGAAGGCTATAGCATAATGGGACCCCCATGGGATTATTACACATAGCTATCTTTTCTTTGTATCAAAATTTTCATTTTTTACGACAGCACTCTCTTACTAGAATGTTTGTCTCATTGTACAAAAATACTTACTCAAAGTCAATACAAAGATATTCCTTTGAAAGTGATAAACTATCTGTTTTTCTTTACTCTTATGTTTTGTTTACAAAAACGTCCAATGATTCATTTTTGAACATATGCATTTGAACATAATTACTGTTTATAAATAAACAAAATAGAAAGGCAATCACTGATGGCTTTAAGAGGTAGGGAAATCTCTCTATGCTATTTCTATAACCCCCCACAGTGTGCAGTTCAATCCCCAGCGGAAAAGAGCTTTCAGTTATCAATCCCCAGTAGAAGTCGTCAAATTTCTCAGGATTCCCCAAGCAGGATTTTTTCAAGCAGTACACAGCATTTCCCTTACAACAAAGTTTATTTCTCCAAGCAGAAATTCATCAACACTTAGACTTCACGACATGAAGACTTATACTCCATATCCTCAGCAGCAGTCAGGGATTTATTTTCCCCAATCCAACAGCAGTGCAGCAAACTAGCTCACATACGCATACACTGCATCCATATATCATAAACATTGATAACGCGAATGCATTATACTATGCATTTCATACAACATAACATTGCATATTAGCTAACATTTTATCTTTTTCAGGATAAGATTAATCAACATATACCATTAACAATGTGCAAAGTCTTCAGGTACAATTCAGTTATGCTCCAGACATGGATGCCATCCCAATACTCATTCAGATTCAGCTTTCAGATACATTTCAGATACGCTCTAGACACGGATGCCATTCTGATACTCATTTAGATTCAACTTCTCAGATACAGTTCAGATACGCTCCAAAAACCGATGCCATTATGATACTCATTCAGATTCAAGTTCCAGATACAGTACAGATATGCTCCAGACACGGACGCCATTCTAATATTCATTCAAAATCAGCCTCCAGATTCAGTACAAATATGCTCCAGACACGGATGCCATTCTGATGCTCATTCTTTCATCTTAATAATTACAATTCAGCAATCACTTGGGAAGGTATCTACAAGCCCATCTCCAACAACTTTCTATCACTTCTCCAAATGGCATTTTTAAGCCCATTCCCTCTACCATCACATCACCGAGTGCAAATTTTTGGGCAGTCTAGTGTTCAATCATCTTCCACCTTCGAGTCACGAATGGCAAAACTAGCCAATCTAACTCTTCAGGTTTAAGAAGATTGAACAGGGGAAGCTTTTGTACCCCAAAATTTTCCCTCTCACTTATCAATATTTTTTCTCACAAGATCTCCTTGGGCTCAAGACTACACTAGGGCTTGATCAGCTCAAGACACCTCCTTATGCACTGATGACCCAAAACTATGGTTTGAGTTTGCACAAGGACATTTGAACTTCCAATGCCCCATATGACTTTAATGGATCATTATGGACCCCTAAGATCACTCATGTCAAGTTTCAAACCTTGGATCACATTTTTGCTCAGTCAATTGAGCAGTTGACCTAAAAATCAGTTATATTAGGGAAAAAGTCAACTATGGCCAATTTACAGTCAAACTTCTTAATTTTTTATCCATACCAACATTTTAAACTTATATGTATCATTTGATCAAGTTTGGACCCCAACTCCTCAAGAAATTTGATCAAATCTCCAAAAGGGCAAAATGGTCAAAATTGGGGTTTTGACTAAGGGGCAATTTCTGATTTTTGACCTAGAAAATGATCAATTGGTTTAAGGCATGATCTCAAGAGTCCAATTGCATCATTTTAACCTAATGGCATGGTTCAAAACATTGCAAGTCCATTGGATTGGCAAATGAATTTTTCAGTCAACTGATCAAAAGTCAACTGTATACTGAAAAGTCAAACTTTGACTTTTTGGTCAAATTCAAGTGCCAAAGATCATAATTCATCAAAAAATGTCAAAATATGAAACTTATTCATCAAGAAATCAAAAAGTCAAGATTTCATTTTGAAAAGTCAAAATTTCTAAACTTAGAAATTTTTCCAAGTGTTGGAAATTTCATGTTTTTTCATAACTTTGAACAAAATTTTCACCATAATGCAAGATGATTCAAGAGAAACTTCCAACATGAAAGTTGTAGATATCCATGAAATATACAACTTTTCTTTACACAACTCCTTCCAAAAATGCTTGGATCTCAATTTATAATTTTATAAACATGTGGTCATGAAACTAAATAATTAGTGAAATTTTCCCTAATTTGGTCAGGATTTTGACCTAACTTCATGGAACTTTTTCATATAGTTCCAATGGGAATCTTCAAAAGTAATTCAAAGATGGGTTTTATAGCACATTTCAAGCTTTCCAAAATGTCCAATAACTCCTTGAGATCATTCTTGGATAGGGAGAATCGAAGAGATGAAATTAGGGTTTTGTCACTTGAATTACAAGTCATTTTTGATGAACACGTGAACCAAATACATGCTAGGCTGCATAATCCTTGCTTTGCAGGCCTCAAACTTATCTGTCACTCCATAATTAAATGTTTACACAGCTATTAAGGCTTTGATCCAAGCAACTGAGCTATTATCCAAGTTTCATTTCCATTAATGGCACAAAGTTTACATTGCCATTCTTGTAAAGCAAGCTTTTTGCATAAAGTTCATTCTTGAGCCTCTAACTTGTTCCCTCTGATCACACTCCATCAACAAAGTTAGAAGCAAGCTTGTTTAAAGCATAACCACTCTATCTTAGCAACTACAGAAAGCTTTGAAACTTGAATTTCTCAAAAATCACATGTTATGCATAAACTTATGATTTTGAATTCTGATCAACTAGATCACTCCAAACTTATTGCTTATAAATAGAGTCACTATTTGTGAGCTAGAGGATGAGCTTAAAGACCCTGAAACACACAAAAACTCTCTCAAATCAGAAATTTCCCAAAAACTCCATTGTTGTACAGTTTCTGACCTTGAACACCAAACTCACATTTCCCTCGTGCGTTTCTTGGCCTTTTAGTTTCTAAAGCTTCCTTATATCAAGTGTAACCTATCCATGTCCTTGTTTCATTACTGTAACATCATTTACCATATCCTCTATAACCAAAAATAGAGCATTGCACATTGACTTCTCCAAGTCATTTCAGCCACTCTCAACTCAAGCAAATCATTGCATTAGCTTCCTAGGACCTCAAGGAAGCTGATATGTCTGCGATCGACTTAATGTCTGACGGTATCTTAACTGCAAGCGCACAGCCTATCGCGGTAGTAATAAGAGATTGTCGAATCCACAGGGACTTTGTAATCACTCTAGTGTTGTAAAACAGGTTGGTTTAGCTAAGGCGGAAATTGTCACGTTGGTTTTGGAAAGGTTAAGGAAGGTAAACTAATTGATTTTAAAGTAATTATAAGATGAAATGGTCGGTATGCAATAGAGTCGACCTAAAGGATCTAATCGGACCTAGGCATATAAGGATGGTCAACTTGGTTTATCTGTAGAATTAATCAGTTTAAAAATCCTCAACTCACACTTTCATGGTCTTATCTCGGATTATACGTCTAAAGCCCTATACCTGCTTTCGCTAGCCTATAAGTGTTTAGAAGTATTTTTTGGAAACTTAATTAATTCTAATTTGGTTTAAAGCGCTTTCACTGTATTTAAATCAAATGCCTAACTTTAGCTATCCGGTTAAAAACCTCACACTTTCGTGGTCTCGATCTAACCTATTTACTCTTCTTACTTTCGTAACAAAGGTTTTATTATTAAGCATAAAAAGTTATAACCAGAGTTAAGTTGATTAAAGTTTTAGCCTAAGTTTGATCAGATGCCTAATGTCTCTTACTATCCCATACCGACGCTAAAGGTTTAGCTAGCCATGGAAATTATAATGAACGTACTGGAAATGAAAACAAATAAATATAGATTGGACATTATAAATAATAAATTAAACATGCATTAATTAATAAAAAGGTATGTAATACAATTGCAAAATAGAAACCTGAAAATAAAGCCAATACTTCAATCCCTCTTCCACAAATCGGAAACTCGGACTTGGTATCGGTAATATGACAAATTCTGAGGCTTGAATAATAAATCCTAAACTATAATAATAATTTCCTGATGTTGAAAATTATTATTTGGGCAATGAAATTAAAAGAACGGAAATAAATGAATGCAGAAAAAATAACAACTGAAGGAACAATGGTTTTGATTTCGGCAGAGCTTCCGCACAAGTAAACTGTAAAAATCTCTGTCCTTCTAACGTTGAATGTTGAGGTATTTATAGAAGAATGAATTTGGCAGTTGGCTTGAAGACTTGTAACGAAGCTTTTCTTAAAAATCTCCACAAATGTAGGAACGTGGGTAGTTGAGGAAGAAGTGGTGAACGTGGAGTTTGACTGGAGAGAAATAAGGAGTTTGAAGACTCCTTCTATTTTGCTTTGCCACGTTCTGCACTTTTCAACATAACTGGGATGCACATTACGTTCGTCACTGAGGCGTTACGAGCAGGTTTGGTGTTTCCCCGTGTTACGGTCGTGGCCAATGTGTTACGGTCGTAACACGCTTCATGATGGCTTACGGTCGTGGCAGATGCGTTACGACCGTCACAACTGCAAAAATGTAATTCTTGACAGATTTATCTTTTTCTTCTGTTCTTTTGATGCTTTCTTGCATTGTTTCATGTTTTCTTCTGTTTTGAGCTGAGTTATGAATACCTGCAAAAAGTAATGACAAACTCGAAATATTCGGGAATTAATCGGGTCAAAAAAATACATAACGGGTAAATTTCATGGAAAATAAACGATACAATTTCGTGTTATCAAATTCCCCCATACTTAAACCTTTTCTTGTCCTCAAGCAAAATAATCAATTAAAAATATTGGACAAGTTTTTATAAACGCACATAACTAGTATACCTTTCGTTTTCAAATAATTTCAAGAAATCCTAAGTTAGTTCGGCCGAGAAAATCGAATGAAACCACAACGATACGTAAATGACACAAGCAACAAGCTAGTCGACGACTATCCATTTTAAACGAAACGTCCAATTATACCGTTATAATTCAACTCAAGGTTTCTCGTTTATATTTCACCCGGTTTCGTTCTTGCGCAATCACATTAAGCCCATTATCCTTGCACGCACGTAGTGGAATAGCCGGTTAGTGGTTCTGATCAAAACACGACGGTTTCTGGCACAATTATGTGGCAACCTCTTTTATCCAATTACAAGATGCGGGGGATCAAACCGTAGTCTGCCCTACCGAGTTCAGTACCAGATGCTTCTGAACCACCTAGACAATGGATTCTTATGTTACTTAGTAGAAGCTTTTGCATCCGTTGGATTAAACGATCGGGTGAGGATCGCCCAATTTTAGTTGGTGAAATACCTATTTCCTTAAAGCATGTAACATTCTTTTTAAATCAATTTGCAAGATCATCCACTTATGTTCATCGACTTTCCACGTGGTTTGTGTTAAGACTGGTGCTGACTGCTAATATAAACTATTAGGGGCTAATTTAAGACTTAAAACTCAAAGTATCGGTATAACGAAAATGGAGACGATTCGCGTAAGTAGAGAGTCGAAGGTGTCATAATCGTATAGTTCTCGTTGGATCGCTCTCGGCCTTCTAACTAAGATTTCAGTTAAAGTAGGTAACTAACGATTATGCGAATATAAAAGGCGAAAAATTTTGGTATGGCTAAATAAAACGTGGAGAAAATGAAATAACGAAATATAACTGAAATAGAAATGAAATTACTCGTTCTGAAATTAAGAATGCAGTGCTCCTCCCACACTATATCAAACATTGTCTCAATGTTATGATATAATGGCGAGGTTAAATGAAAAATACATCGGAAAAACAAGGAAAACAACAAGAAAAGGAAAAACTACTAGCGACCACGGCGGCTTCGGGTTCGTGACCGTCTGGAAGGAGTAGCTTCAGGGTCAGTGTCCTGGGGTCCAAGAGATGTAACATCCATCCTTAAAGCATTAAGCTCGCATAGCACTTCATCAAGCCTTTCATTCGTCGAGCGTTGACCACTCAAGATTTGGGCATTTTGTGCGTGTAAGGCGTCGAAACGCTCCTGATGCTTCCTTTCAAGAGCTACAGCCATCTGATTTTGCTGATGGAGGGCTCTGAGGATATCCTCCATAGTAAAAGGAGGTGGTGCAGAAGAGGACGACTCAGGAATGTCAGGCGCGGGAATAGCTCGATCCAGTTCTTCCTGCATCTCATCAGCGGGGCCGACATGAGGTTCTTCTTGAGCAGCAGCAGGACCTTCAGGGTTAAATAGCCATTTGGCTCGGTTCTGAGGGTCGATTCGGTCCCTGCAAGGCAAAACAATGTTAGTGTAAACTCGGTTTTGTATCACTGGATGAAATCTTCCGTCGTCCCGCTCGTGGATGAGGTGGGCCGATTTGCAATGATCCAAAGTAAGCAGAACCAGTGGTCGGGATGGCAGATGAACAAGGGTGTCACCATGGTTTAGTGCTAAAGCAAGAGAAGTGACAAGCCCTCCGAAATAGAAAGGTTTGCCGCCTCTGGTGCAGATGGAGTGAATATGAGCCAGGAGGAAAGGTGCGGCATTAATTTTCTGACCCGAGAATGCACAATGCATGAAAAATAGCTCCTTGGAGTTGAGCTTGTGGTTACTATCCCTTGCAAAGATTGTGTTGGATAAGATGCGGTGGAAGTAGCGAATGGCGGGGTTGTGGATTTGGGTAGCATTGAGCTGATCGTATGAATCAGCCCGATTATTGGTCAAGCTATGCCAAAGGTTGAAGGATTCCTCATGAAAGGTGTCGGGCACACGTAGGTGAGCGCCTTCATCAGTACAGAAATCTAGTAGGCGACCGAATGCATTATGAGGGAATTCGTATTCGGTGCTGAAAATGCGGAACCTTACCACACCGGTAAGTTGATTACTTGGGCCATTCGGAGTGATGTAGCAAAATGAACTGAGGAACTCAAGGGTGAGATTCTCGTACGTTGGTTGTGGCTGGCTACATAGGGTCCAAAGGTTGACATTCTGTAGTAGGTGTTGGACACTTTCAAGTAACCCGAGGTTTCGGAGGCAGTCAATGTCGACGAACCTCGTAGGATGGATGCCTCGGCGTTGGAACTTCAGGAACCGTGTGCGCTGAGTTTCACCTGCTTCGCCATTTCGTAGGGTAATGCCAGGAATGGGTTGGAGATTGTTCGCCATTTGCATGCAAGAGTGTTTGAGTGAGAATGGTTGTGGTTGGTGAATGAGAGAATGAGAAGATGATACGGGTAATGGAGGTATATATAGTGGAAGGAGATAGTGGGAAGTTTGAAAATTGATAGGGATTAGTGGTGGGTTGAATGGGGTTAATGGGTAGTTAATGGAGGAAGTGGGATGGTTGGGGAGTTATGGAAGAAGAAGAGAGAAAGGTTGAGGGAAGAAGAAAAGGGAACGTTCTGCTAACAGGGTAACTGATGTAGCCCGTGTTACGGTCGTAACACCAAGCTGACGAGCGTAACACGCTGAAAGGCGCGTGACGGTCGTGGGGGGATGGATTACGATCTGGAAGCTACAAATGTTGTAAATTTTTTTACAGAACAGAACACAATTACACAGAGTATATATTTTTATAGTAGACAGAACATCTCAGGCATTCCAACATAAACACAACATTAATTTATTCAACATATAATCCAATATATATAATTCGCAATAGAGTAGAAAACCATAAAACATTGTAAGCAGCATAATGATTGTAATTTGGAATGCAGTAATTTAACAAAAAATTGAAACTACCTAGAAACAAAGCAGAATGGAGCGAATCTAGCAAACCAGTAATTAAACAACTGAAACGAATGATTTCGTAAAACTGCATGTTCAACAACATAAACTCAAAAATTACATAAAGATAAAATTGTTCTGAATTTAAACGAAACTGAAAGTGTGCAGGAATTGGAAACTTCCTAAAAACAAAACAAAAAGAAATATAAAAACTGCAGCTGCCATTCGTGACTTCATCCAAGCTTCGCTTTAATTTCTTCGAGTGAACTATGAATATGATAAAACTGCTCCATTGTTATGTCGGTTAATCCCATTATTTCCAGACGCATGCTTTTTATCTCATCTTTTAAGCCATTAATATTAGTCTGGTAAGTATTAAGCGTGGTGGCAATTTTGTTAAGGTTATCAGTATAATCCTTAGTTGTTGTTTCAGGGGCTGCATGGGCTTCCGCCATGTTGACATTTTCGTAATAACCAGGAGGAGTCTCCGGGTCACCCATATCGGACATAATATCATCAAAGATTTGGTAATATTACGGTGTCTCAGGTGTAGGAGGTTGGTCGGGCGGGTTTAGCTCATAGAGCCAGTTGTCACGGTTTTAGACGCTCACTTTGTCATGGTTCGGAAGGGTAAATAAGTTTACAACTTCATCTCTTATCAGATAATCATAAGGTGGGTAAGCATGGTTTGCTATCATTCGGCGGTTAAAGCAAAAAGCAAGATTCATGGGACGGATCGTGCCAAAATGCGGGCACCTATTCAGCTGGTGTCTTAGGCCGAGGGCATGTGCAATCATTGTGACCAGGCCACCTATGATGATTGGTTCATCAGGGTTATCTATAATGCGGTAAAAAGTTTGCATCAGGAAGGGTACAACATTAACAGGGTGGCCTTGGTGCATACAATACAGTAAAAATATCTCGTCTTTGGACACGACAGTCTGGTTCTCCTCTTTCCCAAATACAGTATGGGCTAGCATCTTATGGAAATAGCGGATAGCAGGGTTATGAATTTCATTGTTATCCATATTATCAGGGTCGGGGTGATAATTACCAGTCAAGGTGCCCCAAAAGTAGTCTAGCTCAATGTCCATTAGCTCAACCTGGGTAGTGGAAAAGGCAAAAGGGCCGCTAGGAAATCCTAACAAGTCAGCTAAGTCCTTATGATTGTAAACAAAATTAATGCCGAAGAGACGGAAACTTATGAATCCTTTACGGGTTCCTTTCCCGTGTTCTGGTAAATGGACTAGGGAGCTTAGGAATTCGAAAGTGAGCTCACGGTAGGTAGCAAACCTAGTCTTAATAAGGGCTTTTTCCCACCCCCAACTGGTTAAACAAGTACATAACACTATCTAATATACCTAGGGCATTCATAGTTGGTTCATCATGATAAAGTGTTATACCAATGTTTCTTTTAGACAATTCCTCGAATTTTCTTTTCTGGTTTATACCCCTAAAGGTGGTTTCTAAGAAATTATGTTGCTTTGGTTCCATGGGTATTGTTAGGGAGACTAGTCAGAAGAGAAGGTGCAAAAGAAACAAAAACTTTTCAGAAATCCTGTGGCAAGTAAAATTATTTTTGAAATTAGCAGCAGTTTTCATGAAAATTATAACATAATAAAGGAAATGAAAATGAAACTTTAAATAGAAATAAATGCAAAAATGAAAAGAATAATAACTAACAATTAACAAATAGGTGGGTTGCCTCCCACTCAGTGCTGTTTTTAACGTCAAAAGCCTGACAGCTCAGGAGTGCAAGCACTCATGGTGATTCTCTCGAGAATGACTCCTCGGTTGAAACTTTAGTAATCATCGTTTTCCATGGCCACTTATCAAGCCATCTCACATATCCCTCACCTTTTCTTTTCTTTCTTCTGTGGGGTGGTTCATTCTTCTGAACTTGTGGTGGTGGTTCTGGATCTATCCTAAGTATCAACTTTTCAAGTTTGGGCTTAGTGATTTCATCCATCACCTCAAAGGTTAACCTTACCTTCTTAACAGTAATTATATCCCTAGTTTCACGGTCCTCTAATTTCCTCTTTTTTTGCGAGACTTCCAACAAGGGTGCATTAGTGTGGATATTTTCCAATACCTCCACATATGTCTTAGATTGGGGGTCTATCTGAGCTTTCATAAAACTTTTTGAGAGAGGAATCAGTGGGGTATATGGATGATGAACAACAATAGGTTCTTCCTTCTCTACCTCTTCTACGACCTCCCTTTTAGATGGTGTTGGAGGATTTTCCTCAATCTTTACTCTTTTCTCGTCTGAACTCTCCTCATCCACATCATCACTTTCCTCAACTTCATTATTGCTCTCCTCAACCTCATTATCGTTCTCCTTAGGATTTTCAACTTGTTTTTCACTAATGATTGTTACAACATCCAATTTTTCCTCAGGGAAGGGTCCTAGAGGGTTTTGTTCAAGCTGGGAGATTTGGGTCTCTAAGGCTATGTTGTGGGTCGCGAGCGAGTCAACCGCAGTGGTCAGTTTTCGAAGGGTTTCACTGTTTTGAAGACTTTGTTTTCTAAACTCTTCGTTCTAGACAGTTTGTGTCTCTACAAAGTGCTCCATCAGAGATTCTATCCTAGAGTGAGTTGGCGTCGCATCAGAATCCTCCATTGATGTTTCAAAGTTGAAATCATGCGATCCTTCTGATTCTTCAAATTGAGTTAGAGTCGCATTTTGTGTTTCCGTAAAGCGCTTTGTCATCATTGTTATTTCATTAAAATTTTCCATTAATGTTTCGAGGTCGGATTTATAGGATACTTGCGTCTCCTCGAAGTTAGAAGCAAGCTTGTTTAAAGCATAACCACTCTATCTTAGCAACTACAGAAAGCTTTGAAACTTGAATTTCTCAAAAATCACATGTTATGCATAAACTTGTGATTTTGAATTCTGATCAACTAGATCACTCCAAACTTGTTGCTTATAAATAGAGTCACTATTTGTGAGCTAGAGGATGCGCTTAAAGACCCTGAAACACACAAAAACTCTCTCAAATCAGAAATTTCCCAAAAACTCCATTGTTGTACAGTTTCTGACCTTGAACACCAAACTCACATTTCCCTCGTGCGTTTCTTGGCCTTTTAGTCTCTAAAGCTTCCTTATATCAAGTGTAACCTATCCATGTCCCTGTTTCATTACTGTAACATCATTTACCATATCCTCTATAACCAAAAATAGAGCATTGCACATTGACTTCTCCAAGTCATTTCAGCCACTCTCAACTCAAGCAAATCATTGCATTAGCTTCCTAGGACCTCAAGGAAGCTGATGTGTCTGCGATCGACTTAATGTCTGACGGTATCTTAACTGCAAGCGCACAGCCTATCGCGGTAGTAATAAAAGATTGTCGAATCCACAGGGACTTTGTAATCACTCTAGTGTTGTAAAACAGGTTGGTTTAGCTAAGGCGGAAATTGTCACGTTGGTTTTGGAAAGGTTAAGGAAGGTAAACTAATTGATTTTAAAGTAATTATAAGATGAAATGGTCGGTATGCAATAGAGTCGACCTAAAGGATCTAATCGGACCTAGGCATATAAGGATGGTCAACTTGGTTTATCTGTAGAATTAATCAGTTTAAAAACCCTCAACTCACACTTTCATGGTCTTATCTCGGATTATACGTCTAAAGCCCTATACCTGCTTTCGCTAGCCTATAAGTGTTTAGAAGTATTTTTTTGGAAACTTAATTAATTCTAATTTGGTTTAAAGCGCTTTCACTGTATTTAAATCAAATGCCTAACTTTACCTATCCGGTTAAAAACCTCACACTTTTACTCTTCTTACTTTCGTAACAAAGGTTTTATTATTAAGCATAAAAAAGTTATAATCAGAGTTAAGTTGATTAAAGTTTTAGCCTAAGTTTGATCAGATGCCTAATGTCTCTTACTATCCCATACCGACGCTAAAGGTTTAGCTAGCCATGGAAATTATAATGAACGTATTGGAAATAAAAACAAATAAATATAGATTGGACATTATAAATAATAAATTAAACATGCATTAATTAATAAAAAGGTATGTAATACAATTGCAAAATAGAAACCTGAAAATAAAGCCAATACTTCAATCCCTCTTCCACAAATCGGAAACTCGGACTTGGTATCGGTAATATGACAAATTCTGAGGCTTGAATAATAAATCCTAAACTATAATAATAATTTCCTGATGTTGAAAATTATTATTTGGGAAATGAAATTAAAAGAACGGAAATAAATGAATGCAGAAAAAATAACAACTGAAGGAATAATGGTTTTGATTTCGGCAGAGCTTCCGCACAAGTAAACTGTAAAAATCTTTGTCCTTCTAACGTTGAATGTTGAGGTATTTATAGAAGAATGAATTTGGCAGTTGGCTTGAAGACTTGTAACAAAGCTTTTCTTAAAAATCTCCACAAATGTAGGAACATGGGTAGTTGAGGAAGAAGTGGTGAACGTGGAGTTTGACTGGAGAGAAATAAGGAGTTTGAAGACTCCTTCTGTTTTGCTTTGCCACGTTCTGCACTTTTCAACATAACTGGGATGCACATTATGTTCGTCACTGAGGCGTTACGAGCAGGTTTGGTGTTTCCCCGTGTTACGGTCGTGGCCAATGTGTTACGGTCGTAACACGCTACATGATGGCTTACGGTCGTGGCAGATGCGTTACGACCGTCACAACTGCAAAAATGTAATTCTTGACAGATTTATCTTTTTCTTCTGTTCTTTTGATGCTTTCTTGCATTGTTTCATGTTTTCTTCTGTTTTGAGCTGAGTTATGAATACCTGCAAAAAGTAATGATAAACTCGAAATATTCGGGAATTAATCGGGTCAAAATAATACAGAACGGGTAAATTTCATGGAAAATAAACGATACAATTTCGTGTTATCAGAAGCTAACCTGATCATCACCATCACTAGAAACAAGCTCAAACTCCAAACACGATTTTTAGTTTTGAGGTAAGTTTTCTCAACTTGGAACTCTTCATACAGGTATCCTCAATAGTTTATTTGTGAACAAAACATGTAGATATCATTGCCCTAAAGTTAACCATGTCCATAGTTTCCATTAATTTTGCTTGAGCTTAGAGAATTTTGAAACTGAAATTTCTGAAATTTTTAGGGTTCAGATTAGGGCCATTAAAATTCATGCTTATCTTTGATCTATAGTTTTAATACTTTACATTTCTGGAATCGTGAGAAAAAATTCTACAAGTTTCATGTTTACAGTTTTCATTTTTGATGAGAAATGAGCAAGTTACAGTTGGTCTGGCTGGAGGTTGAAGATGAAGTCATCAGGGCGCGTTTTGCCTTGTATATTTATTGTTTTGCTTATGTTAACTGATGTATAGCCACCCCAGTGGTAGAAGCGCGCGTCCATAACCTATGGGACCTGGGTTCGAACCCCAGTGGTACCCTTTTGCATTTTTTACATGTTTTACAATTCTGACTTTTTTTTGTTTGCAGGGCGCTAGGCCTGACTTATTTTTTTATTCTGCTAGTTAACCCCCTGTATCCCATTGACACCCCTGGCCCAAATTTATTTATTTTCTTTTTTTATTTTCATTTTTATTTTTCTTAAATATATTTTCTAAATACTAAAAAATCATAAAATACAAAAAAATAATATGTTTATATTTTGACTTAGTTTATTTTATTTTTTCTCACAAAAACATATTTTTATTAATTACGCTTTATTTATTTTTTACTTATTATCTTGTAAATTTAAATAAAATTAGGTTATTAGTTATTTTCTTTCATACTAATTTAAATACATTATTTTTTATATAAAAAAGACTAAAAACATTTTATAATGCTATAAATATTTTTAAGATGAAAATACCAAAAAAATAATTTTCATAAACTTATTTTCTTTTGATTAATTAATAGAACTAGAGTTTTACTTAAAATCTTATCTTAATAAAAATCAAATTTAATTAATTATTTTCTTTATTTAATTAAGATAAGACAAAATCCCTTTTTTTCATGAAAATCAAACAAAGATACATTTTCTTTATATTTTACATTTTTTGTACATTCATTCATTTTATACTTTGTATTTATTTATTTCCTTGTACATTGATATCAATTCAATATGGTTGTAATAGACTAATTAGGTTTAAATTCTTGCAATCCCCATTCATGAATTTGTATATCCCCCTCCCCACAAATGTTGTAATAGCATAGTAACTTTAAATTTCACAATTTATCGCTTTTATATAACATGCTAGTAATTGGGGTTTGTATGGAAAGACTAAAACCAATACTTAGAAAATCCTAATTCAAGATAAAAACAAGCATAAAAATGATACACTTGCACACAAATACCCCTAGGGTTATTCCACTCGGTTGCCTTATACAAAATGGTCATATTACGCATGTGAGGTATCTTAGCAAAAACAAGCAAATACAAGATCATAGTCCATCGATAATGCTATCTAAGTTGCCTTTCAAATGATCTTAGTCCCCCAAAAAGAATACTAAGATACCTTGAAACATTTCTAATCATGGTTATACGATGACCCACGCCCGTCCCGTTTACATCCAAAGATAGGGTTGCTTACCAAATCAATGGTAAGACAACAATGTCAAAGGAAAATAAAATGAACAAGAAAGACATTTGAGTAGGTAGATTTCTCCTAATTACTTGCTCCATTTAAAAACAAACATCCTTGCTATTTTCAAAAATAATCACCTACAAACATCTTACAAACTTGAAAACATTTTCAAAAGATCAACATCTTTGTATACATTTATACAAACAAGAATCATTACAAAGATTGCCTAAACAATAGCCTTTTTACAAAATACTTTCAAAAACCACACAAAGCATAATTTCAAACAAAAGCAAGTGATCTAGCAAGTAACTAAGAGCCCATGGAAAACCATGGATGAAAATGGTGTTAATACATTCCCTTTTCATAATCTACCCCCCGAACTCAAGAAATAATCTCAAAGTTCTTTCCTGTGCTTTTTCACCTTTCCTTTTTTGATAAAAGAAAAGTCAGTGGTGACTCTTACTAACCGTAACATTTGCGATAAAATGCAAAACACCCAAGTCAGTTCTCCCACCGTATCACACGTTGCATACTTCAAGGCTTCATCTTCCATAAGTTCATTCACTTGCTTAGCTGACAATAACACCATTTTTCAATTATCACCAAACTTAAGGAACCTCAAAGTATTATTATAACAATTGATGTGAACATGATTGAACATCAATCAGTCCATCCCAAGAATAACATCAATTTGGTGTAAGGGTAGACACACCAAATCCTTAACAAAACTCTTACCATAAATGGTCATAGGTCACTTTGAACAAACAAGAGCAGTAGTAACAGAACCACTAGCAGGAGTTTCTATTACCATACTACAATTCATATCAGACAACTTCAATCCCAAATTATTAGCATATTAATGCGAAATAAACGAATGAGTAGCACTAGTCTCAATAATAGCAACTAATTCAACATCATTAATAAAACAAGTACTTAGAATCAAGTTGTCCTTCTTGGAATCCTCTGATCCACTCAAAGAAAACACCCTACTGTTGGTATGGGCAACAACGTCCTTCTTAGGATTATGACATTGGGTACTGATACGACTCTGCTCTCCACAATTGAAATAGTTTGGACTATCGTTATTGCATTCAGGAGCACGACTACCCATCTTACCACATTTGTAACATCTCAGAACCTTATTCTCACATTCATTAGAATGATGACCTTTTTCATCACACCTATAACACTTGACAAGAGCGGGAGCTCCTCCCCCATTTGTCCGTTTCCCATCATAAATCTTTTGTTTCCCTTTATCAGATGGAGCATCATAAGGCTTCTTACGATCTTGATGTTGTTTTCCTCTTTTCTCTTTCAGACTCTTGTAGTGAGCCGAATGAGATTTTCTATCTTTTTCATAGATTCTACAGTTGTTCACCAACTCTAGAAACCTACAGATTTGTTGATATCCAATTTCCCATTTAATTTTCGGATGCAAACCATTCTCAAAATTTATACACTTCGAGAACTCAGCAGACGCTTCACTGTAATGTGGATAGTGCTTTTCCAGTTCCATAAACCTTGAAGCATACTCAGTCACAATCAAATTCCCTTGTTTTAACTCTAGAAACTCAATCTCTTTCTTTTCGTGCACATGCTCTAGAAAGTAATTCCTCAGGAACTCCCTACTAAACACAACCCAAGTAATAACTTCGCCCACCCCTGTTAGTCTTTGATGGGTACTGACCCACCAGTCATCAGCTTCATTTGCCAGTATATGCGTACCAAAACAAACCTTTTGTGCTTCTGAACAATCCATGACCCGAAAGATCCTTTCAATCTCTTTGCGCCAAGTCTGCACTCCATCCGGATTGTATATACCATTGAAAATAGGCAGATGATTCCACTAAAATGTCTCCAAAATACGGGATCCATCGTTCCCACCAATGTTAGGTTGATGTTGCACAGTCTGACCAACAGCTTGCAAAAAAAGCAGCAGCTATCGCAACATCGTACTTCTAGCCATTCTACACACAAAAATCTAACGTCATAAACATGTATCGACAGTGTACTCACACTAATCGACCGACAGGATATGCACATCATAAGAAAATATGGTCGGATGGACCGGCCTGCTCTGGTACCACTAATGTAACACACTTCTAAAACCCCCATAAATATTATGAATAATAAATCAGAGTATTGCACTAAAAGAGTGTCACATCTTCATATAAAACACCCTACATACATATCTTACTCTGTAACACGGTTTTTTGAAAATTAAAACATTTATCTCATGGAAATTATAATCAAGAACTTCAACATATTGCAACAGAAATTTATCTCAAAAATCTGTATTAAATACTTCAAAATCAAATGCCATCACACTTCATAGTTCATGAGTTAGACTTCAAAACATCTTAAAACAAAATAAAGAATTCTCAACACATCATGTCAACAAGGAACATATAGTTCAATTCAAATGATCCTAAAAACCCTGATGTTACATATCAGAGCAAGACCTTCTAAACTCAACGAAAATAAACAACAACTCTGAAGTTATCCTCTAAGCTTCGACGAACTATTCTTAATCACCTGCAAGTTACCCACGTATAGAGGCAACATTTCCAAGCAGAAAGGGTGAGTAATCATAATCATTATAAAAGATATAAGGAATAAATATAGTAGTTATAACACAGTAGCCAAACACTACATATCATCAAAACTTCATATTATACTCACACCTTCACTTCATTATTCATTTATAACATCATCATATCATCAGTTAATAATCACCACTACAACATCATTAATTCACGCATTCACAAAGCATCACGGAATCAAATATTATGCAATGTCACAAAGAATGTAATTTAGCTTCATTAGACTCATGCATGTGATACTAAAACTTCACTGATGACTTAGTCATTGTTTCTCCAAAGATCCCCACCAATATGATCGATTCCCGCTTGGAACCAAAGCACGTCATAATATTGCACACAATCCACACTATGGGATTGAAGACATTACTAGACTAAGTCCCATCACCATCACTGGACCAATCGTCCTAACAACATCACTGGATCGAAGTCCTAACATATGCCATGAATGCATGATGCATAACAACATAGTAAAATGTGACCATGACTAGTCAAAATGCATCATTAATTCATGAAAATCATAGTTAGGTCATGACATACTTCATATATATATATATATATATATATATATATATATATATATATATATATATATATATATATATATATATATATATATATATATATATATATATATATATATATATATATATATATATATATATATATATATATATATATATATATATATATATATATATATATATATATATATATATATATATATATATATTCATGGCATCATCACAACATTATCAAATCATCATAGCAACAACATAGTATTATCATAGTATCAATAACAAATCAAACAACATACGTCACTGTAATCCATCATAGAGAAGTATAATTTGATCTTAGAATAGGTACTAGAAATCAAGATCCTTTTGTTCATTTCATTCCACCTAATTATAGTTCATCGTGTTATCTACCCAACACTTTGAATGGCGTGTCAAACGGAGTCCTGAAACTCAAGTTACGACACTTTTAGATTTTGTCTGTTGTCCCTCGCCTGAGGCTCACCCGACGAAGCTGGTTGCTCGCTTAGGGCTCGCTCGGAGAGTACGTGGAGACAGCTCCTTCCTCATAAAAAACTCCAGGGGCATTGTTTTTCTTTTGTCTCCTTCACCCGACGAAGCTTAGGTGAGTCACCACTTTCCATAAAAATTCTAGGGGCTCTGTTTTCACCCTTTTTTCCTTCACGTCACACTCTCTCAACACTTCAACGGTGAAACTCCTTCACCTAGTGACGCATCATGCTCGCTCGACAAGCCAGCATGAACATGAATTTTCTGTTGCGATCTCTAAACTGCACCAGTCTTAATTACACATGATTTCTTCATATTATAGGTCTCAATTCATCACAATTACTCTTGGATCATCGTATAACAACAACATAACTTATTACACATCTTATGCATCAATCCATTACACAAGAACATCACAATTTCATCAATTTATATCAAACCATCATAATAACACCATCAACCAAAACCCCAATACAAACCTACAATTATCTAAACCTTAGATCAATTATAATAACAATGATAAACTCCCCATACCTTAGATTCCTAGCAGCAATATATTCCTCTTCGTGTGCTACGGAAATCCCTTTGCTCTCTTTTTGCCCTAGCTCTGCTACGCTCTTCTAATTCTTTTCACGATTGCACAAAATGACACGCTTTTCTCTCTATTCCTTGTTTAACCCTTGGACCCTTTCTATGGTGTTCCAATATTACCCCCACTTACTTCATAATATTACTACCTTGTCCTTATAGTCTCTACCTCTTATTATTTTATTTATTTAATTAATAACAATTCTAAATAATCAAAACTAATTATCTAAAATTATTTAAACCACTCAATACTACTTAATTCCGACTATACCACACATAACAGCACATCATGCTTCATATTCTTCAAACATCACAAATGCTCATCATAAATACTTAAGCAATTAGATAAATAATCTAATTAATTTGGGGTGTTACACTTATCCTTTCTTTTTCTTGAGTAATTGGATTGCTAGTCGTACTTAGCTTGTGTTTGGATGCTTGTCTTTCGTTCAAAACACATTAAATAAACGAGTTTAGTTTTTGGTCCTTATGGGATGAAAAGGAATGGTATGGACGTAATTATCCTTTCTGTTTTCTGAGTATTCTAATTGCTAGTCGTATTTAGCTTTTGGTTAGATGCTTGCTTCCCGCTAAGTACTTATAATTAAACTCGCCTCACAAATTTCCTGAAAAACCTTTAGGATGAAAAAGGAATGGTTAGGACGTATTTATCCTCTTTGTTTCCTGAGTAAATGGATTTCTAGTTGTACTTAGCTTGTGGGTTGATGCTCATCTCCCACTTAATATCAATTTCAACACATTCAACCTTTTGCCTTTCGGATTTTCAATTCTAAACCTTTTCATAAAATGAAAGATGCTTTGTCCATTCTGCAACGATGCAAACAACACTTTCACATAAGAACATCAAACGTTTTTCTCTTGAATGTGATAATGGAAAAAGTATGTGTTGATCCAGAATAATTCATCCATTCTTGAAGCGACACAAATGTTCAATTATCCATGTTTTCAACAATAATATTTTCCTTTCGATTCTCCATCGCACTGATAATTGCAAACTATAGTTATTTTTGTATATACCTTTTGTTGCACTTATCGAATCTTTGTGGCATATATCAGTTGAATAACTCAGCTTTTTATGTATAAATACGTTTAGTTTGTGTATAATGTGTTTTCTTATATAAAGTGTATCATTTGATAGTTTTATATTTATTTTGTAGGTATTTGAGCATTGTTAGAGCAATAGGAATAAAGCTCCAAGATGCATTTTTGGATCAATAAAGGAATAAAGCCAAGATTAGAAGCCATTGGAAGTTATGCAGAGAAAGCAATAGAAGTTGCCTTCCTGTCATGGATCTCCGGGCGAAAGGAAGACATCGCCGGGAGAATTTTGAAGTCAATTTTCCATGTTAGTTCTGTCATGCGTCGCTGGGCGAAAGGGAGCTTCACCAGGAGAAAATAAGAAGAGTCGTCGGGCGATGAATTATGGTCGCGGGGCGACAGTAGATATTTATTTCAGATGAGAATGTGGCTTTTCTTAGGCCTAGTAAATAAGAGTTGCCGCTGGGCGGCGCTTTTATATCGTCGGGCGATGGTTGCGGATCTGATTTTCTTTATATTTCCTTTTTGTTTCATTTGGAGGGTTATGGTTTTCGGGGGGGTATTTTTTTTCTCCCAACTCCATCAACCTCATTTTTGTAGTGGATTAGCTTAGATAACAACACTAGGGCTTGCACACGGATGATCCGGGGTGGATTGCTCATCGACCGACTCTGACAAACTGGAAGATTTGTGGTTTATCTCTTCTCCTCTCTATGTATTTCTCTTTTGTTAGTTTTGTATGTATATTTACTCTGAACTTATGTATATTTGTCGCCCATGGTGTCATATTAAACTTTCCTTACAAATCCGTGTGGATTGTTGTCTTAGATTTTTTCTCTATGCTAGGAATTTGACTTGTTATAGACATATACTGCTTAGATTCTTATCTAGGAAGATTATCTGTTAGTTTCTGAACTCTATAGATAGATTTAGAGTTGACATCTACTTGGGTATCAGAGCTTAATGCCTCTGTGTAGTTGTGTTGTGCTGAGATATCGTCAGTGTAATTACATAGTTCTTCTGTGTTGTTGAGGAGGTAGAGAGATCATTTCCTTGGTGATACAATCGGTCTCTCAATTTGGGTTAGAAATGACTTAGGTTGTGAGTGATACATAGTGGGATTGATGAGTATTGATAGTTTGAACGTAATTGGTCGATAGATTTAAGTCTATGATGAGTAGATTATATGCAGGCTTGATAAGTTCTTCCTTAGTTTTTACTTTTGTTTATATTTATTTTTTGTTGATAACATTTTCTTTATAAACTCATTAACGAGAGATTTATTGAATGGAAATTTAATAACTAATCTTTGTGGACACGATAAATTCTTGGATACATATTTCCAAAACTTTTGTTGATTGCCGCTACACCGCTTCCAATAAAACGACGCTGTTGCCGGGGATTGGTTCTATTGTTTTCGCATTGTGATAGTTCTTTTATTTTTAGTTTTGTAATTAATGTATATGTTGTATAGAAATTGTATATTAACTTGTATATGATATTTGTGCATATATGTGTTTTTCTTTGTTTTCACTTATTGTTGTAAATTGTCTCATTTTCATAAGGTTTGTTGTGTGATTGTTAGGAAACTTTCTTTAGGTTTGTACGGTGTGACAATACCATGGCATGATGAGAGGAGGTTACTAGCTCACACAATAAAGGCGTCGAACTTACAACGTAAAAAAAGCATGTTTGTTTGTATTTGTTTATGTGTGTGGTGATTTGTGCTTTAACAAGTTAAAACGAGGAAATGTTCAGAATTTCAAATAATCACTTTTCAACTTGTTAATTCATTTTCATCCGGTTTTCATATCGTTATTTGTATTTGTTTTGTTATGTCAATTTGTGTTTTCTGAAAGCTTGTCGTGTTTAGCTTGAGGAGTTTTGTTCGTTGTATATATTGTGCATTTTGTTTGTACATTGAAATTTTGTACGAGTATTATTTTTCTAATTCTTTTGTTGTTGTTTGCACTCAAGTTTTGATCCGGTAACTTGTAGAATATTGAGGTAATTTGTCAAGTTTTATTGTTTCGACTTGTGAATGCATGGTAATGATTTTGTTAATGTTTTGTACACGTTCGAGGTATATGTTTATCGCTTTCTATACTTTAGCATTTTCATGATACTTAGACTTCTTACAATTTTTATGCCATTTATTCTTTTGTATACTTGTTCATTTGTGAATAATTTTAGTTCCTACCGTTTTTGTGAGGTAACTTTTCAATGTTCACATATGCTGGAGACGACAATTCTTGTTTTAACTAGATTTTATTATGCTTAATCTTTTGTTTATGTTGATTGTATGAAAACTTGAACATGATCAAGGCATTTTTTTGTTTCATTTTGAGCACAACTACCTTGGCCAAATAATTCTATTCACCTTGTGAGTGTGTGATCATTTGTAACCCCTTTGGGCTTTTGTCACTGTCCATGTTGTATTTACTAAATGTTTGTCTATGAATGTTTAGTTTCCCTTTTTGCATGGATGTTGATTCTTTGTTTTCTTGAACCCTCAACCATTGTTTTAGTTTGAATTTTTACCTTGCCTTAGAAAGTAGGGAGTATTCACTTTAATGTATGGTTGAATTCAAGTTGGGGAGAAAAAAAATTGTGTATTTATTGGTTGATTTCTATGAGGTTAAAAAGAAAAAGAAAAAAAAGGAGAAAAGAAATGAAAAAAAAGTGATAGAAAAAGAAAGGAAAAAATTGAAAAGCTTTAAAAAAGAAAAACAAAAAGAGTATGGAATAATTTTGTGTGAATAATTTATGTGATTGGTGTGAAATATGGGATGAAAGAATAATGCTAGATTGGAATTCTCTATTTGAAACTTTGTGGAAGTAATTACTCCATTAGATTTAGGCAAGTTTTTGTTTCGATTAGCTTTAGGACTTATTACTTGTTTGTTAATCAAGCCACATTACAACCTTGAAAAGCCCTTGAGATTCTTACTTTTATATTTTCAATGTAAATTTTTAGATGAATGCATAATTTAGTCTATTGTTTGCAAGACTGTTGGATGGGTGGAATTACCCCATTTTTGTGTGTTTTTCATCTATCAATGATTGTATTCGCTAGGTGTGATTCATTTGTGAACTAGTATTGTTTTAGAATGTTTGGAATAATTTTTGTATATAGAATTTGTTTCGTTTTTATGTTATAGTCGTAGTTTAGTCGTAAGTGTTTACTTTGTGTGTACTGTTTTTTTATTTAAACCATTGCATTTGTTTTCAATTTTCAAGAACCTGTTGATTCATGATTCTTTGATTTATAATTCTTTGTTCTTTGAGTATTTGACTTTGTTTTAGGAAAAATAATTATTCAAGTTGGGGAGAGTTTGATAAGTGCAAATTGTAGTTATTTTGTATATATTTTTTGTTGCACTTATCGAATCTTTGTGGCATATATCAGTTGAATAACCCAGCTTTTTGTGTACAAATATGTTTAGTTTGTGTATAATGCATTTTCTTGTATAAAGTGTATTGTTTGATAGTTTTGTATTTAATTTGTAGGTATTTTAGCATTTTTGGAGCAATAGGAATAAAGCTCTAAGATGCATTTTTGGATCAATAAAGGAATAAGGCCAAGATTTGAAGTCATTTGAAGTTATGCAGAGAAAGAAATAGAATTTGCCTTTCTATCATGGATCGTCGGGTGAAAGGAAGACGTCGTCGGGCGAATTTTGAAGAGTCACCAGACGATGAATTGTGGTCGCTGGGCGACAATAGATATTTGTTTCAATTGAGGACATGGCTTTTCCTGGGCCTTGTAAATAAGAGTTGTCGTCGGGCGACGCTTTTATATCATTGGGCGATGGTTGCGGATCTGATTTTCTTTATATTTCCTTTTTGTTTCATTTGGAGGGTTATGGTTTTGGGGGTGATTTTTGTTCTCCCAACTCCATCAACCTCATTTTTATAGTGGATTAGCTTAGATAACAACACTAGAGCTTGCACACGGATGATCAGGGGTGGATTGCCCATCGACCGGCTCTGACAAACCAGAAGATTTATGGTTTATCTCTTCTCCTCTTTGTGTACTTCTCTTTTGTTGGGTTTTGTATGTATATTTACTCTGAACTTATGTATATTTGTCGCCCATGGCTTATATTAAACTTGCTTTACAAATCCTTGTAGATTGTTGTCTTAGATTTTTGCTCTGTGCTAGGAATTTGAGTTGTTACAGACATATACTGCTTATATTCTTATCTAGAAAGATTATTTGTTAGTTTTTGAACTCTAGAGATAGATTTAGAGCTGACATCTACTTGGGTATCAGAGCTTAATGCCTCTGTGTAGTTGTGTTGTGCTGAGAGATCGTCAGTGTAATTACATAGTTGTCTTATATGTTGTTGAGGAGGTAGAGAGATCATTTCCTTGGTGATACAATCGTTCTCTCAATTTGGGTTAGAAATGACTTAGGTTGTAAGTGATACGTAGTGGCATTGATGAGTATTTATAGGTTGAACTTAATTGGTCGATAGATTTAAGTCTGTGATGAGTAGATTATATGCAGGTTTGATAAGTTCTTTCTTAGTTTTTACTTTTATTTACATTTATTTTTTGTTGATAACATTTTCTTTATAAACTCATTAACAAGAGATTTGTCGAATGGCAATTCAATAACTAATCTTTGTGGACACGATAAATTCCTGGATACATATTTCCAAAACATTTGTTGCTTGCCGCTACACCACTTCCAACAAAATGGCGATGTTGTCGGGGATTGGTTCTATTGTTTTCGTATTGTGATAATTCTTTTGTTTTTTAGTTTTGTAATTAATGTATATGTTGTATAGAGATTGTATATTAACTTGTATATGATATTTATGCATATATGTGTTTTTCTTTGTGTTTCACGTATTATGGTGAATTGTCTCATTTTTGTAACATTTGTTGTGTGATTGTTAGGATACTTTCTTTAGGTTTGCACGGTGTGAAAATACCATGGCATGATAAGAGAAAGTTACTAGCTCACACAATAAAGGCGTCGAGCTTACAACGTAAAAAAAACATGTTTGTTTTTATTTGTTTATGTGTGTGGTGATTTGTGCTTTAACAAGTTGAAACAAGGAAATATTCTGAATTTCAAATCTTCACTTTTCAACTTGTTAATTCATTTTCACCCGGTTTTCAAATTGTTATTTGTATTTGTTTTGTTATGTTAATTTGTGTTTTTTGAAAGCTTGTCGTGTTTAGCTTGAGGAGTTTTGTTCGTTTTATATATCGTGCATTTTGTTTGTAAATTGAAATTTTGTAGGAATATTATTTTTCTAATTCTTTTGTTGTTGTTTGCACTCAAGTTTTGGTCCGGTAACTTGTAGAATATTGAGGTAATTTGTCAAGTTTTATTGTTTCGACTTGTGAATGCATGGTAATGATTTTGTTAATGTTTTGTACGCGTTCGAGGTATGTGTTTATCGCTTTCTATACTTTAGCATATTCATGGTACTTAGACTTTTTACAAATTTTATGCCATTTATTATTTTGTATGCTTGTTCATTTGTGAATAATTTTAGTTCCTACCCTTTTTGTGAGGTAACTTTCCATTGTTCACATATGTTGGAGACCACAATTCTTGTTTTAACTGGATTTTATTATGCTTAATCTTTTGTTTGTGTTGATTGTATGAAAGCTTGAACATGATCAAGGCGTCTTTTTTGTTTCATTTTGAGCACAACTACATTGGCCAAATAATTCAATTCACCTTGTGAGTGTGTGATTATTTGTAACCCATTTGGGCCTTTGTCACTATCTATGTTGTATTTACTAAATGCTTGTCTATGAGTGTTTATTTTCCCTTTTTGCATGGATGTTGATTCGTTGTTTTCTTGAACCCTTAACCATTGTTTGGGTTTGAATTTTTACCTTGACTTAGAAAGTAGGGAGTATTCACTTTAATGTATGGTTTAATTCAAGTTGGGAAGAAAAATGATTGTGTATTTATTGGTTGATTGTTATGAGTTTGAAAAGAAAAAGAAAAAAAGGGAGAAAAGAAATGGAAAAAAAAGGTATAGAAAAAGAAAGGAAAAAATAGAAAAACTTTGAAAAAGAAAAACAAAAAGAGTATGGAATAATTTTGGGTGAATAATTTATGTGATTAATGTGAAATATGAGATGAAAGAATAATGCTTGATTGGAATTCTCTATTTGAAACTTTGTGGAAGTAATTACTCCCTTAGGTTTAGGCAAGTTTTTCTTTCGATTAACTTTAGGACTTATTACTTGTTTGTCAATCAAGCCACATTACAACCTTGAAAAGCCCTTGAGATTCTTACTTTTATATTTTCAATATAAATTTTTGGATGAATGCATAATTTAGTCTATTGTTTGAAAGATTGTTGGATGAGTGAAATTACTCCATTTTTGTGTGTTTTTCATCTACCGATGACCGTGTTTTCTAGGTGTGATTCATTTGTGAACTAGTATTGTTTTATAATATTTGGCATAATTTTTGTATTTAGCATTTGTTTCGTGTTTATGTTATAGTTGTAGTTTAGTGGTAAGTGTTTACTTTGTGTGTACTGTTTTTTATTTGAATCATTGCATTTGTTTTCCGTTTTTAAGAACCTGTTGATTCATGGTTCTTTGATTTATCATTCTTTGTTCTTTAAGTATTTGACTTTGTTTGAGGACAAACAATGATTCAAATTAGGGATAGTTTGATAAGTGCAAATTGTAGTTATTTTGTATATACTTTTTGTTGCACTTATCGAATCTTTGTGGCATATATCAGTTGAATAACCCAGTTTTTTGTATATAAATACGTTTAGTTTATGTATAATGTGCTTTCTTGTATAAAGTGTATCGTTTGATAGTTTTGTATTTATTTTGTAGATATTAGAGCATTATTGGAGCAATAAGAATAAGGCTCCAAGATGCATTTTTGGATCAATAAAGGAGTAAGGCCAAGATCGGAAGTCATTTGAAGTTATGAAGAGAAAGCAATAGAAGTTACCTTTCTGTCATGGATCGTCGGGTGAAAGGAAGATGTCGTCGGGAGAATTTTGAAGAGTCACCAGATGATGAATTATGGTCGTCGGGCGACAATAGATATTTGTTTCAGTTGAGAACGTGGCTTTTCCTGGGCCTTGTAAATAAGAGTTGTCGCCGAGCGACGCTTTTATATCGTCGGGCGATGGTTGCGGATCTGATTTTCTTTATATTTCCTTTTTGTTTCATTTGGAGGGTTATAGTTTTGGGGGATGATTTTTGTTCTCCCAACTCCATCAACCTCATTTTTGTAGTGGATTAGCTTAGGTAACAACACTAGGGCTTCCATACGGATGATCCAGGGTGGATTGCTCGTCGACCGACTATGACAAACTGGAAGATTTGTGGTTTATCTCTTCTCCTCTCTATGTATTTCTATTTTGTTGGATTTTTTATGTATATTTACTCTGAAGTTATGTATATTTGTTGTCCATGGAATTATATTAAACTTGCTTTACAAATCTTTGTGGATTGTTGTCTTAGATTTTTCCTCTGTGCTAGGAAATTGAGTTGTTATAGACATATACTTCTTAGATTCTTATCTAGCAAGATTATCTATTAGTTTCTGAACTCTAGAGATAGATTTAGAGCTAACATCTACTTGGGTATCATAGCTTAATGTCTCTGTGTGGTTGTGATGTGCTGAGAGATCGTCAATGCGATTACATAGTTATCTTCTGTGTTGTTGAAGAGGTAGAGAGATCATTTCCTTTGTGATACAGTCGGTCTCTCAATTTGGGTTAGAACTGACTTAGGTTGTGTGTGATACGTAGTGAAATTGATGAGTATTGATAGGTTGAATGTAACTGATCGATAGATTTAAGTCTCTGATGAGTAGATTATATGCAGACTTGATAAGTTCTTTCTTAGTTTTTACTTTTGTTTACATTTATTTTATGTTGATAATATTTTCTTTACATAATCATTTATCCCCAAACTCATTAACGAGAGATTTTTCGAACGATAATTCAATAACCAATCTTTGTGGACACGATAATTTCCCGAATACATATTTCTAAAACTTTTGTTGCTTGCCGCTACACCGCTTCCAACAATACGTAGAAGCATGATTTTGAAATCTTGTCAGGCACAATAATAAAAAATCCCAAAAATATATTTTTTTTTTTCTCGCTTAATGACTAGAAGATCGCAAGTAACATAAGCTAACTTTCTTTGACAAAACTAATTAAATGAGTTCTGTAATCAGATCCGAGGGTGTATCTTCTCATTCATCATCATGAAGTTCCTATATTGGAACTTAAGGTAATTGGGCAATCCCGAAACAAAAGCAGCCCTGAAAAATTTAGCGACTTCACGTAAACCAGATTTAATCATGATAGCGAAACCAATGATTTTGATTGAGAAAATTCATTGGAAATTCTGGAAAAGCTTATATATGGACTTTCATGCTGTTAATGTCGGAGGCTTGCAGGATCCAAACTTGTGGGTGTTTTAGAGAAATGATAGGAACCTGAGAATAATTTTTACTTCCAGTAAATGCATTGTAATGGAAATTATCATCTACATGCAATGTTTTATGTTGCATGTATGCTAGTACTTTTTACCCGATAAGAAGCCTTTGGTACGACTTATTGGAGCTCTAAAGTAAACATATTGGACATTGGTTGTTCACTGGGGATTTTCATGCAGTTTCAGAAGCGCGTGAGAATCGCATGATAGTGGACATTTCAAGTTCTTCAAAGTTTGGATAACTCATGAGGATTGTGAGAGGTTGTTTAAGGAAGTGTGGAGCAAATAGGTTATCAGAAATTCAATGGCGCATCTCTAAGAAAAACTAAAACGATTAAAAGTGGTGTTCAAGTTATGGAACAAAACTATGCTCGAAAATGTCGATAGCAATGCAAAACTTTCAATGGAAAAAGTGAATAAAATCCACAACTTAATCGACTATGAAGGTTTAAACGACGAGCTAAAGCAGATCAATTATCAAAGCTCAGATTATTCTAACTCAAGCGTTGTTATCACATGATATGTTTTGGCATGAGAAAGCAAGGGTGAAACACTTCATTCATAGAAATCGAAACACTTCTTACTATCATCAGATGGAAAAGATAAAAGAAATAAGGAACTGAGTGAAATCTGTTAATGGAGAAGAGGGAATCATCACTGGTAATGTCAATATAGAACAACATTTCTTGACATACTTTCAAAAAAATTTATGTGAGGTAAATCAGTGCAGTATGAATGACGTGATCCATAATAGCATTCTGGTTGTGGTCTTGCAGCAAGATAATGTTGAAAGTGTAATTTCTTATGTCGAAGCAGGTTGTTTCTCGACACAAGGTGTGTCGAAAAGCTTAGACTGTCGAGTTGTATGTAGTTGTCAAAGTGTTGCTACATACAGGATTTCGACTTAGATCTAAAATAAGTATTTTGGGATTTTATAGTTTTGAGCCTTTTTGACTTAGGGAGAAAGATAACCTAAAACTTTAAATAGAGGGAGTAACCCCTTATTTTTGTAATCAACTCATGATAAATTATACTCACAGAATTTTGCAGTTGCAAAGTAAATAAAGATTATCCGCAATTTATGGGCAGAGAGAAACTCTGCAGAAAATAATTGTCTTCTTTCTTTCTTTTCTTTTCATATAATTTATTGTCATTTTATGGTGAGAACAATCTTGTTCATCAAGATCGGTAGAAATTTATCATAGGTTTCGATGGATTTCCAACAGATAACAACAGTCTCACTTCTATTCCTTCAGATGACCATATTAAAGAAGTTGTATGTGAAATGAATGTGGATGCAGCACCAGGTCCGAACTGATTCATTGAGTTTTTTTTAATAATTTTATAGGACGGTTTTGGGTGGGGATATCATAAATTCGATGCTGTGTTTTGTAACAACCCATTTATACCCAACGAATTACGTAAAATCAGAGTTACAAAATTTCCAACAAATAAATGGAATGTTACAATTTCAACTTAAAATAACGGTATTTAACACAGATATATAACACTTTAAACTCAGATGAACCAACAGCAACATAAATTAATCTTTTAAAACCAACAACTTTCATAACTACGCAGCGAAATTATAAAATTTGACTTAAAAGAATGTAACATCTTTATCCAACTGAAACAACTCCAAATAACAAGTGCTTAACGAAAGTCAAATTAAAATTCAATAACTGAAGTAATAACAACAATAAAGCAACAAGCGTACATCCCCCCGAGTGTTACGTATCAGAGCAATGACACTAACTCGAACTACTGAAGGTAAACCGTCTTCACTCTAGATTACCTGCACGTTACCAACATATGGGTAACATTCAAACATAAGGGGTGAGATATAGAACAATATAATAGAATGTGTGATAAATAATATATTAGAAACAGTTCATACAAAATCACCACTTCGCTGCTCTTTAACAACATTAACATCATCAATCCATCCACACAACAACTCAGAATGCAACATGGAATGCGACTTGTTTTTAAATGGAACAAAACTCCCAACTTAATAATCTACCAATTAATAGAGGCATCAACAAGGCATAATTCTTTAACTTCATATTTTTTCCAATCCAGTCCAACTTATCGAGCATGAGCTCCAACTTGATATGTTATATATGCGACAACGGTGTGAATGTAGTAACAACAACATCAATAATTCAACAACAACTCAACATAATTCAACATTGGTCATAAGCCTACAACTTAATACTTGCCAATAATTAGAGGAATCTCAACAAAATTCATCAGCACCAACCAATTCTCAATTTATAACAAGCATACAATACAACGTATCAACCAAAATATACTACGACGTCCAACATAATTGTACGAGCAATTCGACTATATCCGGCTAAGTAGTTTTCTACTAAAATAATAATTTTCTCTCCTATAGTTACTGAAAACTCTACTAAATTACTGGGACTTATAAACTAAAGTAATTAATCAACTCAGCATGCACGGGCGTTAAGGAATAAGGGAGAACTATGTGCCCCTCGACAGGCACAGGAACCAAAAAAGAATTAACAAATAACATGTGCCCCTCGGCACCACCTGCCGCTTTGTGCAGCTTGACACAATTATTGTGCTAACGCCGTGCAGCCTAATGCCGCTCGACAGCCAACACCTGTATTCCTCGACACACCTTGCAGCCTAATGCCGCCCGGCACCTAGCACCTGTGTCTCCCGACACTGTGTGTCTTCAAAACTTTTGCACAGACATCATCGGTTCTATGATGAACATTAACCCAACCCTTAAGTATCCTCCTCGACAACTAATTTCCAGCCAACAGCATAGAATAACACAACAACTTAATGACCACATCAACACAATCCCTGTTTCTGGCCAACCGCTTAGAACAACACAACGACTTAACGACCACATCAACTAGTGATAATCTACACTAGCCTATTCATCAATTATACCAGGAAGTACACAGACAATTCATAAACACCCACAACATGAAAAATGGCCAAGTTCAAGAAACAGATCCAGAACCATACGTACCACAGACATATATACGGCCAATCCCCACATAACATTCATCATAAGCCCCATTATATAGTCAGAACCCCACCTTACCTGGATTGAAGGTCGCTCTACAAATCTCCGGCCGTAATCCCTGTCTTGCCTTGCTCGACAACCGTGTAACCTTGCTCTTCTTCCGTGCATCTTTTCACGGTCAGCACACCAAGACTTTCTATTCTCCAACTAACCAAATTTCTTATGTCAGCTTAAACTTATACCATTAATCCTATTGGGCTTAACTTACACACCCTCACTTTACTACTTCCAACTAATAAAATAGGCTCAACACAATTATTCTATTATTCTACTAATTCTAACATGATTACTACTATTAATTAACTAATTAATTAACTAGTAATAATTTAGCAACGTATACCAATAATTCACAATATCTTACAACTTCAACGAATAATTTCAAAAATAATTAATTAAATAATTAATTAATTAACGGGTGTTACAACTCTCCCCCACTTAGAATATTTTCGTCATAAAAAATTTACCTCGTTCAAACAACTCGGGATAGGAGTCCCGCATCTTGCTTTCCAACTCTCACGTCATGCTTTCTCCGGTAGCTCCTAGCCAGACTACTTTCACCAAAGCGATCTATATGCCTCTTAGAGTCTTCATTTCATGATCCGCAATTCGTACAGGCATCGTCTCCATAGTGAGATTATCCCTTACTTGCACATCATCCATATTAATCACATGAGATAGATATGAAATATACTTCCGAAGTTGTGACACGTGGAACACATCATGCAAATTCGAAAGATTAGGCAGTAAATCCACTCTATAAGCAACATTCCTAACTCTGTCTGAAATCTGATACGGACCAATAAAACGAGGAATGAGCTTCTTAGACTTAAATGCTCGCCCAATACCAGTCACAGGTGTAACTCTCACAAACACATGGTCACCTGCTTGAAATTCTAAATCTTTCTTTTGCTTGTCATGATAACTCTTCTGTATACTTTGGGAAGCTTTCATATTTTTCTCGAATTAACTTGACCTTCTCAGTAGTCTCTCGAACAATTTCAGGTCCAAGCACTACACTTTCTCCAGATTCATGCCAACATAAAGAAGTTCTACATCTTCGACCATACAACACTTCAAAAGGTGCCATCCCAATACTAGAATGGTAAATGTTATTATAAGTGAACTCTATTAACGGAAGATAAGTATCCCACGAACCTCCCTGCTCAAGAACACATGCTCTCAACAAATCTTCTAATGACTGAATAGTCCTTTCAGTTTGACCATCCGTCTGAGGATGATACGCCGAACTCAACCTCAACTTAGAACCCAACGCCTCTTGCAAACTCTTCCAAAAATATGAAGTAAACCTCGGATCTCTATCTAAAATAATACACAAATAAACACCAGCAGTTTCACAATTACACTAGTGTAAATCTCTGCCAACTTTGATACTAGAAAACTGGTGTTAATAGAAATAAAATGAGCCGACTTCGTAAACCTGTCAACAATCACCCAAATCGAATTATGTCCTCTTGAAGTATTAGGTAACCCCGTCACAAAGTCCATATAAATGCTATCCCATTTCCATTCTGGAACTTCTAACGATTATATCAACCCTACAGGCTTCTGATGTTCAACTTTTGACTTTTGAAAGTTAAACATGCATGCACAAACCGAGCCACATCACTCTTTATTCCAGGCCACCAAAACAAATTCTTCAAATCTTGATACATTTTTGTAGCTCTTGGATGAATGCTTGACTTGCTTCTATGACTTTCCTCGAGAATCACTTTCTTCATCTCTGCATCATCATGAATACAAGTTCGATTACAGAATCTCAACACACCTTGCGCATCTAACTTGAAATCACTATTCTCATATTAATTGATTCCAACCATCGAATCTACCAGTTACACGTCTAACTTCTGAGCTTCTCTGATATTATCTAGAAAATCATTATTAATCTTCAACATCCCCAACATAACACTCTATGATGTCACCTCGCAAACTAAGCTCGTATATCTGAACTGTTATATATATATATATATATATATATATATATATATATATATATATATATATATATATATATATATATATATATATATATATATATATATATATATATATATATATATATATATATATATATATATATATATATATATATATATATATATATATATATATATATATATATATATATATATATATATATATATATAATGAAAATAAGAAAACGTTGGTGCTAGAAATCAAAGCTTGTCACTCAAATTATATGACAATGGTGTAATACCCAAAATTTGTCCAACCCTTTCACTTTTATATGGCTTATGCATCTCATTCTCACCATTGTATATACCCTATATTAGGCCATTTTACACAACAAGCATCATTAATCAATAATCTGGCATGGAATCAGAGATCTTGAAGACTTAGGGTTTCACCGTTGGTTTGAAGTGTAAACATCAAATAAGCATGATTCTTCTGGTTTTTTTAAGGAATTGAAGTCCCGTGATATTAGGGTTTTATAGTGGTTAAGGCGTTCGTATTTAATAAGGGTCGATTCCTTATTCAAGCATTAAACAGAGGCATTAAGGTTGTGATCTATGGTTATTGAGATTTCTTTCTCCTTAAGCTACAATGCTATTATTTCCATATCAACAGCAGGTCGCAGGGTTTTCCTCTTTAGAGCTATGAATTTAGGATTTATATCTTATTATAATCGGGTTTGTCAACATTTTCACTGGATGTTTAATGGATAGAAAGACATGATAAAAGGAGGGTGTTGTGAATTCGTTATGATCACGGGTATTATTGTTTTCAATTGTTTGATTGCTTGTATTGCAAGTTAGCTTGGATGTGAGAATGGAAATTAAGATTTCTTCAAGACACGGTACTTTGTGAGGTTATTGGTTACCAAGTCAAAGGTTTATGGATTGAATTGCAAAATATTGAATCATGACTCAAAGGATAATTTTGTGGGTTCATTATTATACTTGTTGCTCACAAGGTAAATGGATGCCAATTGAATGATTTTGTTAATTGAAGATTGGTTTAGAATTGTTCATCCGAGTTCACCATATTACGTTCCAAGTTCTTATCATAATTCCATTCACACATAAAAAATAACCCAAAGCCATTTCAATCTACCATTCAAAAACCATATTTCCATTACAAAGTCAGTCTAGATACACCATTGTTACTTTAACCAATTCATACAAAATGCATTCAAACAAAATTCCTAAATTCTAAACTTAAATTCTATCTTTTTCTTCCAACTATTCTTCATGCTTCTTTGCCAAAAAAATTATCCAACTTCATGCTCCTAATGTTCATTACATCAAAATAAGCCATGCTTAGACTTGTTTCACATTAATCTTGTATATCTGCTCTCCAGACCATCAATTTAACCTGCATTCCATTTACAATCAGCATATATATATATATGTACCATAACCATGTTGTAATCCAAACTGTGTTTGTCATTGATAAAAATCAGAAAATATACCAGCAGTTGGCAGTTACACAAAGCAATTCTGAACTGAAAATAAGTTGCATCCCTATTCATGGTGGAAGTTGGCAAATCAGAAAGGCAGGGAATCGTAGAAGAATAATAATATTGAACCAGAAATTAAAACAGAGAAGAAGTAAAAACATAAAATAAAACTTAGCATAACAAATTTAGCCTCAAGCTTCCAACTGTCGCCAGCTCAGATAAAAAAATTTCAAACTAACTAACCAACTCTCATAACCCTTCTAACCGACTAATTCTCACCATAGGTTTTCCAACCAACTGTCAAGATCCAGGGCTGAGATCAAACTAGTCCTAACAAACTTCCTAACAGCTCTTCACATAAATTACAACAGAAAAACTAATTCTCTAACTGTCCTAACTAATTCTGTAACAAACTCTATCACCATATAACAGAATATAACAAATGACAAAAAGGGAGGGAGGATTTCATGATTATTTCTACAACACACAGAAAACTGAGAGAAGAAACTTAGAGATGCGATTATTCATAACAGAAAACTCCAACAGAAATTGGGAGAGAAAAACTTAGAAGAGAGATATACAATTATTCAAAACACAGAAAATCACCAGAAAAACTCACCAAAAATTTGTAACAAACTTCTCTTTAGATTCTTCAATATCTCTGCACTCTTCTTTCCCTCTCGGTACTTTATCATCTTCTTCAACCTTCTTCACCTCTCTCCATCGATAGTAAAAACCTTCACATCTTCATCATCAATTCTCGTTAACTCTGCACATGCGCTCCATAATCACCTTCAATTTCGTGTTCTCTTTGAAATCGTACAACAACACCTCTACATTACTTTCATTTCACCTCAAGCGCCTCAACTTTCACTACAACAACCACAACAACTTCTCAACAACGAAAATGCAACAACAAGTTTTGGAATTGCAGAAAAAGAAAAAGAATCAGTAGAAGGGGATTTTGTAACAGAAAACGAGAAGAGCGTGAGGAAGGTTACTTGGAGACACTTTTATTTCTATGCTTGATTTCGACGTCATCAAAGACGCGTCAGACATTCTCCGGCAGTTTCTGTTTTCTGTTGAATGAGGCAACTGTGGCTGAAACAAAACACTTATGAGGATTATGAAAAACGAAGCGAATCGTGAGTTGAGACAAATTGTGATGAAGCTTAATCAGATAAATGAAATTGGAGACGCAATAGAAAGATGAGACGAAGATTTGAGTGAACGAGATAGAGAAATCGAAATCGTTGCAAAAATGTATTCATGTGTGGTGAACGAGTCTACAGCTGTGTTGTTTAAGAGAGAGGCAGAAATCATCGTTCAAAGAGAAGAATGAGAGAGTTCGTGCGCGAAGAATTCCAGCAGTCACTCTACCCAACCCAAATTTCATGTATACCTCCCTCTTCATTTTCCTGTTTATCTTTTATTGTACTATTTTCTTTTTTGGCTAAACATTGAGATAACAAAATGTAGAAGGAAAAATTGTATCATAGTGTTGTTGGGTCTGGACCGAAACTGTACCCCCTCTTGGCCCGTTTTAGTGTTTTTTATATAACAAAGCTGTTGATTATTGGTGACATATGGGCTGGACCGAGCTTTATGATCCTTAGGTCCATTTTTTTTTGTTATTTTGATACCTGAAGGATAGTGAGAAAAAAATTTGATTTGGACCTTATAGTCTGGGCCTAGCGTCCAGTTTGTTATACATAGCTTGTTCTGACTTCACACCCCTCCTGTTTTATAATTCTCAAGTTCTTTTCCTATTTTCTTTCTAATTTTTCCCTCTAATTTATCTTTTGATAAAAAACTACAAAATCAATAAAAATCGTTAGATCTTCTTAGTTGATTTTTAGGAACTAATTCTCTAGTTTTGATAGGTTTTTTATATAATAAAAACAATAAAAAAATGGTAGAGTATAATAGAATTTTTCTAGAAATTCTTTAGTTCTTTGTTGGAATTTTATTCACATAAAAAACCTATAAAAAAATACTTTTTTTTTCTTTTAGTTTTTATTCATATTTCAATACCATTGTGCCTCGTTATTCTTGACCTATTTGTTCAAGGTACATTTTGGTGCTTTCGGTCATGTAACAGAACAAGTTGTTATGTGATCGAAGCATATGGCTTATGCTCGCTTCTGATGCAACACACCTTATTTCTCATCGTCCTGAGAAATTCATATCATATTACATGTTGTCAAGATACATGTGATATTTTATGATGCTTTGTACAGGAACTTCTGATTATGCGTTGCATTTGCAACACGTGTTTGCTTTTATCTTAGTTGGATATCGTTTCTGACTTTTTTTGTTTCTTGGTGAAGCTTACTCGACGCGCACTCCTTGCTTCTTCATCCCTTTCGTCTGCTTTTGACGATTTGCTCACTTTTGGTAGTCGCTACTACTACTTTTATATTTCTTCGCACTTTACTACATTTCTTTACCGCTTTTCAGATGATGAGAAGTAGGGATTTACTGCTTTTCGATGCCATGAGAAGTAGGGTAGAGGTGTATGAAGGGGATCTCAGTTGCTGATCATGTCAGGAATCCCTCTGGTTTATTTAAAGACCTGTTTAGGGAAATTTTGCATTATGTGCATTTTGTATGCTATATGTGCTTGTTTAAAACCCTACATTTTAAGTAGGTATTCTGCACCTGTGTTTACATTTGTTCCCTCATATATTACAGATGACAAGTCCTCAAAAGGAGGTAATCAGAAAGGGTTCCCAATCAACCCCCACATCTCGTTCGTCATCCTTATCTCGTGACGCACCGCGATGCTTCGGAGTTATGGTTACTCTCGTTATCGAGTCGTCAAGTGGAAAAGGGTTTCACAATCAAACCCCCACACTTTGCCAGGAGTTTGGATTGGCCGATGCTGACACTCTGATTGTTCATATTTCCTTCTTTCGTCTACCTCGATATTCTATATCTTGGTTAGGTGTTCAGACACTTTGGACGTCACTTTTTTGTTTTACATCTTATTCCCGCTTGTTTGCTTCGGGCGATTTGCCCCCCTTAGCTAAAGAATTTCTCTTCTTTTATTTTGCACTCCCTCTTGTTTTTCTCAGGTGATACTCTCCCCTTGGCTAAATAATTTCACTTCTTTTCTTCACCATTTCATATGTGTGCTCTTTTGAGCTTGTTTGCTTACTCGCTTTCTATATCATGTTCCCTTAGGATGTGCTTGTTCCTTTTGGATGCAAGTTAGACCTTAGGTTGCAAGCCATGCATCCTAACATTAGGTAGACGTTTCCCTTTTGTTAATCTAAACCTTAGGACCACCATTGCATGGTAACATTAGGGATAGTGCTAGATAGTCTTCCTTAGATGTTTTTCTTTCTTTTGCATGTGCATTTAAAACTAAAACCTTCTTTTTATTAGCAACTCATAAAAACACTCTCTAATCACACTTAAACCCTTTTTCAAGGTAATAAAACACAAACCAATCAACCATAGCATCTTGCCTTAAGGGCGTAAGTCAAAACCATTTTCAGGTAAGGATATGTTAATTTACTTATGTGCCAATGCGTGAGTCTCCAAATGTCAAGCTGCGGCAGAAGGCGGAATTAACATTGTTCATAAAAAACATAAACAAATAAAAACATGTGAGTCGAACTACGATAACTCTGATTCCTCAAAAAGGATACGTAGGCATTAGGGTAGGGCCCAAGCGAGCATAACTTTATTTTCCCTACATTATTTCTACTTTCTTTTGCATGAATTCTTCCTCAGAAGTAAACAGTAAGCATAGATTAAGCATACCCATAAGATAGATAACAAGAGTGGATACCATAGAGTACTACGGGCGTGTGGGGTGCTAATACCTTCCCCTCGCGTAACAGACTCCCTTACCTGATCTCTCAGTCGCAAGACCGTGAATTCTCCCTTATCATATTTTCTTGATGTTTACCTTTCCCTCCATGTGAGATAAAAGACATTCGATGGTGACTTCATTGTCTGATGATTTTCATCCGATTGTTTCAAACGGTTCTTTAAAAGAACTGTGTGTAAGAACAAGATTTGGTTCTACAATATTATCTCTGAGTTTTGATGATAACAAATGAGTATGTTTGTATGAAAAATTTTGATACTCTAATGTTTGTTATTGTTGAGTAATTAACAAACATGTTCTACTTACTATGGATGGTGTGGCCAAGAAATTAGAAGAGAATTAATTCTGCTTCTATGCTACACATTTTTTGTTGAACAGTAGCAAGACACTTTAGAAGGCTCTGAAGTGTAAGCTCTGATATTTGTCTAAAGAAACTAGTTAGAAGATTTGAAGATAGAAGTTTCTACTTACGTCCAGATGCTAAAGACTTAAGCTTCTAATGATAACGTGTTCCAAAGAAACAAAGTTAGAAGATCTGAAGACAAAGTTTCTACTGAAGTCCAGATGATGAAGACCTGTGTTTCTAATAACAAGGTTATAAATATAAGGGTTGTGAAGAATAGGTGTTGAAGACTCTAATCACAGAATTTCTAAAGACTTAAAGTTCTAAAGACCTGAGATTCCAAGAAAAGGTTCTCACAACCAAGTGCTGAAGACTCTGAACACGCAGTTCTGGAGACTTGAAATTCTGATGACCTTGTGTTATGTTCTCACTTATAAACTCGTGCTCACAGAAACCTTGGAAGTGTAGTAGGAAAGAAGATAACGTTAACATGGTACAAATAATATATGGTGCAATCAACGTTTCATTCCACTTCCATGAAAGGAAGGACGCGTCGCACGATCTTGTCGCCACGTTATTGTTCAAGCTGCCAATGTTTCTGGAAATTCCAAGAGTACCCCTCAACGGATATATTAATTTATTGGCTATATAAAGGCTTGAAGACTAAGAGAGTAAGTTTCCAATTCATTGAATAATCACATGCAAATGTTGTTCATAGCTTTCACATTCTTAAATCAGTGTTGATAAAATAGTTTACATATTCAGCTTTTTAGAAGCAACATTCTTGTAAACAAAACTTGTATTCAAACAGTTGTTTGATATACCTTAAGGGACCAGGTAGGTCTATATTCTTAAGAAGTCTGGGACTTGTGAGTTTCAGAAGTTGTTAGTCACTTGCGGGTAGCTTGTGAATTTTAATAATCAGGTTGATTATTATTTGATATTCCTTAAGGGATCGGGTAAGTCTGTAGCTTTAAGAAGTATTTGACTTATGAGTCTTAGAAGTTGTTAGTCACTTGCGAGTAGCTTGTGCAAATTGTAATCAGTTTGGTTATAGTGAATTAAGTCCTCGGTTGAGTGAGGTAAAATCACTTTGGCGGATGGACTAGACTAGCTTGATAATTTTCAAGTGAACTAGTATAAACTTACATTGTTCTTTACTTCCTGTTCTTACTTATTTTTATTATCTACAGTGAAGATTAAAAGGATTTTAACTTAAAGGGGAATATTTTTAAAGAAATGTTTTTGTTTTAAAATCCAATTCAAACCCCTCCTTTCTTGGGTTTTTCACACCTTTAATTGGCATCAGAGCTCCGATTTTGAGGAGATAAAAAGTTTGAATTTTTATCAACACTTAATAGTGTCCAGTACCAATTCAGTGTGTGTGAAAAAAGAATGGCTACATCTACTTCCACTGTTGATAATAGGGATAATGATAAAGATCATTATAGTTCAAAACCTCCTCTGTTTGATGGGGAGAAATTTTACTATTAGAAGGATAGAATAGAAAGTTAGTTTCTAGCATATGACTTAGATCTATGGGAATTGGTAGTTGATGGCTACACTCATCCAATAGATGATAAAGGTCATAAGATTGCAAGAAGTGAAATGATGAAAGCACAGAAGAAAGTATGTAGAAATCACTACAAAGCAATAACCATTCTTCTAAGTGTTATTTCATATGATGAATATGAGAAAGTCATAGATAAAGAGACCACAAAGTGTATTTTTAATTCTCTCCAAATGAAACATGAAGGAAATGCACAAGAAAAAGAAATAAAGGCTTTGGCCTTAATTCAAAAGTATGAAGCCTTCAAGATGGAAGAGGATAAATCTGTGGAAACAATGTTTTCAAGATTTCAGACTCTTGTGGCAGGACTTAAGGTTCTGAATAAAGGTTACTCTACTGCAGATCATGTTAAAAAGATTATCAGAAGCCTGCATATCAAATGGAGACCAATGGTAACTACTTTAAAATTGGCAAAGGATCTAAACAACACCTCTCTTGAGGAGCTGATTAGCTCTTTAAGAAGTCATGAAATAGAGTTGGAACAAGATGAACCTCAGAAGAGGATAAAATCAGTTGATCTAAACTCTACTTCTGGGAAAACCAAGGCTTATCAAGCTAAGGAAGAATCTGAAGAAGATTCAGATGATGATGAACTCTCTCTGATATCGAGACGAATAAGTCAAATCTAGAAGCACAGACAAAGCAAGTTTAGAGGTCAACGAAGGACATATGGAAGAGGTAAATCCACTTCCGGTCAGAGGAATGCTTATGGAAAAGAAGTTACTTGCTTTGAATGCAACGAGACTTGACATTACAAAAATAATTGTCCAAAGCTTAAGAAAGACAAGAACCCTAAAAAGGCTTACAAAGCTAAGAAGGGTCTCATGGCAACATGGGAGGATTCATAATCAGAAGATGAAGATTCTAATGAAGAGCATGCAAACGTGACATTCATGGCCAGGAGCAGTAAGGGAGAAGCAGCATCAGAAGATGAGCTGACAATTAACTATGAGTCAGACTCTGATGACGACAAAGAGGTACTTTCTTCCTTATCTCATTCTGAACTTGAAATTGGTTTATCTGAATTAATGAAAAGGTATCAATCTCTTTTAAGTAAACACAAAATATTGAAAAAGAGTTTTGTAGCTACTTATGAAAACACTACTATAGATGAGCAAAATATTTCCGACTTAAATGAAAAACTATTTGTTTTACAAAAATCAAACATTGCTCTGAAAAGTAAAGTGTCTATATTAGAAGAAGAGATTCTCTCTAACACGTCTGTTACTGAAGAAGTAATCAGATATGATAGAGCTTTTCAGAACTTCCTTGCTAAAAGCATAGATAGAAGCAAAATGACTTTCAATGATCTATGGTGTTAATAGAAATGGAAGAAGAGGCTTGGGGTATTCATGACCATCAAAGAAAATTGATGAGACTCTGAATGTCAAACAAAAACCTTTTTCTGAACATTTCATGCTTGCTGGCACAAATTTGAAATGTCTAGAACAAGAAGTTTATGATACTTTTATAGCACAAACACAGACACAGAAGAAAATTTTTAAACCAAAGTATCATGTACAAACTTCACATGATTATCCTATTGCAAAAATTTTCAAAGGTGTCAGAACCTTTGTAACTTCTAACAAGAGAGGACCCAGAAAATGGGTACCTAAGGATCAAATAATCTACATTTCAGAATTCCTTGATGGCGCCACTAAAACACCAGTTATGGTACCTAGATAGTGGATGCTCGCGAAACATGACGGGCGAAAGGCATATGTTCCAAGATCTGGAACTTAAGTCTGAAGGCGTTGTTGGGTTCGGAGGAAATCAGAAGGGAAAGATCATCAGCTCTTGGATAATTGGTAATGGTAAATTACCTCCTATTACTAATGTTCTTTTAGTCAAAGGTTTGATGCATAACTAATTGTTAATAAGTTAACTTAGTGACAATGGTTATGACGTCATTTTTAATCAAACATCTTGTAAAGATGTTAGTCAGAAGGATGGCTCAGTTTTGTTTAATGGCAAGAGGAAGAACAATATTTACAAAATAATATTATTGGATTTGAAATTTTAAAATGTAAAACGTCTTCTGACTGTTCAAGAAGGGCAATGGGTCTGGCATTGACGTCTGGGTCATGCTAGCTTGAGAAAGATTTGTCAACTAAATAAACTTGGATTAGTCATAGGCTTGCCCAATCTGAAATATACCTCATATGCCCTTTGTGAAGCTTTTCATAAAGGCAAATTTTCAAAAACCTCCTTCGAAGCTAAAAAAAATGTTTCTACTTCTAGGCCATTAGAACTTCTTCACATTGACTTATTTGGACCAGTGAAAATTGCTTCTGTCAATGATAAGAAATATGGACTTGTCATCATTGATGATTATAGCAGATGGAAATGGGTAAAATTATTGAAACACAAGGATGAGTCATACTCTGTATTTGCTTCCTTCTGTTCCCAAGTGCAAAATGAAAAAGATTGCAAAATAGTTAGAGTTCGAAGTGATCATGGTGGAGAGTTTGAAAATAAAGATTTTGATAACTTTTTGATTCAAATGGTATAGTACATGATTTTTATTGTCCTAGAACTCCACAACAAAATAGGGTTGTAGAAAGGAAAAATAGAACACTGCAAGAAATGGCTCGCACCATGATCCAAGAAACTCAAATGGTAAAGAACTTTTGGGCAGAAGCAGTGAATACAACGTGTTATATTCAAAATAGAATCTCCATCAGACCTATTTTGAGCAAGACTCCTTATGAATTGTGGAAGAATAGAAATCCCAACATTTCCTATTTCCACCCATTTAGATGTACTTTTTATATGTTAAACACTAAAGAGAACTAGGTAAGTTTGATTCCAAAGCACAAAAGTGTCTACTATTATGATACACTGAATGCTCTTAGGGCTTCAGAATCTATAACATAGAATCAAAAATTATGGAGGAATCAATCCATGTTATATTTGATGATAAGCTTGATTATGAAAAGTCAAAGTTGTGTGAAAAGCTTGCAGATGTGACTATAATGTTCATTGAACCAAAGGAGAAGATTCAAGAAGATAAAGAATCAGAAGCTCATTCTTCTGATGTTGTTGATAGCCATTCTAATCAACCTCAACAAAGGAAGAACGTAATCACATCCTCTCATCCTGAAGATCTCATTCTTGGAAGTAAAGATGCTTCAGTTAGAACAAGGTTAACACTCAAACCTTATGATGAAGTGCTTCTGGGTTTAGTTTCTTTAATAGAACATACATCTATTGAGGAATACCTTCTAAATAAGGATTGGATTCTGGATATGGAAGAAGAACTAAACCAATTCTCAAAGAATGATGTATGGGATCTTGTTCGAAAACCTAAAGGTGTCCACGTTATTGGAACTAGATGGGTGTTCAAAAACAAGCTTAGTGAGAAGGGTGAAGTTGTCAGAAACAAAGCACGACTGGTTGCACAAGGTTATAGTCAACAAGAAGGAATATATTATACATAAACCTTTGCATCATTCGTCAGGTTAGAAGCTATTCAGTTGTTAGTTTCTTTTTCTGCAAATCATAACATCATCCTTTATCCGATGGATATTAAGAGTGCATTTCTAAATGGTTACATTTCAGAAGAAGTGTATGTCAAATAGCCTCCTGGCTTTGAAAACTCTGAGAATTCAGACTTTGTTTTTAAACTAAAGAAATCTCTTTATGGCTTGAAACAAGCTCCCAGAGCTTAGTATGACAGATTGAGCAATTTTCTTTTAGAAAATAAGTTTACCAGAGGAAAGGTTGACACTAAACTCTTCTGCAAAACATTCAAAAATGATATTCTAATTGTTCAAATTTATATTGATGATATTATTTTTGGTTTTGCTAATCCATCCCTCTGCAAGGAATTCTCTAAGTAAATGCAGGCTGAATTTGAAATGAGCATGATGAGGGAATTGAAGTTCTTTCTGGGAATTCAGATTGATCAAAAACCAGAGGCTACTTACATTCATCAAAGTAAGTAAACCAAAGAACTTCTGAAGAAATTCAACATGACATAATGCATTGTAGCAAAGACTCCAATGCATCCAACATGTATTATGGGGAAAGAAAAGTTAAGTGGAAAGGTATGTCAGAAGCTCTATCGTGGTATGATAGGCTCTCTTCTGTATCTGACTGCATCTAGACCTGATATTTTATTCAGTGTCCATCTTTGGGCTAGATCCCAATCTAATCCTAGGGAATCTCATTTAACTGATGTTAAGAGGATTCTAAGGTATCTAAAAGGAACCCCTAAACTTGGCTTGATGTATGAGAAAACATCAGAGTACTCTCTTTCTGGTTTCTGTGATGCAGACTATGCTGGAGATCAACTAGAGAGGAAGAGTACTTCTGGAAATTGTCAGTTTCTAGGCAAGAATATGATCTCATGGTCAAGCAAGAGACAATCATTAATTTCTCTTTAAACAGCAGAAGCAGAGTACATTTCAGCAGCACTATGCAGTACTCAGATGTTATGGATGAAGAATCAGCTGGAAGATTACCAGATATATAAGAGTAACATTCCTATCTTTTGTGATAATACTTCCTCTATTTTCTTAAGTATGAATCCTATCCTACACTCTAGGGCTAAACACATAGAAATCAAACATCACTTAATTAGAGATTATGTTTAGAAAGGGATCCTATCTTTGAAATTTATAGATATAAATAATCAATAGGCTGGCATTTTTACAAAACCCTTAGCTGAAGATAGATTTATGTTTATCCTAAAGAATCTGAAAATGGGTCTATGCCCAAAGTAAGATGTCATTAGAATCAAACGTGTTTTAGTCGTAGCATGAAGGGATAAAATTGTGACTTAAATAAAAGACTTCTAATTTGTTTTATCTCAGTCGTCAGAAGATGTTTCGGTCAGAAATGTTCTTGATCAGATGGAAATATTCATGGTTTTCTAGATGTTGAGAATATCAAATGAATTACCTAAACAGGCTTAGTGTCTATCACACTCTACCTAGGTCATGCACGAGCAGTTATTTTTCTTGAAATTGATTAATCATGATTACATTTATTTAACTACTTCTTTTCACTATGTCTTGGGAACAGTCGTTTCATGCCTTTGTCTGATATTCCCTGTCATGTTCCAATTAAATGTTTTTGTGTTCTTTCACCTTAACGTTTAATCTACTTCTTATCTCATTTCCTTCTTTTAGCAGTCAGTGACGTCATTTGAGTGTTTCAATCATCTTACTTCGTGAACTACTTGACTGACTATTTTTATCTCTTTTATAGTTATTCATCAAGTCTCTTTCTTTGAATCATCTTCAATTGTCTCTTGTTTTCAAACTTGTCTACATATCATGGTTGTTAGAACCTTTCAAGAAGATGAAAATCTTCTTGAAGTAATCAAAGAGAAAAGACCTAACTATGTGTCTGATGATGGTTTTATCAACGGGGTTATTGAAAATCAAGGATGGTCTGGGTATACAACAATGCTGAGAGATCCTATTTATCCTAACCTCTTAAAGAATTTTTGGCTTTATGTTTTTGTTAGTCCTGATGGAAACATCATTCATTCTCATATCTTTGGCATTCTGATTACCATCACTCACTCCTCCATTGATGAATCCATTCAGAGTCCACCTTTACCCAACTCTTGCATGAATGTTGACATGTTTCCAAATTTTCCTAACTCTTCATTCAGATATGAACCCCTTATTTCAGATCATTTGAAACCACTCGCAAAAATCTGTTTCAGTTCATGTTGAAAAATATTCATCCCAGAGGAGAAGATCTTGATAAAGTTTTTCCTAGGGATATGTGTATTTTGTATTTCCTTCGTAAGAGTATTCCAATTCATCTTTCAGAAATAATATTCAATCATATGATGCTATCAATCATAGCATCCTGGAACTCTCAAATATCATTCATTATGTATGGACGTGTATTGTTGAAATGTTTGAGTTACAGTTATAATTGAAACTATTCAAAGAAATCCGTTCATCAGAGGCAATTCTATATTTGATGAGAGTTATGATGTGTTTGAAGTTTAGATAGCTTTCCTTGTCTATGTTCATTCTGTTGTAATCTTCTTCCAATATTAATGAAACTTCTTATCTTTTCCGGTTGTTTCTTATGGTTTTTATGTTTTTCACACACAATTACCTTTTTGATTATGACAAAAAGGGGGAGTAATTAAATGAACAAATTTTGATTTCAATAATCAAGTTCTGGAAAATGTTCTCTGAAAAGAGCTGCTTACACTCTAAACCGGTTAAACTTATGTTTATGTTGGAATTGTTTTTCTTTTTCAAAAAATTAGAACTCTGATTAAAGACGAAGATCTGAAAGCATTATTCAAGGCTTATGTCTAACCTTTTGGCTTCAGACGACTATTGGCTTCAGACTCTGAAGATGTTTTTCAATTCATAATCAGACTCTGAGAAGTAAAATCTAGAATCAGACTCCAACATTGAGAATCTGGAAGTTGTCTTAGTGACATTAAAGTTTCAAAGATTTCAATTTGATTTCATTCTCATTGGCTTCTAAAGTCAAGATTTAATAAGAAGAAGTTCTATGAAATCAAGTTCTCAACTGATTCGGTTGGCATCAAGGTCTCAAGTTTTCCATTCGCATCAAGAGTCGAGACTCTAAAGATCTCGATATCTGATCTATTTTGATTTTCATCAAGTCATTGACTCGGGGGGAGTATCATAAAAAGGATAAGTATTTCTTACCTTTCTATTTTTACTTTGTTTGATTATAAGAACAAAATTGTGTCATCAAAATACATAGTTTTGTCATCATCAAAAAGGGGGAGATTGTAAGAACAAGATTTGGTTCTGCAATATTATCTGAGTTTTGATGATAACAAATGAGTATGTTTGTATGAACAATTTTAATACTCTAATATTTTTTATTATTGAGTACTTAACAAACAGGCTCTGCTTCTAATGGGTGGCGTGACCAAGATATTAGAAAAGAATTAATTCCGCTTCTACGCTACACAAGTTCTATTGAACAGTAGCAAGACACTCCAGAAGGCTATGAAGTGTAAGCTCTGATATTTGTCTAAAGAAACCAGTCAAAAGTTCTTAAGACAACGGTTTCTACTTACGTCCAGATGCTAAAGACTCAAGCTTCTAAAGACAACGTGTTCCAAAGAAACAAAGTTAGAAGATCTGAAGACAAAGTTTCTACTGAAGTCTAGATGCTGAAGACTTGTGTTTCTAATAACAAGGCTCTAAAGATAAGGGTTCTGAAGACTAAGTGTTGAAGACTCTAAAGACAGAAGTTCAAAAGATTTTAAAGACTTGAAGTTCTAAAGACCCAAGGTTCCAAGAAAATGTTCTCACAACCAAGCGCTGAAGACTTTGAAGACGCAGTTCTGAAGACACAATTATGAAGACTCTGAAGACTTGAAGTTCTGATGACCTTATGGTATGTTCTCGCTTCTAAACTCATGCTCGCAGAAGCCTCTGAAGTGCAGAAGGAAAGAAGACAACGTTAACGTGGTACAAATAGTACATGGTACAATCAACGTTTCATTCCACTACTATAAAAGGACGGACGCGTCGCGCGATCTTGTCCCCCACGTTACTATTCAAGCTGCCAATGTTTTTGGAAATCCCAAGAGTACCCCTCAATGAATATATTATTTTATTGGCTATATAAAGGCTTTAAGACTAAGAGAGAAAACTGCCAATTTATTGAATAATCATGCGCAAATGTTATTCATAGCTTTAAAATTCTTAAGTCACTGTTCATAAAATAGTTTACATATTCAGCTTTTTAGAAGCAACATTCTTGTAAACAAAACTTGTATTCAAACAGTTGTTTGATATTCCTTAAGAAACCGGGTAGGTCTGTATTTTTAAGAAGTCTAGGACTTGCGAGTTTTAGAAGTTGTTAGTCACTTGCGGATAGCTTGTGCATTGTAATAATCAGGTTGATTATTGTTTGATATTTCTTAAGCGACCGAGTAGGCCTGTAGTCTTAAGAAGTCTTTGACTTGCGAGTCTTAGAACTTGTTAGTCACTTACGAGTAGCTTGTGCAAATTGTAATCAGTTTGGTTATAGTGAATTAAGTCTTCGATTGAGTGAGGTGAAATCACCTTGGTGGGTGGACTAGACTAGCTTGATAATTTTCAAGTGAACTAGTATAAACATGCATTGCTATTTACTTCCTGTTCTTACTTATTGTTATTATCAAGAGTAAAGATTAAAAGGATTTTAATTTAAGGGAGATTATTTTTAAAGAAATTTTTTTGTTTTAAAACCCAATTCAAACTTTTTTTTGTTGTGTTTTTCACACCTTCACCTTAATGAAAAGTTTCTCAATAAAATATATATAAAAAAAACATACGCGTAAAAATAGAGATACAACTACGATTGATAAATAGTCATAGTAAATAGTAATATAATATCACCGTAAATATATTTTATTATAATGAGAGAAATATTATTCTTTTTAAGGGGTCGATTTGTAATTTTTTGGATTTGATCTGAACCATTAAATTAACGGTGTGGAAGTGCCTTGTTATAGGTAATATTACTTATTCTAATTATAATTTTTTGAGTTTTCTTCGGCTCCATTAAGTTTCTATTGGTTTGGAATTTTCCCTCCCTTTCCGCTTTGTTCGATAGGTTGTTATATCCGGGTTAGAGCACCCTCTAGTCCTCTTTTGATTTGAATTCTTTTTATAAAAATTTAAAAATCACAGTTAAAAAACTATCATGCTCCAACCTAGCCACTTTCATTAATCAAATCTTTTATTTACGAGATGTTCTTCGACTAGAATCTTTCCAAAATCAATATTTTCACACACCCTTGTGATGAAGAAGAGTCATGTCCCACCTTTCCAAAATTTTATGTCAATGAATATAGAAAATCAATTTTTCTATACCTAATATTTATCTATTTATAAATATTTGATGTGTACTTACTATTCAACACTTGAATAATGCAAAAATATTACCCTTGATGTAAATTTGTGGTTATAGGTACTAGTACATATTGGAGAGTGTGTCTTACGCCCCTATAGGCTTTGTGGGGAACCTATGAATAATATTTTAAAAACTTTACAATAAAAAGCGTAAAATAATGTACAAAGATAACATTAAAAATAACAATCATACTAGTCACATTCATTCAGTAAACTTGCTTTTTACGTTTGCTAGCTTTAACCATTCCCGTCGGCGTAGTCACCGGCCGTCAACCCTTTCCAAGAGTGTAGAAATATGGTGGCGTTGACAACCATGGTAGTATATAAGCTCCATGCTTCCAACCTAACGTACAAAAATTTATTGCTAACTTCAAAGTTCAAAGACAATAGAGAGATAGAGAGATAATAAACATCATATATAGGAGGTGGTGCAACTTGTTGCTAATTAATTTGGAGATTTTAGATGAGTTCTTCTAACGGCGGTGTGCCGCCGGGGTTTCGATTTCATCCGACCGACGAAGAACTACTTCATTACTACTTGAAGAAGAAGCTTTCTTTTCAAAAGTTTGATATGGATGTTATAAGAGAGGTGGATTTGAATAAGATGGAACCTTGGGACTTGCAAGGTAAAGTAGTCATTTTATTACTTCATGATATTATTTTGCTTGCATATTCAGAAAATAAATTGTACCACCAATTGTTACAATATTATACCTAAGAGCAGCTGAATGAGATCTCACAGGTTTTGAGTTCGAAGTCATTCGTGGACTCGCCGCCTATTGGCCTATTGTAGTCATTTCCGACTCGAGAATTTAATTTATATAGTTGTGTGCAGAAAATGTCCGATTTATATCAAAAATATTCTTACAATATTATACCTAAGAGCAGCTGAGTGAGATCTCACAGGTTTTGAGTTCGAAGTCAGTCCTAGACTCGCCACCTATTGGCCTATTGTAGTCATTTCCGACTCGAGAATTTAATTTATATAGTTGTGTGCAGAAAATGCCCGATTTATATCAAAATTATTGTTGCAATATTGCGTTCCATTTTATTAACATTTTTAGGGTTTACTTCTTGATTGGAATTTTTTTTGATACACAGAAAAATGTAAGATTGGATCAACACCTCAAAACGAGTGGTACTTTTTCAGTCACAAGGATAGAAAGTACCCAACAGGGTCAAGGACAAATAGAGCAACAAATGCAGGGTTTTGGAAAGCAACAGGAAGAGACAAATGCATTAGGAATACTTTCAAGAAAATTGGAATGAGAAAGACACTTGTGTTCTACAAAGGTAGAGCTCCTCATGGACAAAAGACTGATTGGATTATGCATGAATATCGCCTCGAAGACGGCAATGATCCTACCAATGTACGTTTTTATTTGTACGTTTTAAATTGTGGTCGCAGCTTGAATTTTTATTAGAAGGTGTTTGAATACACAATTAAAAATACTTATGTTAAGTTTTTTTTTCCTTCTAATTCTTATGTTAAGATTTTTAATCAAGTTTTTGGGTGAAATTTTGAATTTTGATGAAACATAAGCAAATTGTAGTCCGTTGTGGTTGTGAAAATTAACGCGTTAATAATATTATGGCCGCAATTGTAGTTGTATGAATCTGATGACATCTGATGGATTTAAAAAGAACATATAATGATATTTTTGCACTTAAATTTGTTTGTAGGAAGATGGATGGGTGGTGTGTAGGGTGTTCAAGAAGAAGAACTTATTCAAGATAGAAAATGAAGGTGGATCCACTCACAATCAAGATCAACAAATGAACAACATGTCCTCTACCAATCCACGCTCCTTCATGCAAAGAGAAAATCAATACTTATTACATCAACAACAACAACAACATCAAAACCAGCCTAGGAACCTAACCGGTTTCGAGCTCGAAAAACCCGAGCTAGGTCTCCATTATCAACACTTACAAAACTCTCAATACTCACTGTTCCATTCTCAACCTCAACCACTTCTCCACAGTCAAAAGCATCTCGAGATGAATTTCGACTACTCATACGCAACGTCTTTACCGTCAGATCAACCTATAATAGTTAAACAGCTTATGACAAACCCTAGAGACTGTGAAAGTGGAAGTGATGGTTTGAGATACCAAGTTTCTGAATCTGGTATTGAAGTTGGTTCATGTGAACCACATCAAGAAATAGGTGTTGGAAGGAGTGAAGGAATAAATGAATGGGGTATGCTTGATAGACTAGTGAATGAAGACTCAACAAAAGAGGCCACTAGGTATGAGGATGGTAATCCTCATCAGATGAACCAGCTTTCATTAAGGGGAGAGATGGATTTTTGGGGTTATGGAAAACAATGATTTTAATTCCCCATTCGATTATTTATAATTCTATTCAAATCAAATTAAGACTAATTATGTGTAATACACTAAGATTTAAGTTTGGATGTTATGCCTTAAACTATGGGTATAGAAAAGACATACATATTATTATTATTATTATTATTATTTTGATTGATATTGATATGTGAAGATTGTTTGTAACGTTTCAAAATTTGTTAATTACAATTTTGATTCATTGTTTATCATATGTTTACCAAATGCCAATTTGAAAGTAAATTTGATTGTTGTATTGTATGATTCTGTTACCAAGTGATCTTCTAACAGTACATTTATGTGCAATCTGGTACCAACATCCACTTCTCTTGCATCTCTGCAACTGGCAACTGGTTATACATACTCAATAGAGTTTTCAAGTTTTTTTCTAATTAAGAATTGCTACCAAGCAAAATAGACACTTGCACCAATGTCAAGCTCAAAACCAAGCAGGACCTTCCCATGCTAAACTAAAAAATACTTTAAAATTGTATACTAAAGAAAAAGAAAAAGTAAACTAGAAAAAAAAATTTAATGGACATACACTATTACACTATTATTCAATAAAAATATAATATTTTGTCGTGTCATATAAATTACTTAAAAATTTTAGTCTAACTTAACATAATATAGGATTGTCGTGGTTGACATTTTCTTTTTTCCACAAAATAAACGAGATGATCTACAAAAAAGGCCAACCTATTCAGTTATATAGGGAATGACTTTCTCCCTAAATAGTAATAGATGATGGTGGCGGAATGCTAGGGATGGAGGTATGCTCTACTTTGACACCATTTTCACTACACCGTATCCATACACTGTATTTAACAATTGGTAGAGTAGAAGTAGGAAAAAGAGAAATAGGTGAGAGGGAAGTGGAAGAGAGATTGATAACTTCTTTTGTTTGAGAAGAAGAGAAATCGAAAAGAGAGCTTAAACACGAAAGAGTTCCATACATTTTATATTTCTCTTCAATTATGAAGAGAAAGTGAAAAGAAACAAATTAATATAGAAAAATTATTATATTGTCCTAAATTATAAACATATATTTTTTAAAATGTTATTTATCATAAGGATATTATAATACTTTTAAAAATATGGAACACTTTTCTCTTCTCTTTTTCTTCTCTCTTTCTCTTAAATCAAACAATACCTCAAATCTACTTTATTTCTCATCTTTTTCTCTCTTCTTATACTCTCTCTTATCTATTTCTCTCTTTACAAATTCTCTTTCAAACCAAACATACCCTTAGGGATGAGGTAATTTGGCTAGGTTTGCCTTATTCGGCCTTCTAAATCTTAATATTTCTATTACTCGTACGTGGGTTTGACACCCTCCCTCTCATATGGGTTTGTTGGTCTCCCTCTAAAATAATAATTTTTTTCTTGACAATTTATGCAAGACGTTACTATAAAATATATCTATTGTAATATATTATTATTTCGATTAATCAATCAACATAAGTGTTAATTCTCTGATTTTAGAATTGACACTAATTTTATTAAAACAAATATAACAACAATATGTTAGATAGGAGATGTTAACTTGTTAACAAGAACATGTTGAGCAAGAAGTCCTATCTTATGTTGAGATATGTTGAGATGAGAAGTTCTCATCATCTGGAACATGCCGTATAAGATGTCCTATGAAGGAGGATACGACATCGCATCTGACCTGAACTGACTGTTATATTATGTTAAGGCACAAAAATAGAATATATTTTAAGGATACTATATTATCCTATGTGGCGTTGTTTTATAGGTCAAGAAGAATCAAGAAGAATGTTAAAGAATATGCACTTTCTAATTATGGATATAAATTAGGAAGATTTGATTGAAGACCTAATGTTATACAATCTTCTACTGAATTGTAACAGCTAATGAGCTGTTATTGAAGGCCCAAAACCAGTTGGGAAAAAAGTTATAAATAAAAGCTTTGTAACCTAGGATTTGTACCAACCGAGAAATGAAAATATGTAGTCATTAGGGCTGAGTCCGTACCACACTCTAGGAGAGTTGGTTGTGTGATCCACTTGACATGTGAGTTGGATTGTGTTCCTTGTTTGCAAGGTTTTGTTATCACTCTTAAGCTTTTAAGAACATAGTTGATTATTGTTCTTAGGGATGAAGCTTTTAAGTAACTCCAAGTTATGTTCTTGTCAAGTGTTTTGATGAGTATTGTCATGGAAGTGTGTCTTCTGTTTTACTGTCATGGAAGTGTGTCTTCTTGTTTGTTGTTCAATTGCTGTCTGTGATTGATGAGGGATTGAGGAGAGCCTCATATCTAGGTGAGTCTTAGATATAAGTATAGCACGGGTAGTGATTAAGTGAGTAGATCGTAAACTAGTATGTTTGTTGTAGGGTCTATGAATTGATAATATCGTAGTGGACTTGTCCCTGACTTGGTATGCCCTCAGAGTATGAGAGTTACTCCGAACTGGGTTAACAACTTTTGTGTGTTGTTTATTGTTTTTCAGTATTGTTTTAATATTTATACCTTGCTTGTGTTGTTTAAGTCAGATTAGATGTCCCAATATGTCATAGGACATCTGAATTCTGTCATACCAGAATTTCAATTGGTATCAGAGAAGGTGTCTTGTCTGTTTATGGATGAGATATAAGGGGGATACTTTCTGGTTATGAGTAAGGTAGAAGGTTTCTACTGAAAATCTGTTTGAACTTGGATAAGTTCATATTGGTGGTCGAATGTGTAATTGCAAGCTTCTCAAGTCATATTTAAATCATGTGTTTTGATGAAGACAACATGGACATCAAGTTTCAAAGGATGTGCAAAAAGCTTATCAACATCAAATTAAAGTCTTGAAGATTATTGAAGAATTATTAAAGAAATCATCAAATGTTAATATGGTATAAATAATTCTTAAAACCTTGAATATAGATGTTCACAATATGCATTCATCAACATATACATATTCCATAACTTTAACATCAAGAAAAACTTTATTTGAAATATCTTTCAAAATGTATTTTTGAAAATAAACCTTTAGGAACCGGTTCCTCCCTAACAGGGAACCGGGTTCCAGCTTTTCTCAAAAAACATGTCCCTGGTTTTTGTACCAGGAACCGGGTTGTACCAATAGGGGAACCGGTTCCTGCGTAATAAATTTGAATTCCAACTTATAACGTTCACTAAGAACCGGGTTCTGTCAGTGTCGGAACCGGTTCCTAGCGAACCAATGCAGCTTTTACTTTGTTTTTTGAACATTTTTCAAGTGGTATCTTTTCATGAATGCATTGCAACTTTTCATATGAATTGGCATGAATGAAGAGGTTCTTACAACTTTATAAAATGCAGATTTTCTTATTTTCAAACAATGTTCAATGCTTCAATTTTAAAAATTAACAAATATACTTCTTCATTAACAATTTTGTCTTTTACTCACATTTGAATTTAAACTTTCATGTGTTCATAATTTTGTGAAACTTGCCATATACACTTTCATTATCATTTCAAGTTTCATACATACATTGTGAACATTTATATACATTGTTGAGAATTGTTTTTATCTTGAAGAAGAAGATCAATTGAAGATTGATAAAGCTCTCCATATACTTCAAAATTAATCATTGTATTACTTAAAGATTTTCCCTTACTATCCAGGATTGTTGGAAGTAAGTGTTGTGATTTGAAGAGGATTGTTCTTCATTCACATTAGTGTTTGTTTGGTCTTAAAGGTGTTAAGAACCTTTGATCACCCTATAGGTTAGATAGTAAGCATAGGCTGTACAATCATTCTAACTATAGTGAAATCTCTTTCGTGTTGGAAAGGGGACTGGAGTACTCTCGGATTGTGAGGGGAACCAGGATATATCACCGTGTTCTTTACTTTTCCGCATTTATCGCTTTCATCACCATAATCGAGAAAAGATAAAGATATAATCAAAACCTTCAAATACTTAACCAAAAATTACTACCAAGCATTCTCATAAAACCGAATAAATTTCTATAAGACCTAATTCACCCCCCCCCTCTTAGGCACTCTGAGACATACAATTGGCATCAGAGCAAGTTATAGGTAACTTGTTCCTAAAGATCCAGAATGGCTTCCGCAAATCATCAACCAGTCTTCAGAGATGGTGGTAGTAACAACAAGCCTCCTCTATTATGTGGTGAATATTTTGACTTCTGGAAAATACGCATGAAGGCGCATTTAGAAGCACAAGGAGAGGAAGTATGGGATGCTGTTGAAAATGGTCCATTTGTCCCAATATCAGTAATCAATGGCATTGGTTCTGTAAAACTCAAAACTGCATGGGACGACGATGATAAAAAGAAAGTTCTCTATGACAAAAAGGCAATAAACCTTCTTCAAGGTGCACTCAGTATGGACGAATTTTTCCGTGTCTCAAACTGCAAGACAGCAAAAGAAATATGGGATACCCTTGTTCAAACTCATGAAGGAACGGCTGAAGTAAAAAGATCAAGGCTAAATACCTTGAGTCAAGAATATGAACTATTTCAAATGCAGCCCAGAGAATCCATTCTTGACTTACAAAAGAGATTTGTGCATTTGACAAATCACTTAAATGCTCTTGGTAAAACCTTGACAAATGATGAACTCAACTTGAAAATCCTTAGATCATTGACTAGGGAATGGCAACCAAAGGTAACGGCAATCTCGGAAAAGAAGAGTCTCTCCGCAATGACTTCCGCTACATTATTTGGCAAACTTCAAGAATATGAAACGAAACTCGGTAGACTTGAAAAACATGAAAATTTAGAGAAGAAATCCAAAGGCATTGCCTTGAAAGTTGATTCAAAGGAAAGTCAAGATAAAGATGCATCTGAGGAAGATGAAAACTTCTTGCTTCTTGTAAAAAGGTTAGGAAAATATTTTGGTCATAAAAATAATCTTCATAATGCTAACTTTGTCAAGAGGAAGAAATTTTATAATCATAAAGATAAAGAAGCCTCCACATCAACACAAGATGTCACATGTTATGAATGTGGAAAGCAAGGTCACATAAAGCCGGATTGTCCAAAACTCTCCAAGAAAAATGGATTCAAAGGCAAAAAGGAGTTCAAGAACAAAAAGGCTTATGTTGCATGGGAAGATAATGAGATAAGTTCTTCATCCGATTCGGAAAGCGAGGAATGTGCAAATCTAGCATTAATGGCTTCACATCACTCCGACAATGAAGAAGAGGTTAGTAATGAATTTAATCTTTTTGATGATGATGTTCAAGATGCTATTGATGAACTCTTGAAAGAATGCAAAAGTTTATACAAAAAGGTGTCAAATCAAGAAAAAGAACTTCTAAGTTGTTTAGAAAAAATTGACACCATGACTAAAGATTTTGATCTTCAAAAACATAATTTTATTAAAGAAAAAGAAAACTTTGCATGCTCCAAGTGTGAATCGAATGTATTTCAAATTGTTAAATTAAAAAGAGTCATTGAACGATATGAAAAAGGACAAATAAGATTGGAAGGATTACTAAGCCAACAATGTTATCCAAATGATAAAAGGGGTCTTGGTTATGTGAACTCTAAGAAACCAAGTAACAATCCCACTGTTTTTGTAAAGGCTAGTAATAGTTCCAATCCCAAGAAAGTAGAAAAGAAGCAAGTTGTTCATAATCATCAAAAGAAAAAGGCTAATGTATTGAAAAAGAAAACATTTCCTAAGAAGAAATTTTATCCTTCTAGATATAGAAGTAACTTTGAACCTACTTATTTTTATTGTGGTATTAAATGCCATACACCTAATGCTTGCTATGTTAGAAACTTTAGTATAGCAAGTGGGCATTATGTGTGGGTGAAAAAGGGAACTAACTATGAAGGACCCAAGGCAACTTGGGTACCTAACAAAGAATAATTTGTTTGTGTAGGTATGCTTGAAATCCACATCAAATGATTGGTATCTTAATAGTGGATGTTCAAAGCATATGACAGGAGATGTACACCAATTTTCATATCTAGTACATAAAGTCAAAGGGTATGTCACCTATGGAGACAACACCAAAGGAAAGATTCTTGGCATTGGAATAGTTGGCACACTTCCATCCATTCAAATTGAGGATGTTCTCTATGTTGAAGGATTAAAGCACAATCTTCTTAGCATAAGTCAACTTTGCGATAGAGGGTTCAAGATAAAATTCAACAAAGATGAATGTCTCATTATGGATGAGGCAACCAATGAGGTAAAACTCAAAGGTATAAGAACTAACAATATTTTTATGATTACTTTAGATGATTTGTCTCTGAAGGTACAATGTCTTATGGTAAACAACAATGACGCTTGGTTATGGCACAAGAGGATCACTCACATTCACATGGAACACTTGAACAAATTGGTTAAGCATGACTTAGTTATTGGTCTACCAAAGATGAAGTTCATCAAGGACAAATTATGTAATGCATGCCAAAAGGGCAAATAGACCAAAACAACTTTCAAATCTAAGAATGTGGTGTCTACTACAAGAACGCTACAATTGTTACACATGGATCTCTTTGGTCCATCAAGAACAAAAAGCTTGGAAAAGATCTTGGTTTTTTTGGAAGAAGGTGATCACTAAATAGTTCTCACAAGGTGCACTCCTTCTTTTATATATGTTTTTATAAAATATGTGTGTATATATTGTTTGTACAAAACATTTCCTTTCATAATAAATTTTCAAGTTTTTGGCAAATTTTTGCATGTGGAACCCGGTTCCCATAATGGTAGGAACCGGTTCCTGGTTCATTTTCCAGAAACGCTATTTTTTTCAAAAACCAGGAACCAGGTTCACTATAGTGCAGAACCGGTTCCCAGCATGCAGACCGGCTACACGCCCTTTCATGTGCTTAAGTGCTTTTTAAATGAGTTTTATGTCATAGTCAACATTCATCTCTCAAAACCCTTCCACCTCCATTGACACACCTCATAAAAGCTCCAACATCTCTTTGTCTTCACCAACATATTAATACCCACTACTACAAATCTCTATAAAACCACTTCTCCTTCCATATTTCATACTCAAATATCCCAATCTCTCACCTATTCCAAAAATCCCAAATCAAAACCCCAACTTTCAGATTTATCACAAATCTCCATGGGTCCTAAGAGAGCTACCAGATCCAGCAAGGGAAAGGCACAGGTTGAAGAAGAGACTTCCAACATTCATCCTCAGACCATCAAATCCAGAAAGCTCACTTTTAAATCTCGCAATCGGAAGGTTCTTAAAGCTAAGTTTTGTAGACTTCATACATTTCCTGTTCATAGCTTTTTATTTCCTGCTCAGTTGGCCTCTGCTGGGGTTGCTAGGTTTGTAGGTAACAATGGTGAAGTGTTTCCTGACCTTGTTAGAGAATTTTATCACAACTTAAAACTTGTACCTGATGAATTTGGTGATATTACTCTAACCTCTCATGTTCTGTCAAAGAGTATCTGTTTAACTGTTGAGGAATTTGGTGCTTTGTTGGGTGTTCCACATGAAGGTTTGGTTCTGGTTAATGGTGTTATTCCACATGATTGGCTACCTTTCAATAAGGCAGAAATTTTTATTAACATGTGTAGGCCAAATCAACAGAATACTGCGCGTCAACAACTTCTATCATCATCAAATTTGTTTGGCTCGAATCTTTCAGTAAGTGACAGAATGCTCCATCTCATTATTGCATATATCCTCTTTCCGAAGAATTCTAACCATTCGCGTATAAATGAGTTTGAATTAATGGTACTTTATGCTTTGAGACGCCGTTGTTCGGTAAATTGGGCACTTTCCATTATGTACCATATGCAGCTAATGGAATATCTTGATGGTGGGTTACCATATGCTCGAGCCATCTCTCACATTTTGGAAAATGCACATGTTAACCTTCAACGAGAAGTGACAAGGATTCAAGGAGATAAAGAGGCAATTACAGATGCAACCGCACTTAAAAATACAAGGATCATTCTAGATGCAAGAGGTCACTTTCACTATAAAGAAGACTTCGAACCAACTGTCCAATATGTGGCCCAACCTCCCGAAGGCGGATACACCTTAGACATGCTGTTCAATCAGATGACAATCTTCCAGAGACATGTGGATGATCGCTTCGATGTGCTCCAACAAGAAAATGCTTCAGCACGGCGACAACTCCGAAATGTCCAAAGAACTCAAAAGGTTATTCTTGATCACTTTGACAGAAAAGGAGTTCTAGAGGAAGAGGTATCTGGAAGTGGTAGTGGAAGTGATGAAGATGATGATAAGATGAATGAAGATGATGATTAAAAGACAAAAAAAAAATTTATGTCATTTCTTTTTTAATGTATTTTTCTTTGTAACATTTAGACAATGTTCTATTTTTATGCTTCGTGATGTTTAGACAATTGTCGTTTTATTGTTATGTAATCGTACAATTCATTATTCATATTTTAGTATGTTTGAAATCATACAATGTGTTTTGTTCGTACTTTAAATGTATGGTTGTGTTTTATACTTGTCTTAATTTTTAAATGTATCTATTTCACTCTTTTTCCCCATCCTTTTTGATGTTAACAAAGGGGGAGAAGAGTATGCATGTATGTTGTTTTGTTTCAAAGAAATTGCAGGCCTAAATAAATGTCAAACTCTCTCCAAAATTCAAAGAATCATGGACTTAGGGGGAGCATGCAATTTAGGGGGAGCCTTGCATTTGCTCAACATGTTCGCTACACAAAACAACATGAACATTTCAAGAAATCGTTTTCAAGACTTGGTTGTCATCATCAAAAAGGGGGAGAATGTAATTGCAAGCTTCTCAAGTCATATTTAAATCATGTGTTTTGATGAAGACAACATGGACATCAAGTTTCAAAGGATGTGCAAAAAGCTTATCAACATCAAATTAAAGTCTTGAAGATTATTGAAGAATTATTAAAGAAATCATCAAATGTCAATTTGGTATAAATAATTCTTAAAACCTTGAATATAGATGTTCACAATATGCATTCATCAACATATACATATTCCATAACTTTAACATCAAGAAAAACTTTGTTTGAAATATCTTTCAAAATGTATTTTTGTAAATAAACCTTTAGGAACCGGTTCCTCCCTAACAGGGAACCGGGTTCCAGCTTTTCTCAAAAAACATGTCCCTGGTTTTTGTACCAGGAACCGGGTTGTACCAATAGGGGAACCAGTTCCTGCGTAATAAATTTGAATTCCAACTTATAACGTTCACTAAGAACCGAGTTCTGTCAGTGTCGGAACCGGTTCCTAGCGAACCAATGCAGCTTTTACTTTGTTTTTTGAACATTTTTCAAGTGGTATCTTTTCATGAATGCATTGCAACTTTTCATATGAATTGACATGAATGAAGAGGTTCTTACAACTTTATAAAATGCAGATTTTCTTATTTTCAAACAATGTTCAATGCTTCAATTTTAAAAATTAACAAATATACTTCTTCATTAACAATTTTGTCTTTTACTCACATTTGAATTTAAACTTTCATGTGTTCATAATTTTGTGAAACTTGCCATATACACTTTCATTATCATTTCAAGTTTCATACATACATTGTGAACATTTATATACATTGTTGAGAATTGTTTTTATCTTGAAGAAGAAGATCAATTGAAGATTGATAAAGCTCTCCATATACTTCAAAATTAATCATTGTATTACTTAAAGATTTTCCCTTACTATCCAGGATTGTTGGAAGTAAGTGTTGTGATTTGAAGAGGATTGTTCTTCATTCACATTAGTGTTTGTTTGGTCTTAAAGGTGTTAAGAACCTTTGATCACCCTATAGGTTAGATAGTAAGCATAGGCTGTACAATCATTCTAACTATAGTGAAATCTCTTTCGTGTTGGAAAGGGGACTGGAGTACTCTCGGATTGTGAGGGGAACCAGGATATATCACCGTGTTCTTTACTTTTCCGCATTTATCGCTTTCATCACCACAATCAAGAAAAGATAAAGATATAATCAAAACCTTCAAATACTTAACCAAAAATTACTACCAAGCATTCTCATAAAACCGAATAAATTTCTATAAGACCTAATTCACCCCCCCTCTGTTAGGCACTCTGAGACTTACAGAATGGTCCCTAGAAGTGGAGGATGGATTGTTCATAACAGGGTATGTGTTGGACTTGTCTGGTGTTTTCAGGCTTGTAATTTTGATGGAGAGCTATTGTGTTGAGCGTTTGATTTATTTTCAAACCTGGGTTAACATGTTGCACCTGGAGTATGGTGTGTTTGTGCAAGGGTTTGTGTTCGGATGCATATATATATATATATATATATATATATATATATATATATATATATATATATATATATATATATATATATATATATATATATATATATATATATAATGGAAGACTCCTGGTGGTTGTGTGGGTTGAGGTTGCAACACTCTGTTCTCCTCTAATGGTGTAACCCATGGTGTGGTGATACTTGAGGAGAAATTTAACTAGCTTGTTAGAGTTGCCAAAGATATTTGAGGTTCATCTCAAGTCCACTCATAAAGGAATTTGTATATGAGTGTGTTGAAAAGAGATCTGAAGAAAGTTAAAAGAAAATTATTTTTGCTTTTAACCCTAAAAGGCCAATCTCCAGCCTTTTATACAGAATCTCTTGTTGTGTTCCTTGTAAAGGGAACTGATATCCTACCAGCTGTTAGAACATCAAACAAGCAAATTGTGCATAATCTTGTTGGATAAAGGTAGGGCATAGCAGATGCTTGGATGCTAAATAAATATGTATTGATCACTTATGTTTAGAACCTACTCCTGATCTGGAAGAGGAAGCATCTGTGTTGTGTGCCTGAGAAGTTTCTATGCTAGAAAGATGTCTTAGATAAGTATGTTGGTCAGGACACGATCAACATATCAGACACTCATTAGATTAGTTTTTTATCTAAGTAAAGTAGGAGTGCAGAGGATGTGTTTTGCTTTTCTGTGGAGGCTTGATAAAGGTAACTCATCCAAATCCGTTATGTGTGGAGATCAAGTTCAAATGTCAAGGACATTTTCTCTAACATTTGAAAGATCCTTCTGATCAAAGAAGACAGATTTATGGAGTCTTGTTTATGGCCATGGAATAGATTATGTTTAGAGAGGAGATATTGGCATGTATCAACCACAGGATGTGCAACTATGGAAGGGAGGATGTATGATTCTCAAGGAATTCTTAACAGCTAATAAGGGGGGGGGGGTCCTTAATCTTAAGCTAGAAGAACTTGAAGAAATGTCAGACATAATGTCTTGACATCTTTGTATTAGGAATTTATTTTTCTCAATATGTCTGGTGGTACTTTTCATAAATAGGATGGAGGTTTTTTACACTAACTTGGTACTCTTATCAAGTCTATGAAAGTATGAAACTCTTGTTCTGTTGTTGTGGAAAGGTCATCCAAGGGTTTGTCTGCATTAGAGTTGTGTCAACTGAAATTCTGTGGTTGATGGGTGTCTGCACTGTTGAAGTGTCATCTGAGTCACCTAGGATGGGCATTTCAATTGTTGAAATAAATTAGGGGTTATTATTTTTGGACCAAATGATTATGGTTCCCCGGTATCTATATGAGAAGTTCCTCCTTGAGTTAGAGTTCAGTTATGTGGTGTCCTCACATAATGGATCATTTGTTCTTCAAGGATTGAAGGGGATCCTTGTGTATTGAGAGAAGCATACTTAGTTTGAACAGTGTGCTTGTGATGTATAATGACCAGTCAATTCCACTATTGTAAATCTTCTCCAGATACCGGTTAGATAGAATCTCCTCTTTAGGTGCAGAAGAATGGCATCCAACATCTCAAAGTCATACAAGAGGTCTAAATTTTAAAAGTTTAAGAAGAAGATTCTTGAGATGTGTAATATACAGGTTCCTACATGTATGGATGATCTGGTGTTGAAGAATGATCAACTACCGATGGTTGATCCTCTTGAAAGAACAAGATTAGTTCTGACCTATCCCGAGTGTTTTGATGATAACTAAATTATATTTAAGATATTTTATGCTCTAATGAATGTGTGTTGAATGTCTTAGTTAATGTTCTGACAAAGAAACATTCCATAGTACTAAGCAAAAATTATGAAGAAGTTCTTTGATAAAAGAATCTTTTATTCAAACGCATCTGCTGACTATGGTAAGAACATTCATTTGTTAAATGTATCTTCTAACTTCTAGTAGGCTTCTTTATTCTGAAGATAACTTGAAAGCAAGCGCTGTTCAAAGATCTTAGCAAGCAACGCTCTGACCAGAAGTTGAATGAAGCATGTTCTGAGTTAAAGCAACAACATCTTAATCAACGTGTCTTGTCAAAGCAAAGGAAACACGTTCTTACATTCTGACGTTTGCTAATTAATGCAAAGACGACTGAAAGCACTCAAGTTCCTACAACTAGTTTCTTCGAAAATGGAATATTGCAAGAATACACGCAAAGCATTTAATGCTCTCCATTTCCTCTGAAAGCATCAACGGTCTTATTACTCTTACTATAAATAGAAGGACATTTATTGCAATAAAAAAAAACCCCAACAATAACGTTCAAACAAGAAACTACGTGAAAGATTCAAAAGCTTACAAACTCATAGTTCATACATTTTTGTGTATTACATTCTAAGAAAAATCACAGTTGTGATATAGCTTGATTAGAAGCAAACTCTATTTCAATTATCTGTAAAGATTATACTTCTGTATTTTGTTCCTTGAGAGACCAAGTTTGGTCAGATTTCTCAAGCAGACTAGGACTAGATTTAAGTCTTAGTGGTGTTAGTCACTTGTAAGTTTACTTGTGCATTGTTAGTCACAACAGTTGTTGTGTGATTGTAATCAGTTGATTATAGTGGATTAAGTCCTTGTTGAGAAAGGCGAAATCACCTTGGCGGGTGGACTGGAGTAGTTTGAGTTCAAACGAACCAGGATAAAAATAACTGTGTTATTCCATTATTGTTTTGAGCTTTGTTTTGAAAGAAAGAAAAGAGTCACTTATTCAACCCCCCCCCTTCTAAGTGTTTTCTTACTCCTTCAATTGGTATCAGAGCTTGACTCTGAGCTCAACACTTAACCGTGTCAGGAAAAGATCCAGAAGAAAACACAATGGCCGCTGAACAAAACAATAACAGTTATAACAAACCTCCAGTGTTTGATGGAGAAGATTTTGAGTACTGGAAAGATAGACTAGAAAGTTTCTTTCTAGGTCATGATAGTGATATTTGGGATATAGTCTTGGATGGTTACAAACATCCTGCAGATTCAGAAGGAAACAAAGTGGATAGAAAAAATATGGATAGACAACAAAAAGCTGATTTTAAAAATCATCACAAAGCTATAAATATTTTTTTAAATGCTATCTCTAAAGTAGAATATGAAAAAATCACTAATAGAGATACAGCGCATGATATGTTTGAGTCTCTCAAAATGACTCATGAAGGAAATGCTCAAGTTAAGGAGTCTAAAGCTCTGGCTTTAGTTCAGAAGTATGAAGCCTTCAAAGTAGATGAAAGTGAGTCTATAGAAGCAATGTTCTCTAGGTTTCAAACTCTGATCGCTGGGTTGAGAGTTTTGAACAAAGGGTATACCAAAGCAGATCACGTGAAAAAGATCATCAGAATCTTACCCAGAAGATGGGCACCAATGGTCACTGCTTTCAAGGTGTCAAAGGATCTGAACAATGTGTCTCTAGAGGAACTCATCAGCGCTCTCAGAAGTCATGAGATTGAACTAGATGAGCATGAGCCTCAGAAGAAAGGTAAGTCGCTAGCCCTTAAATCAATTAAGAAATTTGATACCAACGCTTTTCAGGCTGAAGAAGAAAACTCTGAAGAATCAGCTTCAGAAGAAGACGAACTATCTTTACTCTCCAAAAGGATCAATCATCTGTGGAAACACAGACAAAAGAAGTTCAGGAACTTCAAGAAGTCAGAAGATAAACCAGAATCTTCTGGACACAAAAAGTCAAACAGAAGAGAGATCATCTGTTATGAATGCAAAGAACCTGGTCACTTCAAAAGTGATTGTCCAAAGCTTCAAAAAGAAAGACCAAAGAAGAGATTTGGAAAGAAGAAAGGAATGATGGCAACCTGGGATGACTCATATTCTTCTGAAGATGAATCTGGTTCTGAAGATGAAAATGCCAACCTAGCTTTAATGGCTATCACAGAAGATGACTCAGACTGTGAGTCAGAACAAAGAGAGGTATTTTCTGAATTTTCTAGAGAAGAACTTGCTGATAGTTTATCAGAACTTCTGGAAAACTATAGTAAGCTCAAAATCAAATACAAGAAACTCAAGAAGAGTCTTGCATCTGATTTTAAGAAACTTGAAACAGAAAAATCTGAACTTTTAGAAAACAATCTTAAACTTGAAAAGGAAATTCAAATTGTTCAAAAGAATTTTAGTTCAGAGTTTGTATCTAGTTCAAAAGATATTCTGAAAGAATATGACTATAGCTTTCAAACTTTTCTTGCTAAAAGCATAGACAGAAGCAAAATGGCTTCAATGATCTATGGAGTTACTGGGAAAAACAGAAGAGGAATTGGATATGAACCTCCCAAAGGGAAGGAGACATACATTCCAAAACCTGTTGCTAAAATGACCTTCACTTACATACTTCTGAATAAGCAATTCAAGTTTCGACACTCACATGATATAAAATATACATCACATTCTGGAAACTCTTATGCTAACCCAAAAGGACCCAAAAAGATATGGGTACCTAAGGATAAAATAATATTTGTTGCAGATGTCCTTAACAGCTCAATTGAAACACCAGTCATGGTACCTGGACTCTGGATGCTCACGACACATGACGGGAAAAAGGTCTATGTTCCAAAGCCTGGAACTTAAAGCTGGAGGAGATGTGAAGTTTGGAGGTAATCAGAAAGGGAAGATTATTGGTTCTGGAACCATAGGAAACGGTAACCTTCCTTCTATCTCTAATGTTTGATTAGTAGAAGGATTAGCTCATAATCTATTATCCATAAGTCAATTAAGTGACAATGGCTATGACATTATCTTCAATCAAAACTCCTGTAAAGGTGTAAATCAAAAGGATGGATCAATCCTCTTTTCTGGCAAGAGAAAGAACAACATTTACAAAATTGATTTATCATATCTTAAATCTCAAAACGTAAAATGCCTTTTGTCTGTTAGCAATGAGCAATGGGTATGGCACAGAAGATTGGGACATGTCAGTCTTAGAAAAATCTCTTAACTAAATAAATTAAATTTAGTCAGAGGACTTCCCAATCTAAAGTACAACTCAGATGCTATGTGCGAAGCATGTCAAAAAGGAAAATTTTCAAAACCTTCCTTTAAATCTAAAAATGTTGTCTCTTCCTCTAAGCCATTAGAGTTACTTCATATTGATCTGTTTGGGCCAGTTAAAACTGCATCCATCAGAGGCAAGAAGTATGGATTGGTCATCGTTGATGATTTCAGCAGATGGACATGGGTAAAGTTTTTAAAACACAAGGATGAGTCACATTCTGTATTCATTGACTTCTGTACTCAAGTGCAAAATGAAAAAGATTTTAAAATCACAAAAGTTAGAAGTGATCATGGTGGTGAATTTGAAAATCATTATTTTGAAAAATATTTTAAAGAAAATGGTATTGTTCATAATTTTTCTTGTCCTAGAACTCCCCAGCAAAATGGAGTTGTAGAAAGAAAGAATAGAACATTACAAGAGATGGCCAGAACCATGATCAATGAAACAAATATGGCTAAGCACTTTTTGGAAGAAGCTGTGAATACAGCATGTTATATTCAGAATAGAATCTCTATAAGACCTATTCTTGAAAAGACTCCCTATGAATTGTGGAAAAACAAAAAGCCCAACATTTATTATTTCCATCCTTTTGGATGTACTTGTTTTATACTAAACACCAAAGAAACTCTGAATAAGTTTGATTTTAAAGCACAAAAGTGTTTCCTACTTGGATACTCTGAACGCTCAAAAGGCTATAGAGTATACAACACAAACTCTGATTGTTGAAGAATCAATCAAAGTCGGGTTTGATGATAAGCTTGGTTAACCACAACCAAAGCAAACTGATTTTTCTGTAGGTACAGAAGATCATCACTCAAACTCTGAAAGTTCAGAAGCAAAAGAAGACGTAGCAAATCATCCTCTTGACAATGCTCTGAACAATCTCAGAATCTCTGACCAACCCACACAGAAAAGGTTTCCTAGATTATCTTCAGCTCACAAAGAAGACGTAATCATTGGAAGAAAAGAAGATCCCATCAGAACAAGATCATCTCTCAGAATCAATGAAGAATCTTTGTTTGGTTTAGTCTCTCTGATTGAGCCAACTATCATTGATGGAGCTCTGGAAGATAGTGATTGGATCTTTGCAATGCAAGAAGAACTAAATCAATTCTCAAAGAATGATGTATGGACTCTTGTTACAAGACCCAAAGGATTCAATGTTATAGGAACCAAATGGGTCTTCAGAAACAAATTGAATGAACAAGGTGAAGTAATCAGAAACAAAGCACGACTGGTTGCACATGGTTATAGTCAACAAGAAGGAATTGATTATAATGAAACCCTTGCCCCAGTCGCCAGGTTAGAATCTATAAGATCGTTAATTTCTTTTGTTGTACAAAATAACATTTCATTGTATCAAATGGATGTTAAGAGTGCATTTCTAAATGGTTATATTGAAGAAGAAGTATATGTCCATCAACCTCCTGGATTTAATAATTTAAAACACCCAAAACATGTTTTTAAATTGAAAAAGTCTTTATACGGGTTAAAACAAGCTCCCAGAGCTTGGTATGATCGTCTGAGTAATTTTCTATTAGAAAAAGATTTTACCAGAGGAAAAGTGGACACAACTCTCTTCAGAAAAACATTTAAAAATGATATTTTAATCTGTCAAATTTAGGTTGATGATATAATTTTTGGAACCTCTAATATATCTCTTGGAAAAGAATTTGCTAAGACAATGCAGGCAGAATTTGAAATGAGCATGATGGGTGAATTGAAATTCTTTCTTGGAATTCAAATCAACCAGACTCAAGAAGGTACTTTCATACATCAGACGAAGTATGTTAAAGAACTTCTGAAGAAATTTCAAATGTCAGAAAGCAAAGATGCCAAGACACCTATGCATCCAACCTGCATTCTAGGTAAAGATGAGGTAAGTATGAAAGTAGATCAGAAGCTCTACAGAGGTATGATTGGATCCCTTCTCTATCTGAATGCATCTAGACCTGATATATTATTTAGCGTGTGCTTGTGTGCTAGATTCCAATCAGATCCTAGAGAATCTCATTTAACAGCTGTTAAGAGAATTCTTAGGTATCTGAAAGGTACTGCTAATCTTGGTCTGTGTTACAGAAGATCACAAGATTACAAACTAGCAGGTTATTGTGATGCTGACTTTGCTGGAGATAGAATTGAAAGAAAAAGCACCTCTGGAAGCTGCCAGTTTTTGGGTGACAATCTTATCTCATGGTACAGCAAGAAGAAAGCAACAATTTCTCTATCAACCACAGAAGCTGAATATATATCTGCTGCTGGATGTAGCTCTCAGATGATTTGGATGAAAAGTCAACTAGAAGATTTCAACCTTTATGAAAGTAAGATTCCTATCTTCTGTGACAATACTTCTGCTATTTGTCTTTCTAAAAATACAATCTTACATTCTAAAGCCAAACATATAGAAATTAAATATCATTTCATAAGGGACTATATTCAGAAGGGGATTTTAAACTTGATTTTTGTAAAAACAGACCATCAATGGGCTGGCATTTTTACCAAACCCCTTTCAGAAGATAGATTTAATTTCATTCTGAAAAATATTTGTATGGAATTATGTCCTGAATAAAATAATATTTATTTTCTGTGACTGGCTTCAGAACTTTCTGAAATGAATACTCTGATCAATAACTCTTCAGAAGTTAGAAGAGAAGTTGTAACAGAAGATATATGAATCATTCTAACGCTTCATGTCCAAGTGTAGTTCAGAAATTCATTAGAACAAATAGCTGTTCCATGCATCCTTCAGGAGATAAACATGTGGTGTGTTTCTGAAAGGTCAAGCGTGAAAAAGCTACTGATGACGTTCTAGGTAACTGTTGATGATTAGCCATAATCTCACGTTTTCCCTCATTTTTAGCAAATCATTAAATACAAGTAATGATGAGAATCGTTTTAAAATCCTTTTTAATCTTTATTTTAATTTGTCTTAAATTCTTCTAATTTAATTCTTAACCTATTCTCTAAAATTAATGCCTATAAATACTCTTTGAAAAAAAAACCTTTTCATTCTTTACTGTCCCTTTCAACTCAAGTTTTCATTTGAACATTTCTCTTAAAACCCTTTTTCGAAAATTTCTCTTTTCATAGAACTTCAATGGCTTCTTCTTCCTCTACCCACTCTGAGCAATACTGTATACCAGAAAGGACAACACTCATTCCGGTAGAAAGTTTGGAAGTTTTGAGTGAGCTAATGGTAGACTTTGAGAATCTTAGAGAGAATGGATTTGACTTGTTCCCTGTTGTGAAGTTTCAAGGTTGGGAAAGCTACTTTGATCGTCTTATTGGTCCAGTCTTTCCTCATTTGGTAAAAGAATTATGGATTCACGCTATTGCAACTCCCAGGGTTATTCTCTCCTTTGTAATGGGCAAGGAAATATCCATTACAGAAAATCTAATCAGAAGGTTGATGGGATTTAAAGGACTTGGAGTTACAGGAATGCCCACTGGAAGAATGGAGATGTCTAGGGTATACACAGAGATTTTTACAAATGGTCAAGGTTCCTCCAAAGTTAGGGATTTGAAAGACAAGTATAAGATATGGGCAAGGATTATTCATGGATGTATTCACCACAGGAAAGATACTAGCTCTTCTGATTACATCAAAGTTGATCAACAATATTTGCTGTTTTGCCTTGGAACCAATGTCAAAATTGATTTGCCCTACTTGCTTTTTGAACACCTCTGGAACCATGTCAAAGAAACCAGAGAAGCTGAAAGGATGAAGAATCCCAAATCAAAGAGGAATTGGATTCCCATGGGGAGGTTATTATCATACATTCTGACTGAGAATGGTCTGATTGCTCACCTAAGAGAAGCAAATCTTCTGGGGGAGCTTGAACCTATCTGTGGTAAGACAATGACTGGAAAGAACTTGTTGAAGAGGAAAATTATTGACAAACTTGTGGTGGAACCCTCTCCGTGTCTATCAACTATTGTGAAGAAGAGAAGAATTCCTTTTGCTAACTTTCCTATTTTTAACTCGTTGGAACATTCTCGTATGGTTTTGCACTATCTTGAGACCTGCAGAGAAACAGAATCACCTATTGATCCAGCTTGGCTTCAAGGAAGAAATCAAGTTGTTGCTGATGTTGTTCTCCAAGGATCTGTGAAGATAAAAGCTGTAGAAGGACCTTCTAACACTCCTCAGAAGAAAAAGAAGACAGGTAATCATGCTAAAACTATACCTGTTTATAATTCTGAAAATATATCTGCATCTGCTGAATCCTCTCAAACCTCACCATCTGAACCCCTTGCTGACAACCTTAGTAAAAATCAGTTTTCAACAGATTTAAGTGATTCTGACTCTGATGAACTTTCTGATAGCCAATTAGAACCCTCTCATTCAGAACCCCCAGAACCATCTATTTTTCAACCTATTCCTGCTGAACGTTTCTCAAGACCCCCTCCCAGACCCTTATCACCCAGACCCACTGGATGGTATGATCCTGGATCTTGGATAATTCCTGGGATTAATGAACCTCTAGCAACCATAAAACCTCCTTTCAATCTACCAACTGAAAATATTTTTGCTATGAACCAACCACAACCTCAAAATCCCATTCCCATTCCCGCTTATACAATCATAATTTCTCTTGATATCACTCCACCCACCTCACCACAACATACAACACCTCTCTCAACTCCTCAAATTCCAGAACAACAATTTTTTGAACAAACTGATATTGCTGAACCATCCGTACCTCATGATATATCAGAACCTCCTATTTGTGTTAACCAACCCGAACCTGAACCTACAAATACTCCTGAAACCAATAGCTTTTTAAGAACTGTAGTGGACTCCCAATCTCTACAATTCTTGAAAAACAAATCTTACAAAATGGCTGTCCCTAAACCCATTCAGCCAGATGTAAATATTTTGTTTCAAAAGTTTATAACAAATGTTCAAGCATGGTTACAACCGCTGAAAGAAGATTTCTTCAGAAGTGTGAACACCGCAGCAACAAATCTTCTATGGGAAACTTTCAGAAGAACCTTGGTTGCTGAATCATGGAAGTTACAGGATTTGTGCCACTCTCAGGTGCTGGATAACTTTTCTAAACTTCTGCATGTTTTCAAAACAGAAGGTGCTGATACTTGGAATAAGAAGTCTTCGCTACTGATTGTTGATACACCAGCTGATAATATGGACATATCAGAAGATGAATCTGAAGAATACTTTGAAGATTCAAATTCTTTGGCTATTGTTCTATTGAATCAACCTTCAGTTAAGGATGGACCTGAACCTGTGCCAACTCTTGCAATGGATCTGGGCACTCTGCTCTCCACCTTTGTGAAATTTGATTCATCAGTTGCTGCTTCTGACCCTGTTTCTACTGAAGCTTCATCATCTTCTGCCCCTACCTCACTCATTATGGACACTCTGAAAGAGATAAAGAGGGAGAATGAAGTCTTGAATAGACGCATGGATAAGCAAGATCAAACAAATCTAGAGTTCAAGAACTGGATGGAAATGCAAAGTGAATCTGCCTCTGAGATCAAGAACCTTCTGATGGCTCTTGTCTCTAAGAAATCCTAGTTTCTTTTTGTCTCTTATTTGGATGTTTTGTTTGTACTTCTGGATATCTATCTTTAACTTTTTATGAAATCTTTCAAAATTTATCATTTATTACACTTTTTGATTATGCCAAAAAGGGGGAGAAAATGTGCATTTTTGAACTAATCACTGTTTAACAGTTATGGGACTATGTCTCAGAAATTCTAACAAAATTGCAAGAATTCCTTCTGTGCAAAAGATTTTTGCCGGTATCATTTAACTCTGAAAGAATATTCTAGCTAAGATTTATCTTCTTGAAGAAGTTCTGAAGAAATTCAAAGAAGGTTGTGTATCACTCTGACCAAATAATCTCAGGATATCTTATGCAAAGAAATATTCATTTCAGGGGGAGATTCTTATCTCTTAATCTGTTTCTTTTCTTTATCTAAAATAATTTTTTTGTCATCATCAAAAAGGGGGAGATTGAAAGAACAAGATTAGTTCTGACCTATCCCAAGTGTTTTGATGATAACTAAATTATATTTAAGATATTTTATGCTCTAATGAATGTGTGTTGAATGTCTTAGTTAATGTTCTGACAAAGAAACATTCCATAGTACTAAGCAAAAATTATGAAGAAGTTCTTTGATAAAAGAATCTTTTATTCAAACGCATCTGCTGACTATGGTAAGAACATTCATTTGTTAAATGTATCTTCTAACTTCTAGTAGGCTTCTTTATTCTGAAGATAACTTGAAAGCAAGCGCTGTTCAAAGATCTTAGCAAGCAACGCTCTGACCAGAAGTTGAATGAAGCATGTTCTGAGTTAAAGCAACAACATCTTAATCAACATGTCTTGTCAAAGCAAAGGAAACACGTTCTTACATTCTGACGTTTGCTAATTAATGCAAAGACGACTGAAAGCACTCAAGTGCCTACAACTAGTTTCTTCGAAAATGGAATATTGCAAGAATACACGCAAAGCATTTAATGCTCTCCATTTCCTCTGAAAGCATCAACGGTCTTATTACTCTTACTATAAATAGAAGGACATTTATTGCAATAAAAAAAAACCCCAACAATAACGTTCAAACAAGAAACTACGTGAAAGATTCAAAAGCTTACAAACTCATAGTTCATACATTTTTGTGTATTACATTCTAAGAAAAATCACAGTTGTGATATAGCTTGATTAGAAGCAAACTCTATTTCAATTATCTGTAAAGATTATACTTCTGTATTTTGTTCCTTGAGAGACCAAGTTTGGTTAGATTTCTCAAGCAGACTAGGACTAGATTTAAGTCTTAGTGGTGTTAGTCACTTGTAAGTTTACTTGTGCATTGTTAGTCACAACAGTTGTTGTGTGATTGTAATCAGTTGATTATAGTGGATTAAGTCCTTGTTGAGAAAGGCGAAATCACCTTGGCGGGTGGACTGGAGTAGTTTGAGTTCAAACGAACCAGGATAAAAATAACTGTGTTATTCCATTATTGTTTTGAGCTTTGTTTTGAAAGAACGAAAATAGTCACTTATTCAACCCCCCCTTCTAAGTGTTTTCTTACTCCTTCACCTCTTGTGTCCCTTAAAAGAGTTATGGATTACTATCGTTTCTCCAGACTATAGTTAATGGTGAAGTCCATGTGTTTGAGACTGATGTCGGATTTGATGTTGGAACATCGTTTCAAAGTATGTTCTAATCCTTTAGCAAAGGAAGTTGTTGTTTTCTAGAGTGGAGTTTAAGGTTAAGTCACTGACCTAATCTGGAAATTTTTGGGGTGTGAATGAATGTCATCAGTTGGTTCTAGACGTATGCAGAAGAAGGTTGTCAGACCAAATATCCTTCCTCGTGTGAGAAGGTAGCCTTATCTGACTAATAGTAAATACTTTTATGGGAGCTGAGTATTTGTTTATCCTCTAAGGATGGTGTGCATGACACTGATGGTGAATAATTTGATGGGAGACTAAGTATTTTTTAGGAGTTATGCAATTCTCCATTCTGAACATTATGTTTCAGAGAGTACGTGAGAGTTTATTTCTCTCCATAACAGTCAGGTGTTTGGAAAAACCTGGATGAGATGCACTAGTTGTGTTCTATTGGGAGCTTCTTAAAGGATTTCTTTGCATAATGAGTCCCGTGAATGATGATTTAAGAACCAATGTAACTAGGTTTTGTAATAATAAGTTGATGCCTAAATGATGTTGTAATATCATGATCGTTGATGGCTGCTTTTTTTCCTTAGGATTGTGCATGTGAAGTTGGATGCTCAAGCATTATTGTCAAAAGTGGCATTTCTGACTATGTGCATTAGAATGTGGAGAGTCTAATCTTGTTTGCAGTATTATGCTTGGTGGATACATGACTACTTTGCTGAAGATTTCACAAGTATCAACAACTACTAGTGGATGTAAGGGCAAAAGAATGTTATCAAATACTGAGGTCTGATTTGATCAAGATATTTTGAAGTTGGTTTGTCTTATGATGCAAGTAACTCCAAGAAGAGTGTGGATCTGTCTGGATCTCAGTAAAGTTTTTAAGAAAACTGAGAATTTGTGGAGTTTATGCTCAGCTGGAGCATTGTTTATCCATGACAGGGAGAGTAAAGTACTTGTCTATGTATTGTTGCTGAAATGGTGTAGATATTTGGTGGAAGGACATGTTTTATTTAAGGCATGTGAAGTTGGGTGATTGAATCAGAAGTACATATACCTCTCTAATGGTTATTAGTTGTGTCTGGGAGAATTTATTTTTCTCTGCAAGGTTTGGAAGAACTCTCTGAGGGTCTTTGTTATTGAGAGATATCACATATGTGATATTATGATATTTTGGTGTGTGTCACTGAGTCTAAGTGAAAGGAGTACACTTAGAGTCCAATTGAAGGCATATTGTTTATGCTTTAGAGCCTAATTGGATAGTTTTATGAAGCATTTTTTGACTGAAGGTTGGAGCTGTGTTGCTCACGGGTTTGTGCATTCAAGAGAAAGAAGACAATGTGTGACTGAATTTCATGACCTTATTCAGGACATGTTTCCTGTGTGATCAACAAAGGAGTTATGTGGACGTTGTGATCAAACACGTGTCAGAAAGGAGTGTGTAAAGTGTGCTTGAATGTGCATGTGCATGTATCGGGACTATTTCTTTTTAGCAGAAACAATCTAGATCTAATAAAGTCATTCAAAGTTATTTTGGACGATGCACATTGTTTTTGGTAGCAGTTTTTCCTCAAATAACGTTTCCTTTTGACCAAGACCATTGCTACATTCAAGGATCATTATTTCCCAAGTAAACACTCAGCTATTTATAGAGGGTTCTCCTTTCTCTTTCACCCTGTGAGTATTTGATGTGTCCATAACTCTTATGGATTTTGTTCGGGTTTGGGTGAGTTGTGCTTGGGTCTGGTTTTGTGAGGGCCTTATTTGTCAATTTTTGGCCAAAAAAGGGGAGAAAGATATTGTTCAGATGGATCTGGAGTTTGTTCTTCCAAGAATCCTCTAATCTCTTTTTCAGAGCGGGGAACTGGCATTTCTTGAATGGCTTTTACCTTTGTAGGATCAACTTTGATGCCTTTACTACTGACGACAAAACCTAAAAGCTTTCTAAATCTTACTCTGAATGTGCACTTATTAGGGTTCAACCTCAACTTGTACTTCTTCAACCTCTCAAACAGCTTGTGTAGGTGATCGAGATGTTCTTCTTCAGTTTGCGACCTTGCAATCATATCATCAATATAGACCTCTATTTCGTGATGGATCATATCATGAAATAAAGCTACCATAGCTCTTTGATATGTTTCCCCAACATTCTTCAATCCGAATGGCATGACTTTGTAGCAAAAGGTGTCCCATTGTGTAACAAAGGTAATCTTTTCCATGTCTTCGGGAGCCATCTTGATTTGGTTGTAGCCAGAAAATCCATCCATGAAGGAGAATACTTTATGTTGAGTGGTGTTGTCAACTAAGATGTCGATATGAGGTAGAGTGAAATCATCTTTTAGGCTCGCCCTATTCAGATCCCTATAATCTACACATATATGAACCTTTCCATATTTCTTTGGCACGGGGACCACATTCCCAACCAATTGAGGATAAGATGTGACAGCCAGGAAATCTGTATAAAATTGCTTCATTACCTCAGCCTTTATCTTTTCAGACATGTCTGGTCGCATACGACGTACCTTTTGCTTAACAGGAAGGCAATCTTCATTTGTTGGTAGACGATGAACCACGACGTCGGTATCCAATCCTGGCATATCTTCATATGACCAAGAAAACACCTCAACATAGTCATGTAACATCTGAATCAATCTGCTTTTGATACCATCTTCTAGGTTGGTGCCGATCTTGGCCACTTTCTTGTCTATCTCAGTACCTAAGTTGATAACTCCGACTTCCTCTTCATGAGGTTAAATAGATTTCTCTTCTTGCATTAGAAGTCTGGCTAGTTCTCCTGGTATTTCACAATCTTCCTCGCCTTCGTCTTCGACTTGGTTAATTGGATGTTCGAAGTTATAATTGGTAATAGTAGAGTCGTTGACAATGAGATCTATAGTGGATGAGAATCTGCAAGTGTGTGTGTGTGTGCATGTAAGATACATGGTTATTTGAAAAATGTAATAAAGAAAAAGAAGGATAATTAACATAAAATTTGAATGCAAAAGGTCCAATGGTTTATATTAAATGATCATATGATAAATGAACATGAACAAAACCCTTAACAAATGGACCATAGTACCCCGGGCAAGGCACATGGCTTAAAAGTCATTGTTTAGAATTAAGATTACAGACAAAAGTTCTTAAATTGACAGAAAACAGTAAACAATAATTACTCCTCAATGAAGGAGATGGGAGTGAAGTCCTTTGCATGTCATTTGTTGAGCTTTCCTTCGATGGTATGGTATATCCATTCTTCAAAAGCACATTCATCATCAGAGTCTTCCACAACGTTCACTTCATGATTTCCTATGTGGAGAGGTGGCTTTCCTACGCGAGCGCGTCTAACTTCTTTCTGAGCTTTGATGGTGAAACCTAACCCATATTTGTCTACTTTAAATGGGATGTAGAGGAGTTGTTCCCAAATAGTACTTCTTCCATCTTCGACCACAACACGAGCATCCTTAAGTGAAACCATTCTTGATAAAACTTCATCAGCTTTTGATATATCGGAGGAGATTTTGGTGGCGGCAACCATAGGGGGAACAACATCAAAAGCCTGGCACGGAGTTTCTATGAATTCACCATCCATTTCCACATACTTGAAGGAATTGAGATGGCTCACCATAAATTCTTCTTCACCACAAATAATAACGATCTTCCCATTGACTGGATACTTTAACTTTTGATGAAGGGTGGATGTTACTGCCCCTGCCCCATGGATCCAAGGGCGCCCAAGAAAACAAGAATAGGCGGGACGTATGTCCATTATATAAAAAGTGGAGTTGAAAATTTGTGATTCCACCTTAATGGGGAGGTCCACTTCTCCATGCACCATCCTTCTAGACCCATTGAAAGTCGTTACAATTATATCACTTGGTTTCAATACCAGGCCTTCACAATCTAGTCGGTCCAAAGCACCCTTGGGTAGAACGTTTAGAGAGGAATCCGTATCAATTAGGAAACGAGCCAAGGTAGTTCCCTTGCATTCAATAGAGACATGCAAGGCTTTGTTGTGGTTCCTTCCTGTTGTACCCCAAAATTTTCTCCCTCAGTTTCTTAAAGATTCCCTCACAAGATCTCCATTGATTCAAAACTGCACTAGGATTGATCAGCTCAAGATACCTCCCCAATTCAAAAGTAGGGTTTAAGTTTGTACAAAAACAATTGGAACTTTAATTCTTCATACAATTTTCATGGATCAATTCGGACTCCCAAGATTTCTCATGTCAAGTTCCAGTCTTTGGATCACATTTTTGCTCAATCAATTGGTCTGTTGACCTAAAATCAACTATATTGGGGAAAAAAGTCAATTGTGGTCCTTTTACAGTCAAAACTCATATTTTTTTATCCATATCAACATATTAAACTCATATGAACCATTTGTTCAAGTTTGGATCACAACTTCTCAAGAAATTTGATCAGATCATCAAAAGGGCAAAATGGTCAAAATAAGGGTTTTGACTAAGAAGGTTCAATTTTTGACTTTTTGACCTAGCACGTGACTTGTTTGGTTTAAGGAATGATATCAATGATTTAAAATGCATAACTTTGACCTAATGGCATGGTTCAAAATATTTATCAAGATCAATTGATTGATATTTGAAATTTGGTCAACTGATGAAAAAGTAAACTGTACACTGAAAAGTTAAACTTTGACTTTTGGATCAAAATCAAGTTTCAAAATCATATTTCATCAAGACATATCAAAGTATGAAGATTGTTCATCAAGAAATAAAAAGTCAAGATTACTTTGAAAAAAATTCAAAGTTCTAAACACTTAGAAATTTTTCTAAGTGTTAAGAAAAATATGATAATTTCATAACTTTTCGCTAGATTTTCACCATGATGCAAGATGATTCAAGAGAAACTTCCAACATGAAAGTTTTATATCTCAATGATATCAGAAACATTTCATGGTATAACTTCTTCTAGAAATGCCTGGATCTCAAGTTATAAATCCATGAAGACATGTCCATGAAACTAAAACACTTAGAAAAATTCTGGGCATTTTAAGTCAGAATTTTGATAGAACTTCTGGGCCAATTTTCATACAGTTAGAATGGGAGTTTGCAAAAGTGATTCAAAGATGGATTTCATAGCATGTTACAAGATTTCTAAAAAGTCCAAGAACTCTATCAGATCATGCTGGAGCAGGGAGAATCGAAGATCAGAAGTTGGACATTCGTTCTTAAATTATAAGTCATTTTCATGATGAACATCTGATCCCATTCCAAACAATGATGCATAATCCCACTTTTCAGGCCATGTAGCGTGTGTATCTATCCTTAATAAGAAGATTACACAAGCTTTTGAGCTATGAACCACTTGATTTAAGCTTTTTCCAATACACCTTGCCATTTAAGGAAGAAAGTTCACACTTCCATTCTGGAAAAGTGACTTTAATCATAAAGTCCACTCTCTTTGAGCTTTGTGTTTTTTCTTTCTACACAAGCATGCTCTACAAACTCAGAACAGGCGTGTTTAAAGTTCCTAGCCACCCTACCTTTCCTTGAAACCATGCTTGTCTAAGCTTGCATAAAAAACAAGTCAAAATCTACAACATGTGATTTTGTACTTCTGACTTCACCAAGCTTCCAAACCCTTTGCCTATAAATTAAACCTTCATTTGCAAACTGAAAAGAGATTTTGGGACAAGCCCTGGAACTTTCTAAAATTCTCAAGAATAAAAAATTACAACACAAGCACAAAAACTTGTCATTTCTGATTTTTGAATCCAATCTCCAAAATCCCTCGTGCGTTTCTTGGCCAAACCATCCACAAAGTTTTTGATACACATATAAAAGTTATCCCAACCTCTGTTTTCAGACTGTGACATCATCTTCACCAAACTCCATTTTTAAAAACAGAGCTTTACATCTTGGTTTCTTCAGAACATTTCAGCCATCCACAGCTCAAGCTAAGGTTTGCATTAGCTTCCTTGGAACTTGAGGAAGCTAATTAGATCATCACAGCAACTTGAATCAAGCTTTAATTCAGAACACGATCTTCAGCTGCAAGGTAAGTTCTTCTTATTTTCATCTCATTATTTAGGCATTGTTAGGCTTGCATTTTTAAAGACAAAATGTAGATATCATTGCTCTGAAACTGTACATATCTATAGATTTTATTTATATGACCTGAGTAGAGAGAATTTAGGATCAGAACTTCTTGAAAAATTAGGGTTCAGATTAGGGCTAGCAAAATTCATGTTTGTTTCTGATTTATAGTTTTAATGCTTTATAGTTATGGAACCATGATGAAATTTGCCATAACTTTCACGTTTACATTTTCCATTTTGGTTGAGAAATGAATGAGTTGCAGATGCTCTGGCTGGCACGAGGAAGAAGATGAAGTTCATCATCAGAAATGATTTTGTAATACATATTTATGGTTTTGTTTATAATATCGGATGTATAGCCACCAGTGGTAGAGAGCGCGCGCGTAAGGAATTAGTGTTAAGGGTCCTGGGTTCTAGCTCCAGGAGCACCTTTTTGTTTTAATTTCTTAACATTTTATCCCATTTATCTGTTAACAACACGCCTGGGCCAGAACTTCTAGGTTGTCTCATTTTACTTCCAGCATCACCCCCTTCATATATCTGTTAACAACACGTCTGGACCAGAACTTCTAGGCTTCCTCATTTTACTTACAAACATCCTTTTCACTTTCTAAACCCCCTGATTTTAATTTTATATTTATATTTTATTTTCTTTCTTTTATTATTTTATTATCATTACTATTATTTTTATTAATCAAAAATACCAAAAATATATTATATTAAATATTTAAATTATTTAGTTTATTTTTATTTAACTTCTCAAAATAAAAAGACCAAAAATGTTTTCCTATTTAACTTCCTTTCTTTAACTTAATATTAAAATTAGAACTAGTTCACTCTCTTTGTTTAAATTAAAATTAACTTAGTTTAATTTTCTTACTTCTAACTATTTATCTTCTTTTAGAAAATTAGATTAAAATATTTTCTTAAACAAAATAAAAAAAAATCATTTTCCTTTCATTCATGTCTTGTACATTATATACATTTCAATTCCTGTACATTATTCAAGTTCAATATGGTTGTAATAGATAATTAGGTTTAATTTCTTGCAATCCCCATTTGTAAGTTTTTACACCCCATCTCTAAATGATGTAATAGCGCAAAATATTTACTTTCCACAATTTATCGCTTTCATATAAATGCTAATAATTTAGGATTTGTATGGAAAGATAAAATCAATGCTTAGAAAACCCTAATCCAAGATAAGCCAAGCATGAAATACAAACACTCGCACACTTTGCACCTCTAGGGTCTACTCCACTTGTTGCCTTGAGAAAATGGTCATGTTATGCATTGAGACGCCTTAGCAAAGAACAATAAAAAATACAAGATCATAGTCCCTCGATGACGCTTCGAATGTTTCCTTACAAATGATCTTAGACCCTTAAGAAATATGCTATGGTATCTCACAACATTGCATCTTATGAATATACGATGACCTATGCCCATCCCTTTACATCTAGAAATATCAAAGGAAGGGAGAAATGAACAAAAGACTTTTGAGTAGGTAGAACGTTCTTGGTTGCTTGCTCACAATCCGTCTTCAAAAAAACAAACATCTTTTCAAACACAGCAAACACTTTAAAAAAAAAACATGAAATATTTTCAAAAGTCCAACACTTTGTATGCATTCTTATAGAGACGAGAATCATTACTAAGTTTGCCTAAACGAAGGTGCTTTTCAAAAATACTTTCAAAACCCACCTGTTTACCGTGGGAATTGGTAAACAACCGCTGATCTTCCAAATGGTTACTTATTTGGTGACTCGCAGGATTGATCAGATTGATCCTAAGACATGGTTGATTTTGGGGTTTTGACTAAGTTTGATAATGATTAAATGACAAGAAAATAAAGAAGCTTTATGTAAATTGCATGAAGAAGAGAACTTGATAAAATAAAGGAAGGCTTGAAATAAAGGCCTTCGACTGGAAAAGTAAAGGAGAAAGCAAGTAAAGTTTCTGGAAAATAAATGACTTTGATTAATAAAGTGGTGTTTCACACATACATTCTCAACAATTCTTTCTCACACGCTGGGTACTCGAATCTATATGAGTGACTTGTATATAATTGTGAACACACGCGAAAAACTGCGTGAACTACTAATATTTATACTAAACATCCCAAGTAACCGTCGGGCAGTTACGCTACTTCGAGATGACTCCACTTGGCACGTTCTCAGCGTTCGACGCTCCAGATCTTTGCACGTTGCACTTGGTAACCGCTGGGAACCGTTTTCCCTCCAAACGTTTGAATTTCAAACCGTTCCACTCTGAACAATCGAACACCTTCGTCGAGAAGCATCTTCGACGAGAAACACCTTCGACGTCGAAGGCAACCAAATTCTCCCTTGGAAGAAATCCTCTAAGTACATTGCCATCCTCTGACGAACACTTCGACAGAACCAGCTGGTCGAAACCATCCTTTAGCTTTAATGGCTGATATTAATAAAAACAAGGGTGTCGAATTTAGGAGCCAACACCACCACAAACACATTTCAAACAAAGCAATTTCAAAAGTGATCTAGCAAACAACTAAGAGCCCATAGATAACTATGGATTAAAAGGGTGTTAACATATTCCATTTTCATAATCCACCCCCCGAACTCAAGAAAATATCTCAAAGGTCTTTCCTGTTCTTTTCACCCTTTCCTTATTGGATAAAAGAAAAGTTAATGACAACTCTTGCTATCCGCAACAATTATGATCAAACACAAAACATCCAAGTCAGTTCTCCCAATGTATCACAGAATTGGCGACTCTGCTGAGGATTTTAAAATGGGGTTACCTTAGAGTTAGATCATATTTACTTGCTTTCATTGTTTGATTTGTATTCTTTACATTTTATGGGTCCTTGTTTGGGTTTGTATTGATCCTCTACCCGGATCTGGGAACACCATTAGGTAAATATAAAAGATTATGGAGACTGTACGGTGTAGATCGATATGGTTGAGACAATAGCTATGTTAGTGTGACATATTTGTGGGTACCGGTACCCCTTATGGCGAATTAAGGAGAATACGGGGCCGCTGAGTGATGTCATGAAGCACTAACGAACCTTAGAACCTTTAATTGAACAACTTGGCCATTAGGAAGTAGTGAGATAGCCGGTTTCGGTGGAAAGCTGAAAAATTGGTTGATACTCGATACTACGCTCATTGAGATTGGACTTATGTGATATTTTGGCCGCAAGAAAAGATTGATTGTGCTAAAATAATGCCTAATGAAGATAGATTAATAATATTGAGATCCCCTACAACCCGGGTACTTTTTAGGACAGGTTGAACCAACTAAACTTCAAAAGGGTACTTACCTATGAAATCCATGCACGCCTAAACCTAAGGTCTTTGTGTTCTTTGTTTGTGATTATTATTCATGTCATCATAAACATCATAACATCATAAAACATTCTCACTAACCATTTCAAGGATTTAGGAATTATCTTTGTTCTATTTTGTAGGTCATGACTTCTACTCATAGGAATACCATCCGAGCCAACTTTTTGAAAGTGCATCCTCAACTTCAAGAGTTAGCATCAAGAGTTCCTGGAGATTCTCCTTTCACCAAGAAATATGGTTGACTTCTCAACTTGGCTACCTCAAACTTCCAAGAATAAATGATGTGTGTGCTTTTCCAATTTTTTTATCCTATACATCATTGTTTCACCTTTCCCGACTACCAATTGGTGCATGTTGTACCCCAAAATTCGCCCTCTCATTTCTCAAGAAATCTCTCATAAGATCTCCATTGATTTAAGACTACACAAAGTTTGATCAGCTCAAGACATCTCCTCAACCACTAACAACTCAAAATTAGGGTTTGAGTTTGTACAAGGATAATTTAACTTTCAAGGCCTCAAATTACTTTCATGGATCATTTTAGACCCTCAATATTGCTCATGTCAAGTTTCAAGTCTTGGATCACATTTTTGCTCAGTCAGTTGATCAGTTGACCTAAAATCAGTTGTATTGGGAAAAAGTCAAATATGGTCAATTTACAGTCAAACTTCATAATTTTTTATCCATATCAACATCGTGAACTCATATATGTCAACTGATCAAGTTTGGATCACAATTTCTCAAGAAATTTGATCTGAACATCAAAAGGGCAAAATGGTCAAAATTAGGGTTTTGACTAAGAAGGTGCAATTTTTTACTTTTGACCTAACAAATGACTTATTGGTTTAAGAAATGATCTCAAGGATTCAAATGCACCATATTGACCAAATTTCATAGTTCAAATCACATCTCAAGATTATTGGATTGACAGATGAATTTCAGTCAACTAATGAAAAGTCAATTGTACACTGAAAAGTTAAACTTTGACTTTTTGATCAAAATCAAGTTTCAAAGATTAAAATTCATCAAGTCATGTCAAAATATGAAACTTGTTCATCAAGAAATCAAAAATTCAAGATTCATCTTTGAAAAGTCAAAATTCTAAGACTTAGAATTTTTTTCTAAGTGTTAGAAAGTTCATATTTTTTCATAACTTTGTGCCAAAATTCCACCATGATGCAAGATGATTCAAGGAAAACTTCCAACTTGAAAGTTGTAGATCTCAATGATATATAAAACATTGTAGGGCAGAAATTTTCCTATAAATGCTTGGATTTAAAGTTATGAATTTGTGAAGGCATGTCCATGAAACTAAAAAGACTTAGTGAAATTTTGCCCTAGTTAGGTAGGATTTTGACCTAACTTCATGGAAACTTTTCACCTAGTTCCAAATTGAATCTTAAAAAATTTCCAACATGAAGGTTGTAGGAGATGTTACAAGCTTTCCAAAATGTCCAAGAACTCATTGAGATCATACTTGAGCTAAGAGAATCTAAGGCAAGAAGTTATGGTTTTAAATTTGTTTTTCAAGTCATTTTCATGATGAACATTTGATCCAATCCATAGACATGCTGCATAATCCTCACTTTGCAGGCCTCAAACTTGTTTGTCACTCCATAATTAATGGTTTAATTAACTATTTAGGCCCTTATCCACTTGGTTTAAGCTTTGTCCAAAATGATTTTCCATTTATGGCACAAAGTTGCCATTTCCATTTTGATAAAGCATCACTTTTGCAATTCTCAACTTCTTGAGCCTTGCACTTGTTCTTTCTGCACACACAACCCCTATAAACCAAAAGAAACATGTCTAAGGCCTCTATCAACTCAGACCATACTTGTACAACACTTTGAGATTTGTCTTCTCACTTTTCTTCAAAAGCAAGCTATAGAGCCAAAAGGCTAGAACTCATAAACCTTGAGGGCATTTGATCTCCAACCTTTTCCATACATATGAACAAGTCTATTACAACATAGTACATGAGCTCAAGCACCCCAAAACACTCCCAAGAACTCTGCAACCTAAAAGATGCTATAACTTGACAGTTTTGAACCTCACATAGCCATCTCCAAATTCACTCGTGCGTATTAAGTTTTAACCATCCAAACACTTAATATACATTATATCAAAGTGATCTAGGATCCTGTTTCCTGAATGTAACCTCTCCATCACCATCCACCATTTTCAAAACTGAAGCTTGCAACTTGACTTGAGTTGGGAGTTTTAGCCATCCTCAAAGCAAAGTAGGAGTTGAAATACACTCAAGGAGGTCCAGGCAAGCTAAAGAGATCATCAGGCCATATAAACCAAAAGCAACATGTCTAAGGCCTCTATCAACTCATACCATACTTGTACAACACTTTGAGGGCATTTGTTCTTTCTACACACACAAACCCTATAAACCAAAAGCAACATGTCTAAGGCCTCTATCAACTCAGACCATACTTGTACAACACTTTGATATTTGTCTTCTCACTTTTCTTCAAAAGCAAGCTATAGAGCCAAAAGGCTAGAACTCATAAACCTTGAGGGCATTTGATCTCCAACCTTTTCCATACATATGCACAAGTCTATTACAACATAGTACATGAGCTCAAGCACCCCAAAACACTCCCAAGCACTCTGCAACCCAAAATCTGCCATAACTTGACAGTTTTGAACCTCACATAGACATCTCCAAATTCACTCGTGCGTATTAAGTTTTAATCATCCAAACACTTAATATACATTATATCAAAGTGATCCAGGATCCTGTTTCCTGAATGTAACCCCTCCATCACCATCCACCATTTTCAAAACTGAAGCTTGCAACTTGACTTGAGTTGGGAGTTTTAGCCATCCTCAAAGCAAAGTAGGAGTTGGAATACACTCAAGGAGGTCCAGACAAGCTAAAGAGATCATCAGGCCATCTCAAAGGTTGCTCAAACTCCATACATAAATCCAGCTGTAAGAGTTAAGTTTGCAAACTTCAAAATCTTGATACAAGCATCTTTTGTGCATACATTCTGAAGTAAAAATGTAGATATCATTGCCCTAAAGTTGTACATATTCATAGTTTTCATTTATATGGCCCGAGCTTAGAGAATTTTAGGTTTGAATCTCTGAAAAAAGTTAGGTCAGGATTTGGTACTTTTAGAAATTTTTGATTATCTTTGAGAATTAGTTTAAGTTATTTACATATTCAGAATCGTGGTGAAATTTCTAACAAGTTTGATGTTGGAAGTTTTATGAATGGATGAGAAATGAATGAGTTACAGGAATCCTGGCTAGAGGTTGAAGATGAAGTTCATTTTTAGAAATTGTTTTGTATTATATATTTATGGTTTCAGTTAAGTTAACGGATGTACAGCCACCCCATTGGTAAAGGCAGCACGCGTTTATGGTCAAGGTCATGGGTTCAAGTCTCAGCGCTGCCTTTTGTTATATTTTTCAATATTTTCTTTCTTTTTTGCTACAAGCAACAAGCGCATTGGGCTTAGTACTGGGCCTTTCCATTTTTGTTGGTTCTACCCCCCTGTTTCCTTTTGACAACGCAGCCCATTTCATTTTATTTTGTTTTTGTTTCTATTTACAAAAAACCATTGGGCCAGGCTTTAAAACTGTTTTTCTAACAAACTCCCAAATTCCATTTCAAACCCCCCTGACTTTTATTTTCATATTTTATTTTATTTTATTTTTCTTTATTATTTTTATTATTATTCTTCTTCTTATTATTTTTATTAATAAAAATCTAAAAAAAATAGTTTATTTATTTATATATCTAATATATTTATATTCACTTGTATTTTATTCCTCTAAAAAACAAAAAGACAAAAATATTTTTTTAAACAAATTTAATTCTTTTTCTTAATAAATTAATAATTATATTTAGGTTTAGTTATTTTATTTTTATTTAAAGTTAACTTAGAATTTAAGTTTCTTTTAATTAATTAATTTCCATATTATTTTGATTAAACTTAAACCCTTTTCTAAAAAACCCTAAAAATGCTTTCTAATTTATTTTCTTTTCTTAATTAATTTAGGTTTAAGTTTCTTAATTAATAATTTTCTTTTAGATAATAATGTAAAAACCCTTTTCCTCAAAAACCAAACAAAAATCCTTTTCTTTTCCATTTATATCCTTGTACATTATATTTACTCATTTCTTGTACATTATATTCAATATGGTTGTAATAGATAATTAGGTTTAATTTCTTGCAATCCCCATTTGTAAATTTGTATACCCCATCCCCAAATAATGTAATAGCATAGTAAATTTACTTTCCAAAATTTATCGCTTTCATATAAATGCTAGTAATTAGGGTTTGTATGGAAAGATAAAAATCAACAAGTAGATAACCCTAATCTAAGATTAAATGCATACAAATCAAACACACTATTCACATATGCACCCTTAGGGTAATTCCACTTGTTGCCTTATAAAAATGGTCATGTTATGCATGTGGGATGTCTTAGCAAAAAAACAATAAAAAACACAAGATCATAGTCCCTCGATGACTCTACAAATGTTGCCTTTCAAATGATCTTAGTCCCTCAATGAGAAATGCTAAGATATCTCACAACATTGCTATCATAACTATACAATGATCCACGCCCGTCCCTTTTACATCCAAAGATAAGGCTTCTTATCAATCAATGGTGAGATAGCAATATCAAAGGAAGCAAGAAATGAACAAAGACTTTTGAGTAGGTAGATTATTCCTAGTTGCTTGCTCACTTTCAAAACAAACACAACCAAACACTTTCAAAACATGAAATATTTTCAAAAGTCCAACACTTTGTATACGTTCTTACGACACGAGAACCATTAAAAAGTTTGCCTAAACGAAGGCGCCTTTTCAAAAATACTTTCAAAACCACTACAAAGCACATTTTCAACCAAAAGCAAGTGATCTAGCAAGCAACTAAGAGCCCATAGATAAATATGGATGAAAAGGGTGCTAACACCTTCCCTTTTCATAATCTACCCCCTCCCGAACTCAAGAAATAATCTCAAAGCTCTTTCCTGTTCTTTTCCACCTTTCCTTTTGGATAAAAGAAAATTCGGTGGCGGCTCTTGGTAACCGCAACATTTGCGATCAAACGCAAAACATCCCAAATCAGTTCTCCTACCGTATTACAGAACTGGCGACTCTGCTGGGGAAAACTTAAAAGTGAGGTTACCTTAGGGCTAGGTCACCTTTATTTGATTTCATTGTTTGACTTTCTTGCTTTACATTTTGGTTCCTTGTTTGGGCTTACTTTGATCCTCTACCCAGATCTGGGACACCTTTTTAGATAAGTAGTAATAGATTGTGGAAACTGTACAACATAGACCGATATGGTTTAAACAATGGCTATGTTAGTGTGACTCATTTGTGGGTACTGGTATCCCTTGTGTTGAATCGAGGAGAATACAGGGCCGCTGAGTGGCGTCATGAAGCACTAACTGACTTTAGAACCTTAATTGAACAACTTGGCCATTAGGACGTAGTGAGATGACCAGTTTCGATGGAAAGCTAAAAATCGGTTGATACTCGATACTACACTCATTGAGATTGAACTTTTGGGATATCTCGGCCACAAGAAAAGATTGATTGTGCTGAGACAATGCCTAAAAGAAAGGTCGGTGATATTGAGACTCTTTAGAACCCGATTACTATTATTAAGACAGGTTTAAGCCAACTAAAACTTCAAGAGGGTACTTACCTACAAACTCCATGCAAGCCTAAACCTAAGGACTTGTTTGCCTCGTGTGTGTATGCTTACTTGTACATAACATTATACAAATTCTCACTACCATTTCAAGGATTTAGGAATTTATCTTTGTCTTTGTTTTGTAGGCCATGAACTCTGTCCGAAGAAATACCATTAGAATTAACTTTGTGAAAGCACGCCCGCAACTCCAAGAGTTAGCATCAAGGGTACCTGAAGACTCTCCTTTCACCAAGAAGTATGGTCGACTTCTCAATTTGGATACCTCCAATTTCCAAGAAGAGATGATGTGCATGCTCTTTCAATTCTTCGATCCCATGTGTTGTACCCCAAAATTTGCCCTCCCATATTCCTCAAAATATTTCAAGAAAAATTCACAAGTCCAACCCGGCGCGTCATATTCAGGTATTCTTTCGCCAAGATATCTCTGATAACGTATTCTCAAATTCAGGTTCGGCTCAAGAGTCAATTCTTTAAAGAAGGTATCCGAATGTGTGAGTTTTCTCGAAGAAATATGGTGAAAAAGTGTGCTGAAAGTGCAGTTTTTACGCGCTAAAAAATTCATAACTTGAAGATCGTGGCTCGTTTTGAACCCATTCCGGTGGCCAAAATTCCGTCTTGACATTATCTACGTTTTCATCTCTCACGGCTGGAAGCCAATTTCGATCAGAAGGTCTTCAAAAATGTGGATTTATCAAGTATTTTCGCACAGAAAATTTGTGACAGAAGTTTATTTGCGTCATGTTCAGAAAATCATAACTCGGTCAGTTTTTATCGGATTGGGCTCATATTTTTACACAAGGTCACTGACTCATAGATCTACAACTTTGCTTCAAAAGTCGAGACCAAATTATGCACCGATCAATACCAGTTTTTTATTGAAGAACGTGTCAGAGTCGACACTGGAGCCCAAAATAAGTTTGTCTGAGCTGAAACTTCAAAAATTCATAACTAATTCACCGTTTATCCGATTGAGCCGATTTTCGGACAGGAGTTAGTTATCGATATCGGCTACATTTTGTTTTCACATTTCAACTTCAAAAATTGCACTTAAGTCCCTGCGATTTAGCCTGGAAAATGACGAAATCAAGTGAACATTGGAGGCCCAATTGCACATTCAAAGCCCATTTTCTTTACCCTGATTTCCATTATATAATCACATTCTTTTCACACAAACAAGAGGAGAAAAAAGAGAGAAAAAACCTTGCCACAACACTGTTAGAATATCAAATTCTTTCAAGAACCCTAAAACCTTGAAATCCTTATTACAAATCCCTCTCTCACTACAAACAAGCCATCACAATTACAAACCAACACCTCACTACTTCTTCAGTAAGGGTAAGGCTGGCTTGATCTCCATGATCCAAAAGGCATAAAAGCATTCACGTCACTAATTTTCCAATAAGGGTAAGATTGATTTGATCTCCATGATCAAAAGGGTATAATCATTCATACATGCCATATTGTGCCTAAACATTAAATTTCTTCATATATTGGCTTTATTTGCATTTTATGATTTTATTTAATGTGTTCATGAGATTCAACACTGCAGATTTAGACAGGATCCTCATGCAGGTTCATTAAGGAACGTTGAGGCCAAAACACAAATGGCCAAAAGCCAAAAGCCAAATGGCCAAAAAGAACAACTTATGCATGACACCAATACATGGCGAGACAGACATCCTGAGAAGATTAAGGAACGTTGAGGCCAGAACACAAATGGCCAACGACCAGAACACAAATGGCCAACAGCCAGAACACAAATGGCCATGAAACCCAATCCAATGGCCAAAGAATGCAGACCACGGTACTCAGGAGTCAATGAACACGCACGTGATGCCAGAAAGTCAAACAAGACTTTTTGTCTAATGGGCCAAATTGCTTCCAAAAAACCTCCCTTTGGGTCTGAATACCCCCCATGGTTTGCATTGTTTTTGATTTCTATTTGATTTTCTTTTAATTCTTTTAATATTTTAATTATTTCTTTTAATTCCATCAAATAATTTTCATAATAAAAATAAAATACAGAAAAATCAAAAAAAAATGTTTATTGTTATTAATATTAATTTCACCATTATTTTTGTAAATAAACTTTAAACAATTAATTAGATTAATTTAGGTTTTAAAACTTTAATATTTTTCTTAACAAATTAAAATATATAGAAATTAGGGTTTTTAACTTTTTATCACTTTTCTTAATAAATAACTTTTTCTTATTATTATTATTATTAATTACTAATTTATTTTGTAAATAAACATATACATAAATATTTTAGTAAATTAGGTTAAACTTTAATATTTTTCTTTAATAATTAAAAATAACTTAGAATTAGGATTTCTTTTAATTTTAATTTTAATTTTCTTATTCCATTAAATACCAAAAACATAAAAAACATTTCTTTTCTTTTAATTAAATAATTTATTAACCTTTCATTCAATTTAATTTCAAAAGGGTCCAACGCCCTCGAACGTTCAATTTTTATTTCGTTTCGCATGTTATTTTATTTTCCTTTGTGAATATTATGTAATTGCTCAAGCCTTGTAATAGTAATTAGGAATTTATTTACTTTCCGCATTTTTTATTCAAAACGGGTCTTTGTTAATTTGGCGATGTATAGACCCGCACCTTGTAATAGCGTAGAATTTTACTTTCCGCACTTTAATTTCCGCACTTTTAAACTGCTAACTTGCATGAAAGAATGAATGACTAATTAAAAACAATGCATAGATCACCATGATACATGTACAAGATAAATGCTAAACTAAAAATAACACACAAATTCACACACCACTCTTAGGGTACGCCTCACTGTTGCCTTGCCTTCGAAACGTGGTCGTCGAGTATAGGACGTTTTAGTAAGTCGTTATGTCCATGACATGATCCAGTTGCCTCAAAACGGTTGCCTCGGAATTAAAAAGGATCAATGGCATAAGGGTAGCTTCTAAGGTATCCTATTGTTGCTCTGGTGACCACACTGTCCCTACAAATGAATTGACCCGAACACCTCTAACGGTGGTGCTACCTACCTCTCAATGGTGGGATGGCACTACCTTAAGGACATTTACACAGCCTAATTCCTTAGGGTAGGTAGACGACTCATGGATACTTGCTCTCTTCAAAAACAAACGAAAATCTTTTCACACCGACATTTTTCAAAAAGCTTTCAAAACAATTTTTCAAACAGTCTTGAGGACTGATACAAGAGTCGATCTGAAATCTTTAAATGAAACTTTTTCAAACCCACTCACAATTGAAAAGCAAACACTTTTGAAAACACAATGAGCAAGTATCTAAGAGCCCATGGATAACCATGGATAAAAAGGGTGCTAACACCTTCCCTTTCTATAAATCTACCTTCCGAACCGAGAAACTATCTCATAAGGAATTTTGCTGTCTTTTGTCCTGTCCATGTTGGAGAAAATAAAAGACGGTGGCGACTCTTGCTTCCGCGACATTTCGCGAACAAGCGTTAAACAGTCAGTTCCAGATCCACCGATCACACCATGCATCATTGCTTCACCTTCCTCGACTATCAATTAGTGCCAACACTAGAAGAATTCTCTTTGCTATTAGGAGTGCCCGTGCTTAATCAAGCACCATTCACCGGTTTAGAAGGGATTCCAAAACCCGAAGTCATTTCTGAAGCGTTGCATCTGAAGAGAGCCGACATTGTAGCAAATTGGGAGACAAGAAGTGGAGTTCAAGGGTTCCTAGCCAAGTTCTTATTGGAGAAGGCTCACTCATTTTAGGAATATTTGGATTTCCAAGCCTTTGAGGATGTCCTAGCCCTTCTCATCTATGGTTTGGTTCTATTTCCCAACTCGGACCAATTCATAGATGTGACTTCCATCACAGTATTTCTCTCTCGTAGTCCTATACCTACCTTGTTGGCAGACATCTTGCATTGCTTCCATACCCGCACCATGAAGAAAAGAGGTATTATCTTGTGTTGTATTCCCCTACTTGCCAAGTGGTTTATTTCGCACTTACCTCGATCGACATTGAAGAAAGAGAAAAGATTGACATGGTCTCAAAGGATGATGTCCCTCACCCACTCTGATATCTATTGGTGTTCGAGATCCTTGGAGGATACTTCTATCATTGACCGTTGTGGGGAATTCCCTAATGTCCCTCTGTTTGACATTAGGGGAGGTATCACTTACAACCATTACTTAGCCTTATGATAGTTTGGTTACGCCTGAAGAGATGGTCCTCATGACATGCTCATCCAAGGAGTTGTATTTAATTACGAGAGCGACAATCAATGCTACCGTCAAAGGTTTGCACGAGCTTGGATGATGGTAAACAAAGAAAATAGTGGTACACTGGGACACAAGAATTATATTCCCTTTGAACCTTATCTTAGGTGGGTGCGAGCTCGTGCTCAGAAACTCATGATGCCTTACCCCTCCATTCTATCAGTTATCATGGATCCCGTTGCTGAAAAAGAGGTCTTATATACTGTGCTCCATCCCAACATGCCTACTTCTCTTTAAGACTTGCAAAAGGGTTAGATTCAGCTAAAGGAAGAATGAGACACTTTCGAAGCTCGGTGTTATGCGAGTGAGAAAAGGGTTTTGGAGCTTACAAAGCAACTACATGAAGAACGAAGCTCGAACGCCTATCTTGCACCAAAGAGAATGCGTTCAACCTTTTTATCTTAAGAGATTTATTTTGTAAGCCCAAGAGGCATGTTGTAATCATTTTTAACTAATTAATGAAATTTGACGTTTGTTCATTCTTTGTCTATACAAATTTAAATTTCATAAATCCTTGAAATCATTTGCATACACATCTTCCATGCATCATAACATAACAGGTTTTCCACGACAGGTTTCCTCATCTCTCTGTTGTTTATTTCAGTAAGATGGATATAGAGAAAACAATGAAGGACCTACAAGCACAAAACTCCCAGTTTCAAGAGACTTTGTTGACCCTAGCCAAGGGGCAACAAGATTTGATGGCGTTGCTAGCAGCCAAAAAGAAGCCAAAGAGGAAAGCCCTAGTTAATATGGGTAGAAGATTCAGAGAGTCAGTCCGTCAGATACCAGTAGTGGAAGACTCGTCTGAGGAAGATGAGAATCAGATTGGAGAAGTAAGAAGTACCCAGACTGGGTGTATCAATGATCAAGCGTCTGATGATGAAGATTATTTTGACGAGCAGTATCCCCCTGCCAATGTTAAGTACAAGCAGTTAGAAGACATGTTGAAGGCCGTTGAGATTAAAGTCGTCCCCGATTTGGATTTTAATGATTTGGGTTTAATATTTGGGGTTGTCATTCCCCACAAATTCAAGATACCAGTTTTCACTAAGTATGATGGGGTTTCCTGCCCAAAAATTCACCTGAAGTCTTATGTGCACAAAATTCAACCGCACACCGCTGACAAGAAACTCTGGGTTCACTTTTTTCAAGAAAGCCTGGCTGGGACGCAACTAGAGTGGTTTTACCAATTGGGTGGTTCCCGTATCCATACATGGGAAGACTTAGCCACCTCTTTCTACCACCAATACCAGTATAATGCCGACTTGACGCCGACACGAGTTCAGTTGCAAGATATGACAATGGGGAAGAATGAAGGGTTAAAAGAGTACACCTAAAAGTTGAGAGACCTTGCCAGTAGGGTTCAACCACCTTTGACTGATAGGGAGAATATTGATATGTTCATGGGCAATTTATCTGGTCCATTTTTCAACTTGTTGGTTGGTTGTTCTTCATCTGGTTTCACTGAACTGATTTTAACCGGTGAAAGAGTTGAAAGCGGTATCAAAAGCGGGAAGATTCCCATAGCATCTGCCTCCACCTCCAATCCCATAAAGAAACCTTTTACCAGGAAGAAATAAATCAATGTTGTATATGGGGCAAGGGCCCGTACCAAGAAGGATGACCGCCAGTCCGTTAATGCTGTCCGGTTTTCCAACCCAACTCTTGCTCAAAGACCATCTTCAAATCATCAACAATTTCAGGCTCCACCAAGACAATTCACAAGGATAGGCATATCACTATCCCAAGCCTTAAAGAACCTTCTAAAGGCTAATTTGGTGACAATGCGTGATCCTCCTGCCAATCCAGATGCCTCTTCACCCAAATACAATCCGAATAACAAGTGTGCATATCACTCGAGTAGTCTCGGGCATGAGACTGACCAATGCTGGGCACTGAAGAATAAAATTCAATACTTAATAGACAACAAGTCCATTCAACTTCATCCTCCTCCAACTCCGAATGTAATCACCGCGCCTATGCCAAACCATGGCAAGGGTGTCAATGCTGTTGAAGACACCATGTTTGTTTCCTCCGTCGAAGACTTGACTACTCTGTTAACCATTAACAAAAAGAATATGTTGAAAGCCGGGATTTTCTCTGGCTGTTTGAAGGACTATGATTGTTGTGCCAAATAACTCAATGGATGCAAAGGGCTGAAGGAAGGCATTCAACGCCTGATGAATATCCATGAGATCCTATTTCAGAAAACTATGCCCCCCAAAAGTTTGACCAATAAGATTGAAGACCTCTCCATCATAAGTATCTCAAATAAGCCTCTTAGAATCTCCTCCAAAGGTCCTATCAGGATTTCAAATGAAACGACTTTTTCTCCTCTGATAATTACTGCCCCCGGGCCAATTCCGTACTCTTCCAACAAAGCAGTACCATGGAACTATGGTGCTGAGGTGTTTTACCATGGAATAAAGTAAGACGCTTGGATTGAAGAAAGCAAAGATGATGACATTGTTAACATTACTGGCTCTAGTAAGGTGACCCGAACTGGGAGAATCTTTTCACCCAACATCTCACCACTAACTGTTACAAAGGCACATGTCTGCATCACCGCTGTTAAGCCAAGTATTGACACAGGGGGAAAGGAGAAAGTGGTTGAGCCTGCTAAGATAGAAATACCCGCAAAAGACATTGCTGATGGGGAACCTTCTGTTCGTGAAAAGGATGAGATCTTGAAAATTATAAAAAGGAGTAATTTCAAGATTGTGGAGCAGTTGGGGCAAACCCCTTATAAGATTTCCATGTTATCTTTGCTACTTTGTTCTGATGCTCATGCTCGGGCATTAATAATATTCTTGAAGAAGGCTCATGTCCCTCATGAGACCACAACTGACCAGTTTTAAAATTGTGTGGCAAGCTTGATAGTCGACAATGGTTTGGGATTCTCAGATGCTGATCTGGCGCCACTGAGGAAGAACCATAACAAAGCTCTGCATGTTTCTGTTGAATGTAAGGGGACTACCTTAGCACATGTTTTGGTTGACACTGGCTCTTCTTTAAAAGTGCTACTCAAGGGGGCTTTGGACCGTTTAGACTATGAAGGACTAGTTTTGAAACCAAGTGATATTATTGTGAGGGCTTTCGATGGGTCCAAAAGGACAGTTCATGGAGAGGTGGACTTTCCGCTCAAGATGGGCTCACATATTTTAAACTCTACTTTCTACATCATGGATATTCGTATTGCTTACTCCTATTTGTTGGGTCACCCTTGGATCCATGGAGCAGGGGCAGTAACGTCAACCCTACATCAAAAGCTCAAGTATTCGGTCAAAGGAATAATTGTCATTGTCTGTGGTGAGGAGGAGTTCATGGTAAGCCACCTCAACTCTTTCAAATATGTGGATATGGATGGAGAATTTATAGAAACCCTGTGTCAGGATTTTGAGGTTGTGCCACCAATGATTGCTACTACCAAATGTTCCTCTGATGTGTCCAAAACTGTTAAGGTCGTGCCAAAGATGGTTTCATTTAAAGATGCTCGTGCCACAGTCGAAGAAGGAAGATGTGATACTTGGTGGAAACTCCCTAAGATCCCATTCAAAGAAGCAAATATGGTTTGGGTTTCACTATCGAGGCTTAGAAATAAGTGAGGCACGCTCGTGCAGGGAAGCCCCCTCTCCGTATTGGAAGTCATAAAGTTAACGTTGTGGGTGATTCTGATGATGAAATTACATTTGAAGACTGGGTATACCTGACTACAACAAAACTCAACAATTGGCGCGCAAAGGACTTTGTTCCCGACTCCTTCATTGAGGAGTAATTACTTGTTTATTACTTTCTATTAATTCAAGAACATTTTGTCGGTAATATTAAACAATGACTTTTAAGCCATGTGTCTAGCCCGGGGTACTATGGTCCATTTGTCAAGGGTTTTATTTATGTTCATATTGTCATATGATCATTCAATACAAATCATTGTACTTTTGCATTCAAATCTTTGTGCTCATTGTCTTTCCGTTTCTTCAAATATGTTTTTCAAAGTAGCCATGTATCTTACATGCATACACACACACACACTCTTGCAGGTCCTCATCCACTCTGGATCTCATTTTCAATTGAAGGGTGAGAAAACACTTAGAGGGGGGGGGGGGGGTGAATATGTTTTTCCTTTTTCTCATGTAATAATAATGGAAAAACACAAGTATTTTTATCCTGGTTCGTTTGAAACTCAAACTACTCCAGTCCACCCGCCAAGGTGAATTCGCCTCTCTCAACGAGGACTTAATCCACTATAATCAAAACTGGTTACAAATGCACAACCAAACTGTTGTGACTAACAATACAATGCACAAGCCAACTGCAAGTGACTAACACCTCTAAGACTCAACTAGTCCTAGCCCTCTTGAGAAATCTGATCCAACTGGTTTCTCAAGGAACAATTACAAAGATTATCTCTTAACAGTAGTGAATCAGAATGATTCTAATAAGCTATATCGGAAACTGTGATTTATCACTAAGATTTTAGCCCAGTACTTAAGAATTACTCACTATATACAAATATTTTACAAGAATGAAAATAGTGAGCTTTAGTATATTTTGTGTGGATCAGTAACCTTGCTTTGAAACAAATGGTCTTCTATATATAGCTTCAAATATTGACCGTTACTACCTTGAAGAGGGGGCATGCATTAATGATGCGTGTTAGCTTGGCCTTTATGTTTCCAATGCTCTCGTGCATAGTACCACTTGAGTGTGTTAGCCGTCTTAGCATTAAATGATCAATGGTACTGTCAGATCTTGTCTTTGGAAGTTTAAGAGTTTGCTTGCAGCGTCGCAACATCAGAGTTTGCTTTAACTTTTCTTCTATCAGAGTTTGATTTAACTTTTATTTTATCAGAGTTTTCTTCATTTTATGTTCATCACAGTTTGCTTCAGCTTGCATTATCAGATATTGCTTTCAGCATGCTGCTTTCAAATCTTTGCTTCAGCTAGCTTTATCAGAGGTTGCTTAAGATTACTTTTTATCACAGTTTGCTTGGAGTGCTTCCTTTAGAGTTTGCTTCAGACTTGCGTAGAATGATGTTTCACTTTTGAGAATGCTTGAGTCAGAACATCATCTGAATTAGAAAGCATGCACATCAGAGTATAAAATATATTGTACAAAATTTATTTCATTGTTATCATCAAAACTCTAAGATATGATTAGAACCAAACTTTGTTCTAACAATCTCCACATTTTTGATGATGACAAAACAATTCAGATTTTGATTTAAAATTTTTTGTACAAGAGTGAGAATCTCCCCCTGAGATTGATAATCTCCCCCTGAGATAAATATTTCTTCTTCTGAAATAAATAATAAAAGAACTTAAATGCATAAGGGAAACTTCCTGAGATTGTTCTTTAGAGCTTTGGGACATTTTTCTTTCAGAGTTTCTTTAAGAGCTCCTGATCTTTTCTTCAGAGTTTCTTTAGCAGATCTTTACCAGATGATGTTTAGAGCTTAGTCTTTCAGAGTCTTGAGGTACCTGCATATCTCTTAAACAGGAAAAAAAACTTTGTATTTTGTTAGGAATGTTTTAGATTTAGTCCCATAAATGCTATCATGGATCAGATCAAAATCACATTCTCTCCCCCTTTTTATGATAATCAAAAAGCAAAAAAAAAATTAAAGAGATTCAAAATATTTTTATATAGAAGATGTCAAAGGACAGAAGTACAAAAAAAAATTGGAAAAAAAAAAGAAAAAAATAAAACTAAGATTGACGAGAGACAAGAGAAAGAAGAAGATTCTTGATTTCTGTTAAGGATTCCTCTTGTTTTATCATCCAAATTATGATTTCTTTGTTGGTTTTATCCTGTTTGTCCAGACGTTCATGTATGGCTTCATTTTCCTTCTTCAGCTCATTCAGAGTGTCAATCACCAGCAAAGTTGGAGCAGATGTTGAAGCAGCTTCAGAAGATACAACCTTTGGAGCAAAACCAGTTGAGTCGGAGCCTACAACATTGGAGATAAGATTTCCAAAATCAATCAGAAGAGTTGGCACATTCTCAGAGGCAGCTTGAGCAGAAGGTTGGTGATACATAGTTATTGCCAAGGGATTTGGATCTGACTCAACCATCTTCATATTCATCTTCTGAAATTTCCATGTGATCAACAAGTGGTAAAGGAGCGTTGGTAATCTGCAGAAGAGACTTCTTATCCCAGATATTTACCACTTATGTCTTGAAGGCATTCAGATACTGGGTGAAATTCTCAAGAACCTGAGAATAACACAGATCTTGCATTTTAAAGGATTCATCATTGAATTTCCTTCTGAATGCTTCCCACAAAAAATCACATGCAGTTGGGTTCAGGTTGCTGGCACTGTTGCCTTCAACAGGTCTATCCACGTCTGCATTTCTGTTGCAAAATTCTAGAAACGTATATTAACATCTGACTGAACACGATTTGGGGTTGGTTTGGGAACAACCTTCTTGGTGGATTTAATTTGCAGATAAAGTAGAGATTCAAAATAAACTAAAGTCCTAAGAAAGTCAGATGGTTCAAGAGGTTCTGATGAAGATGGACTGAAGGTAGGTTCTGGAGAGTGAGGTGATGAGGGTTTTGGTGAGGTAGGTGTGGGAATTTCTGGTGACATAGGTGGTATGATGTCAGGAGAGATGATGATGGTGGTTTGAGCCGAGGAAGAAGGAATAGGTGTTGAGGATTCATTCAGAGCAAAAATGTTTTTAGATGGAATGATAAAGGACGAAGGTTGTGTAGCCAGAGGCACATTGATTCCTGGTAATCTCTAAGAACCATCATACCACTCAGGATTTTGGGGATAAAGGTCTGATGGGGGGTGTTTTGAGAGGGTTTTCAGCAGGAATATTTGGATTTTGTTGGTGGGGAGCAGAAGTAGAGATTTCAGGTTGAGAGATATGTGGAGAGAGTGGTGGTTGTGTTTGAGTTTGTGGATGAACTACAGTATCAAAATTATCTATGTCAGATAACACCTGATCAATTTGAGGGTTATTATCTAGGGGTTCAAAGGGAATAGTAAGGTCTATATCAACTTCAATATCTCCTAGAGTTTAGGGTTCAACAGATGTTGTTATATGCACAGAATCACAAAAAGAGATGGTTTTAGAGGATGTACCTGAAGATTTCTTCTTCTTCTTCTTCTTCTGATGACGTGCAGAGGGACCTTCTCCTGCTTCCCTTTTCTTCTGCTTCTGTAGGAAAACTTCTGGAGCAGGTACATTCCTTCCTTGAAGTCGTGCTAGTTGTATATGTTTCTTTCCCTTTGGGAGTTTCATATCCAATTCTGCTTCTGTTATTTCCACTAACACCGTAGATAATTGAAGCCATTTTTCTTCTATCCATGATTTTAGAAAGAAATGTTTGAAAACTAGAGTCATATTCTTTAAGAATATCTCTTGAACTTGAAGCAGAATCGGAAATAGAAATCTTTTGAACTTTTTGAACTTCCTCTTTGAGTTTAAAAATGTTTTCTTTAAGTTCAGAGTTTTTTGTTTTAAGTTTCTCAAAATCATATGCAAGATTCTTTTTGAGTTTCTTGTATTTGATTTTGAGTTAACTGTAGTTTTCAAGAAGTTATGATAAGCTTTCTGCAAGTTCGGCTCTAGAGAATTCAAAGAATACCTCTTTCGGTTCTGAATCAGAGTCTGAGTCATCGTCATCTATTGTGGTAGCCATAAACGCTAGGTTAGCGTGCTCATCTTCTGAGTCATATTCAGCTTTAGAAGATTCTGAATCATCCTAGGTGGCCATCATGCCTTTCTTTCTTTCAAACCTTTTCTTTGGTCTTTCTCTTTGTAGCTTAGGACAATCATTTTTGTAGTGTCCTGGTTCTTTACATTCATAGCAGACTATATCTCTTCTGCTTGACTTCTTATGTCCAAAAGATTTTGGTTTATCTTCTGACCTCTTGTAGTTTCTGAACTTCTTTTGTCTGTGCTTCCACATTTGGTTGATCCTTCTGGAGAGCAGAGATAACTCATCTTCTTCTGATGCAGAGTCTTCAGAGTTTCCTTCTTCTGCCTGAAAAGCATTAGTTTCACATTTTTAATAGATTTAAGGGCGACAGACTTACCTTACTCTTGAGGCTCATGTTCATCAAGTTCTATCTCGTGACTTCTTAATGCACTGATAAGTTCTTCAAGAGATACATCATAAAAATATTTTGACACTTTGAATGCAGTAACCATAGGTGCCCATCGTTTGGGTAAACTTCTGATAATTTTCTTAACATGGTCTGTCTTGGTGTATCCTTTGTTTAGAACTCTCAGGCCAGCGGTCAGAGTTTGGAATCTTGAGAACATAGCTTCAATGGACTCGTTTTATTCCATTTTGAAGGCTTCATACTTCTGGATGAGAGCCATAGCTTTTGTCTCCTTTACTTGAGGATTGCCTTCATGAGTCATTTTGAGAGACTCAAACATGTAATGTGATGTATCTCTGTTGGTGATTTTCTCATATTCCATTTTAGAGATAGCATTCAGAAAGATATTTCTGGCTCAGTGGTGATTTTTGAAATCTAATTTCTGTTGTTTATCCATGTTCTTTCTGTCAATCTTGTTTCTGTCTTTGTCTTCTGGATGTGTGTAACCATCTAGGACCATATCCCATAAATCATCATCATGACCTAGAAATAAACTTTCTAGTCTATCCTTCTAGTACTCAAAGTCTTCTCCATCAAACACAGGAGGTTTGGTGCAGTTGTTGTTGTTTTGTTCAGTTGCCATATTGTTTTCCTTCTGGATCTTTTTTCTGACATTGTTAGGTGTTTGCACCCAGAACTAGATCTCTGATACCAATTGAAGGATGAGAAAACACTTAGAAGAGGGGAGGGGGGGGGGGGTTTAAATAAGTTTTTCCTTTTTCTCGCGTAATAATAATGGAAGGACACATGTATTTTTATCCTGGTTCGTTTGAAACTCAAACTACTTCAGTCCACCCGCCAAGGTGATTTTGCCTCTCTCAACGAGGATTTAATCCACTATAATCAAAATTGGTTACAAATGTACAACCAAACTGTTGTGACTAACAATACAATGCACAAGCCAACTGCAAGTGACTAACACCTCTAAGACTCAACTAGTCCCAGCCCTCTTGAGAAATCTGACCCAACTGGTCTCTCAAGGAACAATTACAAAGATTATCTCTTAACAGTAGTGAATCAGAATGCTTCTAATAAGCTATATCACAAACTCTGATTTATCACTAAGATTTTAGCCCAGTACTTAATAATTACTCACTATATACAAAGAGTTTACAAAAATGAAAATAGTGAGCTTCAGTATATTTTGCGTGGATCAGTAACCTTGCTTTGAAACAAATGGTCTTCTATATATAGCTTCAAATATTGACCGTTAATTCCTTGAAGAGAGAGCATGCATTAATGATGCGTTTTAGCTTGGCCTTTATGTTTCCAATGCTCTCATGCGTAGTACCACTTGAGTGTGTTAGCCGTCTTAGCATTAAATGATCAACGGTACTGTCAGAGCTCATCTCTGGAAGTTTAAGAGTTTGCTTGCAGCGTTGCAACATCAGAGTTTGCTTTAACTTTTCTTCTATCAGAGTTTGCTTTAACTTTTATTCTATTAGAGTTTTCTTCATTTTATGTTCATCAGAGTTTGCTTCAGCTTGCATTATCAGATATTGCTTTCAGTGTGCTTCTTTCAAATCTTTTCTTGAGCTAGCTTTATCATAGGTTGCTTAAGATTACTTTTTATCAGAGTTTTCCTTGGAGTGCTTCCTTCAGAGTTTGCTTCAGACTTGGGTAGAATGATGTTTCACTTTTGAGAATGCTTGAGTCATAACATCATCTGAATTAGAAAGCATTCACGTCAGAGTATAAAATATATTGTACAAAATTTATTTCATTGTTATTATCAAACCTCTAAGATATGATTAGAACCAAACTTTGTTCTAACACCAATGACTCTACTATTACCGACTATGACTTTGAACATCTGATTAACCAAGCTAAAGACGAAGGTGGGGGAGATTGTGAAATACCGGGAGAACTAGCCAGACTCCTATTACAAGAGGAAAAAGCTATTTAGTTGCACGAAGAGTCAGTTGAAGTCATCAATCTAGGTACCGAGACATACAAGGAAGAAGTCAAGATCGGTGCTAACCTAGAAAGCAGTGTCAAAAGCAGGTTGGTTCGGATGTTGCATGACTATGTGGAAGTGTTTCCTTAGTCGTATAAAGATATGCCATGGTTGGATACCGACATTGTAGTTCACCGTCTGCCGACAAAGGAAGATTATCCTCCTGTCAAACAAAAATTTCGTCGCATGAGGCCTGACATGTCTGAAAAGATAAAAGCTGAAGTGATGAAACAATTTGATGCAGGATTCCTAGTTGTGACATCTTATCCGCAATGGGTCATGTGATACGGTGGAATAACCGACTGTTAATATTGGTTTTGCATTTTTTGTTCGCAAATGTCGCGGTAAGCAAGAGTCGCCATCGACTTTTATTTCATCCAACAAAGGAAAAGGAAAAAGAACAGAAAAACCTTTTTTCGAGATGTTTCTGAGTACGGGGGGTAGATTATGGAAAGGGAAGGTGTTAACACCCTTTCCATCCATGGTTTTCCATGGGCTCTTAGGTACTTGCTCATTTTGAAATTGCTTGTGTGTGTTTGTTTTGAAAAGTTTTGCTTACTTCGTGATAACCCTTGTATCTGTCCCAAGAGTGTGACGAAGTTATTTTGAAAATTGTTTTGAAAAGTGTTTGTATGAAAGAGTTTTTGTTTTGCGCAAGTACTTAAGAGTTTTCTACCTACTCGAAAAAAGATTGTTCGTTCTCGTTTCCTTTAGATAGCGCTATCCTACTATTAAGGAGTAGGTAGCCCTATCGTTGGAGTTTTAAGGGACATCCGAAGGGACGAAATGGTCACTGAAGGCAACAAGTAAGGATACCTTAGCATTTCGAAGGGACTGTCGTGATAAGATCATTTCTCATAGGCAACTCTAGGGACAATGAGGGACTATGATCTTTGTGACGACTTTGAATTGTGGGTTGTTGCTAAGATATCCCTATGTTCGAGGGACACGACCATTATTTCCGAGGCAACCAAGTGAGGCAAAACCCTAGGAGTGAGCATGTGCAAGTGTTTGATTTCAGTTCCATTTATCTTGCGCATTTAGGGTTATCTATCATTTTAAATTGTTATCTTGCCATTCAATCCTATTATCCATGCATCTAGGCAATTTATAATTGTGGAAAGTAAAGTGCGAGAAATTAAAACCCTAGCTATTACAAGGCTTTAGGGAGGGGGATTACATAATCAAAAACCGGGGACTAATAAATGCAAAATAGTAAACCTAACTAACTATTACAAACTCAGAGTAGTTACAATAATTAATCAAATAATGTAAACAAGACGCGCGAGAGTAAATCAAACGGGGAATTAACGTCAAGTTTAGAAACAATTAATTCGCGAATAAAGAAAAGATATTTTTTTGGATTTTTGTGAAAAATAATAATTAAATTTGCAAATTAACCTAATTTCTATTAAATTCTAATTATGAAAAAAAATTATTTAAGTTAACCTAATTTCTAATAAATTTCAATTACAAAAAAAGTATTTAAGTTAACCTAATTAAACTAATTAATTAATGCAAATAAATATTTTATATAAAAAACTAAACCTAATATTTTTTTTTGTAATTTTCTGATTTTATGATATAATTAAAAAAATGATTTTGTAAAAAAAAACAATTAAGACAAAATAATTAAATAAAATAAATTAAAAGAGAATTAAAATTGGGCCTGGTGTTGTTGAGTGATCTAGGGGTGTGCTGCCTGAATGTGCAAAGGCCCAGTTTGTTGGCCCAAATGTCTTGCGTCTGATCCCATGGGATTTCCTTCTGATGGTTCATGGTGGAACCTCAAGGCTGGGGCGTTGGATCTACATGATAATGGATCCCAAGGATGAGATCTCGGGCGTATGGTAGACACTAGATGCTGAAGCATATAGAACCTGCAAAGTATTTGAAATAAAAATAACAAATGTTGGAGGCAGGGGTCGAACCCCTGACCCCTCATATACAACGCCTTATCAACCTTCTTGCACGCCACTGGGCCATTTGGCTTTTTGTTAACATAAATAAACAACATATAATATAATAAAAATGCATTATGCCCAGGACAAAAATGCGCTAACATTCAAATGGTCCAATGGGACGTTGCCATGCAGTCTTCTTCTTCCTCAGCATCGTCGTATTAGGTAAAGTCTTTTACCTACGGTTCAACGCATGTAACTAAAACCTGTTCATCTCAAAAAATCTCAAATAAACAAGATAAATGAAATCCAAGTATACCAATTAACCAGGCTTGATCTCGTGAGCATGGTGGTGCCCATATTTGGCCCAAATTTTACCTGTATAACAAAATCCTAAAATGCAAGATAAACCCTAATAATGGCAATTGTCCATATATGCATCAAAACTTATAATTAATCATACAAATACGTTCCAAATGACAATATAGACATGAAGGTATGCTTAAAAATTGTTAACCATGCGCAAATAATCAAAACCGAATTCAAGAAATATGGAAAACCGTGAGAGACGTGAAGGCTAATTCTGGGCATCTTAATGCGTGCAAATGGTTGGAAAAGCTTCTGAAGGTGTCCAGGAACGTTTTGCAATCCTTAAATCTCCTTGAGGATGGCTGTAGTATGGAATCCGATTTGATATTTTTTGACAAAAAGTTGCAACTTGTCCTTGCTGTTTCACACGATCAACCCTTCTTTTTGTGCATTGGAATTGTTATGTATATGTAGTAGACTGAATTAGGTTAACAAAAAGCATTCATATCTTTGCAAATTATCAACATTTGATTTGATTTCCTCTTTGAATTATTTCTTTCTAAATCAAGCCAAATCATACCATTCTCATCCCAATCACCCTTGGCACAATTTGATTTTATTTGACAGCATAATTGGATTGTGATTCTATTCAAAATCATATCAAAAACAAATCTTTACTAATTTATATCATTTATTTGATTTAATTTGATTTTTAAATAATTAAAATCAAAATAAATTAAATAAATAAAGCCAATAATATATGACAGAGTGTTTGGATCGTGGACCATGTTAGAAGTCAGATGCAAGCACAAAAAGCTAGGCCCATTTGACAAAAAATGCAATTTTGGGTATTGTTGACTTTTGACAATTTTCCAAAAATGGTCAACTTTGACAATGCATATCTCCTTCAATTTTGACCCTAAAAGGATGTTCTTGGACTTTTTAGAAAGCTTGAGATGTCCCCTAAACAACCCTTTTGGTTTCATCTCAATTGGATCCTCCATGTTCATGTAAGAAGCTTTGACCCAAATGGTGTTTTTGTTGAATTTTGAAAAGGACCCATAATGTATGAACTTATATCTTTTCATGAGTGCATTTCTTGAACTTGATGGATGAATATGAGTTGTAGGGAATTGGATTCTCTTCAAAATGAGCCTTGGATGAGAAATTTCTGATAAAGTATGAGAAAGTTATGCTTGGTTAAAGTTTGATTGACTTTTCCTAAGAAACCCTAATTTAGCAACTTTTGAGTTTTGATGAATTAGGAGAATTTTTTAGGGAATCATGATCAACCCTTTATAAAATGATGGGTATTACTTTAAAATGTTTATATTGACCAAAAATCTTGAAGTTTGACTGTATGTGGGCCACAGTTGACTTTTGACCTAACACAATTAATTTTCAGGCATTTGAGCAGTTGATTGAGAAAACTTCTTGTGCAAGGCATGAAACTTGGCATGGATGGTATTGAGAACATATTAGGACTATGGAGAGCATATGAGGCCTTTGGATCTCACCCATCTTGATGAAAATGGAAACCCTAGTTGGAGGTTCATTGCTTTAGGAGAGAATTTGTCTGGTCAACTCTTAAGCATCCTTGGGCAAGTTAAGGACTTCAATGAGTATATGTTGAGTAATATGAGAGGGAAATTTTTTGGGTACAACAGCTACTCCTGTTCAATCTTCTTAAACTTGATGATGTAGATTGGTTGATCTTCCTTTCGTGATTTGAAGGTGGAAGATGATTGAACACTAGAGTGCCCAGAAATTTGAACTCGCGTGAAGTAACGTTGATTGGTTATATAGGGAATGGGATTACAGATGCAATTTGGAATAAGATGACAAAGGATCGTCAGAGATGGGCTTAAAGATGCCATCAAGAAAAGATATTGGTTGCATAAGAGATTCCTTTGCGGGAATTCCTGTACCTGCCGTTGAGGAGGACTTTGCTGGAGAATGTTGACTTACGTCTGAGGAAATAGAGTATAGGAGCTTCGGTTTTCCATTACTCTGCTTGGGAATTAACTCTGGATTGAGGAGGTGGAAGCACACTACCTAATTGGGTAGGGTCCAGGCTGCACAGCGGCTTACTAGGGAAACGTGAGATCGACCGATTCTGGTTGGGTCCAGGTCTTGCGGTGTTGCAAGTTGTTGTCTGGAGATAAAAGAGAAGGAACTTGGATAGTAGGGTTACTTCGAGATGAAAGCCTGGATAGCAAGGCTGTGAGAAGGAACCTGTATAGTAGGGCTACTTCTAAATGAAAGCCTGGATAGTAGGCCTATGAGAAGGAACCTGGATAGTAGGGTTACTTAGAAATGAAAGCCTGAATAGTAGGGTTATGAGAAGGAACCTGGATAGTAGGGTTACTTCGTAATGAAAGCCTGGATAGTAGGGCTATGAGAAGGAACCTGGATAGTAGGGTTACTTCGAAGTGAAAGCCTAGATAGTAGGGCTATGAGAAGGAACCTGGATAATAGGGTTACTTCGAAATGAAAGTCTAGATAGTAGGGCTATGAGAAGGAACATAGATAGTAGAGTTACTTCGAAATGAAAGCCTGGATAGTAGGGCTATGAGAAGGAACTTGGATAGTAGGGTTACTTCGTAATGAAAGCATGGATAGTAGGGCTATGAGAAGGAACCTGGATAGTAGGGTTACTTCGAAGTGAAAGCCTGGATAGTAGGGCTATGAGAAGGGACCTGGATAGTAGGGTTACTTCGAAATGAAAGCCTGGATAGTAGGGCTATGAGAAGGAACCTAGATAGTAGGGTTAATTCAAAATGAAAGCCTGGATAGTAGGGTTATGAGAAGGAACCTGGATAGTAGGGTTACTTCGAAGTGAAAGCCTGGATAATAAGGCTATGAGAAGGAACCTGGATAGTAGTGTAACTCCCGTAATTTAATTAATTATTTAATTAAATTATTTTTGGAATATTTGAGAATATGTGTTGTGATTAATTGAATTTAATTATTTTATTAAGTGGTGAAATAATATTTGCAGTATAATATTATTGATGTGGGCTTGTTTTTAAGGAATAGAAGTAATAAGGGGGTGTATTAGTTTTAAGCCCAATAAGGAATAAAGAGAATAATAAGTTATTTTATTATGGTTAGAAAAAATAGAAAGAAGAGGCAGTAGAAGAGTAAGTATTGAGAAGAAGAACGTGAAGCAGCTGGAAATAGAGGAAAAAACGACAGAACGAGGTTTCAACCGGAAGTTATAGAGCGACCTTCAATCCAAGGTAAGGGTGGGGTTCTGACTCTATAATTGGGTTCATGATAATTGGTATGTGGGGTTAGAGGTGATTGTTGTTTTTTTCATGATTGAATTATATATGATGTTGTATGATGGAAATTGATGAATTTTAGATGAATAATGATGTCCCGATGTTGTTTAATTGATGTAGAATTATAGGATAATTGTAAGTGATGATTATCTATAATTAGATTAAGTTTTTAGGGCTTAAAGTATAGAACCCGTAGCGAAAACACAGAGAAATCGTAGAAATTATGCATGATATAACAGGATGCGTCGACCCCAAATGTTATGTGTTGATGCAAGAAGGTTGAGAGACTCAGGATGAGTCGACACGAAGAGGTTTTGCGTCGATACATGAGTGCTTTTAGACTCAGGATAAGTCGATCCATAGGTGCATGTGTCAATACATTTTGTGTGTTAGACTCAGGAATGCGTCGATCCAAGAGAGGATGCATCGACTCATGTTGCGAGTTTAGTGCAGTACGCGTCGATCGAAAGAGTTATGCGTCGACCCATGTTGTCTGGTTTTTGGCAGATTCAGTTTGAAAATGTTGTAACTTGAGTTTTAGGATGTCGTTTGAGGTTCCGTTCGAAACATTGAATAGCTAATCGGATGAACTTTATTCTAGAGGATTAGAATGAAGAAAAGGAAGTGTAATACTAGTAGCCAATTTAGGATTTAGAGTTAGTTCCCGCATTAACTGTTACGTTGATTTTTGTGAAGAGTGATGAGGATGAAATGTTTATAGGCTGCTGTTTGATTTTTAACAGTAGGAGTAATGATAGTAATGATGTAAGATTACAGAATAATGGTGTGGATTACTGTCGTATTAATGTACAACTAGTTGTTAATGAGATTTTATTAATGATGTTGTGATGATAATTTATGATGAATAAATGATGTTTGATGAATAAATGATATTTGATAAATTATTATGATGATATGAGATGTTGATGAAGAGATGTTGAGATACTTTTGAGATGTAGGCCTTTGGCCAACGATGATGTTGTATTGAGATGTTGTTAATTGTGACATTGTTATTACATCTATGATTGTGTCGCATAATTGCATTTTGAGATGGAGCTTATGCTCGTTGAGATGGTCTGTATTGGCGAATATTGTGATGAAGGCTTATGCCTTGTTGATGCCTCTATTAGTTTGCAAATTTTTGAGATTGGAGTTCTGCTCCAATGGTACCACATGCATTTGTATAGTATTGAGTTACATTATATGATTGAATAAAGAAGCGTGCATTGATGCTGTGAGTGTGTATTATTGTTGTGATTATTATTGTGATTGTGAGATGGGAGGTGGTGATGTTATGTGATCTAATTTAATATATTAATTTTCATGCGCTTTATTATATTGTTAGATATCTCACCCCTTCTGTTTGAATGTTGCCCTTATGTTGGTAACATGCAGGTAATCGAGAGTGAAGGCTGTATACCTTCAATAGTTCAAGTCGGTGTCATTACTCTGATATGTAACACTCGGGGGGATGAATGCTTGTTGCTTTTGATTGTTGATTATTCAGTTGTTGAACTTTAAGTTGATTATTATTAAATTGTGTTGTTTTGAAGTTGTTTTAATGATGACAGAGATGTTATTAAGAATTTCCGCTGCGTAAATGTTGAATTATTTAATCAAAGATGTTATGATGATGGTTCATCCGATGTTTTATAGGTGTTATATATCCACGATGAATGCAATGATTTTTGATAGAATGATTTGTGGCATCCCGATTCGTTTGCATGAATGCTTTTTATAACTCTGATTTATTTTTATAATTTGTCGGGTAGAATTGGGGTGTTACAAAGTTAGTATCAGAGAAATAAGGTTGGTCCGACCTTGTCATCGAGTCGTAGTTGTCTAACAATCGAGTATTATTAATTTGAGTTCTAACCGTTGTTTATGTTGTAGTGAGAAGTTGACATGGCTGGAAGGAATGATGATGCACTTGCTGCTGATTTAGAAGCAATGGCTCATGCGATGGAAAATCAGCCGAATACTAACGGGAATGCTGGATCTCGTAGCTTGGCGACTTTCCAGAGAGAGAATCCACCTACGTTCAAGGGAAAGTATGATACTGATGGAGCATTGGAGTGGTTGAAAGAGATTGAGAGAATCTTCCGTGTGATGGATTGCACTCCAGCGCAGAAGGTTTGATATGGTACTCATATGCTAGTAGTCGAGGCTGATGACTGGTGGCTAGAGACTTGTCAGAAGTTGGAAGCTGCAGGTGAGAATGTCACTTGGGCTGTGTTCCGTAGAGAGTTTTTGAAGAAGTACTTTCCTGAAGATGTTCGTGGTAAGAAGGAGATTGAGTTCCTTGAGCTGAAGCAAGAGAATATGTCAGTTGTTGAGTATGCTGCCAAGTTTTCCGAGTTGGCAAAGTTTTATCCGCATTACGCTGAGGCAGATGTTGAGTTTTTGAAGTGTATCAAGTTTGAGAACGGGTTGCACACGAAGATCAAGAAGGCAGTTGGATACTAGAAGATTTGTGTCTTTGCTGATTTGGTTGATAGTTGCAGGATTTATGAGGAGGATAATAATGCTCATTACAAGATTATCAGTGAGAAGAGGGGTAAGCACCGACAGAATCATGGTAAGCCTTATGATACCCCAGCTGGTAAAGGTAAACAAAAAATTTCTCAAAGTCAGATGACTAGTGGGGGAGATGCTCCTGCTGGTGTGGTTTGCTTTAAGTGTGGAAAATCTGGGCACAAGAGTAATGTGTGCACTACTGAAGTGAAGAGGTGTTTCTGTTGTGGCAATAATGAACATGTTGTATCTTAGTGTGAACATAAGGATGTGATTTGTTTCAATTGTAAGAAAAAGGGCACATTGGTAGTCAGTGTCTGAAACCAAAGAGGAGCATGCAGAACACTTAAGAGTAGTGTTGCAAGTTTTGAAAGAGAAGAAGTTGTATGCAAAGCTGTCCAAGTGCAAGTTTTGGTTAAAGAAGGTTATCTTTCTTAGTCATGTGATTTCAGGTAGTGGCATTGTTGTAGATCCATCGAAGGTTGATGTTGTGTTGCAATGGGAGACTCCGAAGTCAGCTACTGAGATTAGAAGCTTCTTGGGATTAGCTGGTTACTATAGAAGGTTTATCGAAGGATTTTCTAAGTTGGCACTTCCGTTGACTAAGTTGACTTGTAAAGCTAGAGCTTTTGTATAGGATGTTCAGTGCGAAGAAAGTTTTACAGAATTGAAGAAGAGGTTGACGTCGGCTCCGATTTTGACGTTGCCTAATCCAGGAGAATCTTTTGTGGTGTATTGTGATGCTTCTAAGATGGGTTTAGGAGGTGTGGTTATGCAGAATGGTAAGGTAGTTGCTTATGCGCCAAGGCAGTTAAGGACTCATGAGAAGAACTATCCTACGCATGATTTAGAACTTGCTGCAGTTTTCTTTATGTTGAAGATTTGGAGGCATTATCTTTATGGTTCTAGATTTGAAGTGTTTAGTGACCATAAGAGTTTGAAGTATTTATTCGATTAGAAGGAGTTGAATATGAGGAAGCAAAGATGGTTGGAATTGTTAAAGGATTATGATTTTTGTTTGAATTATCATCCAGGAAAAATGAATGTGGTAGCTGATGCGTTGAGTCGAAAGACTCTACATATGTCAGCAATGATGGTTAAAGAGTTGGAATTAATTGAGCAATTCAGAGATATGAGCTTAGTTTGCGAGGTTATGCTGCAGAGTGTTATGTTGGGTATGTTGAAGATTAATAATGAATTTATAGACAGTATCAGAGAAGCTCAGAAGTTGGATGTTAAACTGGTAGATTTGATGGTTGGAATCGATCAGTCTAAGAATAGTAATTTTAAGTTAGATGCGCAGGGTGTGTTGAAGTTTCGTAACTGGATTTGTATTCCTGATGATGCTGAGATAAAGAAAGTGACACTTGAAGAGAGTCATAGGAGTAAGCTGAGTATTCATCCAGGAGCTACAAAGATGTATCAAGATTTAAAAGGTTTGTTTTGGTGGCCTAGAATGAAGAGTGATGTGGCTCGATTTGTGTATGCATGTTTGACTTGTCAGAAGTCAAAAGTTGAACATCGGAAGCCTGCAGGGTTGATGCAACCATTAGAAGTTCCAGAATGGAAATGGGATAGCATTTCAATGGACTTTGTGATGGGGTTGCCTAATACTTTGAGAGGACATGATACGATTTGGGTGATTGTTGATAGGCTTACGAAGTCATCTTATTTTATTCCTATTAACACCAGCTTTCCAGTGTCGAAGTTGGTTGAGATTTACACTAGTGTAATTGTGAAGCTTCACGGTGTTCCTTTGTGTATTGTGTCAGATAGAGATCCAAGATTTACTTCTGACTTTTGGAAGAGTTTGCAAGAAGCGTTGGGTTCTAAGTTGAGATTGAGTTCAGCGTATCATCCTCAGACAGATGGTCAGACTGAACGGACGATTCAATCATTGGAAGATTTGCTGAGGGCATGTGTTCTTGAGCAGGGAGGTTCGTGGGATACTTATCTTCCGTTGATAGAGTTCACTTATAATAACAGTTACCATTCCAGTATTGGGATGGCACCTTTTGAGGCGTTGTATGGTCGAAGATGTAGAACTCCGTTATGTTGGCATGAATCTGGTGAAAGTGTAGTACTTGGACCTGAACTTGTTCGTGAGACCACTGAGAAGGTGAAGTTGATTCGAGAAAAGATGAAAGCTTCCCAAAGTAGACAGAAGAGTTATCATGACAAGTGAAGGAAGGATTTAGAATTTGAAGCTGGTGAGCATGTGTTTTTAAGAGTTACACCTGTGACTAGTGTTGGGTGAGCATTGAAGTCTAAGAAGCTCACTTCTCATTTTATTGGACCATATCAGATTTCAGAGAGAGTGGGGAATGTTTCTTATATAGTGGCTTTACCACCTAATCTTTCGAATTTGCATGATGTGTTTCACGTGTCGCAACTCCGGAAGTATATTTCAGATCCATCTCATGTGATTCATGTGGATGATGTGCAAGTACGGGATAATCTTACGGTGGAGATGATGCCTGTACAGATCGCGGATCGTGAAATAAAGACTCTGAGGGGCAAAGAGATTGTTTTGGTTAAGGTGGTTTGGCTAGGAGCTGTCGGAGAAAGCATGACTTGGGAGTTGGAGGGCAAGATGCGAGACTCCTACCCTGAGTTGTTTGATTGAGGTAAATTTTTGAGGACGAAAATATTCTAAGTGGGGGAGAGTTGTAACACCCGTAATTTAATTAATTATTTAATTAAATTATTTTTGGAATATTTGAGAAGATGTGTTGTGATTAATTGGATTTAATTATTTTATTAAATGGTGAAATAATATTAGAAGTATAATATTATTGATGTGGGCTTGTTTTTAAGGAATAGAAGTAATAAGAGGGTGTATTAGTTTTAAGCCCAATAAGAAATAAAGATAATAATAGGTTATTTTATTGTGGTTAGAAGAATAGAAAGACGAGGCAGTAGAAGAATAAGGATTGAGAAGAAGAACGTGAAGCTGCTGGAAATAGAGGAAAGAACGGAAGAACGAGGTTTCAACCCGAAGTTATAGAGCGACCTTCAATCCAAGGTAAGGGTGGGGTTCTGACTCTATAATTGGGTTCATGATAATTGGTATGTGGGTTTAGATGTGATTGTTGTTTTGTTCATGATTGAATTATATATGATGTTGTATGACGGAAATTAATGAATTTTAGATGAATTATGATGTCCCGATGTTGTTTAATTGATGTAGAATTATAGGATAATTGTAAGTGATGATTATCTATGATTAGATTAAGTTTTTAGGGCTTAAAGTATAGAACCCGTAGCGAAAACGCAGAGAAATCGTAGAAATTATGCATGATATAACAGGATGCGTCGACCCCAAATGCTATGTGTTGATGTAAGAAGGTTGAGAGACTCAGGATGAGTCGACACGAAGAGGTTTTGCGTCGATACATGAGTGCTTTTAGACTCAGGATAAGTCGATCCATAGGTGCATGTGTCGATACATTTTGTGTGTTAGACTCAGGAATGCGTCGATCCAAGAGAGGATGCTTCGAATCATGTTGCGAGTTTAGTGCAGTACGCGTCGATCCAAAGAGTTATGCGTCGACCCATGTTGTCTGGTTTTTGGCAGATTCAGTTTGAAAATGTTGTAACTTGAGTTTTAGGATGCCGTTTGAGGTGCTGTTCGAAACGTTGAATAGCTAACGTGATGAACTTTATTCTAGAGGATTAAAATGAAGAATAGGAAGTGTAATCCTAGTAGCCAATTTAGGATTTAGAGTTAGTTCCCGTATTAACTGTTACGTTGATTTTTGTGAAGAGTGATGAGGATGAAATGTTTATAGGCTGTTGTTTGATTTGTAACAGTAGGAGTAATGATAGTAATGATGTAAGATTACAGAATACTGGTGTGAATTACTGTCGTATTAATGTACAACTGAGTTGTTGATGAGATTTTATTAATGATGTTGTGATGATAATTTATGATGAATAAATGATGTTTGATGAATAAATGATATTTGATAAATTATTATGATGATATGAGATGTTGATGAAGAGATGTTGAGATGCTTTTGAGATGTAGGCCTTTGGCCAATGATTATGTTGTATTGAGATGTTGTTAATTGTGACGTTGTTATTACATTCATGATTGTGTCACATACATTGCATTTTGAGATGGAGCTTATGCTCGTTGAGATGGCTTGTATTGGCGAATATTGAGATTAAGGCTTATGCCTTATTGATGCCTCTAGTAATTGGAAAATTTTTGAGATGGGAGTTCTGCTCCAATGGTACCACATGCATTTGCATTGTATTGAGTTGCATTACATGATTGCATAAAGAATCATCTATTGATGTTGTGAATGTGTATTATTGTTGTGATTATTATTGTGATTATGAGATGGGAGGTGGTAATGTTATGTGATCTAATTTAATATATTAATTTTCATGCGCTTTATTATATTGTTAGATATCTCACCCCTTCTGTTTAATGTTGCCCTTATGTTGGTAACATGCAGGTAATCGAGAGTGAAGGCTGTATACCTTCAATAGTTCGAGTCGGTGTCATTGCTCTGATATGTAACACTCGGGGGGATGAACGCTTATTGCTTTTGATTGTTGATTATTCAGTTGTTGAACTTTAAGTTGATTATTATTAAATTGTGTTGTTTTGAAGTTGTTGTAATGATGACAGAGATGTTATTAAGAATTTTCGCTGCATAGATGTTGAATTATTTAATCAAAGATGTTATGATGATGGTTCATCCGATGTTTTATAGGTGTTATATATCCACGATGAATGCAATGAATTTTGATAGAAGAGTTTGTGGCATCCTGATTAGTTTGCATGGATGATTTTTATAACACTGATTTATTTATATAATTTGCCGGGGTAGAATTGGGGTGTTACAAGTAGGGTTACTTCGAAATGAAAGCCTGGATAGTAGGGCTATGAGAAGGAACTTGGATAGCAGGGTTACCTCAAGGTGGAATCCTGGATAGTAGGGCTTATGGGAAAGAACCTGGATAATAGGGTTACTTCATTTGGTCACGTAGCTTAATTGACCCGTTTGGTTTTGGGAATTGATTTTTCATTAGCCGTTTGCAGATATGACATGTATAACTACTGGAATTGTTGGTGATAATTGTCTTTCCTGAAAAGATAACAGGGTTAATTATATGTGATGCATGAAATGCATTGTGAGATTATGTTCTCACAATAAATGAGATTATGCTGTATGCAACATGTATGCACATGTCATGATGTGTGAACATGAGATGCTATTGTGACATATCTGAGCATGGGAAAATAAATCCTTGACTGCTGCTAGAGATTATGGCCTTCTTGTCGGTTGTAGAGAACTGTGGTTATTTTACTTCTGTTGAGGATGGTGAACGGAGATGACTATGCCGGAGATTTACTCCTTGTTGTTTGTGAATATTCTTCCAGGGAGAGAGTCTGTTTGAGAATAGCTCTGTGGGGGAATAATTCTGTTGGAAAGTGAACTTCTGTAGCTGGAGGGATAAACTCTTTCGGGGATTGAGTTTCCACATTCAGGGAAGTAAACTCTGCTTGGGAGACAAATTTTTATGACCCACTTGCGATTATGAAATTCGGATGGGGGAATATAGTTGTCAGTTCTCTGAAGGGAACTGGCTGGGGAAAGTACATCCTGTTTTAAGAAAGATAATATTAGTGCTTCGATTACCTTTACTCTATGGGGAAGTACATATGTCATGAGGTCGTACGCACTAATGACTGTGTTTCAAAGCTGTCTCTGCCCTGGTACCTGCTGGACAGAGTAACTGTAGGGTTTGGACATTTTTTGTTTTTTCCCTGTTTCTTAAGTTACGAGCAATTGTCTTTTCGTTTCTTATGTAAATATTTATGAACCGCAGTCATATTCAAATGCATATGTCAAGAATAAATTATTGGACGTTTTTGCAAAACAAAATAGAAAAATAAATAGTTTTGTAAAAATGATTTGTATTGATTTTCGAAGTTGGCCTATAACAGGTGTTTTTGTACAAGGGAGTTGGCGTTCTAGTAAGAGAACACCGCCGAAAAATGGAAATTATACAATATTGTGTAAAAAGAAAACAGTTATGTACAACAATCCCATTGGGTTCCAATTCTACTATTGTCGCTCTGTCTTCGAGCATCTCATCACTTTGTTGCTTGTCCGAAGCTAATTAGATTGATTGGTGGCATTTGAACTTGACAGTTAATACTGAGGTCTGGTCACAAGGTGATCCAATGGGACATAGTGATACGCTTTACATCCCTAACTTTTTGCTGGACTGCCCTTTCGGGTTTTTAGTCCACCGGGATACCCTTTTTTGCCCAAGCCGCCTTTTCAGGTTTTCGACTTACCGGGTGTACAAATTTTTTCATTTTTATCCCTTATTTTTGCCCGAACCTTTTTGATTCTCCGGGAAGCCTTTATTTTTTCCTAGGCCAGTCAACCTAACGGGTCTTTTATCATGCGTAATATCTTTTCACTATGTCCGCATTGACAGGGTAAGGAAGGTCATTACCGTCCATGGTGGTTAGAATCATGGCTCCACTCGAGAAAATGTTTTTAATCACAAATTGCCCTTTGTTGGTGGGAGTCCATTTTCCCATAGGATCTCCTTGCGGCAGTATGATGCATTTGATCACTAGATCCCCGACTTGATATTCTTGGTGTCTGACTTTTTTGTTGAAAGCCTTGATCATCTGTTTTTGATACATTTGACAGACAGCAGTAAGTCTCTTTTCATCGATCAGATTTAGTTGATCAAGTCGAGTCTGGATCCAATCGTCTTCGTTCAAACCCGCATCCTTCATAATCCTTAGAGAAGGAATCTAAACCTCAATGGGTAGGACTGCCTCCAAGCCATATACCAGAGAGTAGGGTATTTCCCATGTCGACGTCCGTGTTGAGGTACGGTACCCATGAAGAGCGAATGGTAACATCTCATTCCAGTATTTATATGTCACTGTCATCTTCTGTATGATATTTTTGATGTTCTTGTTAGCTGCTTCAACAACGCCATTCATCTTCGGCCGGTAGGGAGAAGAGTTATGATGTTGTATCTTGAATTGCTTACAGAGCTCGGTGATCATCGTGTTATTGAGATTCGTACCATTGTCAGTGATAATTCTCTCTGGCACACCATACCGAAAAATCAAGTTATGCCCGATGAACTGCGCCACGACGTTCTTGGTCACAATAGCAAAAGAGGCTGCCTCAACCCATTTTATGAAGTAATCAATGGCCACCAGGATGAAGTGATGCCCATTGGAAGCGATAGGCCTGATTTCTCTGATCATGTCAATGCCCCACATTGCAAAAGGCCAGGGAGCCGTCAAGACATTTAAAGGAACCAGAGGCACATGCACCTTATCAGCATAGATTTGGCATTTATGACAAGTTTGGGAGTGCTGATAACAATCTGCTTCCATAGTGGACCAATAGTATCCTGCCCGTAGGATCTTCTTAGCCATGGTATGTCCACTTGAATGGGTTACGAAGGTACCTTCATGTAAATCTATCATAATCCTCTCTGCTTCGCTCATGTCTACACACTGCAGTAAAGTAGAGCCATGATTGCGCTCATAGAGGATTCCATTACTGAGGAAGAATTTCGCGGTGAACCTTCTCAGAAATTTCTTATCATTGACAGATGCCCCTTCGGGATATTCTTGAGTCTCGAGGTACCTTTTTACTTCGTGAAACCAGGGTTTGTCTGCTACCTCTTCAGTATCAATCTCACAGTAGTGCGCTAGTTCATCCAACCTATCAATAGTGATTCGGGGAGCTTCTTTGTCCCATCTGACTTTGAACATAGAAGACATGGTGGCTAGCGCGTCCGCTAACCGATTCTCCTCTCGTGGGAAATGTTCAAAGGTTACCTCCTCAAAGTGTGGGAGCAATGTCAACACATGTTCTTTGTACAGGATGAGATTTGGATGTTTCATATCCCATTTGCATTTGATCTGACTTATCACTAAGGCTGAATCCCCAAAGACATTTAAGAACTTGATCCTGAGATCGATAGCAGCTTTAAGGACCATGATGCAGGCTTCATACTCCACCATGTTGTTAGTGCAGTTGAAACATAGTCGAGAAGTGAAAGGAGTATGATAGCCCTCAGGATATATTATTACGACACCAATGCCATTACCGAGTGCATTCGAAGCTCCGTAAAAAACCATAGTCCATCGGGATCCTTCCTCAGGTCCTTCATCCGGTCCAGGTTCTTCATAGTCAGTCACCAGCATAATATTATCGTCTGGGAACTCAAAATTCATGGACTGGTAGTCATCCACGGCCTGATGATCCAAATGATCAGCCAATACACTCCCAGGCATGTCTTCATATGACCATGCGAATATCTCAACATAGTCGTGCAACATCTGTATCAACTGATGTTTGATCTTAGTCTCCAGATTTGCACCGATATTGACTTCTTTTCTATCTATCTTCATGCCTAAGTTTATCATCTCAACTGGCTCTTTGTGAGGATGTATAGCCCTCTCTTCCTGCTGTAACAGTCTAGAAAGTTCTCCATGCACCTCACAACCGTCCTCACCTTCATCCTCGACTTGGTTGATCGGATTTTCGAAGTCATAACTGGAAATATAAGAACTGTTATCAATGGGATCCAGAGTGGATATGGATCTGCAGTTTGATATGTGAGTGTGTGTAAGAGCATAGCTGTTTTGATATAGTAAAAACAGAAAATAAAAACAGAGAGCGCAAATTTTGTATGCAAGGAACGTCCAATGTTTTATTGATGATATATAAAATGACATATAATAACCCTCACAGATGGGACCATTGTGCCTTAGGTAAGACACAAGGCCATAAAGTTTAAATTGTTTATTACAAACTTGGAAAACAAGTAAGACAATTACTGCAGAATAAAAGAAACTGGTATAAAATCTTTGGCCATACAATTACTCAGTCCACCGTTGGTAGTCGGGTAGATCCAACTATCAATATCAGAGTCTTCCTCACTATCTTCAATAGCGTTGACCCCACAATTGCTGATGCGTAGGGGAGGTCCTCCAGCCCGAGCGCGTCGATCAACCCTTTGAGCTCCTGAAGTAAAGCCCAAACCAAATTTTTCAGTTTTGTGAGTAAAATCAAGGAGTTGTCCCCAGTTGGTACACCCACCTTCTTCGACCACTGCTCTGGCGTCCTTGAGAGAAGCCATCTTCATAGGAGTTTTGGTGCTGTTGGTAGTCTCGGTTGATGCCAAAATCTGGGGAACCTCTTCAAATTTTTGACAAGGAGTCTCTATGAATTCCTCGTCCATCTCCACATACCTGAAGGAGTTCAGGTGGCTCACCATATACTCCTCTTCACCATGCACAATGACAATCTTCCCCTTCACCAGATATTTCAGCATTTGGTGCAGTGTAGAAGTAACGGCCCCAGCTTCATAGATCCAAGGACGACCCAATAAACAAGAGTATGATGGCCTGATTTCCATCACGTAGAAGGTGGACCCAAAGGTCTGAGAGCCTACTTTGACAAGGATGTCCACCTCCCCATGCACCATTCTCTTCGACCCGTCAAAGGCCCTTACCACAATGTTACTAGGCTTTAATGTCAAGCCTTCACAATCCAGCCGACCAAGAGCCTTCTTAGGCAGAACATTCAGTGAAGACCCAGTATCCACTAGCACATGAGCCATAGTGGTGCCCCTGCATTCAATCGAGACATGCAGAGCATCATTATGCTTCCTCCCTTTCGGTGTTAAGTCGACATCTGAAAAACCCAGCCCATTGTCAGCAGTCAAGCTGGCCACACAGTCTTTGAATTGATCAACCGAGGTTTCTTGCGGCACATGCGCGGTCTTGAAGAATGCAATCAAATCCTTTGCATGCGCCTCGGAACATAACAACAAAGATGACAACGATATCTTTTAGGGTGTATGCCCTAACTACTCGACCACATTGTAGTCGCTCTTCTTGATTATTTTTAAGATTTCCTCTATCTCTTGCTTAGAGGATTCCACAACAACTTTTCTAGGTGCCTCCATCCGGGAAGGCTCACCCATGACTTCTTTTCCTCGAGTCCCAGATGACTCATCGACATGGGTAACAACTGAAGTAAGAACGAGAGTAGTAGATGAAGTACTAGCAGGAACTACAGATGGAATAACAACAGGCTTATTGGAAGTCTTCAGAGAGATATCGAGAGAGAAAACCCTTCCACTTATGGTAATCATGCCAGTCCCAACAATGTTACTGACATCGAGATCAGCCTCTTTATTCTTTAAATCCTGTTTAACGCCATGATAGTAAACACTGGCGCCGTAATGCCAAGGGAAAGCTTTGTCTGAGGCGTATGGATAGGACCGGGAAAAGTGATTATTAACGGGGTGATTCTTGGAGCAGGTGTAATCCTAATAGGTCTTTTAGAGGAGACTTTGGAAAGATTGGTGGAAATGGTTATAATGGCAATATCTTCAAACGGAACAGTCGAAATCAAAGTCTTTTCGAACAAAATCTCTTTGTTGTCCATAAGGCGTTGAACACCTTCTTTCAACAAATAGCAACCAGAGGGAAGAGATGAACACATAAGGCAACCTTCACCATAACCCGAAAATAAACCGGCCAACAACAAATTCTTCTTAACAGTCATAAGAGGAGTAGAAACTTCATCAATAGAGGTAACGAACAAATCAATATCAATGGAATTAACTCCACGGTTGTGCTTAGGCATGGGAGCAGTTATGATATTGGGCTTCTCCGGAGCATCAAACTCAATCTCATTGGCTTCAATCAGATCTTGTACTTTATTTCTCAGAGCCCAGCAGTCATTTGCATTGTGGCCAGGACTCTCAGAATGGTAAGCACACCGAGCGTTTGGATTGTATCGAGGAGATATGGTGTTAGAATTCTTGGGATCCTTTTTCAAGGTTGCCAAGTTGGATCTTAGCAGATGGGGGTAGAACCTTAGCCAATGTCATGTTAATCCAGGTAAACTGCCTTTGTGGTCTTTCTACCCTTTGCTGATTGTTGCATTGTGGGGTAGCTGCAGGCCTAGGTATCATCACAACACTTACCGTTGGACGATGTTCAGCTCTGCTCTGACCTCTTGGGCTATAGATAACACTGACTTCCTTCTTACCTACGAAAGGCTTCTTTACTGAGCTCAAAGAGGTGTCTTTCTGTATTTTTCCACTCCAGATCCCAACTTCTAGCCTCTTTCCTGTTAATATCAGCTCGGTGAAACCAGCTGATGAGCTACCAATAAAATGATTGAAGAATGGATCAGACAACATCCCAAGAAACATGTCAACCAACTCCCTATCAGACAAAGGGGGTTGGACTTTCCCTTCCAGATCTCTCCACTTTTGCGCATAGTCCTTAAAGCCTTCACCTGCACCCATGGACATACTCTGGAGTTGAGTACGAGTAGGGGCAAGGTCAGCATTGTATTGATACTGCTTATAAAAAGCAGCAGCCAAATCCTCCCAGTTTCGGACATTGGTTCCCTCCAGTTGATAGAACCATTCAAGGTGAGTCCCTGACAGACTGTCTTGAAAGAAGTGAACCCACAAGTTCCTATCAGCAGTGTGAGGCTGAATCTTCCTCACATAGGAACGAAGATGAAGCTTGGGACAAGACACCCCATCATACTTTGAAAAAACCGGAGCTTTAAACTTTTATGGGATGACTACCCCAGACACCAATCCCAGCTCTTCAAAATCCAACCCTGGTCATCATTGGGAGGATACTGCTCATCATTATAGTTTGTATCATTGTCAGAAACTTCAGGGCTAGGGTCCTTCTCCCTTGTCTCCCTCTCTTGATTCTCCCCTTCTTTGGACGAGGAGGTCATATCGACTGGTTGCTTTAACGGCCCCCTGAACCTTCTGCCCAGATTCAGAACACCATAGACCTTCTTCTTCTTCTTCTTTTCCTTCAGGATGAGGGCCTTCATATCTTCCTGCCCTTTTGCCAAAGTTATGAACATCTGTTGATATTGGGCAATTTGTTCTTGAAGATCTTTGATGCTTTGTTCAGAAGAAATTTTTGCTGAAATAACAACGAAGAAGATGAGAAACCTGTAATGGTACCTGTTTATGCAATGTCATGGATGGTATGCGTATGCAATGATTTCAAGGACTTGTAAAGGCTCAAATTTGTTTAACCAAAAAGAAACACACATTAATTGTATTAATAAGTTCGGACTGTTACAAAGAATGCCCTTTAGGCTTACAATCCAACAAATAAAACTTAAAATAAAAAAGAAAACTAGGTCTCCCAAGAGCGCATCCTCTTTGGTGCAATGTAGGCGTTTATGTTCCTTTCTTCATGAAGTAGCCTAGTGAGCTCCAGGACCTTCTTATCTATGGCATATAATTGAGCTTCGAACGTATCCCACTCCTATTTAAGTTGAACCCAGGATTTCTGTAACTCCTCATGATCAGTTGGCATGTTAGGATGATGAACAAGATAAGGAGTGTCTCGTTTAGCAACTGGTTCCACAATCATTTGTAGGAAAGCAGGGTAAGGCATCATAATACTTTGGGCGCGGGCTCGTACCCATCAGAGATAAGGCTTAAGAGGGATGGAATTCTTGTGCCCCAGTGTCTTGCTATCAATTTAGTGTACCATGCCCAAGCTCTCATGAACCTTTTGCGGTAACCCTGAGCATCATTCTCATAGTTGAAGGTGATTCCTTGGATAAGCGTATCGTGAGGACCATTCCTTCTTGCATAACCAAACTGCCGCAGTGCCAAACAAGGGTTATAAGTGATTCCTCCCCTAATTCCTATGAGAGGGACATTAGGAAATTTACCACAGCGATCGATGATGGTAACATCTTCCGAAGATCATGAGCACCAATGAATGTCTGAATGTGTAAGGGACATCAGCCTATGAGACCATTTCATACCCTGCTCATTCTTCAAAATAGACCTGGGTAGGTGTGAAATAAACCACCTAGGCAATAGAGGAGTGCAACACAGGAGGGTCCCCCTTCTCTTTAGAGTACGAGCATACAGAGAGTGTAGAACATCCCCAAGTAATGTAGGTACCAGATTATGAGACAGAAAAACCTTAATAGTATTCACATCTACGAGTTGGTCCGTATTAGGGAAAAGTACCATCCCATAGATTAGGAGTGACAATACCTCTTCAAAAGCTTGTAAATCCAGGGTATCCCAAAAATAGTAAGCCTTCTCGAATAGAAATTTAATCGGGATTCCTTGGACACTTCCCCTAGTTTCCCAATTTGTCACTACATTGGACAATTGTAAGGACAGAGCTCGAGCAATCTCTTCAGGATTTGGATGTTCTTACATACCGTTGAAAGATAACTGATCAAGAATAGATACCCCCAACAACTGAGAAAATTCCTCCATAGTAGGCACTAGCTGGTAATCCGGGAAGGTGAAGCAATGGTGTAAAGGATCGAAGAACTGAAATAGCACTTTTAATAATTCTTCATCAGGTTTTGAAGTGACCAAGTTGAGCAACCGATCATGTTTATCAGTGAAGGGAGAGCTTTCAGGAATCCTTAATACCAAGTCCTTTAGTTGGAGAGGTACTTTCACAAGGTTAATCTGGATAGTGTTCCTACGGGCGGATGCCATGTCCTACAAAACAAAGCAAAGATGAGCCCTAGAAAAATCCTTGAAATGGTTAGTATGATATGTCGTGCTTATGATGTCATGATTATGCTAAAAAAATCACATGTATAGCAAGCAACAAAAAAGTCACACTAAGTCCTTAAGTTTAAGGCCTGTATGATTTTTAAGGTCATACCCTCTTGAAGTTGGATTGGTTCAACATGTCCTATAAATAGTAACCGGGTTCTAAGGGATCTCAATATCACCGATATTTCCCCCAAGCTTCATTCAATAGGCGATTGACTCGCAACCAAACAAAAATCAAGAGTCAAACCTCAATGAGTGTAACATAGAGTATCTGTCGACCTTGGGAATACACCAAAGCCGACCATCTCACTACGTCCTACTGGCCAAGTTGTGCAATTAAAGGTTCTAAGGTCAGTTAATGCTTTATGACACTACGCGGCGGCCTGGTACTCTCTCTGATTGACTCAAGGGTTACTGGTACCAACTAAAGTGCCACATCAACGTAGCTACTGCTTCAACCGTGTCGGTATACCCCGCACAATTCCCTCACAGTTTATTGCTACTTACCTAAAAGGTGTCCCCAGATCTGGGTGTAGGATCTACATAACCCCAACAAAACCATTGAATATAAAGCAGGCAAAGCAAAAGACAAGCAAGCAATTTTAGAAGTGACCTAGATCCTAAGGTATACCCCACTTATTTTTGTCCCCAGCAGAGTCACCAGTTCTGTGATACGGTGGCAGAACTGACTGTTAATATTGGTTTTGCATTTTTTGTTCACAAATGTCGCGGTAAGCAAGAGTCGCCGCCGGATTTTATTTCATCCAACAAAGGAAAAGGAAAAAGAACATAAAAAACCTTTTTTTTGAGATGTTTCTGAGTACGGGGAGTAGATTATGGAAAGGGAAGGTGTTAGCACCCTTTCCATCCATGGTTTTCCATGGGCTCTTAGGTACTTGCTCATTTTGAAATTGCTTGTGTGTGTTTGTTTTGAAAAGTTTTGCTTACTTCGTGATAACCCTTGTATCTGTCCTTAAGAGTGTGACGAAGTTGTTTTGAAAACTGTTTTGAAAAGTGTTTGTATGAAAGAGTTTTTGTTTTGAGCAAGTACTTAAGAGTTTTCTACCTACTCGAAAAAAGATTGTTCGTTCTCGTTTCCTTTAGACAGCGCTATCCTACTATTAAGGAGTAGGTAGCCCTATCGTTGGAGTTTTAAGAGACATTCGAACGGACGAAATGGTCACTGAAGGCAACAAGTAAGGACACCTTAGCATTTCGAAGGGACTATCGTCATAAGATCATTTATTGTAGGAAACTCGAGGGACAATGAGGGACTATGATCTTTATGACGAATTTGAACTGCGGGTCATTGCTAAGATATCCCTACGTTCGAGGGACACGACCATTATTTCTGAGGCAACCAAGTGAGGTAAAACCCTAGGAGTGAGCATGTGCAAGTGTTTTATTTTAGTTTCATTTATATTTCGTATTTAGGGTTATCTATCATTTTAAATTGTTATCTTGCCATTCAATCCTATTATCCATGCATCTAGGAAGTTTATAATTGTGGAAAGTAAAGTGCGAGAAATTAAAACCCTAGCTATTACAAGGCTTTGGGGAGGGGGATTACATAATCAAAAACCGGGGAATATAATAAATGCAAAATAGTAAACCTAATTAACTATTACAAACTCTGAGCAGTTACAATAATTAATCAAATAATGGAAACAAGACGCGCGCGAGTAAATCAAACGGGGAATTAACGTCAAGTTTAGAAATAATTAATTTGCGAATAAAGAAAAGACACTATTTTGGATTTTTGTGAAAAATAATAATTAACTTTGCAAATTAACCAAATTTCTATTAAATTCTAATTATGAAAAAAAAGTATTTAAGTTAACCTAATTTCTAATAAATTTTAATTACAAAAAAAGTATTTAAGTTAACCTAATTAAACTAATTAATTAATGCAAATAAATATTTTATATAAAAAAACTAAACCTAATATTTTTTTATAATTTTCTGATTTTATGATTTAATAAAAAAAATGATTTTGTAAAAAAAAATTAAGAAAAAAAAATTAAATAAAAGAAATTAAAGGAGAATTAAAATTGGGCCTGCTGTTGTTGAGTGATCTGAGGGTGTGTTGCCTGAATGTGCAATGGCCCAGTTTGTTGGCCCAAATATCCTGCGTTTGATCCCATGGGATTTCCTTCTGATGGTTCATGGTGGACCCTCAAGGCTGGGGCGTTGGATCTACATGATGATGGATTCCAAGGATGAGGTATGGGGCGTATGGTGGACACCAGATGCTGAAGCATATAGAACCTGCAAAGTATATGAAAGAAAAATAGCAAATGTTGGAGGCAGGGGTGGAACCCCTGACCTCTCATATACAACGCCTTATCAACCTTCCTGCACACCACTGGGCCATTTGGCTTTTTGTTAACATAAATAAACAACATATAATATAATAAAAACGCATTATGCCCAGGACAAAAACGTGCCAACATTCAAATGGTCCAATGGGACGTTTCCACGTGGTCTTCTTCTTCCTCAGCATCGTCGTATTACGTAAAGGCTTTTACCTACGATTCAATGCCTGTAACTAAAACATGTTCATCTTAAAAAATATCAAATAAACAAGATAAATGAAATCCAAGTATACCAATCAACCAGGCTTGATCTCGTGAGCATGATGGTGCCAATATTTGGCCCTGATTTTACCTGTATAACAAAACTCTAAAATGCAAGCATAAACCCTAATAATGGAAATTGTCCATATATGCATCAAAACATATAATGAATCATACCAATATGTTCCAAATGACAATATAGACATGAAGGTATGCTTAAAAAATGTTAACCATGCGGAAATAATCAAAACCGAATTCAAGAGATATGGCAAACCGTGAGAGATATGGTGGCTGATTTTGGGCGTCTTAATGCGTGCAAATGGTTGGAAAAGCTTCTGAAGGTGTCCAGGAACATGTTGCAATCCTTAAATCTCCCTGAGGGTGGTTGTAGTATGGAATCCAATTTGAGATTTTTTGACAAAAAGTTGCAACTTGTCCTTGCTGTTTCACACGATCAACCCTTCTTTTTGTGCATTAGAATTGTTATGTATATGTAGTAGACTGAATTAGGTTAACAAAAAGCATTCATATCTTTGCAAATTATCAAGATTTGATTTGATTTCCTCTTTGCATTATTTCTTTCTAAATCAAGCCAAATCATACCATTCTCATCCCAATCACCCTTGGTACGATTTGATTTTGTTTGACAGCATAATTGGATTGTGATTCTATTCAAAATCATATCAAAAACAAATCTTTACTAATTTATATCATTTATTTGATTTAATTTTATTTTGAAATAATTAAAATCAAAATAAATTAAATAAATAAAGCCAATAATATATGAGAGAGTGTTTGGGTCGTGGACCATGTTAGAAGTAAGATGCAAGCATAAAAAGCTAGGCCCATTTGACAAAAAATGCAATTTTGGGTATTGTTGACTTTTGACAATTTTCCAAAAATGGCCAACTTTGACAATGCATATTTCCTTCAATTTTGACCCTAAGAGGATGTTCTTGGACTTTTTAGAAAGCTTGAGATGTCCCCTAAACAACCCTTTTGGTTTCATCTCAATTTGACCCAAAAGTCGTTTTTATTGAAGTGTGAAAAGGACCCATAATGTATGAATTTATATCTTTTCATGAATGCATTTATTGAACTTGAGGGATGAATATGAGTTGTAGGGAATTGGATTCTCTTCAAAATGAGCCTTGGATGAGAAATTTCTGATAAAGTATGAGAAAGTTATGCTTGGTTGACTTTTCTTGAGAAACCCTAATTTAGCATCTTTTGAGTTTTGATGAATTAGGAGCATTTCTTGGGGAATCATGATTAACCATTGATCAAATGATGGGTATTAACTCAAAATTTTGATGTTGACCAAAAATCTTGAAGTTTGACTGTATGTGGGCCACAATTGACTTTTGACTTAACATAGTTGATTTTCAGGCATTTGAGCAGTTGACTGAGCAAACTTCTTGTGCAAGGCATGAAACTTGGCATGGATGGTCTTGAGAACATATTAGGACTATGGAGAGCATATGAGGCCTTTGGAGCTCACCCATATTGATTAAAATGGAAACCCTATTTGGAGGTTCATTGCTTTAGGAGAAAGTTTGTCTCGTCAACTCTTAGGCATCCTTGGGCAAGTTGAGGACTTCAATGAGCATATGTTGAGTAATATGAGAAGGAAAATTTTCGGGTACAATAGGTTGCAAATGTGGTGCCAGTACCAAAGAAAGATGGAAAAGTTCGCAAGTGTGTAGATTATAGGGATCTGAATAGGGCAAGCCCCAAGGATGACTTCCCTCTACCACATATTGATGTCTTGGTCGATAACACTGCTCATCATAAAGTATTATCTTTCATGGATGGTTTCTCCGGCTATAATCAAATTAGGATGGCTCCCGAAGACATGGATAAGACTACTTTCGTTACGCAATGGGGCACCTTCTGTTACAAGGTCATGCCATTCGGGTTAAAGAATGCAGGGGCAACATATCAAAGGGCTATGGTAGCTTTGTTTCATGATATGATTCATCATGAAATAAAGGTATATGTGGATGATATGATTGCAAGATCAAAAACTGAAGAGAAGCACCTCAATCACCTATACAATTTATTCGAGAGGCTGAAATAGTACAAGTTGAGGTTGAACCCTAATAAGTGCACATTTGGAGTACGATCTAGAAAGCTCCTAGGTTTTGTTGTCAATAGTAAAGGCATCGAAGTAGATCCTGCCAAGGTAAAGGCCATCCAAGAAATTCCAGTCCCCCACTCTGAAAAGGAATTTAGAGGATTCTTGGGTCGTCTTAACTACATCGCCCGCTTCATATCTCACTTAACTGCTACTTGTGAGCCAATTTTCATACTCTTGAAGAAAGATCGGGTAGTCATATGGAATGATGAATGCTAAGCTTCCTTCGACAAAATCAAAGAATACCTGCAAGAACCTCCTACTCTCATGCCTCCAGTTGAAGGAATACCCTTGATCATGTACTTGACGGTTCTAGAGAATTCTATGAGGTGTGTTTTGTGCCAACATGACGAGTCTGGCCGAAAAGAGCATGCTATTTACTACCTGAGCAAAAAGTTTACCGACTATGAAACCAGATATTCACTTCTCGAGAAAACTTGCTGCGCTCTGGCATGGGCTGCTTTCCGGCTAAGACAGTATATGTTGACTCATACCACTCTGTTGATTTCTAAGATGGACCCTATCAAGTACATCTTCAAGAAACCCGCTCTTTTCGGACGGATAACTAGATGGAAAATGATATTCACTGAATACGATATTCAATACACAACACAAAAGGCCATCAAAGGAAGTGTATTGTAACACCCCAATTCTACCCGATAATTATAAATGTAAATCAGTGTCATAAAATTCATGCAACTGAAATCAGGATGCCACAAATTCAACTTTAAAAACACATTGCATTCAACGTGGATACATAACACTTTAAATACTTTGGATTAACCATCAGCATAATAATTTAATCTCTTAATTCAACAATTTAAACATCTACGCAACAGAATTCTTAGTAACATCTTGTCCATCGTTATAGCAACTTCAAAACAACAGATACTTAGCAACAATCAAATTAAAGTTCAACAACTGAAATAGTCAATAATTAGAAGCAGCAAGCGTTCATCCCCCCGAGTGTTACGTATCAGAGCAATGACACCGACTCGAACTACTGAAGGTATACAACCTTCACTCTGGATGGTAACCCGACCTCAAATCTTACTAAACACACGAGCATCCATCAATTGGTCCATCAAGTCATCTATTCTTGCAAGCAGATACTTGTTCTTAATCATCACTTTATTCAACTGTCTATAATCAACACAAAGACTCATACTTCCATCTTTCTTCTTTACTAACAACACTGGAACTCCCCATGGCGATACACTTGGCCTTACAAACTTCTTTTCAAGTAACTCTTCCAATTGCTTCTTTAACTCTGACAATTCAGATGCAGACATCCTGTATGGTGCCATAGACACAGGTCTGGTACTAGGTACAAGATCAATTGCAAATTTAACTTCCCTCTCCGGCGGTACATCAGGAATTTCATCAGGGAAAACTTCAGGAAATTCACACACCACCTGCAATTCCTCAATTATATCTTGAGTCTCTACAAATAGCAACGCCATCAACAAGAACATCCGTGCTTCCTCTTGCATCAACTTTCTCAACTGTTTAGCAGACAACAATCTATCTTCCTCTTCTTTAGGAGTAGAAAACCTCACAGCCTTTTCATAACAGTTAATATGAACATAGTTATGCTATAACCAGTTCATACCCAAAATCACATCCAAACCTCTTAACGGTAAACAAACCAAATCAACAATAAAGTCTCTGTCAAAGATCGACAAGGGACACTTTAAACACACAAAAGAAGTAGTCACCGACCCCTTGGCTGAAGTATCGATGACCATTTCTCCATTCATAGAAGGAAACATAAGACCCAATCTTTCATCATAATCAGCAACAATAAAACAATGAGTAACACCGATATCAATAATAGTAATTAAAGGAGTACTATTAATGAAACATGTACCTCCGATAAGTCTGTCCTCAATAGTTGTCTGATCTTCAACCAAAGCGAACACTTTACCACTTGTCTGCACCCTCTTTGGTTTCTTACACTAACTACTGATGTGCCCTTCTTCACTACAGTTAAAACAAATCACATCCTTATGCTTGCACCCAGATACAACATGTCTGTTCTTACCATAACGGAAACACCTCTTTACTTCAGTAGTACACACATTACTCTTATGCCCAGGTTTCCCGCATTTAAAACAAACCACACCAGCAGGAGCATCTCCCCCACTAGTCTTCTGACCCTGAGCAACTTTCAGTTTACCTTTACCAGCTACGGAATCATAAGGCTTACCACGATTATGTTGGTGTTTACCCCTCTTCTCACTGATAATCTTGTAATGGGCATTATTATCCTCCTTATAAAATCTGCAGCTATCAATCAAATCGGCAAAGACATGGATCTTCTGGTATCCAACTGCCTTCTTGATCTCTGGGCGCAACCCGTTCTCAAACTTGATACACTTCAAAAACTCAGCATCTGCCTCAGTGTAGTGCGGATAAAACTTAGCCAACTCAGAAAACTTTGCAGCATACTCAACAATCGACATATTCCCTTGCTTCAGCTCAAGGAACTCAATCTCCTTCTTACCACTGACATCTTCAGGAAAGTACTTATTCAGAAATTCCCTATGGAACGCAGCCCAAGTGACATTTTCACCTGCAGCTTCCAACCTCTGACAAGTCTCTAGCCACCAGTCATCAGCCTCAACTGCTAGCATATGAGTACCATATCAAACCTTCTGCGCTGGAGTGTAGTCCATCACACAGAATATTATCTCAATCTCTTTCAACCAATCCAATGCTCCGTCAGGATCATACTTTCCCTTGAACATAGGCAGATTCTCTCTCTAGAAAGTCGCCAAACTACGAGATCCAGCATTCCCGTTAGCATTCAGCTAATTCTCCATCGCATGAGCCATTGCTTCTAAAGCAGCAGCAAGTGTAACATCATTCCTTCCAGCCATCTCAACTTATCACTACAACATAAACAACAGTTAGAACTTAAATTAACAATACTCGATTGTTAGACAACTATGACTTGACAACAAGGTCGGACCAACCTTTGCTCTAATACCAACTTTGTAACACCCCAATTCTACCCGACAATTATAAATGTAAATCAGATTCATAAAATTCATGCAACTGAAATCAGGATGCCACAAATTCAACTTTAAAAACACATTGCATTCAGCGTGGATACATAACACTTTAAATACTTCGGATGAACCTTCAGCATAATAATTTAATCTCTTAATCCAACAATTTAAACATCTTTGCAGCGGAATTCTTAGTAACATTTTGTCCATCGTTACAACAACTTCAAAACAACGCATACTTAGCAACAATCAAATTAAAGTTCAACAACTGAAATAGTCAATAATTAGAAGCAGCAAGCGTTCATCCCCCCGAGTGTTACGTATCGTAGCAATGACACCGACTCGAACTACTGAAGGTATACAACCTTCACTCTGGATTACCTGCACGTTACCAACGTAAGAATAACATCCACCATAAGATTATCCCGTACTTGCACATCGTCCATATGAATCACATGAGATGGATCTGAAATATACTTCCGGAGTTGTGACACATGAAACACATCATGCAAATTCGAAAGATTAGGTGGTAAAGCCACTCTATAAGCAACATTACCCACTCTCTCTGAAATCTAAAATGGTCCAATAAAACAAGAAGTGAGCTTCTTAGACTTCAATGCTCGCACAACACCAGTCATAGGTGTACCTCTTAAAAAGACATGGTCACCCGCTTGAAATTCTAAATCTTTCCTTCGCTTGTCATGATAACTCTTTTGTCTACTTTGGGAAGCTTTCATCTTTTCTCGAATCAACTTCACCTTCTCAGTAGTCTCACGAACAAGTTCAGGCCCAAGTACTACACTTTCACCAGATTCATGCCAACATAAAAGAGTTCTACATCTTCGACCATACAACGCTTCAAAAGGTGCCATCCCAATACTGGAATGGTAACTGTTATTATAAGTGAACTCTATCAACGGAAGAGAAGTATCCCACGAACCTCCCTGCTCAAGAACACATGCCCTTAACAAGTCTTCCAATGATTGAATAGTGTGTTCAGTCTGACCATTTGTCTGAGGATGATACGCTGAAATCAACCTCAACTTAGAACCCAATACTTCTTGCAAACTCTTCCAAAAATCAGAAGTAAATCTTGGATCTCTATCTGACACAATGCACAAAGGAACACCATGCAGCTTTACAATCACACTAGTGTAAATCTCAGCCAACTTCGACACTGGAAAATTGATGTTAATAGGAATAAAATGAGCCGACTTCGTAAGCCTATCAACAATCACCCAAATCGAATCATGTCCTCTTATAGTATTAGGTAACCCCGTCACAATGTCTACTAAAATTTTATCCCATTTCCATTCTGGAACTTCTAACGGTTGCATCAACCCTTCTGGCTTGTGATGTTTAACTTTCGACTTCTGACAAGTCAAACATGCATACACAAATCGAGCCACATCACTCTTCATTCCACGACACCAAAACAAACCTTTCAAATCTTGATACATCTTTGTAGCTCCTGGATGAATACTCAACTTACTTCTATGACTCTCTTCAAGTATCACTTTCTTCATCTCAGCATCATCAGGAATACAAATCCGGTTATGTAATCTCAACACACCCTGCGCATCTAGCTTAAAATCATTATTCTCAGACTGATCGATTCCAACCATCAAATCTACCAGGTTCACATCCAACTTCCGAGCTTCTCTGATACTGTCTAGAAATTCATTATTAATCTTCAACATACCCAACATGACACTCTGCAGCGTAACCTCGCAAACTAAGCTCATATCTCTGAATTGCTCAATTAATTCCAACTCTTTAACCATCATTGCCGACATATGTAAAGTCTTTCGACTCAATGCATCAGATACCATATTCGCTTTTCCTGGATGATAATTCAAACCAAAATCATAATCCTTTAACAATTCCAACCATCTTCATTGCCTCATATTCAACTCCTTCTGATCGAGTAAATACTTTAAGCTCTTATGGTCACTAAACACTTAAAATCTAGAACCATAAAGATAATGCCTCCAAATCTTCAACACAGAGACAACTGAAGCAAGCTCTAAATCATGCGTAGGATAGTTCTTCTCATGAGTCCTCAACTGCCTTGACGCATAAGCAACTACCTTATCATTCTGCATAAGCACACCTCCTAAACCCATCTTAGAAGCATCACAATAAACCACAAAAGGCTCTCCTGGATTAGGGAATGTCAAAATTGGAGCCGACATCAACCTCTTCTTCAATTCCGTAAAACTTTCTTCGCACTGAACATCCCATACAAAAGATCTACCTTTACAAGTCAACTTAGTCAACGAAAGTTCCAACTTAGAAAAACCTTTGATAAACCTTCTATAATAACCAGCTAATCCCAAAAAGCATCTAATCTTAGTAGCTGACTTCGGAGTTTCCCATTGCAACACAACATCAACCTTCGATGGATCTACAACAATGCCACTACCTGAGATCACATGACCAAGAAAACTAACCTCCTTTAACCAGAATTCACACTTGGACAGCTTGCAAAACTACTCTTAAGTGTTCTGCATGCTCTTCTTCTGACTTAGAGTAAATCAAAATATCATCAATGAACACCATTACAAACCGATCCAAATAAGTATGAAAGATACGATTCATATATTCCATGAATACTCCCGACACATTAGTAACACCGAAAGGCATCACTAAATACTCATAATGTCCATAACGCATTCTGAAATCCGTCTTTTGGATATCTTCATCCTTCCCCTTAATCTAATGGTAACCCTACCTCAAATCAATCTTACTAAACACACGAGCATCCATCAATTGGTCCATCAAGTCATCTATTCTTGGAAGCGGATACTTGTTCTTAATCGGCACTTTATTCAACTGTCTATAATCAACACAAAGCCTCATACTTCCATCTTTATTCTTTACTAACAACACTGGAGCTCCCCATGGTGATACACTTGGCCTTACAAACTTCTTTTCAAGTAACTCTTCCAATTTCTTCTTTAACTCTGACAATTCAGATGTAGACATCCTGTATGGTGCCATAGACACAGGTCTGGTACCAGGTACCAGATCAATTGCATATTCAACTTCCCTCTCTGACGGTACATCAGGAATTTCATCAGGGAAAACTTAAGGAAATTCACACACCACCTGCAATTCCTCAATTATAACTTGAGTCTCTACGAATAGCGACGCCATCAACGAGAACATATGTGCTTCCTCTTGCATCAACTTTCTCAACTGTTTAGCAGACAGCAGTCTATCTTCCTCTTCTTCAGGAGTAGAAAACCTCACAGACTTGTCATAACAGTTAATATGAACATAGTTATGCTCTAACCAGTTCATACCCAAAATCACATCCAAACCTCTTAACGGTAAACAAACCAAATCAACAGCAAAGTTTATATTGAAGATCGACAAGGGACACTTTAAACACACAAAAGAAGTAGTCACCGACCCCTTGGCTGGAATATCGACCACCATTTCTCCATTCATAGAAGACAACATAAGACCCAATCTTTCAACATAATCAGCAACAATAAAATAATGAGTAGTACCAATATCAATAATAGTAATTAAAGGAGTACTATTAATGAAACATGTACCTCTGATAAGTCTCTCCTCAACAGTTGTCTGATCCTCAACCAAAGGGAACACTTTACCACTTATCTGCACCCTCTTTGGTTTCTTACACTGACTACCGATGTGCCCTTCTTCACTACAGTTGAAACAAATCACGTCCTTATGCTTGCACTCAGATACAACATGTCTGTTCTTACCACAATAGAAATACCTCTTTACTTCAGTAGTACACACATTACTCATATGCCCAGGTTTCCTACATTTAAAACAAACCACACCAGCAGGAGCATCTCCCCCACTAGTCCTCTGACCCTGAGCAACTTTCAGTTTACCTTTACCAGCTGGGGCATCATAATCTTCTCACTCCAACATAAACAATAGTTAGAACTCAAATTAATAGTACTCGATTGTTAGACAACTACGACTCGACAACATGGTCGGACCAACCTTTGCTCTGATACAAACTTTGTAACACCCCAATTCTACCCGACAATTATAAATGTAAATCAGACTCATAAAATTCATGCAACTGAAATCAGGATGCCACAAATTCAACTTTAAAAACACATTACATTCAGCGTGGATACATAACACTTTAAATACTTCGGATGAACCATCAGCATAATAATTTAATCTCTTAATTCAACAATTTAAAAATCTATGCAGCGAAATTCTTAGTAACATCTTGTCCATCATTACAGCAACTTCAAAACAGTGCATACTTAGCAACAATCAAATTAAAGTTCAACAACTGAAATAGTCAATAATTAGAAGCAACAAGCGTTCATCCCCCTGAGTGTTACATATCAGAGAAATGACATCGACTCAAACTACTGAAGGTATACAGCCTTCACTCTGGATTACCTTCACGTTACCAACGTAAGGGTAAAATTCAAACAGAAGGGGTGCGATATCTAACAATATAATAAAACATATGATAATATATTAAATTAGATCACATAACACCACCATTTCTCATCTTATAAACAACAATAATCGCAGCAGAAATACCAACAATTACACATTCACCGCATCAATACACAACTTCTTTATGCAATCATATAATGTGACTCAATACTATGCAAATGCATGTGGTACCATTGGAGCAGAACTCCCATCTTAAAATAATTGCCAATAAATAGAGGTATCAACAAGGCATAAGCCTTCATCTTAATATTCTCCAATACAGGCCATCTTAACGAGCACCAGCTCCATCTTGAAATGCAATGTATGCGACACAATCATGAATGTAATGACAACACCATAATTAACAACATCTCAACACAACATCATCATTAGCCAGAAGCCTACATCTTATTAGCTGCCAATTATTAGATGCATCTCTACATCATTCATCAACATCATGAATCAACATCATTTATCAACATAATTCATCAAACATCATTTATCATCATAATTCAACAAACATCATTTATCATCATAATTCAACAAACATCATTTATCATCATAATTCACAGCAACTCAGCCACAACAACAATACAACGGCAGGACGACAATCCTTCAACATTGGCCATAGGCCTACAACATGATTTGCCTATAATTAATTAATCATCTAAGACTTACCTCTAGTTAACAAACCTCTACATATTATTATTCTGTAATACTACTTCATTATCATCATTAATCTTACTGTTACGAACCAAACAGTAATCTATAATCATCTCATCTTCATCATTCTTCACAAAAATCAACATAGCAATTAACGCGGGAACTAAATCTAATCCTAATTTGGATACTATGATTATCCTTCCTATTCTTCATTTTTATCCTTAAGAATGAAGTTCATCGCATTAGCTATTCAACGCTTCAAATGGCACCTCAAATGGAGTCTGAAATATCAAGTTACAGCCTTTTCAAAATGATTCTGTCAAAAACCAGACTACATGGATCGACGCGTAATGTCTTGGGTCGACGTGTACTGGACTTAACACGCTACATGAGTCGACGCGTACTCCCTTTGTATCGACTCATACTGAGTCTACAACACTGCATGTATTGATACATGCTCCTTCGTATCGACTCATCCTGAGTTTAAAAGCCTTCATTTATCGACGCATGACTCATTCGTATCAACTCATCCTGAGTCTAAAAGCCTTCATGCATCGATGCATGGCTTTTGGGGTCGACACATACTGTTCTGTCATGGATATTTTCTGCGATTTCACTGCGTTTTCACTATGGTTTCCATACTTTAGGCCCTAAAAACATCCTCTAATCATAGATAATCATCAATTATAATTACCCTATAATTCTACATCAAATATACAACATTAGGGCATCATTATTCATCTTTAAATCATCGATTCTCATCAAATAACAATGTATATAATTCAATCATAAACCAAAAAATCTTTCACATCTAATCCCACATACCAATCATCATAAACCCTATTATAGAGTCAGAACCCCACCCTTATCTTGGGTTGAAGGTTGCTCTATAACTTTTCCGGTTGATTTCCGTTCTGCCTCTTTTCCTCCTTTCCAACAACTTTCACGTTCTCTTCTTCCAACCCTTATTTCTTTCTCTCTTACTGCTTCTTCTTTTCTTATTATTTCTAACAATAATAAAATAACCCTATAATTCTCAAAATACCTTAATGGGATTAAGACTACTACACCCCCTTTTTACTACTTCTATTCCTTTAAAACAAACCCCCATCAAATAATATTATCATTCTAATATTATCCCACAACTTAATAAAATAAATAAATCCAACTAATCACAACACATCAACTATCATCATAACACAACTTCACAATTATTCTAAAAATAATTTAATTAAATAATTAATTAAATTACAGGAATTACACGTACTAGCAGATCATTTGGCCCATCAAGCTGTTGATGATTATCAGTCTATGAACTTTGACTTCCTGGATTAGAACATCATGCTAGTGACCGACTGCACGAAACCTGGACTGTATGATGGACCTGGACAAGGATCCTGATGGACTATGGTCTTCGACGGGGCTTCCAACGCTTTGGGTAACAGAATTGGTGTTGTGATCATATCCCCTGAAGGTTTCCACACTCCCTTCACTTCAAAACTATGCTTCGATTGTACGAACAACATGGCTGAGTACGAAGCATGTATTGGGTCTGAAGGCTGCCATTGATTTGAGGATCAAGAATTTGAATGTGTTTGGGGATTCCTCTCTAGTGATTAGCCAAGTAAAAGGAGATTGGGACACTAAACACCCTAATCTCATTCCTTACAAGGATCTTGTGCTATCTTTGATGTTCAAGGTCAGACGGGACAATGAAGCTTCTATGATTACAATTGAGAGATTCGACGAACCTGCGCACTTCTATAAGCTTGACACTGACACAGAAAAGCCATGGTACCATAAGGTGAAGAGATACCTTGAAGCACAAGAATACCCTGAATGAGCATCTATCAATGACAGAAAGTTCTTACGAAGATTTGTAGCCAAATTCATCCTAAGTAATGGAATCCTGTACAAACGCAACCATGATTCTACTCTACTCCGATGTGTAGACAAGAAGGAGGCAGAGGAAATTATGGAAGACATCCATGATGGCCTCTTTGGGACTCACTCTAGCGAAAATACCATGGAAAAGAAAATCCTGAGAGCCAGTTACTATTGGTCAACAATGGAGATTGATTTCCATCACCACTCAAGAACTTGCCACAAATGCCAAATCTATGCTGACAAGGTCCATGTGCCTCCTATCCCTCTGAACGTCATGATCGCTCCGTGGACATTTGAAATGTGGGGCATTGACATGATTGGAGATATCAAACCAACTGCTTCCAATGGACATCGCTTCATTCTTGCCACTATCTATTATTTCACCAAATAGATCGAAGCCGCCTCATTTTCCTCAGTCACCAAGAGCGCGGTAGCCAGATTCATCAAACATAACCTCATTTGCCGCTATGGTATCCCCGAAAGGATCATCATCGATAGTGGGACTAACCTCAACAATGTTATGATTACCTAACTTTGCACTCAATTCAAAATCAAGCATCACAATTCTTCTTGTAGACCTAAAATTAATGGCGCAGTGGAAGCGGCTAACAAAAACATTAAGGAGATTGTGCAGAAGATGGTAGTGACCTACAAGGACTGGCATGAGATGTTACTCTTTGCTCTTCATGGCTACCGTACTTCAACTCGAACATCAACTGGGGCAACTCCCTTTTCTTTGGTCTATGGCATGGAAGCTGTTTTGCCGGTGGAAGTTCAGATCCCTTCACTAAGGATTATGAATGAAGCAGGCCTAGGCGAAGACGAGTGGATTCAAACAAGATTGGATAAGTTGAACTTGACCTATGAAAAACGACTGGCTGTTGTTTGTCATGGCCAGATGTACCAAAAATGCATTATCAAGGCTTTCAACAAAAAGATCAAGCCTCGAGTGTATCAAGCTGGTGATTTGGTAATAAAGCGCATCATTCTTCCACAAGGCGACCCCAAAGGTAAATGGAATCCCACCTACGAAGGGCCATTTGTTGTCAAGAGAGTTTTCTCTGGTGGTGCCATGATGTTGACTACCATGGATGGAGAAGAATTCCCAAATCCTGTGAACATGGACATAGTTAAAAAATACTACGCATAAGAGACCCGCTAGGTTGACACACCTACGCAAAAATTAGGGCATCCCGGAAAACCAAAAGGTTTGGGCAAAAATTAGGGATATATGCAAAAGATTGTACACCCGGCAAGTTGAAAACCCGAAAGGGAGACTTGGGAAAAAATGGGTATCCTGGTGGGCTGAAAACCCGAAAGGGAGGTCTAGGAAAAATTAAGGATTGAAAGTGTATGACTATGTCCCGTGGAATCACCACAGTCGACTTTATTACCAAGGTTCGAGTTCAAACCGTCCAAGATCAATCCAATCAACTTCTGTCAACGACAAGGGGCATTCAAAGACATTGGGGGTAATAGTAGAGTTGGGATACAATGAGATCACTTCCACATGGCTATTATCTTTGTTTTCAATTTTGTTTTCCTTTCAACAATTTCCTCTTACTAGGATATTTGTCTCTTTGTACAAAAACACCTATTCATGGGAAAAATATCAATACAAATATGCTTTGAAGTGCAAACTTTCTGTTTTTGTTTTGAATGCAAAAATGTCCAATAACTAAAATTGAACGAACATGTGCATGTGAACATAATTAAAACTATTTGGAATATGTGTCCTTCTAAGCAGCAACAAGAATTTCTTTAATGTATATGGAATATCCCCACAGAGTTATTTCATTAGCATTATCCCCACAAGAACGACTACAATAAACTGATTCCCAATAGAGTTACCCACAAAGTCTCTTTGCAGAGGTTGATCTCCAGCGAGAGTCTCAATCTCTTGACAGATCTATCCCCAGTTAAGTTGGTCCTAAAAGAAGAATCCCTATGGATCTCTTCCTAAAAGAACTCACCTCGTCAGCAGTTCATCAACAGGGTTTATTTCCCTAACAGGGTTTATTTCCCCAACAAACAACGAACAACAAAATTCCCCGACATAGTCTATCCTCTCCAGCTTGAGTTTTCCTTACAGACTATTAAAAATTAGAGGGCCACAACCCCTAATCCCCAGTGAAGTCGCCAATAAAGTCTTTACTATCTCCAAAAGTTGTTGTGAAGTCTAGAATTCGACCAGGTAACAGTTCTAACTTCAGTAAGTTGTTGTGAAGCCTGGACCCGACCAGATAATAATCAACTTCATTCGTTCAAATACTATGAAACTTGTACCCGACCAGATAATAGTACAACTTTCAGATACTACAAAGCCTGGACCAGACCATATAATAGTACAACTTTCAGTCACTATGAAGCTTAGACCCGACCAGATAATAGTGTAACCTTTCAGTCACTATAAATCCTGGACTCGACCAGATAATAGTGAAAACCTTTCAAATACTATGAAGCCTGGCCCCGACCAGATATTAGTACAACTTTTAGTTACTTTGAAGCTTGGACCCGACCAGATAATAGTACAACTCTCAAGATACTACGAAACCTGGACCCGACCAGATAATAGTGTAACTTTTCAGATACTATGAAGCCTGGACCTTACCAGATAATAGTTTAACTCTTCGAGATATTGAAGAACCTAGATTCAACCAGACAAGGGTTTAAGTTCTTTCCCCCATTAAAGTTTGCCTCTACCCCAGCAAGTTACTATGAAGCCTGGATCCGACCAGATATCATTACAACATTCATCTTTCCAAGTAAGTTATTGTGAAGCCTGGATTCAACCAGATAGCGATTAACTTTATTCCCTCAAAAATTCGTTGTGAAGCCTGGTATTTGACCAGATAACAACTAATTCCAAGCAAGTTACTGTAAAGCTTGGACCCGGCCAGATATCAGTTCAACTCTATCTCTTCAGACAAGTTTATTGTGAAGCCTGGACCCGACCAAATAGAAATTAGTTTCATTCACCTCAAAAATCTGCGAAGCCTGGAACCCGACCAGATAACAGTTTAATTTCAAGAAATTTTCTGTGAAGCCTGGAATCCGACCAGATGACATTTAATTTATTCTTCCCCAGTAAGTTATTGTGAAGCCTGGAACCCGACCAAATAACATTTGACTTCCTCATCCTCAGCAAGTTGGTATGAAGCCTAGACCCGACCAGATAACAGCTAACATTCAAGAGATATCCCCGACAGAAGCATTCTTTTACCAAAGTTTGAAGATATGTATATTCTTCATCCCCAACAGCAATCTGGGATTCAGCTTCCCAGAACTCAGCAGTAGTCATGGATTTATTTTCCCGGAAAAATATGCATCCCACATTCATACATCATAGCATATACATATGAAACACATTTAGCACAATCTCATTCATCTTGAGAACGCCATGCATACATCTGCATTTAACTAACCCTTTTTTCCTACAGGTAAAACATCAAGTTTAGTATGAATCGACCAAAGATTTGTGTTGATGCTTCTTCCATTATTTATCATCATTCCTCCAAATGGAATCTATAAGCCCATTCCTAATACATCTTCGAGTGCAAATTTCTGGGCATTTTAGTGTTCAATCATCTTTCACCTTCAAGTCACGAATGGCAGATTCACCAATCTAACTCTTCAGGTTTAAGAAGATTGAACAGGGGCAGCTGTTGTAACCCAAGATTTTCCCTCTCATTTCTTAAGAAATCTCTCATAAGATCTCGATTGATTCAAGACTACACAAAGTTTGATCGGCTCAAGACATCTTCTTAACCACTAACAACTCAAAATTAGGGTTTGAGTTTGTACAAGGATAATTGAACTTTCAAGGCCTCAAATGACTTTCATGGATTATTTTGGACCCTCGAGATTTCTCATGTCAAGTTTTAAGTCTTGGATCACATTTTTGCTCAGTCAGTTGATCAGTTGACCTAAAATCAGCTGTATTGGGGGAAAAGTCAACTGTGGTCAATTTACAGTCAAACTTGATTATTTTTTATCCATATCAATATCATGAACTCATATATGTCAATTGGTAAAGTTTGGATCACAATTCCTCAAGAAATTTGATCATAACATCAAAAGGGCAAAATGGTCAAAATTAGGGTTTTGAGTGAGAAGGTGCAATTTTTTACTTTTGACCTAACAAATGACTTATTGGTTTAAGACATGATCTCAAGGATTCAAATGCACCATCTTGTCCAAATTGCATAGTTCAAATCACATCTCAAGATTATTGGATTGACAGATGAATTTCAGTCAAATGATGAAAAGTCAATTGTACACTGAAAAGTCAAACTTTGACTTTTTGATCAAAATCAAGTTTCAAAGATTACAATTCATCAAGACATGTCAAAATATGAAACTTTTTCATCAAGAAATCAAAAATTCAAAATTCATCTTTGAAAAGTAAAAATTCTAAGACTTAGAATTATTTCTAAGTGTTAGAAAGTTCATATTTTTTCATAACTTTGTGCCAAATTTCAACCATGATGCAAGATGATTCAAGGAAAACTTCCAACATGAAAGTTGTAGATCTCAATGAGATCTAAGACATTGTAGGGAATAACTTTTCCTAGAAATGTTTGGATTTCAAGTTATGAATTTGTGAAGACATGTCCATGAAACTAAAAAGACTTAGTGAAATTTTGCCCTAGTTAGGCAGGATTTTGACCTAACTTCATGGCTACTTTTCACCTAGTTCCAAATTTAATCTTAAAAAATTTCCAACATGAATGTTGCAGGGGATCTTACAAGATTTAAAATATGTCCAAGAACTCATTGAGATCATACTTGAGCTAAGAGAATCTAAGGCAAGAAGTTAGGGTTTCAAACTTGTTTTTCAAGTCATTTTCATGATGAACATTTGATCTAATCCATAGCCATACTGCATAATCCTCACTTTGCAGGACTCAAACTTGTTTGTCACTCCATAATTAATGGTTTACACAACTCTTTATGCCCTTATCCACTTGGTTTAAGCTTTGTCCAAAATGATTTTCCATTTATGGCACAAAGTTGCCATTTCCATTTTGATAAAGCATCACTTTTGCAATTGTCAACTTCTTAAGCCTTGTGAAACCATGCGGTCGAAACCTGTCATCTGGATGTAATGAAACATCAATGAAGCCGCCACCGAACATCTTTTATCCCGCCGAAAGGGAAAGGTAAACATCGAGAAAACCTGAAAAGAGAGATATCACGGTCTTTCAACCGAGAGATCAGGTAAGGGAGTCTGTTACGCAAGGGGAAGGTGTTAGCACCCCACACGCCCGTAGTACTCTACGGTATCCACTCTTGTTGTCTAATCTAATGGGTGTGGTCAAAACCTATGTCTACGGCTTAAAACTGAAAAGGGGAATGCATTTGAAAGAAGAAGAAAACAATGTAGGGAAAATAAAAGTTGTGCTCGATCGGGCCCTACCACAATGCCTACGTATCCCTTTTAAGGAATCAGAGCAGTCGTAGTTTGGCTTACATGTTTTGGTTGGTTTGTGTTTTTTAGTTAAGGCAAACAAAAACAATCAAGATGGAAAAACATCAAATGAAACAACAAACAAATGAGATGATCAAACATTGACTAAATAATAATATAGTAACATGTCACAGATGGCGAAACATCAAATGATAAAAAACAGATGACAAAACATCACACCTAGCAATGATATTGAGAATCAAAGCAGGATAATAGACAAATGCAATGGCGAAACATCGGCTTCAAACAAATGTGTGATGGCGAAACATCGGTTAAGAGATAACAAGGTATCATGGCAAAGATGGCAAAACATCAATAAATCGGATGACGAAACATCACACCTAACAATGATATTGAGAATCAAAGTAGGATAACAAACATGTGCGATGGCGAAACATCATCTTCAAACAAATGTGCGATGGCGAAAAATCGGCTAAAAGATAGCACAGTATCATGGCAAGGATGGAAAAACATCAATAAATCGGATGACGAAACATCACACCTAACAATGATATTGAGAATCAAAGTAGGATAACAAACATGTGCGATGGCGAAACATCGGCTTCAAATAAATGTGCGATGGCGAAACATCGGTAAACCAGGTTTAAAAGCAAATCCAAGAGGCACACAGACAAAGTAAGATTGGTTTGTTTCTTTTACCTTGAAGAAGGGTTTGAGTTTATTAGAGGTGTTTTATGATTTGCCAAGAAAACCAGATTTTTGTTTTAAGATGCAACATGCAAAGAAAGAAAAACAACTAAGGGAAACTAGCCTAGCACTATCCCTAGTGTTATCATACAATGGTTGACCCTAAGGTTGAGGATAAAGGAAAATCCTACCTTAATTAACATGTTAAAGGAAGCTTAACAAAACTATCCTATAGGGAACGTGCAATGAGAGCGAAGTCGTGATCTCAACTTCTAAGTTGAGTGACTCATCGATCAACAATCAAAGAAGAAAGCAATAAACATCCTATAGGGAACATGCACTGAGAGCGAAGTCATGATCTCAATTTCTAAATTGAGTGACTCATCGATCATTAATTGAAAGAAAAAACAATAAACATTCTATAGGGAACATGCACTGAGAGCGAAGTCGTGATCTCAATTTCTAAATTGAGTGACTCATCGATCAAATGCAAACACAACACATGTATTAGACAAAAACCAGAGGGCCTCCTGACATATATCAGCAACAGAGGTCCCATCATGCAATCAGAGAGCTATACAAAATGAAAATGGAAGAAAAGAGATAGTGCAATACCAAACGGATAACTATCTGTAGCAACTGAGCAAGAAATAAAGAAACACGGAGAACTTCAAGCAAGCTGGTATCAGTAGACAAGTCAAGTCAAAAATTACGCCATAAGGATGCAAGTAATGAGATTATTAGATATGAACAGATCCCATGGGCAATGTATAGCATTCATAATCATATGTATATATCCTGCATGGAATATCAAACATGCCAAACAAAATAGCAGTGCCAGTATAATAAGTTTGTTCCACAAATAAAGTGAAACACGGTAGCCTCAAGCCAAAAGTGGAAACTTTCTCAAAGTACCTCGCACATTCAACAGACAAGTTAGTATTCCATAAGGTGAATGATGACTCGCATAAGGGATGGATGCAACATGATGAAGTGAGAACAACATGGTAACACTTATCAAACATTAGACATGATAGACAAGAGGAAACGGGCATATGCACAATTTGGCCAAAAGAATCAGAGGAAGGTTGCTCCTTTATATCACCATATTGAATTGACAATTGAATATCAATCAAGGATCATGGGAGCTTGGAAAGAATACAATTAAAGATCATGGAGGTCAGGGGCAAACACATTTCAATCATATACAATTAATTCAATCACAGCTTCACAAACACGATAGAAGATGAAACCTACATAATGCATCAAAAAGGTTCAAACCTTCAAACAATGGGGAACTAAGTGAAAAGACTTGAGTTATTGTGTATAATAAGAATCAACATGATCATTAGGTGCCCAATTATATGCCTCACTCAAGTTCATTGGCCATCAAACAAATTGCAACAAGACATACAACATGAATTGGGTACCTTCACTTCAAAAATATATCAAAAATAGAAACAAAGATCCATAAATCAAACCAAAAACTTCTTAATATCTTTGAAATGTGTGGAAGTTAGAATGAAATTCTTATGTTCATGAATGATTGAGGAGGGGATCAAATGAGGCCCAAAGTTCAAGACTAGTTGACAAAACTACCCAAACTAAACAAGTTTTCAAATTAATTTATGGAAAAATGTCAAACCAAGTTAAATAATTCAAGAAAAATGGTTTTCAGATCCTCAACACATTCATGAACCCTAATCAAGACTTGAATTCTATTGAAAATCCAGGGCATAGTGGTTTTGAAAATGAAACTTGCACCATAAGCAACAAAACCCTAATTTTTGACTTTTAATCTTAAGTATTGATTAAGTAAGATAAAAATCCAAACAAATCAAATCAAGATGATGCAAATCACAAGGAGACCCTAAAAGTCAAAAAACATATTTTTTCCACATTTTTTGAATTAAAGAAAAGTCCAAAATAAAATTAACTTCACACAATTAATCAATTAGTTTAATAATCACATCTCAACATGAAATTTTAAACAAAAATCAGGAAAATGTCCAACCAAAATTATACTCAAATATTAGAACTAAAAACACACATCTCCGATTTTTTTTTTTGGAATTTTTGAATTAAAGGAGATATTAAAATAAAAATCAAACAAACAATTAACAATTAAACTATTATTTAAAGGCAAAAATGCAAACCTTAGCCAAAAGTCACAAAAAGGTAAAAACAAAAAATTTATTCAGATTCTATGATTAAAAACAAGCTTGCGTGATTTTTTTGAGGATTTTTGAATTAATGGAAGTATTAAAATGAAAATTATAAAGCCAAAATTCAAAATAAACTTCTCAAATTAAATTCATAATCAAAAATAGAAAAAAAAATGCTAAACAAATTTTAGAATCAATTCCTACATTATTTTATAAGCTCAAAATATTTTTTGTGAAATTTTTTAGGTCAAAGAAGTATTAAAACAAAAATAATCCCTAAACAAACAATTATTTAAATTCAATAATTTCTAAGATAATCAAAACGTTTTTAAAATATTCCAATAAAATTTCACAAGATAGTGGAAATTATTTTGAACTTGCGAGAATTTTTTCAGAATTTTCTAAATTGTTTTGATCAAGAAATAAAAATCAGAAAATCAATTAAAATAAAAATATGGAAAATGCATGATAATTTGAAACTGGCCAATCACAGCGCGCCACCTCACTTCATCTTCAACCTCCGGATCAAATCAAAATGCGCGTTTTTCAGTTCTAGGGCTCATGTTCAAGTCCATCGTACATACTCATTTCTCCACCAAAATCAATGATTCCAATCACAAATCAAAGTTCAAACTACCAACTAAATCATGCTTTTTACAAAATTCAAAATGATTGACCATAGAAGTAGAAATCAGAGCAAGAAAATTGAGAAAATCATTGAACCTTGAAAAACCAGAAGTTCACCAAATCGCGTATGCTTCAGAATCAAACAAGTTTATACATCAGATGTAAGATCTGGCCAAGTATGAACATGATTACAAGCTTTAAATCTCATGAATCAAGCAAAATTACGGAGAATCAAGATCTGAAAATTACCTTTCGAGTTGAGAAATAAACTCAACTATGGCCTCTAAAATAAAGTGAAAACTCTTGTCCCTTGCTTCTAATGCTCCAATGAAGTGAAAATGATCATGAATCGAGCTCTGGAATGGAGAATAAAGAAGCTTCTAAGTAGAAATTTTTTTAGAGAGAGAGATTGCAGTTTCTGATTTCTTGAGAGAAATGAATGCCCCCCCTTCGAAAGGGAAAGAAATGTGTCTTATATGGAGTGACTGATGAGGGTAGAAGGGTCTTTGAAAAGCTCAAGGCCGTTAGAAGCAAAATTTGCGAAAACAGAAAAAAAGGAAAAATGTCCAAATGGTGATGCGTTTTGTTTCTACTTATGCCCAACCTAGGAGTCGTTTTGGTGATGTCATGTTGAGTGGTATTGTGAGCAAAACATGTGCATTTGGTGAGCTGGATACGTTGATAACAAACAAAACTGAAGTTGTGCAAAAAATCTACAACATGGGCATGGTTTTCCAAAAATCTGGCTAGCTGACTTTATGCATAGGCCATTTGAAAATCCTTCGTGCGTTTTGGATGCTTGAAGGGCCTTTCAAGAGCTTTCAAAATGTAGAACATCTTAGGGCTTTGAATTTTCCAAATTGATGCAAACTTGATGGAGAAATGGTGTTAAAAACTTGAGGCAAAAATGCAATTTGTCCTGCCTGGTCCGTGCGCGTGCATGGGCATGCATGGTGTGCATGAGGTCAGTTTTGAAATACCAACTTTGAAACATCACAACTCACTCAATTCTTGGCCAAACTGAATGATTCAAAGTTCAATTGGAAGCTCTCATGGGAGAATACAAAACGCTCTTTTTAATTTTTCAAATTGAAGCTTGAATCACCAGAAATTGATTCCACAAAATGGCATGCCAAGTGTTTGATGAAATTACGCGCATGGCCTGCCCAAGTGAAGTCATCTTGGCACTTAGAATTTTTTCAAAATTTAAGTTACTTCTTGAACAAGTTACACTCAAATTCATCCTTTATCATGATTCAAAAGGCATGGGATATAAAAAGAGGATGCTTAAATTGATGGTTGACCAAAATTCCAACTTGGTCAACTCCTGATTTTATTGACTTTGGTCAAAATGACCAATTTGCCCCTTTTGATCAATTGAATCATTTCCAATCCAAATTGAACCCCAATCTTTCAATCCTAAATGCTTAATAACATGTGGTGAACCATGGAAACAAGTTTAGGTGACAAAGTCAAAGAAATCCTGATTAAATCCAAAACCCTAGTTTTGTGCCATGTGCTAGGAGATAGCTAATCAAGCTTTAAAACCCTAATTCCACTGCATATCAGGAGAGACTCCTTGATAAAATTTGATTCCAATGATGATAAGATAGTGATGCTTCATGAAATGGATCATCTAGACCTCAATTACCTCAACCTGGGCCAAACCCTAATTTTGGTTAATATCTTAGGAGACTGATGAACCACCTTCAACACTTCAAATCTTCTGGGCATCCTGGCCAATTTCTTGTACTACTCTTTCCAAATACCAATGAGATGTTGTAGCTTCCAAATCAAGAATTGTACCTTGATAAAAAGGCTTGATCAAACAAAACCCTAATTTGACTTGAGATATGCAATAACTTGAGCTTGAAAGATCCAGAGATTTAGATGATAAGATTTCACTTGAGCAACTTGTCAATGCAATCATTTTTCAAAGCCTGAGGAAGACTTGATAACCATAGTACTTTTATCCCATCACAATGTATGAATGTAATGCAATATGATATTCATGATGAAACATAAGCCTACAATCAAGAGGGTAAATTTTGGGGTGCAACAACTGCCCCTATTCAAATATCTTCAACATGATAAGTGAGAAAAGTGACAACTTTCGAGTGTTCAGAGTTGAAGATGATTGAATACAAAAGAACCCGAAAATTTACACTCTTGAAGAAGAAAGAAACAGAAACAGAAAACTCCCAAGACATGCGTCAAAATGGAGCTGTAATGCAGGTTGAAACAGAACATAAACAAAGAAGAGTAGACGCGACTAGAATTCGGGACAGATGTGCAAGGGAAAAACTGGGCTTCAAAAGGGGTGAGACAAAACTCAACCAACAGAGTATAGTCGAAACTAAGCTCTGGAACAGAAAACGTACGCGGGTGAGGAGACGAAACTCTAAGCTCGACCCAAAGCAAAGTGGCAAGAGTGTGTGATTCTAGGATCACTTGCTAATCTCAACTAGGATAGACAGCATGAAGGAACTGAAAGAATCCCAGAAATGAGGAACAAAATCTAGACGATACTCAACTCAAAATCTAGTTAGACAAAACTAAGTTAGATGAGTACCAGGACGAAACTGGATTTCACGCACGGGTAACGAGGCGAAGCTCAACCCAAAGCAAAGTGATGAGAGTGCATGTTTCTCAGAGCACTTGCTGGTCTCAGATCAATGGATAAACAGTGACGAAAACTGAAAGAAGAATCCAAGGAACAAAAGAGACTGATTTCAAACCAGAGATGTAGTACGAACACTGCACTCGGTAAACGAACACCGTCAAAGGGTCCAAGGTACGAAAGCAAAAACAAGACAAAACTCGACTCTATAACTAGTTAGGAAAAACTAAACTAGATGAGTACCAGGACGAAACTGGATTTCATGCACAGGCGATGAGGCGAGACTCTGCCCAAAGAAAGGAGATTAGGGTGTACGCCTAAAAACCTACCAAAAGAGAATATCAGGACAAAGCTATTCGAAAGGTGCATCAATAGACATTGGAATGAACTGGAGAGGGTAGTGAAGACTAAACCCGAGGAGACCGTGCCAGGGAGAAACTGAACTATAGTCAAGGGTAGGCACTCAAACAAACAAATGGTTATTATTAAAAAAAGATATTGGTATGGGGAGTAAACTGATATAATGAGGACAAAGACCTCGCTGAGGATTTAATCCGAAGTATTAGCAAAATCACTGGGGATGACAGAGACAAAATGGCTTATGTTCCAATGTATGTTTGAATTCTTTATATAGCGCAATGCTCCATATGATGGAAATGCTACGCGTTTTTGGTAAATGCAATATGATGATGCATGTTTTAAAAGTTTCACTGGGGGATGGCCAATTGAGAAGCCAATAACCAAGAAGTCAGGATCTGACATGACTTGCAAAAATAAATTGTAAAATCCAAAGGAGGGGAGAATATACGGGGAACCACTACAGAGGGAACCTCGAAGAGATGAAGCATTCGCGGGGAATAACAACTGAGCGACCAGTAGAAACGGGCCACAACCATATGAGAGGAGCTGCAAAAATAAATTGCAAATTCCTAGAGAAGATCAGATCGACACTGTAGCTTCTGGAGAGGGACACCATCTGAAGATTAGACATTGAGGGAGAAGATCAGGGAAAGACTGTAATCTCTGGAAAATACAGCGCGCGGCCATGTTGAGGATGACACCAAGACAACAAATCCGACGTGATAGGTGAAAACCTTCACTGGGGGAATAAAGCTCTGCTGAGGAGACGGGACTTCCGGGGAGACAGAACTCCGTTGAAGATTTTTTTGTTGGAGAAATTTTCTTGGAATGCAACCAATGGACGGATCATGCAGATGTTTACACAATATCGACCCTACTGGGGATATGGAAAGATCTTTAACATAAGGATGCCCCAATCAGCAGATCGTCTGGGAAATGAGGGGTCAAGGCGAGGGATCTCTGTTGGCAATTCTGTTGGGGAGTTGAAACTTCTTCAAAATGTGAGTTCCCATTTAAACGACTCCACTGGGGATGTGCGACATATCCAAACTTGAGTTCTTAGAATGAAGCTTTTGAAAGAAGATTCTTGGGGCCATAAAACTTCACTGTGGAAATGAAACTTCACTTAGGAAACGAAACTTCACTGGGGATAAGTAGAGTCCTAATCATACATGGGCTCTGTCTAACAGAAGAAAACCAAAATTTCCCTTCCTGACAATCATTAATCTCTTTACAGGTGTTCAACGTGTAAACTCTTTTTGATGTCAAACAAATTTTTCGCATGCAGGAAGATGTTTATTTTAGGAATAATAGACCTGATGCAACGATTATTTAAGCCTTTGAAGTGTCGCATCTCTGTTGTGAATGAATCATTGGCTAGAGTGAAAAAATCAAAACTTTTCTTCCCCTTTTTGAAAAACGAGTCAAGATGCGGGTGATAAGATACCAACATGGATATGCAACATGTATTTGGGAGTTTAGGAAACTTTATCCTGTTGTAGCATGCTTTCGAGTTAAACCCTTGTTTTAGTTAGGGCTTTTAGAGGTTGTAACGTGGCCTGGTTCGAGGTTTTTTAGAAAAAAGGTTTTCAAGGCTCAAGTTATTTGGTACCCACCCCCTTCATGATATTTTCCTGTCCTAAGTTCAGCTGACTTATCACAAGCATTCATCTTTCAAAAGGATTTATAATGGTTGAGTGATCACGACAAATTCTCTAACATGATTGTCACTTAACTTTTGCTGCTTTTGTTTTTTTTTTGTTCCTCTTCTTTTGATGAATATTTTATTGGATAATCTCTTTTTCCTGGCCTTTTAGGCTCTCTTTTCCCTAACTTTGGCCTGGACAAAATCTTTTGAATTTCAAATTCAGGAGTCCAGCGGGATGCCCTAACTTTTGCCTAAGCAACTTGTTTTCAAGTTTCGACTTAGCGGGGCTTTTTGTTTCTTTCTTATTACACATTCTACTTTGAACAAGTCAATATGAATTTAGGTCTTTGAACCTTTTCTTTCTTTCTCTCTCTTTTTTTTTGTTTTTTTTTGAAGAAAACAAAAGCCTCATTCCTTGGTCGGCGAGGGATATCCATTATTATATCGATTCGATTTCGACCTCATGACCTTATGAGGAAAAGAACATCATGGTTTAGACATTTTTCCTGATCTCATGATGCGAAAGATAAAATGTAGTGATCCTCAGATGGGACATTCCTTCTGAAATTTGAATGCTTGGTCAAATTAACTGAACATCTACCCTGCCCCTGGTTAAAAAAAGTTTTCTTTCTTTTTTTCCAGAACGGAAAAGAAACTCCTACTTCGAAGGCTCGGAGGGGTTAACGAGGGTCAAACTCCCTTATATCTCCGGTGTTTGGGGATTGAAATAATGCATGTACATCGTCAACGGGGTTCTACTCAAAAGCATACCACTATAGTCATTGTTTTTAATCTAAACTCCTTCCTCCAAACTCTTGGCTAAGTCAAAAGAATTGGCACAGTTGGTATCAAAATGCCCGAAAAATCGATTAGAGAGTGATACTGGATGGATTAAGTAAAATGAAACAATTTTTTTCAAGACAAAAGTATTCGATGCATCAAGACTGACATTCGGCTATAAACAAAATCCTATATGCATACAATGATAAAACAATCAATCAAGATAACACATGAAAGTGCGGAAAGGAAACATAATAAAAGCCATTATGGGGAAGAAATATCTCCAACTAGGTTTACCACTCTCATCGACCTGCCGTAATCTTGACACTACCCTGACCCAATACCTTTACCAACAACACGGAACTGTGAAACAAAATGGCAAGGCAACTACCAGTAGAGTGAAAGAGAGTCCTATCAATCAGAGAAACAAACATGCCCCTTGCACAGTAGTATTTGTGTTTGTTATCCGCATTTCAAGCGATCAACCAAACATGACTTGTATTACCATTTCCGTGTAAGGCCCACAAAGTTTTATATGCATATTCTTATAAAAAATATTGGACATTTTTGCAAACAAAATAGCAAAAGGGAGAAAAGAAACGTATACGTATACTTGAAAGAAGATATTCTATTGATTTTGAGAAATCAACCTGTGAAAAAGGCACTTACATTTAGAAGCAAGTAATTACAAAATTAAAACAAACAAGTGTTTACAAATGGCAATATGAATGTGAATCTCCATCAAGTCCCGACTCTGCTATGACTCTTATGACTCTTATCTTCCTGCTTTCAGACAGATCATTCTTGGACTAGCTCCGAGCTTATGCCAGGTGACGGAATGAAGGAAAGAAACAAAGGATCTCATGCTGAGCGTAGTCATTTGCTTTAAGTCCTTAACTTTTTCCTGAATCGCCCTTTCGGGTTTTTGATTCACCAGGACACCCTCTTTTTGCCTAAACCGCCCTTTCGGGTTTTCAGTTTAGCGGGTTTTTTTGTTTTTTTATGCAAAGTGTTTTTTAACTACGTCAACATTCACAGGGAGAGGGAAGTACTCTCCATCCATAGTTGTGAGCATCATCGCTCCTCCAGAGAAAACTTTTCTGACCACGAAAGGACCTTCATAAGTCGGAACCCACTTGCCCCTGGGATTACCCTGGGGGAGAATTATCCTTTTTAGCACAAGGTCACCTGGCTTGTAACACTGAGGCTGTACCCTTTTATCAAAAGCTTTCCTCATCCTTTGCTGATATACCTGATCGTGACATACAACTGTCAACCTCTTCTCGTCAATAAGTTCCAACTGATCCAGCCGATTCTGTACCCATTCACTTTCATCCAGCTCAACATACCTCATGATCCTAAGAGAAGGAATCTCGACTTCTATCGGAAATATTGCTTCCATGCTGTAAACCAATGAAAATAGGGTTTCCCCAGTCGAAGTACGCATAGTGGTGCGATAACCATGCAACGCGAAAGGAAGCATCTCATGCCAATCTTTATAGGTTACCACCATCTTCTGCATGATTTTCTTGATATTCTTATTGGCCGCTCCAACGGCACCGTTCATCTTTGGTCGGTACGGGGAAGAGTTATGATGCTTGATCTTGAAGGACTCACAAAGATCCTTCATCATTTTGTTGTTCAAATTAGACCCATTATCAGTAATGATCTTTTCAGGCACTCCGTAGCGACAAATAATATTGTGCTTAATGAATCGAGTTACCACCTGCTTGGTGACATTGGTATAGGATTTTGCTTCGACCCATTTTGTAAAATAATCGATGGCAACCAGAATGAAATGGTGACCGTTGGACGCATTTGGTTCAATTTTTCCGATCATATCAATTCCCCACATCGCAAACGGCCAATGGGAAGTCAAGACATTCAAAGGTACTGGAGGCACATGCACTTTATCAGCATAGACTTGACATTTGTGGCAAACCCGCGCATGATTGTAACAGTCAGTCTCTGTTGTACCCCAAAATTTTCCCTCCCATTTTTCAAAGAAAGCACAACCCTAGGTTTTCTCAAATATTCAAGATTGGTTCAGGAATCGATCAGACATATTTTTTTCTTTGACAGTAAACCAGCAGTTAGGGTTTTTCTTGCATTTCTCAAAAGAATTGAATTCTCAGAAATTCAATGGGCTGTCACATGTTTTCATGCTCTCTCAAATTTACTGAAATGGCAGTGTTTGTTTGATTCAGGTTAACCAGATAATTTGCGTCTTCTAAAAACATTCGCTTGTTTATGGAATAAACATTTGCTTGTTTATGAATACACAGTGCGTGTTTTGATTGGATTACAGTTGCAAGATTACAAAATTATTGGATTACTTGGAGTTTAAGCTATCTTGATTGGAATTATTGGAATGCAGTTTCAATTATCTTAACCAGGAATATTAAGAATCAGTGAAGACACAAAGAGAGAATTACAAGTTACTAACAGTAATGATTTTTATTGAACATCAGATTATCTCATAAAGACTTTTTCATTTATTTCAAAAAATTGTTATAATACAATTTATTATTTAAATGCTTTAAGTTTTACAACTTATTGTATTTGAAAAAATAGATTAGTACAATTGTTTGAGTATTTCTCTCTAAATTACAAAGAAAAAATCTAAGCCTAAGGATGACTAAGCTTCTGTTGCTCCCATGATCGCCAAAGAATCTCTTGCTTCCTCTGCTTTGCCACCATCCAGTTTGCGCTCACATGAAAGAAAGACAAAAATAATTAGCACAGTTAATTGGATATGAGTAAGAATTTTCAAAAAAAAAAGAAAATTGTGTTCATCATTAAAGTTTGCCATTTGGAATCAGAGGGCTATTTTTAATTCATCACGTTTTTATTTTTCTCTTTGCAAATCACAAGAAGATTAATCTTCTTGGTTCATAAAAAGAAAAATAAAAATGCAAGCAAAGTACAAATAAAAACGCAAACAAGCTGTCTAAGCAAAGCATTACAAGCAAGCAAAACAAAGTATAATGCAACAAACTAGACAGCAGCATGGCAAGTAACTAGACAGCAGCAGGCGCACAAATTTCCCAATGGCCAAACTGAACAAGGCAAACTAAACAAAGCCAAACTAAACAAGGCCAAACAATGCATCAAATTGGACAAAGTAGCATAGCAGAAGAAAGTACAACAGTATGGTAAACCAAACAACAAGCAAGGGGCTTGTTTAAAAAGCCTTTTCATCATTTTCCAAGATCTTGGCAAACTTTTCAGAAAAAAGTGAAAAAGCATTTTGCTTTTATCATTGAGAGGAGAGAGAGGAAAGAGGTCACCTAATTTGTTGGAATTGTACAGCTTTGCTATTCTTCCCACAGGTTGTCAAAGAGAAAAGCAATCAATATATAATAGTAGGAAAACCTTAAGAAAGAAAAATAAAACATTGGATAAAACTCAGAATTCCAACAACAGAAGTCTCCACACAAAATATTCAAACAGCTCAAAAAATTGCACAACCAGTTCAAAAGGATCAAACTGCATCTCCCATCAAACATAACCTGCATAACTCAGTTCAACACCAACAAACTTGCAACTCATTTCAAAAGTACCTTAAACTGTCAATACACCAACAACCTTCAACAGTTCAAACCCAGTTCTCAAACCAAACAAGCCTAAAAAAAACAGTTCTCAAACCAAACAGTAAAAAACACCAAGTTCAAACATTCAAAACCTGTAAACCAACAACTCAGAACATTTTGTCAAACTCATAAAAAAAATCCAAAACTGCAGAACAGTTCAAAGGATCCTCACAACTGTTAACAAAAATCACCATTTTCAACAAAACCTGCAACTCAGAAAACCATCCCCCAACATTCCATCAACATCATCAAAACCAATAGCAACAATATTAAGCCAAACTGTAAACAAAACATTCTCAAAAACATTTCAACTCCAAACTGTCAAACCAGTTTTCAAACCAACAAGTAGAAACAGAAAAACATACTCAAACTGTCCAACATACTCAAACTATCAAATATCCTCAAACAGTCCAATATCCTCATCAACCTAAACAAGGCAAAACAAGAACATTCAATAACCAGTAACAATATTCCAAAGTCCAAAACCAGTTCATACCAAGCTAGAACAATCACAGAGTTTCAAACAAATCTTCAAATTAACCAACAACATCTAAAAATCAGAAATATCACATTATCATCAGTCAAAGTTCAAGGGATAGAAAGAAATCACCAGAAAAGCTCACGCCATCATTTCTTCCCCCTTTGTTTCCAGATACCAAGGAGCATTTTCATCCCAATCTCAATATCCTTCTCCATTTCGCAAAAGTCCGAAAGGTATGTTTCTTTTCAAACCATTTCCTGCATCTCAATAAGCAATAAAATTGATTAACAAGCAAAACATGAATAAAACATACAAAAACCAACGAAACTGTTAAGCAAAAAGCATAACCATACCTTTTCACAGAAAACCTTTGAGAATCGTTTAAAGGGTTGAGAAGGGGAGACGTGCCGACAACGGAAACGGGGAAGGGAAGATCAGAGAGAACCCTTCGAGCATGAATCTGACTTTAGATTTTTTTTCATAGAAAACGTGAATTGTGGTGAGATGAGGAGAAATTAGTTTGTTTCGGCCATGAGCTTAAGAGGTTGTGAGTAATAGATAAAGAGACGAATGATTTGGAAGAGATGAGCGGAAGTAGTGAGGAAGCGGCGCCGCTGTAAGTGCAAGAGAACAACAAACCCTAATTTTTCACGTTTACCCTAATTAGAAACAATAATTGAGTTAAGAAATTGGGCCATTTCCTTTCCAATCCCTTTAAGCCCATATGCACACTAGCTCGCATCCCCCCCCCCATTCTGGCTTTGTTTCTTTTTTATTTTCAACAACAACATATCTCTTCTTGGGCCTAGCATCTTGAAATTTCTTTAAATCCCGTTATTGTTTGTTTTCTTATAAAAATTACTAATTAGAACTTTAAAAGAAAAGCATTTTCATAGTTTAATTTAAGTCTTGAAATAAATTATTTTTATCATTTTCCTTTTTTAATTGTCTTTATTAATTTTCTTACACTTAATAAAAACATCAAAATTTGATTTAATTTATTTTCTTTCTTTAAAGTTAGTTTACATAATTAGTAAAATACAAAGAATAATAATAATAAAAATTTTAATCCTTTTTTTAGAATAGATCTTATTTCTCTCTTTTCAAGTAAATACATGCATTTCATACTTTATTGATTTCTTTATTTCATAATTTGTCATAGCTTTATATTAAAATCGCACAACAATTTTATTTGGTTGTATTATTTGATATTTGTACATTGTTATTGTTATTTGATTCATCCCCATTTGTAACAATTGTACCCCCATTCCCGAACATTTTGTAATAGCTTAGAATTTCAATTCCCGCAATTTATTGCTTTCTATATATTGTATAGTAACTAGGCGTGTATGGCAAGATTCAAAAATCAATCGCTAGATGACCTAATCCAAGAATAAATAACTTGAAATCAACACACTTCTCACACGTGCACCTCTAGGGTAACCTCGCTTGTTGCCTCGGAAATACAATCATGTCCCTCGAATATAAGACACGCTATCAATGACCCTTCGATAAACAAAGATTGTAGTCCCTCGATGACCCTCGATGTTGCCTTTGATAAAACGATCTTGTCCCTTACAAAATTGCTAGAGCGTCTCACAAGTTGCTTTCAATGATTGTAAAATTGACCCACGCATGTCCCTTCACATCCAAGGATAGGGCTTCTTACCAAATCAATGGTAAGATAGCACCATTAAAAGGAAGAAGAAAAGAACAAATTAAGACCTTTCGAGTAGATAGATTCGCTCTTAGTTACTCGCTTGCTCACGACAAAAACTTTTACACTTACACCTCCATTTCAAAACACTTTCAAAAGACAAAACATTTTGTATACGTTCTTATAGAGACGAGAACCATTGCAAAACCTCTTTTAAAAACACTTTTCGAAACACGATTCACAAACACCTCTTTGAACTATTTTTCAAAACAAAACTTCGTATATGTTCTTATAGAGACAAAAACCATTACAAAGAAACTTTCCAAAATACTTTCAAAACCCACACCATAAGCACACAATTAAACAAAAGCAAGTGATATAAATGGGTAACTAAGATCCCATGGAAAATCATGGATGAGAAGGGTGCTAACACCTTCCCTTTTCATAATCTACCCCCCGAACCCAAGAAAACATCTCAAAGGTCTTTCCTGTGCTTTTTGACCTTTCCTTTGGATAAAATAAAAAGTCGGTGGCGACTCTTGCTAACCACACAAGTGCGAACGAAACGCAAAACCTCAAGTCAGTTCTCCCACCGCATCACAGAACTGCCGACTCTGCTGGGGAATATTATAAAAGTGGGGTTACCTTAGGGTTTTAGATCACCTTTACATGCTTATCTTGTTTAATTTGTATGCTTTACATTTTTTGAGTTCCTTGTTTGGGTTTGTTTTAAATCCTACACCCGGATTTGGGGACACCTTTTAGGTAAGTAGCAATAAACTGTGAGGGAACTGTGCGGGGTATACCGACATGGTTGAAGCAGTAGCTACGTTGATATGGCACTTTGGTTGGTACCGGTAACCCTTGAGTTGAATCAAGGAGAGTACGGGGCCACCGCGTGGTGTCATGAAACATCAACTGACCTTAGAACCTTACTTGACCAACTTGGCCTTTTAGGACGTAGTGAGATGGCCGGTTTCGGTGTAGAGCTGAAAATTGGTAGATACTCGATACTACACTCATTGAGGGTTGTTTCCTTGGAATATTTCGGTCGCCGGTAAGAGGCTGAATTGAAAAAATGAACAAGGAAACAATCCAGTGATATTGAGCTCCTTTAGAACCCGGTTACTATTTCTAGGACAGGTTGAGCCGACTATACTTCAAGAGGGTACTTACCTACAAACTCCATGCAAGCCTAAGCCTAAGGACTTGTCTGCTTTGTGGGAATATGATTATTTGTATATAAACTTGCTTACTTCGCATATCTGTACATAACATCATAACATCATACCATAAGCATTTTCAATAACCATTTCAAGGATCTCGAGGGTCTTTGATGCAGGGTCACGTTGAACCAGACGTCTACCAAAGGGCAAGAAGATTCATTTTCCTCTAAACAAACTCCGTCAAAGATCAAGTACAACAACTTGAGTCAAAGGCTATGACGCACTCGACATGGTGAGCTTGATTCTTGTGGAAAGACGTCCACCGATACAAAGCTCTCCAATCCAAGATGTTGAAAGGTGTTCAATTTCTAACATTTTTTTTATGTTTACCCCGCGAGATCCTTGAAAACATGCATCCACATATCACGCATCATATCATGACGGGTTTCTCCTCTTCAGGTCTCTTTATCTTCCTATTGTTTATTTCAGTAGAGATGGCTCTAGAGAAGACTATCAAAGACATCTAGGCTCAAAATGCTCAACTTCAAGAGATGTTCTTGAACCTATCCAAGGGACAGGAATAAGTGAAATCTCTCCTCACTAGGGGCATGATCATGGGGAATCCTGAGGGAAATAAAGATGATCAGTTGGAGCTGCTGCGAACTGAGATAGCCATAATGAAAATCCAGATGATGGGACAACTGGTGGGCCAGATGGCTCGCATCCAAAACTTGGCACATGGACAAGAAGAACTAAGGGCCCTCATCAACAATTTGCATCGGGATGGATGTAACCAAATGGGGAAAATAACTAGGGTTAAAGATCAAGTCATCATTCAGCCTCCCTTGAGACAAGAAGCTGAGAGAAAACCTCCCCAGTTTGCTTCAGGGTCACAAGCCCAACAACAACCTCACCAACGTCAACAGGGTAATCGGCGTAAGCAAAATACATCTGAAAAGAGCTTCATTGAGATTAACATATCATTATCCCAAGTGCTGCAATGCTTGTTGGAAGTCGAGCTGATTGTATTAAAGGACCCCCCTTGGAGTCCCAACACAGCCTCTCTAGGGTACAATCCAAATGCAAGATGTGCGTATCACTCCAACAGTCCTGGATATGACACCGATAGCTGTTGGGCATTGAGAAACAAAATTCAAGACCTAATCGATGAAACAACGCTGGAGTTCACACAAGATGGCCAGATAAAAATCTTCCGCCGAGGGCTCTCCACCTGAAATGACAAGTTCGAACAAAGAGGCTTCTGTTCATTTTGAATTTCCATTTGTAATTTCTTTTGTTATTCAGACAATTATCTATTGATGTAAAACTCTGTTTCATTAATGCATTGCATATGTTTGTCTTGAATTCTTCTTTTTGTTTTCACTATATTTAAACTATGCTTTTTATTCCTCTTATGACACAAACCTTTAGAGGGAGGATGACGAAAACAATGCCATAATCTCATACATTATGCTTTTGGACAGACCTTGCTAACGATGTACAGGCGTTTCTTTCAAATCCTAAACACTGGAGTTATAAAGAAGATAATCCCTAGTCAACCCCTTTGAGCCAAAGAAGTAGAAGTTTTTCTGTTTTAACACAAATTGAAACCTTTAATCAAAACCTGGGGTAGGGTAGTCTCTCAGTTAATTCAAAAGCATGTTAAAGTCACAAACTCTTGTCTTGTAATACAATGAACGACATCAAAAATATTCCTTTGGAATCAAAATACGGTGATGGTTCCTTATCACATACGCAATCATTATCTCTAAAAAAAAAGGCTCACTAAATCAAAACCTACAAAATAGGTTTAAGAAAACTGGGGCATCCCGCTGACTGTAAATAAAAAAAACAGGAATAGTCAGGCAAAAATTAGGGATAATAAATCGAAAGAAAGAGGTCACTGCAAGTCCTCAACAAAATAATGTTGCAAAAATGACTGCCTTCCAACAAACTCGACTTGTTTGAACCATCACCAAAATGTCGTTCCAAACTCATTTAGAGTTCAACGCACAATTTATTGAGTTTAGGACTGAAGAACATCACGAAGAGCGGGTGGGTACAAATATACTTTGAGCCTTTATCCTTTGTTTCTTAAAACCGTGAACCAAACCACGTTATAACCTTTCAAAAGTCCTAATTGAAGCATGGGTTAGTTCGAAAGCATACTATTACAAAAGGTATCCTGACTCCTGTAAGGCTTTGCTCTAAATCCTGAGTTGAATTTTGCTTGCAAATGTTTTCTGCTAAAAAATGCATTTTCAAAATTTCAAGACAAGCATAAACTTTGCATTATTTGAATATCGTTGTTTGCATATGGCTATTTGTTTAACAGCGAAGAAATTCACACAGTGAATATCTGATGAACGAAAGCTCTCTCAGTGAATAAAATCACTTCAAGTGGGATGACACTTCCGTTGCAAAAGTCTCCTATCAACAAGGGGACATGACATGTCATTGTCTAGTACACCTGGGGCAGTCCATTCAAGATTTCAAGAAATCTCTCAAAGTGCAGAGTAACCAAGGGCAAGCCTTTGTCCCCGCCACTTGGGGCATTGAACGTCAATCCCAACAAGGGGTTGCATACAGTCAAACATTTCTTGGCAAAGCCATAAACACTCGCTACTTGGGGCAGTGACAAATCTCTCCAAAATCTTTTTCATAAGATGGCTCCCAGCCAGAGTTTCAATCTTTGTTAACCTCTTCCCAGCTAAGTCGACCTCAAGTTTTTTCCCATTGAAGTCGCCAGAATTTTCACTATCCCCAGTGGAAACGAAGGATTCAACTCTGTTCTCCAGCACCAATTCGAGATTTATTTTCTACAACAAGAGATCATCTTGAAAACATTACGTACATCAGGACATCATACAATGCAATCTCATTTATTTTGAGAACATCATTGTTTGATATATGTCATGCAACTAACCTTTACCTTTCAGGAAAGATGCAATCAAATTCTCACAAAATTCAAGCTATGAAGCCTGGACCACGACCAGATAGTAGTTCATCCAACTTTCCTCTTCAACACATAGATGATTCCTCAACAGAATAACAGACGACCGAGGTTCCCAAAATTCAACAGAGATGGTACCCCAGTAGAATAACGGACGACTGAAGATCCTAAAATTCTATTTCTCTCAAAACAAAAGATCAACATTTCCCAGCGGAGTCCTCCTCAAACAACGAGACAGGAAACCCCAGTGGAAACATTCTAAGCAAAGTTTAAAGACACACATGCTCTTCAACAGCAATCCAGGATTTATTTTCCCCGGCATCTGTTGAAGATATTCCAAGACTTTCGTCTGGCTCAGTTAAATCGATTCTAAGATTTTTCTGATTCTTATCCAGTCAAAGTTAATTCAAGACCTTCTCTAGTTCAGTCATATCGACACTAAGATCTCCCTGATTCTTATTCCAGTTGAAGACACTTCCAGATTTTGCTGTTTCAGATAAACCTCTCAACGGTTTATTCTAATTCACTTCCAGATTTTGTTGTTTCAGATAAACCTCTCAACGGCTTATTCTGATTCACTTCCAGATTTTGCTATTTCAGATTAACCTCTCAACGATTTATTCTGATTCACTTCCGGATTTTGCTGTTTCAGATAAACCTCTTAACGGTTTATTCTGATTCACTTCTAGATTTTGTTGTTTCAGATAAACCTTTCAACGGTTTATTCTGATTCACTTCCAGATTTTGCTGTTTCAGATAATCCTCTCAACGGTTTATTCTGATTCACTTCCAGATTTTGCTGTTTCAGATAAACCTCTCAACGGTTTATTCTGATTCACTTCCAGATTTTGCTGTTTCAGATAAACCTATCAACGGTTTATTCTGATTCACTTCTAGATTTTGTTGTTTCAGATAAACCTCCCAACGGTTTATTCTGATTCGTCTCCAGATTTTTGTTAATTCAGATAAAATCTCTCAACAGATAAATATCTCAACGGTTTATTCTGATTCATCCTCTGTTCAGATCCAGTTCAAACTTTCCGTCAACAATCACCTTTGGATGACATCTTTAAACTGTTTTCCATACACAATCTCTACAGCACGTCATTAAGATCCCCAACGGAGATGAGACTACCAACTACCAATCCCCAGCGGAGCTGAAACTATCAACCCATAGCAGAAATCATCCGGTTTCTCCAATTCCCCAGCAAATTATCTTAAAGTCTGGAAATCAACCAGATAACAGTTAACTTTTATCCCCAACCTAGGATAATTCCCCAGAAGATTGGCATACACCCAAACTCCTGATATCCCCGTCAGAATGAAGATTCTCATTCTTGACTCCCGGTAGATTGGCATACACCCAAACTCATGATATCCCCGTCAGAATGAAGATTCTCATTCTTGAATCCCAGTAGATTGGCATACACCCAAACTCCTGATATCCACGTCAGAATGAAGATTCTAATTCTTGACTCCCAGTAGATTGGCATACACCCAAACTCCTGATATCCCCGTCAAAATGAAGATTCTCATTCTTGACTCCCAGTAGATTGGCATACACCCAAACTCCTGATATCCCCGTCAGAATTAAGATTCTCATTCTTGACTCCCAGTAGATTGGCATACACCCAAACTCCTGATATCCCCGTCAGAATGAAGATTCTCATTCTTGACTCCCATTAGATTGGCATACACCCAAACTCCTGATATCCCCGTCAGAATGAAGATTCTCATTCTTGACTCCCAGTAGATTGGCATACACCCAAACTCCTGATATCCCCGTCAGAATGAAGATTCTCATTCTTGACTCCCAGTAGATTGGCATACACCCAAACTCCTAATATCCCCGTCAGAATGAAGATTCTCATTCTTGACTCCCAGTAGATTGGCATACACCCAAACTCCTGATATCCCCGTCAGAATGAAGATTCTCATTCTTGACTCTCATTAGAGTGGCATACAACCAGAGCTCCTGATATCTCCAACAGAATGAAGATTCTCATTCTTAAAGTGGCATACAACCCAAGCTCCTGATATCTCCAACAGAATGAAGATTCTCATTCTTAAAGTTGCATACAACCCAAGCTCCTGATATCTCCAACAGAATGAAGATTCTCATTCTTAAAGTGGCATACAACCCAAACTCCTGAACTTTTTCCAAACAGGAATAAGTTTTTCCCCAGAGTCCTAAGCTTACTCTCCAGCAGGATAGCTACTCCCCAATAGTATAGCTATTCCCCACAGAGTTTTTACTCCCCAACAGAATGAAGATTCTCATTCTTGATTCTCCAGTGAAGTTTCCAGAGCCTTCTTTACTCTCAGAATGAATTTGTCAGAATTTTTAATCCCCTGCAGATCAAAGATTCTTATTCTTAACTCCTCAACATGAAGTCCCAAAGGATTCAAATTCCCCTAGCAGATCGAAGATTCTCATTCTTAACTCCCCGCGGAAGCCATCAGAGCCTTCCTTATTCTCCAGCAGATCAAGGTTTTCCTTTGATTGATCCCCGGTAGAGATCGCCAGAGTTTTCCCTATTTCCCAGTCGAAATGTTTATCATCTTCCAACTACAAAGACTTGAAGGATCCTTATATCCCCAGGAATGTCGTGAAGGATTCTCACATCCTCACAGAAGTTGTCAAGTTTTTGATAATCCCTGCGAGTTGTCAAAGATCTTGAATCTCCAGCAGCGGTCAAGGATTTATTTTCCCCGACAGCAGTTAAAGATTTTATTATCTCCAACTATCAAGGATTTATTTTCCTCAGCAAGACGGCAAATCAGCTTACATGTGCGTACATTACATTCATATATCATAAACATGGATAAAACACATATATTGCATCATACATTTCATACAACATAACTTTGTGTTTCAGCTAACGTTTTACCCTTTTCAGGATACGATTAATAAGCTACCAATATACAATCATGAAAACAGCTCAGAGATGCTCCAGACACGGATGCTATTTTGTCTCTTATTCAAATACAAGATTCAAATACAAGATTCAGATACAGTTCAGATACACTCCAAACACGGTAGCCATGCTGTCACTTATTCTGACTTTTTCCCCAGCTCAGAGATGCTCCAGACACGGATGTTATTCTGTCGCCTATTCAGATTTCAGATACAGATACTCTCCAGACACGGAAGTCATTCTATTATTCATACAGATTCAGTCTCCAGATACAACTCAGACACGTTCCAGATACGGATACCATTATGATATTCATTCTCCTGATTTTTCAACAAACGTTCTTGGATGGCATCTTTAAGCCCATCTCCAACAAGATTCTATCACATTTCCAAATGGCATCTTTAAGCCTATTCCCTCAATTACACTTTTGTCGAGCGCAAATTTATGGGCACTCTAGTGTCCAATCATCTTTTACCTTCGAGTCCCGAACGACAAACTCGTCGATCTAACTCTCCAGGTTCAAGAAGATTGAACAGGGGCAGCTGTTGTACCCAAAAATTTTCCCTCCCATTTTTCATAGAAAGCACAACCCTAAGTTTTATCAAATATTCAAGATTGGTTCAGGAATCGATCAGACAGATTTTTTTCTTTGGCAGTAAACCAGCAGTTAGGGTTTTTCTTGCATTTCTCAAAAGAATTGAATTCTCAGAAATTCAATGGGCTGTCACATGTTTTCATGCTCTCTCAAATTTACTGAAAAGGAAGTGTTTGTTTGATTCAGGTTAACTAGATAATTTGCGTCTTTTAAAAACATTCGCTTATTTATGGAATAAACATTTGTTTGTTTATGAAATACACAGTGCGTGTTTTGATTGGATTACAGTTGCAACATTACAAAATTATTGGATTACTTAGAGTTTAAGCTATCTTGATTGAAATTATTGGAATGCAGTTTCAATTATCTTAACCAGGAATATTAAGAATCAGTGAAGACACAAAGAGATAATTACAAGTTACTAACAATAATGATTTTTATTGAACATCAGATTATCTCATAAAGACTTTTTCATTTATTTCAAAAAATTGTTACAATACAATTTATTATTGAAATGCTTTAAGTTTTACAACTTATTGTATTTGAAAAAATAGATTAGTACAATTGTTTGAGTATTTCTCTCTAAATTACAAAGAAAAAATCTATGCCTAAGGATGACTAAACTTCCGTTGCTCCCATGCTCGCCAAAGAATCTCTTGCTTCCTCTGCTTTGCCACCATCCAGTTTGCGCTCACATGAAAGAAAGACAGAAAAATAATTAGTACAGTTAATTGGATATGAGTAAGAGTTTTAAAAAAAAAAAAGAAAATTATGTTCATCATTAAAGTTTGCCATTTGGAATCTGAGGGCTATTTTTAATTCATCACGTTTTTATTTTTCTCTTTGCAAATCACAAGAAGATTACTCTTCTTTGTTCACAAAAAGAAAAAGAAAAATGCAAGCAAAGTACAAATAAAAATGCAAGCAAGCTGTCTAAGCAAAGCATTACAAGCAAGCAAAACAAAGTACAATGCAACAAACTAGACAATAGCATGGCAAGTAACTAGACAGCAGCAGGCGCGCAAATTGCCCAATGGACAAACAAAGCCAAACTGAACAAGGCAAACTAAACAAAGCCAAACTAAACAAGGCCAAACAATACAGCAAATTGGACAAAGTAGCATAGCAGAAGAAAGTACAACAATATGGTAAACCAAACAACAAGCAAGGGGCTTGTTTAAAAAGCATTTTCATCATTTTCCAAGATCTTGGCAAACTTTTCAGAAAAAAGTGAAAAACCATTTTGCTTTTATCATTGAGAGAGGAGAGAGAGGAAAGAGGTCACCTAATTTTTTGGAATTGTACAACTTTGCTATTCTGCCCACAGGCTGTCAAAGAGAAAAGCAATCAAGATATAACAGTAGGCAAACTGTAAGAAAGAAAAAGAAAACATTGGATAAAACTCAGAATTCCAACAATAAAAGTCTCCACACAAAATATTCAAACAGCTCAAAAAATTGCACAACCAGTTCAAAAGGATCAAACTACATCTCCCATCAAACATAACCTGCATAACTCAGTTCAACAACAAAAAACTTGCAACTCATTTCAAAAGTCCCTCAAACTGTCAATACACCAACAACCTTCAACAGTTCAAACCCAGTTCTCAAACCAAACAAGCCTAAAAAAAACAGTTCTCAAACCAAACTGTAAAAAACACCAAGTTCAAACATTCAAAACCTGTAAACCAACAACTCAGAACATTTTGTCAAACTCACAAAAAAAATCCAAAACTGCAGAACAGTTCAAAGGATCCTCCCAACTGTTAACAAAAATCACCATTTTCAACAAAACCTGCAACTCAGAAAACCATCCCCCAACATTCCGTCAACATCATCAAAACCAATAACAATAATATCAAGCCAAACTGTAAACAAAATATTCTTAAAAACATTTCAACTCCAAACTGTCAAACCAGTTTTCAAACCAACAAGTAGAAACAGAAAAACATACTCAAACTGTCCAACATACTCAAACTGTCAAATATCCTCAAACAGTCCAATATCCTCATCAACCCAAAACAAGGTAAAACAAGAACATTCAATAACCAGTAACAATATTCCAAAGTCCAAAACCAGTTCATACCAAGCTAGAACAATCACAGAGTTTCAAACAAATCTTCAAATTAACCAACAACATCTAACAATCAGAAATGTCACATCATCATCAATCAAAGTTCAAGGGATAGAATGAAATCACCAGAAAAGCTCACGCCATCATTTATTCCCCCTTCGTTTCCAGCTACCAAGGAGCATTGTCATCCCAATCTCAATATCCTTCTCCATTTCGCAAAAGTCCCAAAGGTATGTTTCTTTTCAAACCATTTCTTGCATCTCAATAAGCAATAAAATTGATTAACAAGCAAAACATGAACAAAACATACAAAAAACCAACGAAACTATTAAGCAAAAAGAAGAACCATACCTTTTCACAAAAAACCTTTGAGAATCGTTTAAAGGGTTGAGAAAGGGAGACGCGCCGACAACAGAAATGGGGAAGGGAAGATCAGAGAGAACCCTTCGAGCATGAATCTGACTTTAGATTTTTTTTCATAGAAAACACGAATTGTGGTGAGATGAGGAGATATTAGTTTGTTTCGGCCATGAGCTTAAGAGGTTATGAGTAACAGAGATAAAGAGACGAATGATTTGGAAGAGATGAGCGGAAGTAGTGAGGAAGCGGCGCCGCTGTAAGTGCAAGAGAACAACAAACCCTAATTTTTCACGTTTACCCTAATCAGAAACAATAACTGAGTTAAGAAATTGGGCCATTTCTTTTCCAATCCCTTTAAGCCCATATGCACACTAGCTCGCACCCCCCCCATTCTGGCTTTGTTTCTTTTTTATTTTCTGCAACAACATATCTCTTCTTGGGCCTAGCATCTTGCAATTTCTTTAAAGCCCATTATTGTTTGTTTTCTTATAAAAATTACTAATTTGAACTTTAAAAGAAAATCATTTTCATAGTTTAATTTAAGTCTTGAAATAAATTCTTTTTATCATTTTCCTTTTTTAATTTGTCTTTATTAATTTTCTTACACTTAATAAAAACATCAAAATTTGATTTAATTTATTTTCTTTCTTTAAAGTTAGTTTACATAATTAGTAAAATACAAAGAATAATAATAATAACAAATTTAATCCTTTTTTTAGAATAGATCTTATTTCTCTCTTTTCAAGTAAATACATGCATTTCATACTTTATTGATTTCTTTATTTCATAATTTGTCATAGCTTTATATTAAAATCGCACAGCAATTCGATTTGGTTATATTATTTGATATGTGTACATTGCTATTGATATTTGATTCATCCCCATTTAAAACAATTGTACCCCCATTCCCAAACATTTTGTAATAGCTTAGAATTTCAATTCCTGCAATTTATTGCTTTCTATATATTGTATAGTAACTAGGCGTGTATGGCAAGATTCAAAAATCAATCGCTAGATGACCTAATCCAAGAATAAATAACTTGAAATCAACACATTTCTCACACATGCACCTCTAGGGTAACCTCGCTTGTTGCCTCGGAAATACAATCATGTCCCTCGAATATGAGACACTCTAGCAATGACCCTTCGATAAATAAAGATCGTAGTCCCTCGATGACCCTTGATGTTGCCTTTGATAAAACGATCTCGTCCCTTACAAAATTGCTAGAGCGTCTCACAAGTTGCTTTCAATGATTGTAAAATTGACCTGCGCCTGTCCCTTCACATCCAAGGATGGGGCTTCTTACCAAATCAATGGTAAGATAGCACCATTAAAAGGAAGAAGAAAAGAACAACTTAAGACCTTTCGAGTAGATAGATTCGCTCTTAGTTACTCGCTTGCTCACGACAAAAACTTTTACACTTACACATCCATTTCAAAACACTTTCAAAATACAAAACATTTTGTATACGTTCTTATAGAGACGAGAACCATTGCAAAACCTCTTTTCAAAATACTTTTTGAAACACGATTCACAAACACCTCTTTGAACTATTTTTCGAAACAAAACTTTGTATATGTTATTATAGAGACAAAAACCATTACAAAGAAATTTTCCAAAATACTTTCGAAACCCACACCATAAGCACACAATCAAACAAAAGCAAGTGTTCTAAATGAGTAACTAAGAGCCCATGGAAAACCATGGATGAAAAGGGTGCTAACACCTTCCCTTTTCATAATCTACCCCCCGAACCCAAGAAAACATCTCAAAGGTCTTTCCTGTGCTTTTTGACCTTTCCTTTGGATAAAATAAAAATTCGGTGGCGACTCTTGCTAACCGCACAAGTGCGAATGAAACGCAAAACCTCAAGTCAGTTCTTCCACCGCATCACAGTCTCCATAGTGGACCAATAATAACATGCTCGCAAGATCTTTTTAGCCATGATATGCCCCTTGGAATGGGTCCCGAAATCACCTTCATGTATCTCTTCAATGATTCTAGCTGCTTCTTTCTTGTCAATACATATGAGCAGTAAACCGTCATGATGCCTTCTATACAACACACCACCACTGAGAAAGAACTTGGCTGAAAATCTTCTCAAGAAATTCTTATCCATAACGGATGCCTCTTCAGGGTACTCTTGTGTTTCATGATATCGTTTAACATCATAAAACCAAGGATTACCATCTGATTCCAAACTAGCCTCAAAATAGAAAGCTGGCTCACTCAAACTTCTGATAGTAATGGAAGGTGTCTCATTAGCCCACTTAACCTTGAACATGGAGGACAAAGTTGCCAGTGCATCAGCTAGATTGTTTTCTTCTCTGGAAATATGCTCAAACGTGATCTCCTCGAAGTACGGAATCAACTTCATAACATGCTCACGATAGGGAATCAAGTTCTGATGGAGAGTCTCCCAATCTCCATTAATCCTGCTGATAACAAGATTGGAATCCCCGTAAACTTTCAAAAATTTGATGCGCAGGTTGATCGCCGCTTCAATTCCATAAATGCAAGCCTCATATTCGGCCATGTTGTTAGTGCAATCGAAACAAATACGATCCGTGAAAGGAATGTGGTACCCCTCAGGGGAAGTGATAATAGCTCCGACACTGTTGCCCATGGCATTGGAGGCACCATCAAAAACAAGCGTCCAACGTGATCCCGGCTCGGGTCCTTTGTCTGGGTCTGGCATGTTACAATCCCGAATATACACAATTTCCTCATTTGGAAAATCAAACTTCATCGATTCATAATCGTTCATGGGCTGATGAGCAAGATGGTCAGCCAGTACACTACCCTTAATTACTTTCTGAGTAGTGTATTGGATATCATATTCGGTGAGTATCATCTGCCAACGGGCTACCCTGCCTGTAAGAGCTGGCTTCTAAAAAATATACTTGATTGGATCCATTTTGGATATCAAGTAGGTGGTGTGAGTTAACATGTATTGCCTCAAAGGCTTGGCGGCCCAGGCAAGTGCACAACAAGTCTTTTCCAACAATGAGTACCTCGATTCGCATTCCGTAAACTTCTTACTCAAGTAGTAAATAGCCTGCTCTTTCTTCCCTGTCTCGTCGTGCTGACCGAGGATACAACCCATTGAGCTCTCCAACATAGTTAGATACATGATTAGTGGCATTCCTTCCACTGGAGGCATGAGTATCGACAGTTCCTGCAAATACTCCTTTATTTTGTCAAAGGCCTTCTGACAATCCTCATTCCATTTCACTGTCTGACTTTTCTTCAACAGTTTGAACAAAGGTTCACAGGTGGCTATGAGATGAGAAATAAATCTAGAAATGTAGTTTAACCTTCCCAAGAAACCACATACTTCCTTCTCTGTCCTTGGTTCAGGCATTTCCTGTATCGCTTTTACTTTGGCCGGGTCCACCTCGATACCTTTCTTAATTACAATAAAACTCAACAGCTTGCCGGATCTCACCCCGAAGGTGCACTTATTCAGATTCAACCTCAGCAAGAAATGCCTCAGTCTCTCAAACAATTTCTTCAGATGAACAAGATGTTCCTCCTCCGTGTCGGACTTAGAAATCATATCGTCTACATAAACCTCAATCTCTTTGTGAATCAAATCATGAAAGAGAGTGACCATGGCATGCTGATATGTTGCCCCGGAATTTTTGAAACCAAACAGCATCACTTTATAGCAAAAGGTTCCCCAAGGCGTGATGAATGTTGTCTTCTCCATATCCTATGGAGCCATCTTAATTTGATTGTATCCCGAAAATCCATCCATGAACGAAAACACCTTGGAATGAGCAGTATTATCGACCAACACATAAATATGCGGAAGAGGGAAGTCATCTTTAGGGCTGACCCTATTCAAATCCTTATAATCCACGCACATCCTGCCTTTACCATCCTTCTTGGGCACATGCACAATATTTGCAATCCATGGCGAATAATTGACGACCTTTAAGAAATTTGCGTCCAACTGCTTCTGGACCTCCTCTTTGATCTTCTTGGACATCTCAGGATGAGTTCTTCGGAGCTTTTGCTTGACAGGAGAACAACCTTCTTTAAGCGGTAGTCGATGCACCACTATGTTTGTATCTAACCCAAGCATATCCTCATAAGACCAGGCGAAGATATCAGAATACTCACGGAGTAGCTCAATCAATCTGACCTTTATACTTTCTTCAAGATATGCCCCTATCTTGACTTCTCTTCTTACCTCTTCTGTGCCAATATTCACCACCTCAATAGAATCTTGATTCGATCGGATAACCTTCTCCTCTTGTTTTAACAATCTTGCTAATTCCTCAGGAAGGTCACAATCCTCATATGCTTCCTCTTCAGCTTGATAAATAGGAGTATCAAAGTCATAATGAGCCATAGCAGAGTCATTATCAATGTGATCGATGGTGGAAGTGCATCTGCATGAATGACATTTTGGCGTTTTTTAGTGACAGTGTGTGAAAATAGAAACATTGCCATTAAAATAAAAAGAAGAAAAAATTTGAATGCAAAAATGTCCTTTATTTCATGATAAACTTGAAAATAAACATGGTGGCCTTACACAAATGATCCACTACGCCTTGGGCAGAGCGTAGGAATTATGATATGATAATAAAAGAAACAAGAAAATTACTCCTCAGCGCTTGAAACTTGGATAACATCCACGGGAGTCCAATTATTGAGTGTCTGGCCTGGAATACTCGGACGAATCCAATCTTCGACATTGTAGCCATCAACCCTATTGTCACCAACTGCATTTATGTGTCCTTCTTGAGCAGCACAAGGGCGGGAAAACTTCACAGGAGTAGATAAACTAAATGCTCTGGGAGTTGCACTCTGCTGACCTGGGCTAAAACCAAGACCAAATTTATCAAATGTTGGAGTAACGTCCAGCACCTGACTCCAACCTTCAGGGTTACCACCTTCCATCACAACTCTCGCATCCTTGAGAGAAGACATAAAAGTTTCCGGTTTCTTTTTCTACTATGGAGGAGGAAAATTGACAGCATGAACTGTCTTAAACGCCTGAAACAAAGTTTCATGTATCTCGCCTTCAACTTCAACATAGTGGAATGATGTCAAATGACTTACAATGTACTCTTTCTCTATGAATCCATGGACGCCCCAACAAACAACAATACGTTGGTTGTATATCCATCACAAAAAATGTAGATGTGTGTTGTACCCCAATTTTTGACCTAAGATCCCATTTTTATTTTTGCATTTTTAAAGATAAGTCAAGGTCACGAAATACAGTCGGTTTTAACCTCTCAAACTTCTCCACAAGTTCCTCAGAGAACAATCAAGATTTCATCATCACTGGTTTACATGTGTATCAAGATGCTTTAGAATGCGAAGAAAGATCAAGTTTGCAAGTCGATTCAAAGCACTTCGACCAAAAAAGCCAACCTTTTCAAGATCAAGTTCAAAGGATCATAAATTTCCAATATTTTGAGACAATTCTTTTTGCATGTTGTCATATTATGCTTTGAAGGCTATGGAATTTATTGAAACGTTATAGGTCATTTTCATAACCTAGAATATTCTTAACCTCCAAGCCACAATTCATGCCATAATTGTTCTCTAAAGATATTGAATTTTATGATGAGTTTGTTCATGACACATGATGATGAGTTTAAGGATTCTTTAAATTGTTTGGCGCTTGTTTCAAGTCACTTGCATTTGAGCATAAGTGATTGTCAAATTATGATGAATTTTCTTTTACCAAGGCTCTTAAGATACTATTTGTTCACTCAAGTACTAATGACAAGTTTGCAAATTTTCTTCAAGAGAAGTTCACAAAAGTCCATCAATTCTACAAGGACTATTTCTAAGGAAAAGTTCTTATTCAATCCAAGAATTTGATACAAACTTCAAAGAAAATTTCAAGATCATTGATTCAAGGATATTTGTCATGTCTAGTTCAAAAGTGGAGAATGCATCATGTTAATTTTTAGGCATATTTCAAGTTTGCAATTTCAAAAAATCTCAAGACAAATCCATTCCAAACTCAAATGAAATATTTAAAGTTACATCCAAATTCAAGACTTGTTACAAATTTCATATCCCATTACAAATACTATAGCCACAAAATCACATGAAAAACATTGCAAATCCCGAAGCCTATTTTAAACTATCCTTCACCAATCTTCAAAATACCAAGTCTAAGTCTATGCTATTATTTTCAAGCCCATTTTCCTTGCTTCATGATGCATCAAACTGCTCCATAACTTGTACTAATGTTGTCCGTAAATCAGCTGCTCCAAACTCTGCATATCAGTCCAAACCTTGCTTCAAAATCATCCATACTGTATGCTGCTCCAAACTCTGCATCATCCATGCTGCAATGCTGTAAAAAACTGCATAATAATGCCAAAAAGCTCCTGTCAAACCTGTCCAAAAACAGTCTAAACTTTCACAAAATAGGAAATGCAAATCCTGCATCAAAAAAGGAAAAGCCAGCATATCATATTTTGTCCAAAAACTCACTAGAATTTCCCCCCCAAAACTCCCTCCAATTTCATCTCCCATCTTCTACAAAACAATGGGAGGGCAGTAGAGAAAAGAGGAGGAGGAAATTTCACAAAAAACATCCAGAAACATACATAAAAGTTACACAGAAAACACCACCAATCCTCTCAAAAATTCTGCCCAAGCACAACAAAAAATTAGAGCTTCATATTTAAACTATAATGGCCTGAGTTAAACCTCCAGCTTTAACCCATAAATCCGTAACACAACCAACAACTACCACAACCACATCCAAAGATCAACAATACCTGCAAATTCAGAATAACAAAACAAGGTTCAACATATTCTGTCAATAAAATAAGCATAAGACAAGAGGAAAACCTGACCCAATGTTGAACCCTCAAACAATCGCAAGGTGGTAAAGCAAACTCTTCTTGTTTCACAAAGCGTCTCAAAATCTGCTCACACAAATCGCAGAGTATTATTTCCATTGTCAACAAGGAGTGGTATTCATGAGCCTCCTTGCAGGCCGAGTGTTGGTTTGCTTAACCACGTGTCTTCACCAGATATCTCAGTCAACTCTCCCCTTTTGCCGCAATCAACACCATCACTGATTCCGTCATCCCTCATTAATCCCGCCGTACCAATTCCAACCAACCTGTTGTAGATGATCGGAGTTATCCGACGCCGGAGGCCCGATTCCGGTGAGACGAAAAGCAGGAGGACCACCAGGACGCAAGGCAAGTGCCTGCATAAGCGCCGGCCACTGCATCCCTTGATTGATCGAGAAATCAACAACTCAACACAGCATTTACAATAATCAGATTTCAGAATCTACAAGAGTTCAACAAGAAGAAGAGAAAGATTGAAACACACATAACAAAAACTTTCAATCGAATTACCTTGTTTTTACCGTTTCTGTAGACTAGCTATTTGAGCGAAATAATAGTAGAAGAAGCCGCCCACCGCTCTGACCCTCCATTGTCATTCAGATAAATCGTAAGTTAAGGGGCCCTTAATCGAAGAAGATGACGCGATTTGAGTAGAGCATTGAGACGTGAGCGAGTCGGTTAAGGTATCCGTAAAAGCGGCCAGATGTTAGGAATGTTGGCGTTGGAAACCGAATGAAGAAGATGAGGGGGAATGAGTTGTCGTGGCGAGAAGAGAAGGTAGAAGGAGAGGAACATCAGCTTTGAAGCTGTGGTCGCCGCTGTTGCGATTTTGAGAGGACAAAGGTACTATTCTCGTGCAAGTTGAAATGTGATGTTTTCCTTACCCTAATCCCTTTTCTAATTATTTGTCTTATTATAACTCTTTTCTTTTTATCTATTAATTTAATTCAATAATCCTAACATGATTAAGTAATGTGGATGGATGTTATTGATTGGGCCGGTCGGGCCATCTGAGGCCCATTGAATTTTTTAATTCTGAAATTGTTTACAATAAAAAAGACAACTCCTGGGCCTTTTCTGGATGGGTCTTGCTCTCAATACAGAGCTTGCTATCTATACACCCTCCCAATTTTCTGTTTCACCTTTTCTTATAATTAATTTAGTTTAAATTTAAATTGGCAATCTTGAGATTAATTTAGTTTATAGTTAAATTAGTTTAGATATAATTTATTAATTTTAGAGCTTTAATAATTTTATAACTTTAGAATTTTGTAATTAGTAGAATTATTTTAGTAAATAACCTTAGAATTTTAATTTAGTTTAAACAATTTTTTTTTTAGATAATTAATTACATCCTCTTTATTTGTATTTAAACATTCTTTGCCATTTTAATTTCTCGGTGCCCTTAGGTCATTAATCTGTTTAGTTATATTTACTTTCTTGTGAATTTCGATTGCTTATATTTTGACGTCTATTTTATTTTGCTCGATCGATTTAATCCAAGGGAAATATTTTAACTTTGTTGACCTCACGTCATCAAATACATCTCATCCGATCGTGCGAATACCCTTCATTCATTTTTTGCTTGTTTACTATTTTTTCCAAACTTAAGATAATTTCCCCAAAAGACCCCATTTTCAAACTCACACCTTTTAAGTCAAAACTTCGACACTAGGTCGTCGCATCTTCAAAATCTCGTCCATACCCATTTTTTTAGCCAAACGAACCATTTTAATCAAACAAACAATTTTAACCAAAAACAGATATTTCAAAAGGTTCCTGCAGAGTACCGCAGATGCATTGGGTGCTAATACCTTCCCATTGTATAACCAACCCCCGAACTCTCGATCTCTTTCAAAATGCATTGTATTTTTTTATTAATTTTAAGTATTATTTTACATTGCATACTTTAGGGTTTTATTTCGCTCTTTTCCCTTTTCCCTTGGAAATAATAAAGCGCGGTGGCGACTCTTTCTTTTTGCGAGTCAAGTTAATTAATAGCTTGATCTCCGATTTTCACCGCTACAATGTGAAGGTGAGAGGACCAACCTTAACTGGAAACTCCACATCCCCGAACACTGATCTTCGAGACCCATCAAACTCCTTCACCATCAAATCACTAGGGCGCAACTCCAGTCCAGAATAATCAATCTTCATCAACGCTGACTTGGGAAAAACATTCAAGGACGACTCTGTGTCCACCAAAACCCGGGATAGAGTAGTGCCCCTGCACTCGATTGAAATATGCAACGCTTTGTTATGGTCTGGCCCCTCCGAAGGAAAATCAAAATCTGTGAAGCCCAGACCATTCCCGACAGATATATTAGCACAAACATTCTCAAACTGATTGACTGTTATCTCATGTGGCACGAACACATTCTTTAACAACTTCATCAAACCATTTATGTGAGGTTCTGAATAAATAAACAGAGACAAGATAAACATCTTAGAAGGAGTATGGCTCAGATGATCAATTATGATATAATCACTCTTTCTGATGATTCTCATTAACTCTTCAACCTCATCGAGAACTGAAGAAGCTTATGGTATCGGAATTGGTTGAGTCACATTGGCTGGCGTAACTCTTGGATTACCAATCATCGCCTGTTGCTTTCCTTTTTCTCTTGCAGAAGCATCTGCCGCATATTGCACATTGGAAGGACCAAACACTCTCCCACTTCTAATCATTCGACCCACAACAGAAAAGTTATGGACTTCCCCTTCATCACCTTTAGCATGTTCTTCCTCAGACGAACGATTACTTACTTCCTGTTTCACCCCATGATAATAAACATCCGCACCGTAATGCCATGGGATGGCCTTCTCACTGGTGTATGGCATGGGACCAGGTACCGTAATCATCAAAGGAGGTTCCCTAGATGGGGAAGGAATACGTACAGGGGTGTAAGGAATAGATATCACAACAACATCTTCTTCGGTAACCTTGCGGTAGCTCGGTTTCCTATCAAACTGCAGGGAACCTTCCTTTATCAACAACTGGATACCGGCTTTTAGATCATCACATACCTTTGGTTGTTCTCTACACTTGGCACACTCTGAAGTACAACCCGGGAAAATAGAATTGTCAAGCAAATACTTCTTAACATAGCACAACGGAGTAGTTACTTGTTCCACATCCATGATTAAATTCAACACTGCACCATTATCATCAATCATATTAACAACACCCCCTCCATGCCTCGGCATTGGGTTCTGAGTAACATTCGGGCCAGTCACTGGAGTAAACTCAATTGCCTTAGCATCCAACAAGTCTTGTATCTTGCACTTTAACGCAAAGCAATTGTCAGTAAAATGACCAACTCTGCCTAAATGGAATTCACATCTTACGTTAGCATCATAGTTAGGAGGAAGTCTTGCGGGTGGTGGTGGCATATTTCTCAAACCGGTCAACTTCAAATCGAGAAAATGGTGGAGTGCTTCAGTAAGAGATATTGGAAAGGGATTGAATTTTCTGGGTTGTCTCTGCTGTTGATTATTATACTAACAGGGAGCATCTTGCTGTCTTTGTTATTGAGGCACTGTATTCGGTCTCTGCTACGGATGAGCATTAACAGGAATAGAAACAACATTGATTTATTGGTGTTGACTATCCTCTCCTCTTCCTCTATGAGAGTAAACTACACTTGTGTCGCCTTCCCTTTTCTTAGGGTAAGTGTTGAATGGTTTCTTACTGCCCCCTGATGAGCCACTAGAACCTCCAACCTGAATTTTCCCCAATTTCAAACCTACCTTAATTCTTTCACCAGCCATAACCAAGTCCGCAAATCCTGCCGAAGTACTTCCTATTATGTGCTCATAGAATGGCCCTTGCAGGGTAATCATAAACATATCAATGAGTTATCTCTCCATGAGTGGAGGTTGAACCCTTGTAGCCAACTCACGCCACTTCTGAGCGTATTCCTTGAAAGATTCTTTTGGTCCATGTGACATATTTTGTAATTGAGTGCGATTAGGCGCCATATCCACATTGTACTGATAATGTTTGACAAAATCCCAAGCAAGATCATTCCAGCAACGAATATGAGTTTTCTCCAACTTCATGTACCACTCCAGGGATCCCCAGATAGGCTATCCTGGAAAAAGTGAATCAAAAGCCCCTGATCCTCAGTATGCACTAACATCTTTCGGAAATAAGCAGTTGCATGAGTAATAGGACACGATGTTCCGTTGTACTTTTCAAATACAGGAGGCTTGAACTTTGGAGGAAATTTTACCCCAGACACCAACCCGAGATCATTAGCATCCATACCAAGAACTCCTTTTCCTTCCACAGCCTTCAAACGTTTTTCCAACAACCGGTACTTCCTATCCTCAACCTGAACTTCCGACTCTGAATGCTGAACAGAAAACTGATCTTCATCTTGGTCAAAGTCATAATCCTGCTCCTGATAGCCCTTTACACCTCCCTGATTATCTCTTATGTTCACTACAAGACAAGGTCTCGGAGACGGGGGAAACTGCCCTACATTGCACACAAAAGGGTTTCCAAGAATTCCGTGAAAATTTCCAGCAGGCTGATCTTGCACATTCCCCAATCCTACAGAAATTTCCTGATAGAGCCCTTGATTTCCACCATCCCCTGGATAGTGGTGCTGGTTGTTGACAATGGAAGCTAGTTCCTCCTGTCGGCGATTCACATTGGTGATGACCTCCATGAACTGGGTCATCTGAGTAGCCATCTGGGCCCTCATTTCAGCAAGTTCAGCTTAAACTTGTTCCATCTGTCTTGGTAAATTGTTTCTTGTGGAATACCGATGAGTAGTCGTCTTGAATTCTGAATAAGAAAAGCAAAAGAATAAGAATACCGTCTTGAGGTAACCTGTTAATGTTATGAAATGTATGATGTGCATGATATGTTTGTCATTTCCAGGTATTCAAGAGTCCTTTTATTCATCAATCATGGCGTGAAACCAAAGAAAGCATACAATTAAAGGGAAAAAAGTGACAATAAGACAAAACATTTCAATTATTTACAAACAAAAGAAACGATGTTCGAGCGACTTCGGAAATTTAAGAGTGTAGCGATAAACAACAAAATACATGTTTCAAAGTAAACTTAACGAAAAGAATAATAAAAACAAACAAATGGTCCCTTCCAACAATCCTGGGGGTGACCAAATACACCAAAGGTAAGTAACAAAAAAACTAAATCTCCGGAACAAGACACACTTCGAGGTGTTGACAATACTCTTCAAGCCTGGCTTTCTCCTTCAAAAGTTGTGATGCGACTTCTTTACTTTCTTGAAACCGATCCTCTGCAACATGCCTCTGGGCTACTTCCCTCTTAAGCTGAGCATCTTTGTCTTTGAGCTATTTTTCCAAGTTTTGAATCTTCTTCCTGTAGCTACTCTCTGATGCCTAAAGCTTCCGGCACTCTTGTTGGGTCTTACTCAACTCTTCTTCCATTTCAGCATGAGATCTCTTCCTAAAATTGGTTGCATCTTAAGTTTCCCCTTGAGCTTCTTTGAGTTTGCGAGCTAAGTCGGCCATTTCTTAATCTACCCAATAAAGTTTCATCCTTGCCTCACGGCCTTTTGCACGAAGTTGAATGTTCTCAATATGAACCTGGGTGAAAATCTCGGTAGGAACCATGTTACTCAGAACAGTAGGAGGTTGCTCACATATAGGAGCCGACCTTGCAAATGGTAACTGTAAAATCTTAACCCTGGCTCTAATCCATTCCAAGTATGGAACCCTAGCAATAGGAACCTTCTTTCCCAAAGCAGTTCTATCCTTCTTGTGAATTCCTTTCCAAGAACTTGTTACTCTTTTCAACATCACAGGATCACTTCCTCTAACAAAATACACTGATTCAGACACCTCCTCAACCTTTGGCGGTCCATCCATTGCATATCCCAATTGACGATAAGCAAGCACAGGATTATAGTTGATGCACCCCTTAGTTCCTATGAGGGGAACATTAGGGAAATCTCCGCAACTAGTGATAATACTTCGTACTTCCCCCATGTCATAATTCCACCGGATATCAAATGAAGTAAGGTTGACAAGTCTTGATGACCATCCGAGAGAATGTCTGGTATCCACGAAAGGGCCACTTACTGGTAAGTGCAACTTAAACCATTGATACAACATTGAATGACATAAGCTTACATTACCTCCTTTTCCATGCCTGAAACGAATGGTGTAAAGAGTATCTGCCAAGAGCGTCGGTACCAGGTTCTTGTTTCTAAAAACACAAATAGCCGCCAAATCCACAAAATTTCTCTTGTGAGGGAAGAGGACGATCCCGTATATCATGAGAGCAAACAGAGCGCTGAAGTCACTCCAATTCCCTTTCTTTGCTCAGTCTTCAGCTTTCTTCACTAAGAAATCCAAATAAAACCCTGTAGCATCCTTACTTGATTTCCAATTGTCTTTCACCTCTTTCCAACTCAAATGAAGAGTTTCAGCAATAACTTCGAACTTCAGCTTCTCCGGCACCTAGACAAATGGAACTTCATCAGACAACTTGATATTAAGTAGGTACGCGTAATCTTCTAGTGTGGGAACCAATTGATAATCTTGAAAAGTAAAACACCGTAATTCCTTGTCATAGAACTGGAAGAGGGTGATCAAAGCCATTGGGTCAACAGAGGTATTAAGGATTACTAACAAATTGCCATAATTTTTGTTGAAATTATTCAGAACATCACCCTTCAAATAAGAACTCAACCCCTTCAATTTGGACACATCAACAGTAGGAATCTGATAAGAGAATGTATGCCTGGTGGGCTCTTGAACACGGACTGAATCAAACTCATCTGACGGGAGGCCAGCCATTCCTGATGGAAAGAAGACTCTTGAATGTACTTGGAAGATGACATGCATATGCTAGTTACTTTTTATACATCATTTTTTTAGAAATAAATATGCTATGATGCAACATGACAGGATCAAAGTTTCACACTAGATCATGGCTGGACCATTACAGAACAGCACCACTCGAGATCAAAAGAAAATCCCAAAGCTTCAAAACTAACATGGGAACCTGAGTCACCTTCGCAAAACAAAGTCACCAACAGTACCTGTACCTGTAAGAAAAGTTTTCCCGCCTCTCTCACGAGTGTAGTCTAGGTCAGGGTAAGGTTAGAAGCCAAATCAGAGTATGAGAGCTCGAATGTCGGTATCATCATACGATGACACCTATCCAAACTACCTCTGAAGTCATGGGTCTCATGGTCAGGTCTAAAAAGCATCTGCCTCATAGCTGCCATGGCCACTCTATTCCTAGTTCCTATGGGATTCACTCATATCCTAGGTACGACGCCTTTTACCTCATGGAACAACCCACCCACCAAGAAATCCATAATCCAAACAGTCCAACCAAATCCAGTATGCAGAAAGTAAAGCGCACATAGGATGCAATGCAAACAGGTAAATATGCAAAAGGTCAATCTTTCCCCAGTGAAGTCTCCAGCTGAAACCACGCGATCGGAACCTGTCATCTGGATGTAATGAAACATCAATGAAGTCGCCACCGAACGTCTTTTATCCCGCCGAAAGGGAAAGGTAAACATCGAGAAAACCTGAAAAGGGAGATATCACGGTCTTTCGACCGAGAGATCAGGTAAGGGAGTCTGTTACGTGAGGGGAAGGTGTTAGCACCCCACACGCCCATAGTACTCTAAGGTATCCACTCTTGTTGTCTAATCTAATGGGTGTGGTCAAAACCTATGTCTACGGCTTAAAAATGAAAAGGGGAATGCATGCGAAAGAAGAAGAAAACAATGTAGGGAAAATACAAGTTGTGCTCGATCGGGCCCTACCCAAATGCCTACATATCCCTTTTAAGGAATCAGAGCAGCCGTAGTCCGGCTTACATGTTTTGGTTGGTTTGTGTTTTTTAGTTAAGGAAAAAAAAATCAAGATGGCAAAACATCAAATGAAACAACAAACAAATGAGATGATCAAACATTGACTAAATAATAACATAATAACATGTCACAGATGGCGAAACATCAAATGATAAAAAACAGATGACAAAACATCACACCTAGCAATGATATTGAGAATCAAAGCAGGATAACAGACAAATGCGATGGTGAAACATCGGCTTCAAACAAATGTGTGATGGCGAAATATCGGTTAAGAGATAACAAGGTATCATGGAAAATATGGAAAAACATCAATAAATCGGATGACGAAACATCACACCTAACAATGATATTGAGAATCAAAGTAGGATGATAATCATGTGCGATGGCGAAACATCGGCTTCAAACAAATGTGTGATGGCGAAACATCGGCTAAAATATAGCACAGTATCATGGCAAGGATGGCAAAACATCAATAAATCGGATGACGAAACATCACACCTAACAATGATATTGAGAATCAAAGTAGGATAACAAACATATGCGATGGCGAAACATCGGCTTCAAACAAATGTGTGATGGAGAAACATCGGTAAACCAGGTTTAAAAGCAAAGCCAAGAGGCACACAGACAAAGTAAGATTGGTTTGTATCTTTTACCTTGAAGAAGGGTTTGAGTTTATTAGAGGTGTTTTACGATTTGCCAAGAAAACCAGATTTTTGTTTTAAGATGCAACATGCAAAGAAAGAAAAACAACTAAGGTAAACTAGCCTAGCACTATCCCTAGTGTTATCATACAATAGTTGACCCTAAGGTTGAGGATAAAGGAAAATCCTACCTTAATTAACATGTTAAAGGAAGCTTAACAAAACTATCCTATAGGGAACATGCAATGAGAGCGAAGTCGTGATCTCAACTTCTAAGTTGAGTGACTCATCGATCAACAATCAAAGAGAAAGCAATAAACATCCTATAGGGAACATGCACTGAGAGTGAATTCGTGATCTCAATTTCTAAATTGAGTGACTCATCGATCAACAATTGAAAGAAAAAAACAATAAACATCCTATAGGGAACATGCACTGAGAGCGAAGTCGTGATCTCAATTTCTAAATTGAGTGACTCATCGATCAAAAGCAAACACAACACATGTATCAGACAAAAACCAGAGGGCCTCCTGACATATATCAGCAACAGAGGTCCCATCATGCAATCAGAGAGCTATACAAAATGAAAATGGAAGAAAAGAGATAGTGCAATACCAAACGGATAACTATCTGTAGCAACTGAGCAAGAAATAAAGAAACCCGAAGAACTTCAAGCAAGCTGGTATCAGTAGACAAATCAAGTCAGAAATTACGCCATAAGGATGTAAGTAATGAGATTATTAGATATGAACAGATCCCATGGGCAATGTATAGAATTCACAATCATATGTATATATCCTGCATGGAATATCAAACATACCAAACACAATAGCAGTGCCAGTATAATAAGTTGTGTTCCACAAATAAAGTGAAACACGATAGCCTCAAGCCAAAAGTGGAAACTTTCTCAAAGTACCTCGCACATTCAACAGACAAGTTAGTATTCCATAAGGTGAATGATGACTCACATAAGGGATGGATGCAACATGATGAAGTGAGAACAACATGGTAACACTTATCAAACATTATACATGATAGACAAGAGGAAACAGGCATATGCATAATTTGGCTAAAAGAATCAGAGGAATGTTGCTCCTTTCTATCACCATATTGAATTGACAATTGAATATCAATCATGGATCATGGGAGCTTAGAAAGAATACAATTAAAGATCATGGAGGTCAGGGGCAAACACATTTCAATCATATACAATTAATTCAATCACAGCTTCACAAACACGATAGAAGATGAAACCTACATAATGCATAAAAAAGGTTCAAACCTTCAAACAATGGGGCACTAAGTGAAAAGACTTGAGTTATTGTGGATAATCGGAATCAACATGATCATAAGGTGCCCAATTATATGCCTCACTCAATTTCATTGGCCACCAAACAAATTGCAACAAGACATGCAACATGAATTGGGTACCTTCACTTCAAAAATATATCAAAAATAGAAAAAAAGATCCATAAATCAAACCAAAAACTTCTTAACATCTTTGAAATGTGTGGAAGTTAGAATGAAAGTCTTATGTTCATGAATGATTGAGGAGGGGATCAAATGAGGCCCAAAGTTCAAGACTAGTTGACAAAACTACCCAAACTAAACAAGTTTTCAAAATGATTTATGGAAAAATGTCAAACCAAGTTAAATAATTCAAGAAAAATTGTTTTCAGATCCTCAACACATTCATGAACCCTAATCAAGACTTGAATTCTATTAAAAATCTAGGGCATAGTGATTTTGAAAATGAAACTTGCACCATAAGCAACAAAACCCTAATTTTTGACTTTTAATCTTAAGTATTGATTAAGTAAGATAAAAATCCAAACAAATCAAATCAAGATGATGCAAATCACAAGGAGACCCTAAAAGTCAGAAAACATATTTTTTTCCACATTTTTTGAATTAAAGAAAAGTCCAAAATAAAATTAACTTCACACAATTTATCAATTAGTTTAATAATCACATCTCAACATGAAATTTTAAACAAAAATCAGGAAAATGTCCAACCAAAATTATATTCAAATATTAGAACTAAAAACACATATATCTGATTTTTTTTTGGAATTTTTGAATTAAAGGAGATATTAAAATAAAAATTAAACAAACAATTAACAATTAAACTATTATTTAAGGACAAAAATGCAAACCCCAGCCAAAACTCACAAAAATGTCAAAATAAAAATATATTCAGATTCTATGATTAAAAACAAGCTTGCATGATTTTTTTGAGGATTTTTGAATTAATGGAAGTATTAAAATGAAAATTATAAAGCCAAAATTCAAAATAAACTTCTCAAATTAAATTCATAACCAAAAATAGAAAAAAAATGCTAAACAAATTTCAGAATCAATTCCTACATTATTTTATAAGCTCAAAATATTTTTTGTGAAATTTTTTAGGTCAAAGAAGTATTAAAACAAAAATAATCCCTAAACAAACAATTATTTAAATTCAATAATTTTTAAGCCAATCAAAACGTTTTTAAAAAATTCCAATAAAATTTCACAAGATAGTGGAAATTATTTTGAACTTGTGAGAATTTTTTCAGAATTTTCTAAATTGTTTTGATCAAGAAATAAAAATCAGAAAATCAATTAAAATAAAAATATGGAAAATGTATGATAATTTGAAACAGGCCAATCACAGCGCGCCACCTCACTTCATCTTGAACCTCCAGATCAAATCAAAACGCGCGTTTTTCAGTTCTAGGGCTCATGTTCATGTCCATCGTACATACTCATTTCTCCACCAAAATCAATGATTCCAATCACATATCAAAGTTCAAACTACCAACTACATCATGCTTTTTACAAAATTCAAAATGGTTGACCATAGAAGCAGAAATCAGAGCAAGAAAATTGAGAAAATCATTGAACCTTGAAAAACCAGAAGTTCACCAAATCACGTATGCTTCAGAATCAAACAAGTTTATACATCAAATGTAAGATCTGGCCAGCTATGAACATGATTACAAGCTTTAAATATCATGAATCAAGCAAAATTATGGAGAATCAAGATCTGAAAATTACCTTTCGAGTTGAGAAATAAACTCAACTATGGCCTCTGAAACAAAGCGAAAACTCTTGTCCCTTGCTTCTAATTCTACAATGAAGTGAAAATGATCATGAATCGAGCTCTGGAATGGAGAATAGAGAAGCTTATAAGTAGAAAATTTTTGAGAGAGAGAGATTGCAGTTTCTGATTTCTTAAGAGAAATGAATGCCCCCCCTTCGAAAGGGAAAGAAATGTGGCTTATATGGAGTGACTGATGAGGGTAGAAGGGTCTTTGAAAAGCTCAAGGCCGTTAGAAGTAGAATTTGCAAAAACAGAAGAAAAAAAAGGAAAAATGTCCAAATGGTGATGTGTTTTGTTTCTACTTATGCCTAGCCTAGGAGTCGTTTTGGTGATGTCATGTTGAGTGGTATTGTGAGCAAAACATGTGAATTTGGTGAGCTGGCTATGTTGACAACAAACAAAACTGAAGTTGTGCAAAAAATCTGCAACATGGGCATGGTTTTCCAAAAATCTGGCTAGCTGACTTTATGCATAGGCCATTTGAAAATCCTTTGTGCGTTTTGGATGCTTGAGGGGACTTTTAAGAGCTTTCAAAATGTAGAACATCTTACGACTTTGAATTTTTCAAATTGATGCAAACTTGATGGAGAAATGGTGTTGCAAACTTGAGGCAAAAATGCAATTTTGCCTGCCTGGTCCGTGCGCGTGCATGGGCATGCATGGTGTGCATGAGGTTAGTTTTGAAATACCAACTTTGAAACATCACAACTCACTCAATTCTTGGCCAAACTGAATGATTCAAAGTTCAATGGGAAGCTCTCATGGGAGACTACAAAATGATCTTTTTAATTTTTCAAATTGAAGCTTGAATCACCATAAATTGATTCCACAAAATGGCATGCCAAGTGTTTGATGAAATTACGCGCATGGCCTGCCCAAGTGAAGTCATCTTGGCACTTAGAATTTTTTTCAAAATTTAAGTTACTTCTTGAACAAGTTACACTTAAATTCATCCTTTCTCATGATTCAAAGATGAATTTAGGTATGGGATATAAAAAGAGGATGCTTAAATTGATGGTTGACCAAAAGTCTAACTTGGTCAACTCCTTATTTTATTGACTTTGGTCAAAATGACCAATTTGCCCCTTTTGATCAATTAAATCATTTCCAATCCAAATTGAACCCCAATCTTTCAATCCTAAATGCTTAATAACATGTGGTGAACCATGGAAACAAGTTTGGGTGACAAAGTCAAAGAAATCCTGATTAAATCCAAAACCCTAGTTTTGTGCCATGTGCTAGGAGATAGCTAATCAAGCTTCAAAACCCTAATTCCACCTCATATCATGAGAGACTCCTTGATAAAATTTGATTCCAATGATGATAAGATAGTGATGCTTCATGAATTGGCTCATCTAGACCTCAATTACCTCAACTTGGGCCAAACCCTAATTTTGGTTAATATCTTAGGAGACTGATGAACCCACCTTCAAAACTTAAAATCTTCTGGGCATCCTGGCCAATTTCTTGTACTACTCTTTCCAAATACCAATGAGATGTTGTAGCTTCCAAATCAAGACTTGTACCTTGATCAAAAGGCTTGATTAAATAAAACCCTAATTTGACTTGAGATATGCAATAACTTGAGCTTAACAGATCCAGAGATTTAGATAATAAGATTTCACTTGAGCAACTTGTCAATGCAATCATTTTTCAAAGCCTGGTGAAGACTTGATAACCAAAGTACTTTGATCCCATCACAATGTATGAATGCAATGCAATATGATATTCATGATTAAACATAAGCCTACAATCAAGAGGGTAAATTTTGGGGTGCAACACCTTGCACTTGTTATTTCTGCACACATAACCCTTATAAACCAAAAGCAACATATCTAAGGCCTCTATCAACTCAGAACATGCTTGTACAACACTTTGAGATTTGTCTTCTCACTTTTCTTCAAAAGTAAGCTATATAGCCAAAAGGCTAAAACTCAAAAACCTTGAGGGAATTTGATCTCCAACCTTTTCCATACATATACACAAGTCTATTGCAACATAATACACGAGCTCAAGCACCCCAAAACACTCCCAAGCACTCTGCAACCCAAAATCTATCATAACTTGGCAGTTTTGAACCTCACATAGCCATCTCCAAATTCACTCGTGCGTATTAAGTTTTAACCATCCAAACACTTAATATACATAATATCAAAGTGATCCAGGCCCCTGTTTCCTGACTGTAACCCCTCCATCACCATCCACCATTTTTAAAACTGAAGCTTGCAACTTGACTTGAGTTGGGAGTTTCATCTATCCTCAAAGCAAAGTAGGAGTTGGAATACAATCAAGGAGGTCCAAGCAAGCTAAAGAGATCATTCGGCCATCTCAAAGGTTGCTCAAACTCCATACATAAATCCAGCTGCAAGAGGTAAGTTTTCGAACTTCAAAATCTTGATACAAGCATCTTTTGTGCATACATTTTGAAGTAAAAATGTAGATATCATTATCTTGAAGCTGTACATATTCATAGTTTTCATTTATATGGCCCGAGCTTAGAGAATTTTAGGTTTGAATCTCTTAAAAAAATTAGATCAGGATTTGGTACTTTTAGAAATTCTTGATCATCTTTGAGAATTAGTTTAAGTTATTTACATATTCAGAATCATGGTGAAATTTCTAACAAGTTTGATGTTGGAAGTTTTGTGAATGGATGAGAAATGAATGAGTTACAGGAACCCTGACTGGATGTTGAAGATGAAGTTCATTTTTAGAACTTTTTTTGTATTATATATTTATGGTTTCAGTTAAGTTAACAGATGTACAGCCACCCTAGTGGTAAAGGCAGCGTGCGTTTATGGTCAAGATCATGGATTCAAGTCCCAGTGCTGCCTTTTGTTATATTTTTCAATATTTTCTTTCTTTTTTGCTACAAGCAACAAGCGCGATGGGCTTAGTATTAGGCCTTTACATTTTTTCTGGTTCTACCCCCCTGTTTCCTTTTGACAACGCAGCCCATTTCATTTTATTTTGTTTTTGTTTCTATTTACAAAAAACCATTGGGCTAGGCTTCAAAACTGTTTTTCTAACAAACTCCCAAATTCCATTTCAAACCCTCCCGACTTTTATTTTCATATTTTGTTTTATTTTATTTTTCTTTATTATTTTTATTGTTCTTATTATTATTATTATTATTATTATTATTATTATTATTATTATTATTATTATTATTATTATTATTATTATTATTTTATTAATAAAAATCCAAAAAAATAGTTTATTTATTTATATATCTAATATATTTATATTTACTTGTATTTTATTCCTCTAAAAAACAAAAAGACAAAAATATTTTCTTAAACAAATTTAATTCTTTTTATTAATAAATTAATAATTAGATTTAGGTTTAGTTATTCTATTTTTATTTAAAATTAACTTAGAATTTAGGTTTCTTTTAAATAATTAATTTTCATATTATTTTGATTAAACTTAAACCCTTTTCTAAAAAACCCTAAAAATGTTTTCTAATTTATTTTCTTTTCTTAATTAATTTAGGTTTAACTTTCTTAATTAATAATTTTATTTTAGATAATTAGGTTAAAACCCTTTTCCTCAAAAACCAAACAAAAATCCTTTTCTTTTCCATTTATATCCTTGTACATTATATTTACTCATTTCTTGTACATTATATTCAATATGGTTGTAATAGATAATTAGGTTTAATTTCTTGCAATCCCCGTTTGTAAATTTGTATACCCCATCCCTAAATGATGTAATAGCGTAGCAAAATTATTTTCTGCAATTTACCGCTTTCATATAAATGCTAGTAATTAGAGTTTGTATGGAAAGATAAAAATCAACAAGTAGATAACCCTAATCCAAGATTAAATGCATGCAAGTCAAACACACTATTCACACATGCACCCTTAGGGTAATTCCACTTGTTGCCTTATAAAAATGGTCATGTTATGCATGTGGGATGTCTTAGCAAAAAAACAATCAAAAACACAAGATCATAGTCCCTCGATGACGCTACAAATGTTGCATTTCAAATGATCTTAGTCCCTCAAAGATAAATACTAAGATATCTCACAACATTGCTATCATGACTATACGATGACCCATGCCCGTCCCTTTACATCAAAAGATAAGACTTCTTACCAATCAATGGTGAGATAGAAATTTTAAAGGAAGGAAGAAATGAACAAAGACTTTTGAGTAGGTAAGTTGTTCCTAGTTGCTTGCTCACTTTCAAAACAAACACACACCAAACACTTTCAAAACATGAAATATTTTAAAAAGTCCAACACTTTGTATACATTCTTATGACACGAGAACCATTACAAAGTTTTCCTAAATGAAGGCGCCTTTTTCAAAAATACTTTCAAAATCACTACAAAGCATATTTTCAAACAAAAGCAAGTGATCTAGCAAGCAAATAAGAGTCCATAGATAACTATGGATGAAAAGGGTGTTAACACCTTCCCTTTTCATAATCTACCCCCCCCCCCCCCCCCTCCCCCCCGAACTCAAGAAATAATCTCAAAGGTATTTCTTGTTCTTTTCCACCTTTCCTTTTGGATAAACGAAAAGTCGGTGGTGACTCTTGTTAACCGCAACATTTGCGATCAAACGCAAAACAACCAAAGTCAATTCTTCCATCGTATTACAGTGCATACATTAGAAGAATTCTCTCAATTGTTAGGAATGTTTGTGCTTGATCAAATACCATTCACCGGTTTATAAGAGACTCCAAAACCTGAAGCTATTGCCAAAGCTTTACATTTGAAGAGATCTAATATTATGGAAAATTGGGAGACAATAAGTGGAGTTAAGGGTTTCTTAGCCAAGTTTCTATTGGAGAAGGCTCGTTTGTTCTAGGAAGACTTTGATTTTCAAGCTTTTGAGGATGTATTGGCCCTTCTAATCTATGGTTTGGTTCTATTTCCAAATCTGGACCAACTCATATATGTGAATGCCATCAAGGTTTTTCTCTCTCATAATCCCATACCTACTTTTCTTGGAGACATTCTACATTGTTTCCATACTCGCACCATGAATAAAAGGGGTACTCTTTTGTGTTTCATTCCATTACTCTCTAGATGGTTTATTTCACACTTACCTCGATCAACGTTGAAGAATGAGCAAGGATTGACATAGTATCAAAGATTAATGTCACTCACACATTATGATATTTATTGGTATGCTTGATCTATGGAGGACCTTACTATTATTGATCGTTATGGGGAATTTTGTAATGTCCCTCTACTTGGCATTAGGGGAGGTATCACCTACAATACCTTTTTGGCTTTGTGGAAGTTTGGGTATGCTAGGAGGGATGGCCCTCATGATGCACTTGTCCAAGGAATTGCATTTGACTATGAGAGCAATGTCCAAGGTTATCGTCAGAGGTTCATACGAGCTTGGGGCATGGTTAACAAGGTTGATAGCAAGACGTTGGGGCATAAGAACTTCATTCCTTTGGAGCCTTATCTCAAGTGGGTGCAGACTCGTGCACAAAACCTCATGATTCCTTATGAAGCCATTCTACCTATCATCATGGAGCCTGCTGCCGAAGGAGATGTTCCATATACTGTCCTTTATCTTAAAATGCCTACTTCTCTTGAAGATTTGCAAAGAGCTTGGATTCATCTAAAGGAAGAATGAGACACCTTCGAAATCTAGTTCTACGCAAGTGAAAAGAAGGTTTCGGAGCTTATGAGACAGCTTCATGAAGAGCGAAGTTTGAACGCCTACATTGCGCCAAAGAGGATGTGCTCGACCTTTTTGTCTTAGGAGTTTATTTTATTTCCTCCATTGTAAGCCTAAGAGGCATGTTTGTAATCAATTTGAACTTTTTAATGCAATTGATGTTTGTTCCTTTTGTCTAAACAAATTTAAATCTTCTAAGTCCTTGAAATCATTTGCATACGTATTTTCATGCATCATAATATAAACAGGTTTTCCACAACAAGTTTCCTTATCTTTCTACTATTTATTTCAGTAATATGGATATCGAACAAACAGTGAAGGACTTGCAAGCACAAAATTCCCAGTTCCAAGATACCTTGCTGACCCTGGCTAAGGGACAACAAGAGCTGATGACTATGCTAGTAGCCAAGTAGAAAACCAAAAAGAAGGCCTTCATCAACATGGCTAAAAGATTCAAAGGTTCGGTTCATCAGGTACAGATAGTCAAAGAGTCGTCCGAGGAAGACGAAAATCAAGACGAAGAGGTAAGGAGCACCCGTGTTGGGAGTGCCAATAATCAAGCTTCCGAAGACGAAGACTAATTTGATGGGCAATACCCTCCGGCTGAGGATAAGTACAAGTAGTTGGAGGATACACTAAAGGCTGTTGAAATTCAAGTCGTGCCTGGTTTAGATTTTGGTGAGTTGGGCTTAGTACCTGGGGTGTCCATCCTTCATAAGTTCAAAATACCGGTCTTTGCTAAGTATGACGGGGTTTCCTGCCCGAAACTTCATCTAAGATCTTATGTGCGCAAGATGAAGCCGCATACTACCGACAAAAAGCTCTGGATCCATTTCTTCCAAGAGAGTCTGGTTGCGACTCAACTAGAATGGTTCTATCAATTGGAGGGCTCCCGAATCCACACATGGGAAGATCTAGCCAATGTTTTTGATCATTAGTATCAATACAATGTCGATTTGTCACCTACTAGAGTCCAACTTCAAGGTATGACAATGGGTACCAATGAGGGGTTTAAGGAATACGCACAAAAATGGAGGGATCTTGCTGGTAGGGTCCAACCACCGCTAACTGACAGAGAACTAGTTAACATGTTCATGGGTACATTAACTAGCCCATTTTTCAACCTATTGATTAGCAGTTCTTCGTCTGGTTTCACCAAGTTGATCCTAATTGGTGAAAGTGCCGAAAGTGGCATTAAGAGCGGAAAAAATCCCATGACATCTGCTTCTGCATCGAACGCTGTAAAGAAGCCTTTCATTGGAAAGAAGGAAACAAATGTTGTGTATGGGGCAAGGGCCCGTACCAAGAAGGATCCTCGATCCTCTGTTAATGATGTGTTAATCTCCAACCCTCCATCTGCTCAAAGATAATCATCCAACAATCAACAATCCGAAGTTCCTCGAAGATAGTTCATGAGAATAAGCATGTCGTTCTCCCAATCCTTACAACATCTGTTGAAGGCTAACTTAGTGACATTGTGCAATCCACCATCTAATCTAGACATTTCATCACCTAAGTACAATCTGAATTCCAAGTGCGTGTATCATTCCAACAGTCATGGGCATGAAATTGATCAGTGACGGGCTCTGAAGAATAAGATTCAAGATCTAATAGATAATAAACCAATTGAATTTGATCCACCTGCTACCCCAAATGTGATAATTGCACCAATGTCGAACCATGGCAAAGGTGTTAATGCAATTGATGATACTACTTTTGTCTCTTCCATTGAGGATTTAACAACTCCATTAACTACTATGAAGGATAATTTGCTGAAAGCCAGGGTGTTCCCTGGCTGTTCTAAAGATTGTGTTTGTTGTGATCAACAAGTAAATGGGTGTAAGTGGCTGAAGGAAGGTATGCAACGCCTGATAAATAGCCGTGAGATTTTGTTTGAGAAGATCCCTACCGTAAAAAGTTTAACCAAAAAAACTGAAGACCTGTCCATAATAAAAATTTCCAACAAGCCTTCTAGGATCCCCTAAAAGGGTCCTATTAGAATTTCAAATGAACCAACCATTTCTCCTTTAATAATCAGTACCGCTGGGCCTATCCCTTACTCCTCTGACAAAGCAGTTCCTTGGAACTATGGTACCGATGTTTATTATCATGGGATAAAACAAGATTCTTGGATCAACAAAGATGAAGTTGGTGTCATTAATATTACAGGTTCTAGTAAAGTTACAAGAATAGGGAGGATCTTTTCCCCTGATATTTCACCACCCACTACTACAACAACTCTCGTCCTCCTAACCAATGACAAGTCTAGTGCCAACACTAAAGGAAAATAGAAAGAAGGTGAGCCTGTTGGGATAGGGGCACCTACCAAAGGTACTGACACTGAAGAACCCTCCGCTCGAGAAATAGAGGAAATCCTGAAAATCATAAAGAAGAGTAACTTCAAAATAGTTGAGCAGTTGGGGAAAACCCCCTCCAAAATTTCCATGATGTCACTATTACTCTGTTCGGACGTTCATTCCCAGGCTCTAATCAAGTTCTTGAAGAAATCCTATTTGCCCCAAGGAACCACCACTGACCAGTTCGAGAGTTGTGTAGCAAGTTTAACGACTGATAATGGATTAGGGTTCTATGATGCTAATTTAACTCCTATGGGAAAGAACCACAACAAAGCCTTGCATATCTCTATTGAATTCAAGGGAACCACCATGGCTCATGTCTTAGTTAATACTAGATCATCTTTAAATGTGTTACCCAAAGGTGCGTTGGACCGGCTAGATTATGGAGGACTGGTACTGAAGCTAATTGATATTGTCATAAGGGCTTTCGATGGGTCTAAGAGAATGGTTCATGGAGAGGTGGATCTCCCAATTAAAGTTGGCTCACAGATTTTCAACTCTACCTTTTATATAATGGACATACGTCCCATCTATTCTTGTTTTCTTGGATGTCCTTGGATCCATGGGGCAGGGGCAGTAACATCCAGCCTTCATCAAAAATTAAAGTATCCAGTCAAAGGGAAGATCGTTACTGTTAGCGGAAATATGGTGATCCATCTTAATTCCTTCAAGTATGTAGAAATGGATGGTGAACTCATAGAGACTCCATTCCAGGCCTTCAAAATTTTTCCTCATATGGTTTCCGCCACCAAAGTCTCCTCTAACATATCAAAAGCTGATGAAGTTATACCAAGAATGGTTTCACTTAAGGATGCCCGTGTCGTGGTTGAATATGGTAATTATCCTATCTGGGGATAACTTCCCGACATTTAGTTTAAAGCAGATAAATTTGGGTTGGGTTTCACCATCAAAGCTCAGAAATAAGTTAGGTGCGCTCGCGTGGGAAAGCTACCTCTCTACATTGGGAATCATGAAGTGAATGTTGTGGAAGACTCTGATGATGAAAATACTTTTGAAGATTGGATCTACCCTACTGTCGAAGGAAAGCTCAACAACTGGCATGAAAAGGATTTCACTCCCATCTCCTTCATTGAGGAGTAATTATTGTTTACTGATTTCCGTCAATTCAATAACTTTTGTCTGTAATCTTAATTTTCAAACAATGACTTTTAAGCCACCTGCCTTGCCCGGAGCACTATGGTCCATTTGTTAATGGTTTTGTTCATGTTCATTTATCATGTGATCATTTAATATAAACCATTGGACCTTTTGCATTCAAATTTTTGTGTTCATTGTCTTTCTTTTCCTTTATTTCATCTTTTCAATAGCCATGTATTTTACATGCACACACACACTTGCAGATCTTCATCCACTCCGGACCTCATTGTCAACAACTCTACTATTACCAGTTATTACTTCAAAATCCAATTTACCAAGCCGAATACAAAGGCGAGGAAGATTGTGAAATACCAGGGTAACTAGCCAGACTTCTAATGCAAGAGGAAAAAGTTATTCAACCTCATGAAGAGCCAGTCGAGGTTATCAACATGGGTACTGAGACAGATAAGAAAGAGCTCAAGATCGGTTCCAACCTAAAAGATGGTGTTGGACCCAAAAATTTTCCCTCTCATTTTACTCAGCACATGCCCATTGAGATCCTCAATTTGCTCAAGGTTGCCCAAGAGTTAACCAGACAAACTCTCTCCTAAGGCAATGTTTCTCAAATTAGGGTTTCCATTTTAATCAGGATGTGTGTACTCCAAAGGCCTCAAATTCTTTCCATGGTCCTAATATTCTCTCAAGGTCATCCATGTCGAATATCAAACCTTGAACAAGAAGTTTGCTCAGTCAACTACTCAAATGCTTGAGAATCGATGTATTATGTCAAAAGTCAATTGTGGCCCACACACAGTCAAACCTCAAAATTTTTGGTCAACATCAACATTTTGAAGTAATTTTCATCATTTTATCAATGGTTGATCATGATACCTCAAGGAATACTCCTAATTCATCAAAACTCAAAAGTTGCTAAATTAGGGTTTCTTAGGAAAAGTCAACCAAATTTTGACCAAGCATAACTTCCTCATACTTTATCAGAAATTTTCCATCCAAGGCTCATTTTGAAGAGGATACAATTCCCTACAAGTCATTTTCATCCCTCAAGTTCAAAATATGTATTCACAAAAAGATATGAATTTCTACATTATAGGTCCTTTTGAAAAGTCAACAAAAACACTGTTTAGGTCAAAGCTTCTTACATGAACATGGAAGACCCAATTGAGATGAGACAAAAAGGGTTGTTTAGGAGACATCCTAAAATTTCTAAAAAGTCCAAGAACACCTCTCTAGGGTTAAAATTGGAAGAGATATTCATTGTCAAAGTTGATGATTTTTGCAAAATTGCCAAAAGTCAAATGTGCTCAAAGATGCATTTTTTGCCAAATGGGCCTAACTTTTTATGCTTGCACCTCACTCATAACATGATCCACGACCCAAATATTAACCCACACATTGTTTGATTCATTTTCCATTTGATTTTGATTTTTTATTAATTAAAAATTGAATTAAATCAAATAAATGACAAAAAAATAGCAAAGATTTGTTTTGATTTGATTGTTGGACAGAATCACAAGCTAATTCTGTTGGCATATTAGGATCAAATCGAATCAAGGTTGATTGGCACAAGAATGGCATGATTAGGCCTAATTTGGAAACAAATCACACAAAGGAATAATGACATCAAATCTTTAAAAATTCCAAAGATACAAGTGGTTTTTATAACCCTAATTCTTTCAAGGGTATATAGTGAGCAAGGCCAGGCACGAAACAGAGGCTGGAAGTAATGGAAAATATAGAACAAAACTAAAAAACTAGCAAGAAAGTGAGAGATCATTCTTGGACTTAGAGGTTGATTCAGGCCATTCTAAGACTACCAATAGAGTCCTGGACGTCTCCAGAACGTGACTCAATCAATTACAAGCCTTTCCACGCCCGGATTCGCAAGCCACAGACCGACGGTTTGCATCTCAAAACTTGAGTTTGATTTCTTAATTCACGCATGATTAAGCATTTTTAAACATTGCATTGTGTTCATATTGTCATTTGAAACGTTTTGGTTTACTTGATTTTGTGTTTTACTGCTTAAATCTAGAGTTGCCATTACTAGGGTTTTCGTGGTGGTTTTAGGGTTTTCACATACAAGTAAAATTAGACCAAGAACAGGGTACTGGGATGATCATGGCATCAAGACCAATTGAATCCTGGTCTTTAAATTCATTTATCATGTGTATTGCTTAATGTTTGAAGCACGCAGGTTGTAGCCACGAACATTTATCCTTAGGTAAAAGTGCAAGGAGCTAAGATGACGGTCTCAACGAAGGAGACGGTGACTTGTCACCACCTCACTGGATGATTTGAATTTCACGCGCATTTTGATTCATTTACTTGGTTTTACATAATATATTTTGTTGTTA